>JAEOAD010000053.1:15855000-16532500 GCA_036365145.1 Orientallactaga sibirica | reverse complement strand
CAAGAAGACTGTGCATGTTGAGGAGCTCTCAGGGAACAAGGGTTGTTTACACAAGCTCCTGTTGGATAAAGACTTGATCAAGGCTTCATCAAGAGTGGCCTGAGACTGGAGAGATGGTTTAGCAGTTAAGGCATTTGCCTGCAAAGCCAAAGGATCCCTGTTCAATTGTCCAGGACTCAGGTAAGCATCTGGAATTCACTTGCAGTGGCTGGAGGCCCTGGAGCACCTATTCTCTCTCTCTGTGTGTGTGTGTGTGTCCCTGCCTCTTTCACTCTCTCAAATAAATAAATAAAATATTTTTTAAATAAAGAGTGTCCTGACCATGGAGGACTGCATTATGACAGGTATCACCTAACTGGACATCTGCAGAAACTTCTGGAAATTGCAGATGCCAGTTTCTGGCAGGGAGTGAGAACTAAAGCTGATGCAAGAGAAATGGCTCTAGGGACAGAAACGCAGTCAGTCAGAGAATGTGGTGCACACTGTTGTGCTGCTGACGCGTGGCAGTGCTGAAGGTTCTTCAAAGCCAAGGAAATGCTGACAGCGGTGCTTGGAAGAGGGAGCCAACAAAGGTGGGAGCTTGTACAGCTGCATCTGAGCTGGGCCAGGTGACAGGAGCCACATAGAGCCAAAGAAAGGACTTGGAGATTATCCAGAAATATGACAATGTGCAATGTGAAAATTGAGAGTGGTGATGACTCATACTTAATGCCAGCACTTAAAAAGCAGAGGTAGGAGGATCACTGTGAGTTCAAGACCATCCTGGTACTACAAACACAATGAGTTACAGGTCAGCCTGGGCTAGTGAGACCTTGCTTCTAAAAACAAACAAACAAAAAAAAACATTAAGAGCTTTAACAACATTGACAGGGTTTTTGGCAGTACTGGAAAATTCCAGCAAGCCATTGACAGGAGTAAAGAACCACCCTGAAAAAGACCAGGCTGTTCTATATAATTAGCCAGTTATTTGGAGATGGAGCAGGCCTATCAGGCCCAGAGTTAAGGTGAGAAATCTCAGCTGCAGTGACTGGCAGCTGAGTACCTGTATCTAAAGACACAGGCTCAGGTGATGCTGAGAGACTCCTGGAGAGAGGAAGCTGGACCATCACATGATACAGCATGCCATGATTGTCCTGAGATTTGGTCACCAGCTGGGCCTTGGTGGGGCTTGGGGTTGGGTGGTCAGGCCCTCACTTCTTGTTAGATTTCTGAGTGATGTATTACCCACCAGCTGCAGGATAATGGCTTGTGTGTGTGGACCTGTTTGCCACTGCTTTTTGTTTGTATAGAAGCAGAGATAGATAGTTTTATTTGAAAGAGAAACAAACATAGCTGGAGAAATAGCTCAGCAGTTAAAGCTGCTTGTTTGCAAAACCTGACTACCTGTGTTGATTCCCCACTACTCATGTAAAGCCAGACACGCAAAGTGGCACATGCATCCAGAGTTCATTTACAGCAGCAAGAGGCCCTGGCATGCCCATTCTCTCTCTCTCTCTCTCTCCTATAAATAAAAATTTTTAAAGAAGAATATTTAAAAAAAAAAAACAGAATCAATGCTTTTCAAAACAGATTAACCTTTACAATGTACTAAGCACACTCACCCACCACTGCTCAGAGAATTTTGCAGAAGAGGGAGCAGAAAGATTGTAAGAGCCACAGGTTGAGTAATCAAGCCCACAGGCATTCCCTCCCCCCCCACACACCCACAAACTAACTGACTGCTGCTCCACAATGCATTACCCATACCCTATAAGGAATACCTGTAACCCCACTGAGGAGGATCCCCAATGTAATGGGGTTAGGCATGAGGGAAAAGAGGGTACCAACACATGATGTATCCATACAAAATATGTTGTTAATAATAATAATAATAAAAGAAAAAAATCAATAAAAAACCAATATATTTCTGAAAATAGATGCTACTTTAAGAGGGAAACTAATGAATCTAGACATTTTTGGTAACAGAATAAGAATTTGAAAGATGCTGACATTTTCCATTTTCATGCTCAAAGTTTATTACCTCTGTAATCTCTTCAGCAGGGTGGGGTACAGGAGGGCAGGAGATCAAAATAAGACCCTGTTAATAAAGCACACGAAGAGGCTCCCCGACCTTTGTGAGAAGAGCTCATCATCAGCACATGGTGTGCTTTTAGAAGAATACATGTCCACGTGTTTAAATCAGAGCAGGTAGCTGCTCACAGCTGGATGCTCTGGGTTTCAATATGGATGTGTTACCAGAGGACAGCTCATACACTGAATAATCTCCTTCCTCACTTCCAGATTTAACAGCTAAAGACCACAGCACTCATCTTTCCCACTTATTTCCCTGTCCAGTCATTTCTTTGAGAAGAAGTGTTTATAACATTCTGTCTCCTCCTGCACGTCATTCACTGATATGAGGAAAGGCAGGAGAGATAGTCCAGAAGGAAAAATCAAAGTAGGGCTGGAGAGATGAGATTGCTCAATGGTTAAGGTGCTCGCCTGCAAAGCCTAATGACCTGGGTTCAATTCTCCAGTACCCACGTAAGCCAGATGCACAAAGTGGTGTATGCATCTGGAGTTTGTTTACAGCAGCTGGAGGCTCTGAAATGTCTCTATACTGTGTGTGTGTGTGTGTGTCTGTTTGCAAATAAATAAACAAAATATTTTTTAATGAATCAAATTAGAAGCATCCTGATTCATTCTCTGTTTCACACACATTTAAATGTCTTCTCCTAGCAAATTTTTGATATAGGGATTATTATCATCATTGCTATCCAATACATACATACATACATACATACATACATACATACATACTAAATAAAAACAGAGGCAAAGAAAGATTTAAGCAATTTGCTCAAGGGCACCCAATCTTTAAATTGATCAAATTGGAAGAGAGAATCCCATTCAGGCTTCAACATTTACTATATATACTACATCCATTCTCAAGAAAACCCTGTGAACTCCTTTTTTGCACAGCAAGAAGGTGATTCCATGGGGCGGGGGGGGGGGTAAATGAAGGATGAATATGATCAAAATACATTATATCAATACATTAAATTGTCAAAAAGTAAATTTTACAAGGGAACTCTGGCTGAGGAGATGGCTTGGTAGTTAAAGGCACCAGCATCCAGGGTTTGATTCCCCAGTAACCACATAAAGCCAGAAGCATAAAGTGGCACATGCATCTGGAGTTCATTTGCAGTGGCAAGAGGCCCTGGCACACCAAGGTTCATTCCCCTCCCCAACCCTCTCACACACGCACACATGGAAATAATTTTTTTTAAGTTAACAACTAAGAGTGGAGAATAGATGATGGAACCAGGAGGGCCCCGAGGAGGAGCAGGGTGAGGATCCCCTAGCCCAGATGAAAGGACTATTTTTTTTCCCAGGGAAAGTGACAAGAGGTAAGGATAAAGGTCACATGTTTTAGAAATATGTTGGGAACTGTGGTAGTTTGAATGTATGGCCCTACAGACTCAGACATTTGTTTCTTAAGGTTAAAAATTGCAATTTAAGTCTCCAGCAGCCTGCTGGAGGTGACACTGGAGACAGATCTTTTAGTGCAGCCCTAAGGTGTGTAAAAAGCCAGTTGAAGCTCTGGCTGTTTATGTTTGCCAGTTGTTTGGTCGTGTCTCTGTGGTATGGATCTATGGAAGGGACTCAGCTTCTTTCACCGCTGACAGTGTTTCCCCTAGATTCTGGAAGCCTGAAATAAACCCTTTCCTCCCATAAGCTGCTTCTGGTTGGGTGTTTTTCCCAACAACAAGAAAGTAGCTGCAAAGGGAACTGAGGTGACACAATCTGACAAAGCAGGGACCCAGAGTGAAAAGTCAGAGGGGTTGTGGATATGAGTGCATGGAATTTCCACTTAAAGGTTGCTAAACAGGTTTTTCAGCAGCAGTGACAGGACCAGCCACGTGGTTTGTAGCTACTTAACTCTCTCTCAAGGCCCAGAGCCAAATCAAAAGTAGCTTTCCTTGTTTACAAATTATTAAGAATTTCTAGACGACATAAGCCCAACACTGAAACACTCTACATACCAAAGCCCTTGTGTGTGGGAGGTCCTAGGGGAATATACAGGTCCCCTGTCCTCGTCATAGGTCAAGAATGAAATTACAGGACTAGAGAGATGGTTTAGTGGTTAAGGTGCTTGCCTGTGAAGCCTAAGGACTCAGGTTCAATTCCACAGTGCCCACATAAGCAAGATGCACAAGGTGGCACATGCATCTGGAGTTCATTTGCAGTGGTAAGAGGCACTGGCATACCCATATCTCTCTCTCTCTCTCTCTCTCTCTCTCTCTCTCAGAAAGTATTTTTTTTAAGAATGAAATTACATTCTCATTTCACTTGAAGAAGGGCATCTGAGTATGCAGCCCCAAAATTGCAAGAGTCCCAAAACTGTCACTTCCTCTCCTCCTCCTCTTTTCCTGCTCTCATCCTCCTCCAGGACTCCGGAGCTTCTGCCTGTTACGGTAACTGAGTGTGACAGGCTGAGAAGAGGAATGTCACCTTCCCGAAGCCCGCACCTCAGTCACATCATGCAAGGCCCCTCCCTCACAGGGAAGTTTACCTCCTCCTTTTCCCAAAACCCTTGAAATCCTATTTCTCCCTTTACCCAGAGCTCCAGAGCATCCTTCTCTGGTGATTACCCAGATCGCCCCTCTCCTCTCTCCCTATCACTTTGAATGCTGCAGTTTTTCCTGGAGGTAAAAACTGTGTGTCTCCAGTTCCTCTCTATCCCCAGAACCCAGAACCTAACAAAACTGTGCCCCTCACTACACAATTGTTACTGATGACAACTGCAAAACAGCAAGAGCAGTAAGAGCTGTGTGCTCTCTATCAATCCAAACCCAGGGTAAGTTTCCCTTTTACAGAAGGAACATAAATGTCCATGCACAAAGGTGTCCCCATCCCACAACAGAGACAGGACACTCTCAATCACCAAAGACGTTTATCAACAGAGAAGACACGGATTTATGTCTGCATTAAAACATTGCTAGAGGACTGGAGACATGGCTTCTCGACTAAGGTGTTTGCCTGTGAAACCTAAGGACCCAGGTTCAATTCTCCAGGTCCCACATAAGCCAGATACACAAGGTGGTACATGCATCTGAAGTTCATTTGCAGTGGCTAGAGGCCCTGGTGTACCCATTCTCTTCCTCTTTCTCTCTCTCTCTTTCTCTCTCTCTTTCCTTCCTGCCTCCCTCTTTCCTTCTAGCTATATATCTATCTGATTTTTTCTCTCCCAAATATATATAATAGATAAATAGTTTTTAATTGCTAGAAACCCTACTATGGTCTGAATGTTTGTGTGCCCCAAAATTTATCTGTTGAAATCGAAATCCCCAAGACTGTGATAGTAGGAGTCTGGGTTCTTAGGAAGTGAACAGGTCATGAATGGGATTGATGCCCTTGGACTCCATGGAACCTGCTCACACCTTCCTGCATTTGTACGAACCAGAAAGCAAGCCGTGGTTGGACTCCAAACCTGCCACCTGACTCCTGCACTCCCCAGCCTCCAGAACTAGGAGAGATTATTTCTGGTGTGCAAAAGCTACCTGGTCTATGGAATTTTTGTTATAGCAGTCTAAATGAATAAGGAAGACATTTATATTCCATTAATTCCCTCCATATACCTACCTTTCCACAATTTACCTTTTGTAGAGCCCAAGTATTTCCAATCTTCCCTGGACTTGTGACATCCTCACAACTTTTCAGTCACATGAAAGCCTCAGGTCTAAGTACTTTGTGTCTTCTTTTCCGTGGGTGTCCACACACACATACAGAATATTTCTTTTCTCCTGTAAATCTATTCCTTGGTTGTTTAATTGGCAGGCACCCCGCTTAAGACAGCAAAAAAGGAAGGTTTTTTTTTTTTAGACTGGCATCAGCTACAACTTCCACATACCAGATTTCTGATTCACCCTGCTACTTCTAACCAAACCTCCTCCATGGAAAAATAATAGGGTCAGGTAGTGACTAATCCCCCCTAATCATGTGTACTTTTCCAGCTCTTGAGTTTGTAGCTGAGGGAAACAATTACTCTCTTCTTTCTAATGGTGGTTTCACTGAGAGAAGGTTTTATTATCCCAAAGTTCACTGGCAGATTTTTTTCCATAGCACTAACATCAGATATATTATTAGTTCAAACAAATGACTGTGTTGGTCAGGTGTGATGGTGCATGCATTTAATCCCAGCACTCAGGAGGCAGAAGTAGAATGATCGTCATGAGTTGAAGGCCAGCCTGAGACTACATATTGAATTCTAGGCCTGCATGGACTAGAGTGAAACCCTACATCTAAAAAAAAAAAAAAAAAGTGACTGGGTGAAGATATTATTTGTTAAAACAGACATCATACTGTTTAATGGGACAAAATTACTCAAGTGTTTAGAAAATATCACTTTGTAGCAGTAGAAGTTATTTCCATGAAAGAATTTTGGATTTCTTTTTTTTTTTTTCTAAAGAATCAGAGAAACTGAGAGAGAGAATGCACACACCAAGGCCTCTAGCCCTGCAAATGTCGCATATGCCATCTTATATATCTGGCTTAGGTGGGTCCTAGAGAAATGAACCTGGGTCTTTTGGCTTTGTAGGCAAGTGCCTTAAATGCTAAGCCATCTCACCAGCCCTTTGTATTTCTTTCTTTTAATATTTTATTTATTTATTCGAGAGGGAGAGAGAGAAGAAGAGGCAGATAGAGAGAATGGGCGTGCCAGGGCCTCTAGCCACTGCAAACAAACTCCAGATGCATATACCACCTTGTGCATCTGGTTTACATGGGTACTGGGGAATCAAACGTATGTCCTTAGGCTTTGCAGACAAGCTCCTTAACCTCAAAGCCATCTCTCCAGCCCCTGTTAAAGAATTTTGGAAAGAGCCAGTGTCTATATCCACATTGAGGCAGATGAGGTGGATGTTACTCTGTGTCAACTACTGAGCAGTTTTCATGTTATATCTTAATTTCAGAAACTTGATAATTAATTTGGGGTTTTCCTTCCAATTTAAATGTCTTCTTCACCTTGCAAAAAAAAGTATTTTTCAGGGCTGGAGAGATGGCTCAGTGGTTAAGGCGCCTGCCTGCTAACCCTAAGAACCGGGTTCAAATCTCCAGGTCCCACGTTTAGCCAGATGCAAAGTGATGCAAGGGCACAATGCCACACTTGCCCACAAGGGGGTGCACGCATCTGGATTTCGTTCTCAGCAGCTGAGAGACTGCTGGTGTGCCCATCTCTATCTGTCTCCCTCTCCCTCTCTGTCTCTCTCTGTGTCTCTCTCCAAAAAATAATAATAATAAATAAATAAATAATAAATAAATAATCAGCCTTTTTTTAAAAAAAGTATTTTTCAAATGGAATTTGTTTTCAAACATTAGTCAACAACATTTTTGAACTAATAAAGTAGGCAAATATTTGTTAAAAACTCAGGCAACCTGACTTGTGAGTGTTACTCATATTATTACTTTTTTGCCCAGGAATTCTGAAACTATGAGTGTGCCTGCTGGTAGGTTTTCAAAGATGAGTTGAGACTATTTTAATTATGGGTGGAGAGATTTTTGTGGCAGCCAGAATGTACCTGATGAAACATGTTCAAAATAAGTTACAGAGAGAAAAAGAAGCAGACGTACCTTCTAATCCTTCCTCCTGAATTCAGAACATGAACTAGCAGAAATATGCCATTTTCAAAAACATCAATAGGAATATAAACTAGAAATCTTTGGTTGTACACATACTTTAATGTTGTGGTATTTTACTGACTTCCCAGGTAGAATATTCCATGGACTGAAATGTACATCAAACTCTAAACCTGATAATTATGATGATTCTGTTTTGAGCAATCCCTGAAAGCCTTGAGTCGCTGCCAGTTTGGCTTTGCAAATGGAAGTTACCATTTGAAATGAGAATGGAAGCAGTTTAAACATCATAAAATATTGTGTGCATATGTGTGTGGGTTTTTGTTGTTGTTGATATTGTTGTTTTTTGAGGCAAGCTCAACAGACTGGCCTTTTTTTTTTTTTTTTTTTAATGTGAGACTGAGAGAGAGAATTGGTGCACCAGGACTTCCAGCCACTGTACTTGAACTCCAGACATGTGTTTTTAAAAGGAACTATTCATGTTAGCCAGTGTTCAAACTCTAACTCTGTTATAATAAAAGACATAGACTGTCATACAACTCCCCTGAGTCATAATTTTAGTAATAATTGGCAAATAACAGCAGTACATACAGGATTTAGAGTAAACGAATTGAGATTATGTAATTTACTCAACTCTAAGAAGATAGCCAGATAGCTAGTTAGTCAGAAGATGATAGATAGATAGATAGATAGATGATAGATATATAGATAATAGAGAGATGATATATTAATTGATAGATAATAGATAGAAGATTAGATAGATAGATAGATAGATAGATAGATAGATAGATAGATAGATAAAGTACATGCGTACATACATAGGAGGAATAGAGAGGGGTGTGGTGTTACAGGAAATTTTTGTCATTTCGGAAATTTGCAATTAAATGGGACATGGTGGTCTAAGCCTTTAATCCCAGCACTTGGGAGGCAGAGGTAGGAGAATCACTGTGAATTTGAGGCCACCCTGAGACTACATAATGAATTCCAGGTCAGCCTGGGCTAAAGTGAAACCCTACCTCAAGAAAAAAAAAATTTTTCAATTAATAAACCAATATGGATATAGTAATAATTATAATTAAGAAGAAATTTGTACCTGCCCAAAATGCAGTACATGAGATCATTTCTCTGTGCCTGGTTTCTTCTTAGCTATCCAAGTATCCTGATTTGACCAACACATTCTTCAGAAAAAGAAATATTAAACTAGTCAGCATGGTTAGGCACTAGGGAAGCAGATGTAGGAGGATTACTGTAAGTTCGAGGCCAGCCTGAGACTACATAGTGAATTCCAGCTCAGCCTGGGCTAGAGCCAGACCCTACTTTGGCAAAGATTAAAAAAAAAAAAAAAAAAAAAAACACAGACCTGTAGCATGTGCAAAATATACAGAGGTACTTCCCTTCTCCAAATTCTTTCCTTGGGTCTCCCCAATTTGCTTTCAACATTTTATTCAGGAATAAAAATCATCTTAGGGTTTAAGCAGGTAAAGGCACTTTCTTGCAAAGCCTGATGGCCAGGGTTTGATTCCCCATTACCCATGTCAAGCCAGATGCACAAAGTGGCAGGAGGTCCTTGTGTACCCATTCTCTCTGTGCCTCTCCGCTTCTTTTTCTCTACCTCAAATAAATAAATAAAATATTTTTAAAGCATTTAAATAAAAATCATAATTTTATAATTGTAGAAAAATGTTGTTTTTCACTGTCTCTCTGCCTGCTTCTTCCCGAGAATGTTCTCTCCTGCAATCATGTGAGTCTGACTGAGCTGCGCATGGCCATCCTGCACTTCTGAGCTCTTTCCCTGGCACACTGATCTCCGTAGACACTCTCTTACACATGAATACCAATCATGTACTCTGAAAGTCTGTATTTTTAATAAGTCCACAGATGATGTCACTGATCTGTGAAGAATCTGTGAAGTGAGAGAAACCTAGATATCTCCTGGGTTCACAATAGCATATTTCAATTAAGCCAGGCCAGCTGGTCAACACCCAGAAAAGCCAAAGGGACCAGCAGCAGAGATGGGGGAACGCATTCCGTATGTTCCATCTTTAAGTCAGTTGTGCCTGGTGCCTTCTCACCCAGTTCCACAGGCTGATAAATGCACTTTCTGTTAAGTAAGGCTGAGTTGGATTTCTTCATTTTCATTAAAAAGAATGATTAAGATATGAACTTTCTTTCACTAAAATTTCTGGTATCAACCCTCTACTGAACAGAGCTATGCCTTCTCTGTGGTATTTGTGACCCATGACTAAAATAACTAGCCATATATATATATATATATATATATATATATATATATATATATATTCCTAATATTTTCTTACACTTTGAAGTTTACTTATAGGGAATGCCAATAACTTATCTTGAAAGGCTTCTGTTTTATTACATAAGTGTAAAATGATGTTCATTATGAATTTTCATCCTAGCCATCAGGGGAATGCAAATTAAACCTACTTTGAGATTCCATCTCACTCCTGTCAGAATGACTACCATCATGAAAACAAATGACAATAAGTGCTGACTAGGATGCAGAAAAAGGGGAACCCTTCTACACTGTTGGTGGGAATGCAGTCTGGTGCAGCCATTATGGAAATCAGTGTGGAGGTTCCTGAGACAGCTAAAACTAGATCTACCATATGACTCAGCTATACCACTCCTAGGCATATATCCTAAGGACTCTTCTCACTACCTTAGAGATACTTGCTCAACCATGTTTATTGCCACTCTAGTCACAACAACTAGGAAATGGAACCAGCCTAGATGTCCCTCAACTGATGAGTGGATAATGAAGATGTGGCACATTTACAGAATGGAGTTCTACTCAGCAGTAAATGAAAATGAAATTTGTAGGAAAATGGATGGATCTGGAAAGGATTATACTTAGTGAGGTAACCCAGGCCCAGAAAGCCAAACGTCACATGTTCTATCTCATATGTGGATCCTAGCTACAAATGATTGGACTTCTATGTGAATTGGAATAAAACTCAGAAGCAGAGGCCAGTAAGCTAGAGAGGGTAATATAAAGGGAATAGAGAGGGAGGGGGGAACCTTAATAGGATGATATTTTATATATGTAAGTAGACTAACAGATGGAGATGGAAAGGCCTAAGTGAGGTCAGTGGAAGAGGTTGAGTAAAGGAAAGGTGGGGGGAGGGCTAATCAAAATCTAAGAGGGTAAGAATAAGTCATATAGAAACCAATTGAACACCCACAAGCCATAGATTGTTACTAGAAAATTTTCAGTTCCAGGGATTGAATACCTTCCAGTGAGTTGTTGGCCAGGGAGGTCCCTAATGTCCCCAAAATATTACAGGCCATTGCCGAGGTCTTAGTTTCCCACCAGGAATAGATGGTAAGACTCTATTGCTGAAGACTCTACATACTTGGGCTTCAAGGTCACAGAGAAACCTTGCTGAAGCTGAGCTGAAAACCTCTGTGTAGACCAGCTGACAGAAAGCTGGAAAAAGCTATGCTGCATGCAGTTCAATGAGAGAGAGAAATCACAAGTGGAGATACTCAACAATAGACACTGAAAAACCTTAAATTTGGCCACCCAGGGAGCTGGAGAGATGGCTTAGTGGTTGAGGCATTTGCCTGCTAAGACAAAGGATCTTGGTTCAATTCTTCAGAACCCACGTAAGCCAGATGTACAAGCGGTACATCATCTGGAGTTCGTTTGCAGTAGCTGGAGGCCCTGGTGTGCCCATTCCCTCTCATTCTCCCTCCCTCCCTCTCTCTCTCTCTCTCTCTCTCTGCTTCTTTCTCTCTCACATATAAATAAATAAATGAAATTTTTAAAAAATTGGCCAGCCAGACCAAATGAGCCAACAAGTGCAATAGTGATATGTCTGTTATAGGGGAAACCAGCTGCTCTCTAATTGGCCAGGAGGCCCACTTCATGGGAGGAACTACATGCCAGATAGTGAAAACCTATGACAGGGGTAGTCATGAGCCCTAAGGGTGTAATGTCTGCTGGTTTCTGGCTCAATGTATATGCTAGGCTCACCAAACTGCCCGGTAAGCACTTCTCTTAAAATTCATACCCATATATTAATGCTACTCTCACTTTTGGTTAGAGAAGCTTCTCTTTTCAGATGGCAGTAACCTTGGGATGACTCAGAAGGCACCATGGTGCTGAGAAGAAGGGACAGAGGAGTTCTCAGCACTGAAACATCTCTAACACACCTTCTAAGGCCCAGGGTCCATTGCAGAAGATGGGGTGGAAAGAATGTTAAGACCCAAAGGAAGAGTAGGACTCCTTACAAAGTGCTCCTCCAGACACAAAATGGCCTGGATATCCATGACGTGGCAGTGCCTGGCACTACCTACACCAGACCCTCATAATAGAAGGAAAAATATGATGCCATCAAAATAAAAGAGAGACTGGTTGAGATTGGGGAAAGGGTATGATGGAGAATGGAGTTTCAAAGGGGAAAGTGGAGGGAGGAGGGAATTACCATGGGTTATTGTCTACAATTATGGAAGTTGTCTATAAAAAAATTTTAAATAACTTTCCTCCCACTCTTATCATTTCTTGTCTTTGGCACTAAGTCTTCCAGTAAACAAGGAACTCTAGAACAGGGGATGGTGATGCTCCAGCCTATTGTAGAATACAGACGTTTTATGGAGCTAAACTGATATTCAAAACAACTTCCTCTTGAGCCTATGGTCCAAAATTCCACCAAGTTTATATTTCTACAAACTACATTTATTCATAAAAATTAAAACTAATTGTTTTTTAACTGATAGTTGAGACAATATCATTTTGCTTTAAAAAAAAGAAAAGACAGGATCTTATATAGCTCAGGCTGGCCTCAAATTCATTATGTATATGAGGATGACCTTGATCTTCTTTAAATGTTTTATTTGTATGTTTATTTGAGAGAGAGAGAGACAGAGAAAGAGGCAGGTTAAAAGAGAGAATGGGTGCACCAGAGCTTCTAACCATGGCAAACAAACTCCAGATGCATGTGTCATTTTGTGCATCTGGCTTTACATGGGCATTGAGGAGCTGAACCTGGGCCCTTTGGTTTTGCAGGCAAGTGCCTTAACCACTAAGCCACCTCTCCAGGCCTCATTTTTTATTTTTGAAATTAGATTTTTCTGGGCTAGACAGCTTGCTCAAGTGCTTGCTTGCAAAGCCTGATGGCCCTGGTTCAACTCCTCAGTACCCACATAAAGGCAAACACACCTATACTAACTCTTTCTGTCTCTATCTCAAATAAATAAAATAATTTTTAGAAATTATATTTTCTGTTAACCTCATTGTCTCCTACTCAATCCTGCTCTATTCAGTGGCATGAATTATTAGCCACCCTTAGAGATGGGTGACAATTTGGAACATAAGGTAAAGGAAACAATCAGGAGGAATGTTCCTGTGAAAAATGACTCCTTGTTCTGAGAGGTGACTGTCACAGTCCCCAGAGACAAACTACAAAAGACCTTCTCCCTACAAGTACAAATAGCAATTAGCAAATTCGCAATGCATGGTTATTATCCTTTTGTTACTGCAATTTATTGAGGCCTTGACTTTGTCAGGCTAAGATAAGTCAAGATGGCAAAACCAGTCTCTGCCAGCTCACTTCCACCGTAGGGCCTTGATATGTTTCCCATGCCTGGCTGCCTGGATGCCTGGATGCCTGGAAAGGTTTTTGCACCCTCCCCTCCCCACCCCCGTATCATCCTCAGAACCACACTCAACTGCTTACTTTGCTGACTCCCTCTTCCTCTGCCTCTATCCACAGCAGTCAGGCATCTTGCTTGGGTGGAAGCCCAAAGTTAACATGTTAATTTTTTTATTAGATGGTCAAACGAGTTGGAAAATGCTGCCAGCAATGAATTACATGAAGGGAATCTTACACTTACTTGTAGTTTCTTGCATAGTTCTGGTGGGATCTGCTTTGAGAAATTTTCATAATTCATTTTGGTGGGTTTTTTTCAACCTGTAGAAGTTTGCTTTCCCTATATAAAATTAAACTGCTGAATTTGGCTTAAATTCAGTAAGCTAAAAATACAAAGCCATAACCAACGGTTTAATTTTATCAGTGAAATAAAGAGCAAATTAAGTACCTTTTAAATGCTGTAAAATAAGGATTTTATAGTTCCTCCTCTGCCTTTGGATGTTATATCAATAACAACCACGAGGGGGAGCTTAGCCTCTTCTATTTGCAGTAAACATTACGATGATGCCTTCCTATGTGCGTGAACTAATTATTTCCAGTCCTCTTCATATGTGGGATTAATTTACTCTACTTTTACATTTGCCTTTACATCTCTTACATCTATAAAGCAATAATTTTCTTCATGTTTAGTTATACACAATCACTTTCCTTCATGGAAATTAATTCTGTATGGAATCTTTTTTTTTTTTTTCCATTTTATGGTTCTGGGGACATGGGAAAAATGTGTGTAGTTTCAGAAAAATTAATAAACTCTTCAAGACCAAAAATAGAGAATCATTGCTGCATATGCCTAAAACTTTTCAAAGGGGAAAAAGAGACATACCAGCTATCTTTATCTTGAACTTATCTTTGCCTTAAATTAATAAGGTGCATGTATATGACGCGCTTCACTGCATGACACATTGTTTCAGCAACTTAAACCATGTCCCTAGCACCTCTCCTTCTCAAAATATACTTGTATTTGTTAAGGTCTTAAGTTTGAAGGCCTTAGGAAATATTTAGACTCGAACAACCTAATAAGTATTTGAAGACGTTATAGGTATAAATGGAAAATATTTTTCTTTCATGATGTCACGCGATTATCTAATTGCTTTTCAAGTGGTTAAGCAAACACTCGTTATCTGACTGTTTCTGTGGGTGTGGAATCTGGGTGGGTTTAGCTGAGCGACTGTGGCTTGGGATGTCTGATGAGGGTGCAGCTGAGGGATGGCTGGAGCTGCAGACACAGAAGTGTGGTCTGAGGCTGGAGAACCCCCTTCCGAGGTAGTTCAGTCACCAGGCTCAGAGAACAAGCAGTCTTAGATCCCTGCTGCCTGCTGGCAGACAGAGAAGATCTCACCACGTGGGCGCGTTCAGTGGGCATCCTGCAGGTCTTCACACCTCAGTGGCTGGCTTCTCCAAAGTGAGTGGCCCACAGGAGAAAGAAAAGCAGAGGCTACCACGCTTTTCACGACTTCACCTTGAGATTCGTTCTCATTCCACCCCTGTAGCCATACTGTGTGTGTGTGTGTTTGGTTTTTGTTTTTTGTTTTTTTAGGAGATAGCTACTACATTGAGCCTGTGCTCAAGGGGGGAGGAATTAGACTCTGCCTCTTAAAGGGAAGATTGTCACAGAATTTTGACACTTGTTGAAGCCATGTACCAGCTGAATTATATAAATACACCTATCAGGCACTAGACGCCCAAACCTTAGAATTAGATTAGCCATTATTATTTCCTGTTCCGCATTCATTTTTATGGGGTGTGTACTTCTTTTTCAATTTTACTTGTTTATTTATGAGAAAGAGATAGAGAGAAAGAAATGGGCCCTCCGGACGCATGCGCCACCTTGTGCATCTGGCCTTAACCGCTGAGCCATCTCTCCAGCCCTCGTGGCTGCTTTTTCACCACAACCACCACTGAAAACCCGGCTTCCCAAAGACTGCTCGGCTGGAAACAATGTAGTACAAGCTGAGGCTGAAACTAACCTGCTTTGAACTAGTAGTTTCACGCAGTGACCAACAGGTGTTGCTCTTTTCCCCTCAAAAAGTGTAAAAATCCTATTTACAAAGTCCTATAAAATTACCAAACCCCCCCCCGTGAGCCTCGGTGAAACAGTTTGGGAATAGCCTTAATGACCTTTTAAAACACGAAGACTGAATATGTATTTCTGATGGCGGGGGCGGGGGGGGGTGGTAACTACTACAAGTGGAAGGATACATTGAAGGAGAGGGTCGACTACAACAAAGTATTATGAAATGCCATGGGTGGTGGTGGAGAGGCAGAAAGATGGCTCAGCGGTTAAGGTGCTTGACTGCAAAGCCTAAGACCCAGGTTTGATTCCCCAGTTAACCACGTAAGCCAGATGCACAAGCTGGCGAATGTGTCTGGAGTTCATTCACAATAGCTTGAGACCCTGGCATGCTCATTCTCTATCTCTCTCTCTATTTCTCTCAAATAAATAAATAAATAAATAAATAAATAAATAAATAAATAAATAGGAAAATGCCATCAAGAATTCCATTACCTTGTATACTACTACTAATAATAATAGTAGTAATTTTACTACTGTTATTTTCTGTATTTATGTAAGGATTTGATTTGCTTTGTCTCTTCTAAAATTGAGACCTCTATCACAAATCAGCTTTCCCCTTTTGTAATAAATTTTCAGGCCCATATTAATGTTCAATATTTCCTTTCAAAAGCCTTCCTGGATATAGCAACAGTTTCTGTAGCTCAGGTACCAAAGAAATTATAACAGAATAATGAATCCATAGTATAGATATTTTAAGGGCAGGGTCTTTTTTTTTTCCCACTGTTTTCTTCTATTTTTCTTTTAATATTTACTTATGTATTTATTTTTTAAAGGATCTTGATATGTAGCCCAAGAAGGTGGCAAGCTCATGATCCTCCTGTCTCCCACATGCTGAGCCAGTGCCCACTGTAAGTAGACAGCCGCTGGATATGAAGAGACAGTCACTCCCGGAAGGAAAGTACAACTTAAAATTTCAGTTTAAAGAAGTCAGGTGTGAGTTATGGCCTCTGGCACTGTAAAACTAAGAAAAGAGGAAAAAGGAAACTATCAGAATCTAATAAATAATTTTCTCTTTTATTTTTAAACTTTCCCTTTATTCTCCTTTAACAGAATGTCATTTTAGTGCTGGTCTGGGGTCTGTGCAAGACGATCACACTAGATACCACTTCCTTGCTTAGAGGAAGTTAAATTTTGTTTGTTTGTTTTGGGTTTTTAAAAATATTTATTTATTTATTTGCAAGCAGAAAGAGAATGGGCATGCCAGGGCCTTTAGCCACTGCAAACGAACTCCAGATGCATGTGCCCCTTGTGCATCTGGTTTACGTGGGTCCTGAAGAATTGGACCAGGATCCTTTGGCTTCACAGGCAAACACCTTAACCACTAAACCATTTCTCCAACCCTGTTGTTATTTTTTGTTTGTTTGTTTGTTTGTTTGTTTTGGTTTGGTTTTGGTGAGGTTTCTTTTTAATTTATTTTAATTTTACATTCATGTTGATGCCTCCCGTAGCCTCCTCCCTGTCCTCCCCTCTCAAAGGGACCCTCCTCATTGGGGAATGTGGGTCGTGCATTATGGGGGTAGCCAACAGTTATGGGGGAAAGGCAAAGTCTCTGTGCATAATGACCCAACTTGTGGCTCTAACACTCTTTCCACCCCCTCTTGCATGAATTTCCCTGAGCCATGCTGGGTTCATTTTCAGTTCTATTTCAGTGATGAGGTCTTGGGAGCCTCTGTGTCTCTGGATATCTGGCTTAGTAGGAGTTGAATGTTCTCTGTGTTTATCTCCTTCAGCTTTGTTCTGGTGTCGGGTTCACCAAGAACGCTGTACTCTTGCCCATTTCCCCCATTACTCTATGGTTTCAGCTGCGGCCCTGGTGAGGTGTGATAGGCTGATCCTCCCTTCAGGTTCAGCGTCCATCTGAAAAAGAGAAGCAAATTCTCCAATAGAGAGAGAAGTCAGCACTAGATAGATGGGATGGCCATTGTTATTTTAGAGAGAATTTTATATGCATAGGCCCTCTTCTAGCCTACAATTGGTGGGAGCTAGATATTGCAGAAAGGGCTCATTTTTTGGACATGGTTTTGCCTTGTTTCCCAGTTCCAGGTATGAGTTCCATTCCACTGATGGATCTATTAGCCAAATCAAGAGCAGTTGGTTACCCACCATGGCTGTGTGCCACTATTGCACTTGTTTGAGCATCATGTCAGGTTTACTGCTGAGTAGCTTAGACTGCGAGTTGTTTGGACAGATGTTGGTCATTTTCCCCCAGTCGTTCATGTAGCACCCTCTGGCACTAGACAAGCTAACTGTCTGGGGACTGTTGGTGGGGTTTTTGTTTTGCTTTTTGTTTTGTTTTGGGGGGGGTTGTTTTGTTTTGTTTTTGCTTTTTTGAGGTAGGATCTCACACTAGCCCAGGCTGACCTGGAATTCACTATGTAATCTCAGGGTGACCTTGAACTCAAGGTGATCCTCCTATCTCTGCCTCCCAACTGCTGGGATTAAAGGCGTGCACCACCACAGCCCCACACCCAGCAAAGGAAGTTAATTTTTAAAAAGAGTAGTAAGTTAAGTGTGGTGGTGCACATCTTGAATCCCATCACTTGGGAGGCTGAGGATCACTGTCAGTTTGAGTCCAGCCTGGACTACAGAGTGAGTTCCAAGTCAGCCTGAGTTAAATTAAAACCCTGCCTCAAAAACTAATAAATAAATAAATAACTGGGAATGGTGGTGCACACCTTTAATCCCAGCACTTGAGAGTCAGAGGTAGGAGAATCACTGTGAGTTTGAGGCCAGCCTGGAACTACAGAGTGAGTTCCAAGCCAGCCTGTGCTAAAGTGAGACCCCATCTCAAAAAAGCTTAAAAAAAAAAAACTTGCAGCATATAGAAGAAAAAGCACACATTTCTCTGTTCTTTTCTGAAACCTCACTTTGATATGTCTTTATAGAAACAATAGAGCATGATTTGAGTGGCCAAATGATTTTCATGTTTTTGTTTTTGTTTTGTTTTTGTTTTTAATTTGAGAGAGAGAAAGAAGAGGCAGAGAGAGAAAGAGAGAATGGGTGCACCAGGGCAATGAACTCCAGACAATGTACCACCTTGTGCATCTGGCTTATCTGGGTCCTGAAGAATCAAACCCTAAATTAATAATGGTTATCCCATTTAACCGGTGCTGACTTCATTCTCTGTTGGAGAATATGCTTCTCTTTTTCAGATGGGAGCTGGACCTGAGGAGGTAAATGACCCAGTATACTCCACCCCAGCCCCAGCTGAAACCTCAGAGGAAATGGGGAAATGAGCTAGAGAGCTGCTTTCTCAGTGCATCTGATGCCAGCACAAGGGTGAAGGAGACAGACACTGAAGACACTCAACACCTACCAAACCAGAGACCCAGAGGCTCCTAAGAGCCCATCACTGAAGTAGACTTAAAATGCTCCCAGCGTGGCTCAGGGAATTTTGTGGAAGAGGGGTCGGAAAGATTGTTAGAGCCACAAGTTGGGACATTTTGCATAGAAACATTCCCTCTCCCCTCCCCCCATAATGTATGACCCACAATCCCCATTGGATTGACCTGCATTTGCAAAGGGAGGAAGACCTGTTCAGAAAAGGGGCAGGGAGGAGGGAAACGATGGTACTGACATGTGTTGTTTAAATACGAAATATGTCCATATCTCATTTTTAAAGTAGTTTTTTAAAAAGGAGGCATAAATCCAGCCCCTTATATTAAGGAATGCTATCCATTGGAGGTCCACAAGACAACACCTTCAGTCCTGGAGAGTCTGACTGGGTCTCTAGTTCAGCACTCACTGGGTTCAGTGAGTCCCTGCCCCTCTCAAAGGTCACTGGGAGAGAGAAGATGACCTCATTGCTGGCAGGGTGTTTGCGGTAATCCTTCCCTGATGCTCTCTGGGCTGTGTTCACAACAAAGGAAGCTTCAGGAGCCTGTGAGTCCACGTGAGACAATGTGGGTCTGGCTGCAGAATGATGATGGGAAAAAAAAAAAGAAGAAGAAGAAGACGGGGTGGTGACGCACGCCTTTAATCCCAGCACTTGGGAGGCAGAGGTAGGAGGATCGCCATGAGTTCAAGGCCACCCTGAGACTACATAGTGAATTCCAGGTCAGCCTGGGCTAGAGTGAGACCCTACCAAAAAAACCAAAAAAAAAAAAAAAAAAAAGGATGCTAGAATATTCCAATATTCTATAGAGTAACGGGTTACATATGGATGGAAGGATTCAACTACTTAAGTAAAGTGAACAAGAGGCAAATTTTTATGTTCAATATATTACGTAGGTTTAAAAAAGGTAAATAAGCCGTGTGGTTAACATGTATAAGCATAAGTGTCAGAATTTCTAGAACAAATGTAGAAGAAAATAGTTGGATCTACTAAAAATGATTACATCTGCAGGATTGAATTAGGGACCTTGTGAGTAGAGGAGTGATAGCTTTCCTTTCTGCTTTATATGTCTCCATGTTTGTATTGTTTAGTGCGGTGAACTTGGATGTGGAGTAAAAGGTGAAATGAGATGCCAAAGCGCTTCCTGTCACGTGCCTTTTCATCCTCACAGTTAGGATAGTTTCCTTCACAAATTTTGGCATCTGTCATTGTATTTCCTGTTTTCACTATTATGATCAATACTCTCTGTTTCACTCTGTGGATGTGTGTTATGTGAGTGTTGTGGATTTTTTATATAATGATAATGTCTCCACATGGATATTACATCAACAGAAATGCCAAAAGTTAATATGGCTACCCCGTATAGTGTTGTTTGGAAGGTGCGTGCCATGAGAAATTCAACTGGACTTGATATTTCTTTTCTATTTTATTTATTTATTTACTTATGTTGAGGAGACAGAAAGGCAGATAGAGAGAATGGGCATACCAGGCCATCTTAACCACTGCAAATGAACTGCAGAGGCATGCGCCACCTTGTGCATCGGGCTTATGTGGGTAATGGGGAGATGAACCTGGATCCTTAGGCTTCTCAGGCAAGCGCTTTAACTGCTAGGCCATCTCTCCAGCCCTGGACTTGATATTTCTATGAACATTTTCTGTTACAGTGTATGAAAAATGGGTATGTTCCTGTGTCCTTTCCTCTCTTCTTTCCTTGCTCTATTTTACTTTTCTTTTTGTTTTACATTTTATTGTATGCAGGATGTTAATTATAAAGTTAAAGAAGCTGCTGGGCATGGTGGTGCACACCTTTAATCCCAGTACTTGGGAGGCAGAGGTAGGAGGATTACCGTGAGTTCAAGGCCACCCTGAGACTACATAGTGAATTCCAGGTCAGCCTGAGCTAGAATGAGACCAAACCTCACAAAACAAAAAAAAGAAGAAGTAAGCAATTATGAATGGAAGTGGTCCCCTGTGCTTGCTACCGTCCTTCTCTCCAGAGGAAACTATCTTCACTATTGAATTCTGTATTTGTCTTTTTTTCTCTAAAAAACATGTTTAAGCCAGGCGTGGTGGCGCACACCTTTAATCCCAGCACTCGGGAGGCAGAGGTAGGAGGATTGCTGAGAGTTCAAGGCCACCCTGAGACTACATAGTTAATTCCAGGTCAGCCTGGACCAGAGTGAGACCCTACCTTGCAAAACCAAAAAACAAAAAACATGTTTAGGGCTGGAGGAATGGCTTAGTGGTTAAGCGCTTGCCTGTGAAGCCTAAGGACCCCGGTCCGAGGCTCAATTCCCCAGTACCCACGTAAGCCAGATGCACAAGGTGGCACATGCATCTCGAGTTCATTTGCAGCAGCTGGAGGCCCTGGTGCACCCTTTCTTTCTCTCTCTCTCTCAAATAAATAAATAAATAAAAATAAACAAAATTTTAAAAACATGTTTATATGGAAACTTACAAATAACATGTTTGTATGTGTTTGGATTGTTTTTTTCTTTTTGGTTTATCGAGGTAGGGTTTCACTCTAGCCCAGGCTGATCTAGACTTCACTATGTAGTCTCAGGCGCACCTTGAACTCATAGCAATCCTCCTACCTCTGCCTCTGGAGTGCTGGGATTAAAGGTATGCACCACCACACTTTGATGTTTTTCATTAGTTTCTCACTACAGAAGATTAACTTCTGTTCTCTTTCCTCTCTCTTCCTCACCACATCTGTGCACCTTTCCTGTCCATTTATTGTCCACAAAGGTGAAATTGTCATTTTTGTTCCGAATAGTAGTCAGCGACCATGTTATTTTATTATGTGAATATTTTCTCAAGTTCCCTATATAGCAAGATGAACAGTTTTCCTTCCTTCCTTGCCTATTGTGCTCATACCACTGTGGCCATCCATCCCAGTTGATGCCTGTTGACCTGGAGCAAAAAATAACAACGTCCTCTCCGGTTTATGAACAGTAGGACTTTGACATTCTATTGGGGGCTTTCAATATGCAATAAACATTACTGAGTCATCTGGCAAGAGTAATGTGAAAATAGAAAGAGGACAAACCCTTACACACATTTTCTTTGTTATGTTTAGTGGTTATTGTTTCACCATAGCAGACACTATCTTTTGTGAAGACACCTACTACCTGATGGGAAATTACTTTTCAGAAATTTTAACCAACATGTTCTAATTAGATCTGAAGTAGATGGAGTATAGCTGATAGCTTGTCTTCGTTGGAGTATCTCTCCTAGGGTTTTAGAAAATGCCTTCTTGTTTGTTTGTTTGTTATTATTTTTCAATTTCCAAAAATAATGTATCTGCACAAAGTCCACGTGAAGGCTATCAGAGGCTCCTTCCTGAGAGATGTACTATAAGTACACATTTTCTCACCCTCTCTTGGACACTCTACTTATAATGTTGTGGAAAACTGGTCAGTATAAAGAACCTCAACTGGCACAAACTGCTAACAAGGTTATCAAAAGGACTTTAAAAAAATAGACCTTGACTATAAAAGATTTGCTATTACAACTCAAAAGTCTGAACTTAGAAATGACCTGACATATTGTTGACAATCGCTGTAGAAAGTGGGCTCTTCCCGGATGGCCCTTGCTTTCACTGGCACCACAGAACCAGCAGTGGTAGACAGGCAAAGTGGACATAGGACTGAATTCTCACTCTGCGAGGGGGTAATTCTTGACATTTTTGAGATATTTAGCTATTTTGCACCTCTGTCTCTATATACCACCTTCACAGTTTTGTGCCATACAGCAGCATGGTAAGAACCTTATTTAAGGGTGGAGCACTCAAAAGCACAGCTCCCTTTCTTTCCTCTTGTGTCTTGGGTCCTGCAGAAAGACTGTGCACATGCCAGCCCCTCCTCCTCTCTCTCTCTCTCTCTTTTTTTTTTTTTTGGTTTTTCGAGGTAGGGTCTCACTCTAGCCCAGGCTGACCTGGAATTCACTCTGCATTCTCAGGGTGGCCTTGAACTCATGGCGATCCTCCTACCTCTGCCTCCCGAGTGCTGGGATTAAAGGCATGTGTCACTACACCTGGCAGCCTCTCCCCTCTTCCATGGCCCAGGCCAGGTGCTGACTCCCATAATTTGGAATCTGAGCAGAAAGTGAAGAAACTCGGCCATGAAACAACATCTCACAAATTCTCACTCAAGTCACATTAAAGGATCTGGACCATCTAAAGAACTCCCACCCCGAGTTCCGCTCTTTTACTCTGCACGTTATTAATTCACAGGTAGATTGGGGGAGGGGTTGGGGGACAGGTGGCAGTGTCAAATCAAAAGATGAAAAGTCAGCCAGGACCATCTGACTTGCCCTGGTTGAAACGTGTCTTTTCACACGTTCACACATATGTGAACGCACATATGTAAAAGTGGCGGCTTGTTTGTCTCCCTTGGAGGGAGAGCACAGAGGAAAGGGTTAGGAAGAAAAGCCAGCAATGTACAATAAATATGGATAGTGGGGGATAAAGATGTTCCTTCACAATTAGAAAATTATATTCAGGAATTCTTCATCTGTTCTCCATGAGAATCAATAGCAATCTGAGTTGGCATCTGTGTGGAGTAGAACACACAAGCATGACGGCAGAGGTCCTTCAAATGAGTAGCACGTTTATATGTTGAAATTATTTACACAGGTCAAGAGCCTTTTCAAAGCATCATAGACAATTCATAGTAGAATCCACTTCTACCCATGCACTTTGCTCCAGTTTAGTATGCATGAGAACCATGCCTGTCTGTGCTATAAACCCATGTCATTTCATTCTACTATTTAGGAATTAACCAAAGGGCTTGACATCTACTTTAAGAAGCCCTCCAAAGAGTCATGTCTTCTATTTAGGTGAGAAAAATTAGGGAGCGAGTGTAAAAGGAGAGACAAACTGCTGTGGGACTCCAGGTAGAAAATGCATTGTCTGACACCCTGCTGGCAATTCAGGGAATAGGAGCAAGATCTTCCCTTCCCAGTTTTGTATTGTTCTTGGCTCTTCTCTGAAGACAGAAACATCAAAGATGCTTTCCTAAAATCCAAACCAAGTTGCTATGTCGCCCACATGTGAAACAATTTCTTTCCACTTTGAACTGTGGGGATCTAAAATTCTGCTATGTGAGAAGGATATAAAATACAACAGCAAGCTTTGGACTCAATAGTCAATCTAGTTTTCCAGCTTGTCATGGCTCCTCATACCCTGTTTGCGGCCATTTCACAAACAGAACTGATTTACCATAAAATGTGCATATTTTCCATTTAAGTCTTGCTTGTTGCTTCACTAAGGCACTGAAGCCCCTGTTTTCACGGTCAGCCCTGCAGGCCTGTCTTCAGGTCTTGTTAATCCAGAAAATGAACTGTGCATAAGACAAGCCTTGGAGGGAGAGGTTTTATTCGCATCAGTTACTCTGCACATTGCTTCAACTAGAGACATGAGCAGTTCCTCGGAGAGAGCAGCAGTAGTCAGACCCTCAGGGGCAACAGTGGGAAATAGAACTTATCTTGTCATATGCTTGACAGAAACGTGACAGCTGAGAAAGGCAGAGGGCAGGACGTAAGAAGTCTGTTTTCAGAGCCTCAGTGGAATGTGTGAAGACTTCAGAGCCCTTGTATTTCAGTCAAAATCCCAGAGCTATTACTTACTCATTCCATAACCTTGATGAAGATAACCTTCAAAACTTACTCTCTTCAAACAGAATGAGCACGATCTGACTAACTCAAGGAACTATTATGGGAATCTATTTTTTTTTAATGCAAGGTACTCATCTTGGATGTGGCCATCATATAAGTATATGCACAACAAATGCCAGCAGTTAGGGAGATGGCTCAGTGGGTTAGAGTGCCCGCAGTACAAGCATAAAGTTCAGAGTTCCATCCCCAGCACCCTGCAAAATGCCAGGTGTGGCCACTTTTGCATGCCTGTCACACCAGTCCTGCGGGAGGCAAAGACAGTAGCATCAGCGGGGCTCAATGGTCAACCAGATTGACTGAACAATGGCAGCTCCAGGTTCAGAGAGAGACTCGGCCTCATGGGAACAATGTGCAGTAGTGAAAGAGGAAGATACCGACATTCTGCTTTGGTGCAAAGGGCATGTGAAACTACACACGTGTGCACACACATACACACACGTATATACTATGCATACATTACAGACTCACACAAAACAGCACACACGCACGTATATACAATGCATACATTAGACACAAAACAACATATACACGTGTATATACTATGCATATGTTATAGACACACACAAAACAGCACACACACACAAATGTGCATATACTATGTATGCATTACACATACACAATACAGCATGCACACACACAGAGACACACACACACAATGCCAGTAGTCTTGATGATGGTGGTGATAAATCTAATTCAAGTGGTGATATTTACCAGCTGTATGGCACTGGAAGAGTAGTATTTTCCTAGCAGTACTTTTGAGGACTAGAAATGACATGCAGAGAGTAGTCACAATCTCTAAACTCCTAAATATAAACTCTCATTATGTTATTATTATTTCACTATCCCTATTATTTGCCCAACAGTCTGTTTGAACTTGAGAGAAGTTATGTTTTATATAAAGATCGGCTCCATTGTAAGATCATCTGATAAATGCTCACTCAAGAGAGAGAAGATTTTTCTTAAGCTTCTGTTCAAGCTCCCTTAGGAATAACTCTATTAAAAAGTTCTAATGGAAAATCATAGCAGTGTTCTCCACTTGGAGCAGGGCTTATCAGAACCACTGTGAAAGGGACACAATGAAATTCCCCAGCTAATGCCAATGTGTACTGTCAGCAGTCTGACCAGAAAATTTAAAAGTCAACAAGAATTAGAATTAAGATATGTAAGGAGCATTTTACTCTTTCTGGCCTTGATATTTTGAGTATCATATTTGCTTATCAGTCAAGAAAAAGTGGACTTTATTCAAGAAACATTGGAAGGCGATATTAACCACCAAATCTGCTCACACAGGACAGCAAATTCTTCATTCAATTATCAGTTGGATCCACATGGCTCCAGCATATCTCTTACTGCCAAAATACATTCTTTTCAACTGAGAAAAAAAAAAAAAAACAGAAGAGGCAAGAGCTTGAAATAAAAAAGCAAAACATGTAGTTAATTCAAAAGCCCCACTGCAACACCAGCTTCTTTCTTCATCCCAATTGAAACCACTCTGGCACCTATGGCTTTAAAATCCAACCCCCCACCCCAACAGAACTGAAGTTGTCCACCTGGAGAGATTTCCTTGGCTCTGAAACCCTCAAGTCCTTCCTTGAACTTAAACAACTTTTTCTCAAACAGATCCATTTAAAATCACATTTGCTAATTGTTTGATAAAGGTGAATTTCCCCTTCAGGGTAGTGATCACCAACTGATCTCTGATCTCGATCTCTGCTTGTGGGTCCTACAACAACAGCAATGTACTTTGGAGCCATAGACCTAAGGAACAAGAATGAGGAACTTGATACAGTGAAACTGAGGTAAGAAGGCAAAACAAAAGGTGTGTCATCAAGTCTGTCTTCACTGTGGGAAACTGGGTCTTGATCCTACTGCCAACTGGAGACTTGGAGAAGTTGTGCAGAGTGACATCAGAGTTGTCCTCTGACCTACACACACACACACACACACACACACACACACACACACACACACACTATAGCAAACATATAAGTAAGGAAATAAAAAGGTTTTAAGACCCTCATAAACTAAAGAAAAACTTTATCACCTCCACTTCAATGTCTGAATGAAGCTAGTCAAGAGAGTAAGCTTGAATAAACATTAATTTTATAGCAATTAGCAGGTAACAATTAATGCTTCAGAATTCTATCCAGATATATAGAAACATGATAGG
This sequence comes from Orientallactaga sibirica, assembly GCA_036365145.1. Classification (NCBI taxonomy): domain Eukaryota; kingdom Metazoa; phylum Chordata; class Mammalia; order Rodentia; family Dipodidae; genus Orientallactaga; species Orientallactaga sibirica. Next base: position 16,505,954 of record JAEOAD010000053.1, on the reverse strand, counting down.
TTGATCTGACATATATGGAAACAAACATATATGGAATCATAGACAAAGTAAAATTGACCTATTTTATGTGGATTTGCTTCAACAAAGGAAAGACCTATTTCTAAAAGCTAAAGTAAAAACTAACCCCATAGAGCTGAAATATTAATAATCATTGAAGAATAGAAGGTGTGCCTTCAAACGGAGGAGTTGAAACTAAGCCCACAACTTATAGTCAAAACCAAAAAGAAAAACTTCCCAAGTTTTGTAAACTGAATCTGGAAAAACTATTCAACTATGCAATGGAAAAGGAAAAATCTTGCTGTTTAGATACAATTTTAATATAATACAATATTATTCATTAAGCACCAAATTCACAAACCAAGAAAGTAATGTGGGCTGGAGAGGTGCCTCATCAGTAAAAGGTGCAGGTGTTTGCTTGCAAAGACCAATGGCCCAGGTTCGATTCCCCAGTACCCACATACAGCCAGATGCACAAAATAACACATTCATCTGGAGTTTATTTGAAGTGACAAGAGGCCCTGTCATGCCCAGAGAGAGAGAGAGAGAGAGAGAGGGAGGGAGAAGGAGGGAATATATATATATACTTTTTAAATACTTCACCACAAACACATCTCCATGAAAGTACAAGCTTCATGAAGATATGACTCAGAATGCTAGAGAGTCAGCAGACACAGCAAGTAGATAAAGGGTGACAGGGAGATCATAAGTGGTAGAGTACTTTGAAAGACCATCTCAAATAAATATGCTTACATCAGTTAGCTTTTGCTGCATAATAAAGACCTCCAAAATGAAATGGCTTAAAACAATGACCACCTCTTTCATCTCATAGTCAGCAATTCAAATGGTGATTCCATTCAAGGTGGGCACAAAAGAGAAAACTACAAACACGTGATGTGGGTGAAACTTGAGGATATAGTAAGAAAATACCAGATATAGTATATGAGGCCATTTTATATACAGTTAAAAAAGTACATTTTGGTGAATGCAAGCTTGGGTGAAGCATAAGAAATAAACTATAGGAAAACAGCAAACAAAAGCAAATGCAAGAAGTATGTTATCATAAAACCTGTTTGAGTGGTTTCTTTCACATGGGAGGAGAGAGTAATGTTGAGGAAGAAACATTAGGGACAGTCTATAATAACCTTCCTTTTTGGTAATTCGTTATGTTTAAAGAAACAGTAACAAAGGGATTTAGCTCTCTCACACTATGTGAGGGCAGGAGGAAGTTAGGTGAGGATTCCACAATATGACCTTGCCACCTGCTTGCTTGCTTGCTTCTTTTATTTTATTTTATTTTATTTTATTTTATTTTATTTTATTTTATTTTATTTTATTTTATTTTATTTTATTTTTTGAGGTAGGGTCCCCCTCTAGCCCGTGCTGACATGGAATTCATTATGTAGTCTCAGGATGGCCTCCAACTCACAGTGATCCTCCTACCTCTACCTCTTGAGTGCTGGGATTAAGGGTGTGCACCACCACGCCCAGCCACTAGTTTTGATTTTGATTTTTTATTTTGATCGGGGGTGGTTTTAAGGAAGGGCCTTGCTTTAGCCCAGGCTGACCAGCAATTCATTATGTAGTCATTTCTTGGTCTGTGTATCCACTTGAACTCACAATGATCCTCCTACCTCTGCCTGCTGAGCACTGGGATTAAAGGCATGTGTCACCACGCCCAGCCTAGTTTTGGTTTTTTTATTTAGAGGTGTGCCAAAGCCTCTAGCTGCTGCAAACAAACTCCAGATTCAAGCAACACCCTATGCATCTGGCTTTATGTGGACACCAGGGAATCAAACTCAGGCCATTAGGCTCTGCAGGCAAATGTCTTAACGACCAAGCCATGTCTCCAGCCCCTGCTGCTTTCTTGAACCACTTTCACTGTTGTTTACATTGGTTCAAGTCCTCCAGAAGCAAACACCAAGTTGAGATTAAGCACGCAAGAGATTGATTTGAAACATCCTTTAAAGAGGGACTGGGAAGGAGCTATAAGGGGCAGAGCAAAGCCACATCATGGTTCTGTCTATGTGGAAAGGAAAGAGGAAGGAACAGAGCTGGGTAACTAGAGTCTCACGTGGCAAGAGCATTCTAACAAGCTTAGGCCAGGTGGATGGGAAGTCCTCAAGCCTGCAGAGAAGGCCTGCCACTCACAGGATTAACCTGCCTTAGGACTCCTGCCATGCCCAGTCACTGGCTCAGGCATAAGACTTTAGGAATTTGAGGAAATGCAAGGGTATATTCAGAACCTACATCTGGAGCAGCCCACCAACTCTATACCCTACAATAAGAGTTCTGAGTAGTACGTTACCATAGCTGAAACAGCCACCAAAAAGGATATGGATTGTGAAAACTCTAACATAGCAATGCAAATAAATAGATAAGAAACACTGTGCCCAGCTGGGTGTGGTGGCAGATGCCTTTAATCACAGTACTCAGTAGACAGAGGTTGGAGGACTGCTGTGAGTTTGAGAGAGTTTGGGACTACAGAGTGAGTTCCAGGTCAGCCTGAGCTAAAGTGAGACCCTATGTCAGGAAAAGAAAAGAAAAAAGAAAAGAAAAGAGAAGAGAAGAGAAGAGAAGAGAAGAGAAGAGAAGAGAAGAGAAGAGAAGAGAAGAGAAGAAGAGAAGAGAGAAAAGAAAAGAAAAGAGGAAAAGAAAAGAGAAAAGAAATACTATAAAGTTTATTAATTTATGCTGTTTGTGTATTGATGCACTTATAAAGTTTTATAATCTCTCCAATAAGCAAATCCTTGAGTGTTAATTGGAATGGTATGAAGCACAATTTTCCTAGTCCAAACAGTGTAGAGAAATGTGGTTTTTTAATTAAAGGTTTTTAACTTGAGATTGCCAGACTGTGACAGAAGAAAACAAGTTATCTACCCAGTCCCATGTGATCTAATAGTGATAATAGCATGTGGAGAAAATCACTAGTTCTAACAATGTTTCCTGAGGTTCCCAACCCACTTGCTAGAAGCAGAGGGAAATACGCAGGCAGGCATGTTCACCATCAGGAAAGGGCCTGGAATGCTGTGATTTTGCAACACCAGGATTAGCTGGGTGTGGTGAGTTCAAGTCCTGCCTGGGGTTAGTTTTCAGTCACACTGGGCTAGAGTGAGACCCTGCCTCAGGAAAAAAAAAAAAAAAAATAGACAACCAAAAACAACAGCTGGGCTTGGCTTTAATCCCAGTACTCGGGAGGCAGAGGTAGGAGGGTCATCATGAGTTCCAGGCTACCCTGAGTCTACATAGTGAATTCCAAGTCAGCCTGGGCTAGAGTGAAGCCCTACCTTGAAAACACAAACCAAAAAGAAAGAAAGAAAGAAAGAAAGAAAGAAAGAAAGAAAGAAAGAAAGAAAGAAAGAAAGGAAGGAAGGAAGGAAGGAAGGAAGAAAGAAAGAAAGGAGGGAGGGAAGGAGGAAGGGAGGAGGAAGGGAGGAGGAAGGAAGGAAGGAGGAAGGAAGGAAAAGAAAGAAGAAAGAAAAGAAGAAAGAAAAGAAAAAAAAGAAAAAAAAATTATAGCATTTTCTCTTTCAAGAACAGTAAGTGAAAATTGATCCACAAAGTTATAGTGAAGTTAGTCAGGAATTCAATTGTAATGATTATGGATTGAATCCAAGGTCATTAGCATGCTAAGCACATACTTTACCAGTGAGCCAAAGTGCTAGCCATCATGAATCAGGAATTTTTGTCCCATTGAGGAGCAGATAAGTTTATTTTAGGTGTTGCATTAAATGTGGAAATCTGAGTTTGGCTTGGTGGCTCATGCCTTTAACCCCAGCTCTTGGGAGACTGATGTAGGATGATGGCCATAAATTCAAGGCCAGCCTGAATGACAAAGAGAGTTCCAGGTCAGCCTGGGCTAGAGCGAGATCTTGCCTAAAAGAAGAAGGAGGAGGTGGAGAAAAAGAAGCAAAAGCAAAAGCAAAAGCAAAAGCTAAAGGAAGAGATCTGTTCCAGAACCGTAAGTGGAGAAAAGGATATGCATAAATTTGGAAAGCCCATAGAATCCCATCTCCCTCTATGGCTATTCAGGAACGCAGCCTTCCCTCTCTCCTGTCATCCTTACTCCTATCCTGGCAGTCATAATGCAAGAGGGGCTCAGGCTGACCCCACCACGTATGCCTGCCTGGGATTTTGAATTTGAATAATACAAAGAAAAGGATCATGAACACTTTCATAGCCATGACATCTGTGATAATGTCTATAGCTAAGTCACAGCTTCTTCATCAAGCCAGATCTGTGACCAGTCTCCCTACCCTCCAATTCTTGTCTCTTTGTCAAAATTATCCTTATCTCTCATTGATTTCTGGAGCACTCTGTACCCTTCTAATGGGACTTTTTTTTTTCTCCTTAAGATTTTGCAACACTAACCACTAAAAAAAAAAAAAAAAAAAAAAAAAAAAAAAAAAAAAGCTGTCCAGAAACTCTAATCCCAGTGGGGATCCGGTCGTTAACTAGGAGCTTGAGTCAAAAGCCAGTCACAGGGAGTTAAAAGAAAAGAAAAGGTCAGTGGGCATACAAGCTGCTTGGGGCTCTCCGCAGCAGCTGCCTATTAACTCTTCCATAACTCCCTGAAGGGATTGCCATCAATCAGCTGATGAGGATGAAGGTCCTGTTACAAGATCTGACCACCACTGAATCCCGAAGCAGTAAATGCACAGGTGCCAATCTGAGAACAGAATCGAGAAAGCCAGAATTGAGCACTGTGTACACAGGGAAAGTGCAGGTATGACTCATTGGTTAAAACACCAGAGCTGGAAAAAAAAACGTATGAGATCATGAACATGCATGGAAGGAAGGGAATTTCTATACTAAGCTTGAAACAGAAGGTACACTTGGAAAGATGACAATCTCTCTCTCTCTCTCTCTCTCTTTTTTTTTTTTTTTTTGGTCTCACTGTGATCCAGGCTGACCTGGAATTAACTATGTAGTCTCAGGGTGGCCTCAGACTCATGGCAATCCTCCTTCCTCTGCCTCCCGAGTGCTGGGATTAAAGGTGTGCGCCAGCACACCTAGTGGCAATCTTTTTTAAAGGACAGTTTGGCAATAAAATATCTTATGTAAGTTATTTATATAGGTGGCTTGTGTTTGTCTATGCAGTGTAGGAAACCAGGACATGTTTTCCTATTTTGGCTAAGTGTGAGTCAAAAGAAAGAAGAAAGAAAGAAAGAAAGAAAGAAAGAAAGAAAGAAAGAAAGAAAGAAAGAGAGAGAGAGAGAGAGAGAGAGAGAGAGAGGGAGGGAGGGAGGGAGGGAGGGAAAGAGGGAGGGAGGAAGGAAGGGAGGAAAGAAAAAACAAAAGAAAAGATAGAAAAAGAAGTAGAACAGCTGAGTGTGGAAGTATACACCTTTAATTTTAGCACTTGGGAGACTGAAGTAGGAGGATCACTGTGAGTTCCAGGTCAGCCTGGGACTACAGAGTGAGTTCCCAGGTTAGCCTGGGCTACAGTGAGACCCTACCTCAAAAAAAAGAAATAGAGAGGGTTGAGGAACAAGTATAAGTTTTTCGAGTACCAAATGGTGTTGAAGTCCAAAGGAATTGAACACAACATGCACACGTGGATTCGGTTTTAATGATGTGTTTTTCTCCAGCCCCTCTTCATCCCCCACCACCCAGAAGTACTCGCTGTAGTGGAGTGTTGTGGGAAGCGATCCTCTGGGCATAACTTGCTGTCGCACTCTTGAACTCTCTGCATCTGTAATTACCTGCATGAGACCTACTTATGATTGGGCCTGTCGACATTCTGTTAAGGAGGGAAGAGGGCTTCTTGAGTCCCTGCCCTTCTCTGAAGGTATAGGCAATTAACAGTTACTGGAGGAAAGAAAAATATTTTCTTCAATGGTGTAGCTATGGGTAAGTTGCCCGTGCTCTTATAAATAACCCATACTCCTGTAAGTAACCCTAATCAAAGTCACTGTTACACACATACACACACACACACACACACACACAGAGAGAGAGAGAGAGAGAGAGAGAGGGCAGAGAGACATAAAAGTAGGAGGCTGGAGAGATAGTTAAGGCGCTTGCTAGCCAAGCCTAAAGACCCAGATTCAATTCCCTAGTTCCCATGTAAAGCCAGATGCACAAAGTGGCACATAGACCTGGAGTTCGTTTGCAGTGACTGACACACCCATTCTCTCTGTCTGACTTTCTTGTCTCTATCTCTCTCTGTTTGCAAATAAATAAATAATAATTTTTTATTTGGCATTTTCAAGGGAGGGTCTCTCTCCAGTCCAGGCTGACCTGGAATTCACTCTGTACTCTCATGGTGGCCTTAAACTCACAGCAATCCTCCTACCTCTACCACCCAAGTGCTGGGATTCAAGGCGTGCACCACCACTCCCAGCAATAATAATAAAGGTAGAAGGGGGATTACTTGGGAAAAGGAAAAGAGGGGTGAATGTGACCAAAGTGTACTATATACTTGTATGAAAATATCATAAAGAAGACTATTAGTATGAATAATTATATATGCCAATAAAAATTGGAAAAATAATGGTGTGGTGCCTCAAGAGAATTAGTAGAAAGCCAAGGGAGAAGAAGAGTGGGGTCTGGTGAGAGGACCACTGGGATGTTGGAACAGGTCTGGCTAGTCCAGTGGGGGAGGTGAAATAGAAAGAAACTGAACAAATAGGAAATCAGGAAGGAAGCCAATGGGAGGGTGGGGAGGTGAAGAGTGGGTTTTATTGGGATGAAGTAGAAGAGGTGGGAGGCATGCCAGGAATTAGACTTTGTAGTTAGAGAAATGGAAAAGTAGATTTCATGTGAATGTAATTTTAGAAAACAGTGGGAGGAGAAGAGTTAAAGGTCATTAGAACAGAGCTCACTGTACCTGACCAAAAAAAAAAAAAAAAAATGCCCAATGTAATATCTCGGGAACTCTGAAGCTACTTTAATGATGGGAGACTTTGAACGGAGAAGCTATGTATGTGAGGTGCTGCAGTCAGCTTTGAGTTCCTTCAAAAAGAAGCCGACCAAAAGCAGTTTATGGGAAGAAAGGGTTTATTTTAGCTTACAGACTCAAGAGGAAGCTCCATGATGCCAGGGGAAAACAATGCCATGAACAGAGGGTGGACATCACCTCCTGGCCAACATAAGGTGGACAACAGCAACAAGAGACTGTGCCAAACACTGTCAAGGGTAAGCTGACTGTAACATCCATAAACCCGCCCCCCAAAATATACTGCTTCCAGGAGGCTGCAAGTCCCAAATTGCCACCAGCTAGGGACCTAACATTCAGAACACTTAAGTTTATGGGGGATACCTGAATCAAACCACCACACGAGGCACAGTTCTGGAAATGAATATCTCACAATGAGCGTAGGGTAGAGGGATGAGGGTGGGAAGAAAGCAGCAGAGCCTCCTGGCGTGATTCTAAAGACAGGGTGATAGAGCACAAAGAAGTTAGAAACTCTGAAGAAATTCACTTTAAAGAAATGTTTCTAGTATCACATCTGGAAGTCAAGAAGTGAGACAGGCTTCAAGAGTGAGACCTGAAGATTCAACCATTACATCAAACCTCATTTCTGCCTTTCATTTTTTGTCCTTGAAGCCTTAAGATAGCTTCTAATAGCAATAAGAGCTATGTGTTCCCTGTTCACATTCAGCAACAGATAGATTGGTTTCAAAACCAAAATGTAGTACTTCCTAAGGAGAACTCTCCAAAATGCTCCCAAGAATCTGTTCCTTTCATTTCATTGACTTGGTCAGAATTGGTCAACATATCAACTTATGGAGCCAATCACTAGCAAAAACAATCACAAAACATACACACACTTACAGCACTTCCTTAACACAAGACATTCCCAACCTAAGCTGAAGCCAATTCCCCATGTTATACTATTGCTTTTCAACACTGAGAGTGGATACAGGGAGTCTACCATAGCTTCCATCACTTGCATACATTTGTGACTACAAGAATTCCTTGGGTTCTGCTTTTAAAGCAGTGGATCTAGAATATGTAATAACTGATGATTTCAGTTCTCCAAGTAAGCAAAGATTGGCCTTTCTCTTGAAGAGTCCAGTTTACTTTGTAGCACTGAATATGCGACTCAGTTCATATACTGGATGGGAACAGCATCTTCACAATTGCAAGACTGCTGTAAATATATTCCATTGTGTCTTTTTAAATATTTTATTTTATTTATTTATTTGAAAGATAGAAAGAGGCACAGAGAGATAGAGAGAGAATGGGTGTGCCAGCGCCTCCCGAGCCATTGCAAACGAACTCCAGACACACGCACGACCTTGTGCATCTGGCTTTATGTGGGTCCTAGGGAATCAAGCCTCGGTCCTCTAGCTTTGCAAGCAAGTGCTTTAACCACTAAGCCATCTTTCCAGCCCTCATTGTTTCTTTTAAAACTACTATAGGGCCTGTGTAGATGGTTCAGTAGTTAAAGAAGCTTTCTTCCAAAGCCTGCTGGCCCAGGTTCAATCCTCCAATACTCGCATAAAACCAAACCACACAAGCAAACACACACACACACACACACACACACACACACACAATGAAATTATTAAAATATTCAAAAATAAAACTGCAGTAATTTTGTTTTTTTTAGTACACATCTGTGTGTGTGCATGCATGTATGTGTGTTTGTGTGTGGAGGTTGATGTCAGATGTTCTCTCCACTTTCTTTTTTCTTTTTTTGGTTTTTTGAGGTAGGGGCTTGCTCTAGCCCAGGCTGGAATTCACTTGATAGTCTCAGGGTGGCCCTGAACTCACAGTGATCCTCCTACCTCCGCCTCCCAAGTGCTGGGATTAAAGGCATGCTCCACCACACCCAGCTTCCACTTTTCTTTCTCTCTCTCTTTCCCTCTCTCTCTCTCTGTGTGTGTGTGTGTGTGTGTGTGTGTGTGTATGTATGTATGTGTGTATGTATGTATGTATGTATGTATGTATGTATGTATGTATGTATGTATGTAAACCAGGACCTGTTGCCACTACAAATGAATGGCAGACATGTACACCACTCTTTGTGCCTAGTGTTATATGGGTGCCAGGGCCAACAGGCTTTGCAGGTAAGTACCTTTAACCACTAAGCCATCTTCCAAGAGATCCAAAACTGCAGTAATTTTGTAGGTTTCTTGCTAAGGCTCCAGATCAGACCTTGCGCTGTTTCCGCTAAGTCCACAGAGTCTTCACTGGGTCCACATCCTAAAACTGCCTTGTTGCAACAAAATTAGCCCCGGTGGCCAGGTGTGGTGGGGCACACTTCTAATCCCAGCATTTGGGAGGAAGAACTAGGAGGGTGGCCTTGAGTTTGAGGCCAGCCTGAGAGTACAGAGTAAGTTCAGAGTGAGCCTAAACTGACCATACCTAGCCAAAAAATAAAAGCCTCTGCATTCTACATGATGGGACCAAGAATTGTGCTCAAACATAGAAATTGGAAGTTTTAAGGACTCAGTGGTAGAGCCCTGGTCTTCCATATTCAAAGCCCTGGATTCTAATGCTACCACACCACACTAGAGAGAAATATAGTTATATGGAAGTCTTTGCAAAGTTTTCTAGCAAGCAAAGATCCAACGGACCGGTGGGCACATTAACCAATGTTAATTCAAACACAAGGCTTTCACTATCTCGCTTAAGAACTAACTGGTGGCTCCCACACAGGACAATTTCCAAGCACCACAGCAGTATGCATGAGCCAGCAAAGCCAACCAGCCACACTGGCATGATTGCCTACTTTACATTCCAAATGCATTCTTCATATCCATAAACACGTCCTTATGTCTCTAAGCTTCGAAAGGTGCTTTTTCTTCATCCGCGAAATCTTGCCTCTATCTTTTCAACATGGGGCTTCTGGATTGTTACAGAAACCTTCACGTTGCTGGGATGAGAAAACAGTTTGTTTTTTCTTGTAGGCTGGATGGGGAAATGTGGTATGAGCAGAGGCTTGACATTGCCTCCTGGACACCATCAGGTGGGCAACAGCAACAGGAGAGTGTGCCAGACTCTGGCAAGAGGAAGCTGGCTATAACACCTGTGAGCCTGCCCCCAACAACATACCTCCTCCAGAAGGCTCCGATTCTCAAATTGCCATCAGCTGGGGACCTAGCATTCAGAACGCATGAGTTTATGGGGAACAAACCATGGCTTTTCTGCTAGGAAGTCAAATATGTCCTCCTCTGAAGTCTTCCCAGACATCCTGAGCACCAAGTCCATTATTCCTTTGTGCTCCTGTAGCAACTTCCACCTCTTCTGAGATACTTTTCATATTGCTCTGTGACTGTGTGTGTGTTTCTGAATTTCTCTCTTCTAGGCAGAGTACAAGACCTTCAAGTAAATTTTCTCTGGTCTTATTTCTAGCATCTGAAAAATAAAAGGTATTTTTGCCTGTTGGATAGACCTTAAGAAAAATACCTTTACAGCAATCACCTACTGTGTGGACTCTGGTCTTCCTACTTGGTAGCTGACTGTCCATCATTCATTATAAATGGTTGCAGGAACCTTCGCTTCACTAGGATAAACACCTGACCACAAGCAGCTGATGGGAGCAAAGTTTTGATTTTGGCTTCCAGTCTCAAGGGGAAGCTCCGTGATAGCAGGGGAAGGTATGGCATCACCTCTGCCACAGCAGGCAGAAAATTTCAGCAAGAGAGTGAGCAAAGGGGGAATTGGCTATAACACTCCTAAACCTGTCTCCAACAACACACCTCTTTTAGCAAGGCTCCATCTCCCAAATTACCATCAGATGGGAGCCAAGCATTCAGAACATGTGAGTTTATGGGGGGACATCTGATTCAAACCACCACATAGATGTAGCTCACCATGTGAGAACACTTAGCCAAAAATAAACAACAGCCAGGTCTTTGATATTTTGATATTCAAAAGAAAAGCTCAGCATTTTAAAATCTCTTAGCTTGATATTCTACAAATTTTAGGTACATCTTTGTGACTAAATTGTCAGGCTCATTTGCAGCAAAAAGTCTGGTGTTGTGTGGCCACACATTAGACATGTATAGTTGACTGCCTCAGAGATAGGGTGCTAAGTGAAGAGAAATGGACCGGCTGGGCAGAATGGAAGTGTCAAAATTGATTTCAAGATGTAACTTTGAATGCAAATTTTGAAAATATGTGGGCCATTTTCCTGGAGCCAACCCCACTGGGTGGCTTGTTTTATAAGCAGTTGACTTAATGCTAGAACACGTACAGAAACCTACTGCACCAGCAAAGTTTAGTCATTGTTTACCTTGTTCCTCTGCTAATGAAAAAGATTCTTTTCTTTCTTTGCAAGAAAAGGAAACCTTAAATGCTGTTCTCAGACTGAGAGAACCCTGGGCCTCTTCCTCCCACAACATTCTTCTGAGGACACAGTACTCCCATCTGATCTTTGGCTCCTCCTGCCTGGCCGTGTTATTTCCAAATCCTACCATCCCCGTCTCTATGAAGAAGTGACAGGAGCTTTCACTGTACCTCATGTAGAGAGTAAGTGTGAAATGTAAAGCTTTTCCCCCATTTCTTCCCAAATCTGAAAATGTGTCACTGGTAGTGTCTGAAGGGGAGGATGATGGGGTCACTTCCTAGGTCTATGTAATGGGCCAGGCCAAGCTTTTAGATAGAACTTCCCCCAGGATAGAAACCCACTCATCTCTGCGTTTGCAATGCCCAGCACACTTCCTGGAACCTAGGCAGGAAATCAAAAAGCATTCATTGACTAAACCACTCTGAATACATTCCAGATACGATTTCACTCAGCTCTTGCTATGGGTTGGGTGTGGTTTGTTCCCAGAGCTTCTGTTCTTTTGATCTCACAGTGGTGAGGGGCTGGAACTTTAAAAACGTGGGGTCTATTGGGAGGTAGAAAAGTCACAGGACTACAACTTTGTGAAGGGATTAATTCACAGAGTAAGTAGACACTCATATATTTTTTTGGTTTTTCTTTTCTCACTTTCCAGGCACCTGGAATTAACTATATTCTCAGGGTGGCCACCCCATATCTTGGTCTTTTGCTGGGATTAAAGGCATGAGCCACTCCCTCCACATTTTCTTTTCTTTTTGGCATGGTTGTTATTCACCCCATATCTTGGTCTTTTCTGTTCTCAGACTCCCCTCCACATTGTGGCATGGCTAAGGAGACTGAGGCAGGCAAGCAATGGGAAGAGTTTAACTACCTGGGACAGAATTTGACTTCAGCAATAAATACACCCCTCTCCAACAAAATGCATCTAGCAACCTGTTGGGAACCGGAGACCCCCGCCCACCCACCGGTTCCGAGCTGCATGTACACCTGCTCTAAACAATGAATTCATTTTCTCCTAGCTTTTCCTCAAAACTAACTTTTTTTCCAATAGAAAAAAAAAAAAAAAAAAAAAGCCCTAGATGACCCAAGCCTGTCAATCAAGCCAAAGGACCACCCAAAACCATGCCCCTAACAGCCGTTCTGTCCTCCCCTAAAGCCCTGTGAAGAGGAGCCCCAGACCACTTCCTGATGCCCTGGAGTTCTTTCCCCTGGAGTGTCCCACTGGCCCTGTGACAGTGTACCCAACCCTTGACTGTGCTTTGCTCTTAAGAAAATTTCTTGCTGCCTCACTACTTGTGCATGCATCTCTTCAACTCTTTCCAAGAGACCACAGGTAAAGAGGTCATGGCCATAATGTCATGTCACTTGGACCTGCCAGTCACCAGAATCGTCAGTCAAATTAACTTTCCCCCTTATAAAGTACTAAGATTGGGGATTCTTTAAAGCCACACAACAGGGGGAAAGACACGCCCTGCAACCACTCTCTGAATTTGGAAGAGTTTTTTTTTTTTTTTTTTTTTTTTTTTAATAGATTTAAATAACTTGCCCAAGTCACACCAGAAGGCTTGGATTACAAACTAAGCATGTAAGACTCAAAAAATTAGTAGAATTGTCTAGAAACTTGTTCTGGATGAAACATTCACAAGTGACTGTACCATATACACCATTACTACAAATGTGAAAATAAGACAAGTGTGTGTGGTGTTGTGTAAAACCTTCTACACAATGAGTTTTGCCATCCTTCACTTATGTATTAGGATTCAGCTAACTTTTACTTAAAGCATTTTTAGCACCCCTGAAATGTGCCGGAAACAAACATGACCAAGCAATAGACCTTACTAACATAAATCTCAGTGTGCAGTGAAAGTCCAAGACAGAAGCAGCAGCAGTGCAGTGAAGTAGATCCTAGATTGTACAGAGGCGTGAGGGCTGTGGGGACACAAATGACAGGACCGATGTCTGCAAAAAAGAGGAGGACGCTTAAGGATAGTGCAAAGGAAATCCGAGCAGGCATAGGAACAGACTCCCTCAGTGATCTTCATGCAGAAAGATAATTATGAAGAGTTCCCCAGGATGGCTACTTGAAATACATAGGAGGAAATGTCAGGATATGATGTTGGAAATGCAAGTTATCAGAGGGAAAGGCTCTGAAGACCTAGCATTGGGTAAATGTATACTAATGAGTCTCTTGAGAGTGAACCCTACTTTGAAAAACCAAAAAAGAAGAAAGAAAGGAAGAAAGAAAGAAAAAAAGAAAAGAAAGAGAGAGAGAGAGAAAGTATTCTTTCATTTTTTTTTTTTTGTGCCAGGTACCCAGAGAAAGACTTCCGGGGTTCCTGGTTGACACGTGACATCATTACCGGTTATCTCCTTATCGAAGTACTTTCTTCAACCTCCAGGGCCTCCTTCACAATCTTGTTTCTTTTGTTTTTGCAGTTGCTGATTCTAGAACAAAAATCATGAGTCATCATTGACTCATGATTGAAATTCAAAAACCAATGATTTCAACATTGGAAAGACTTTGGTTTGGTTTTGTTAATTTATTTACTCATTTATTTGAGAGAGAGAAAGAGGCAAAGAGAGAGAGAGAGAGAGATGGATGCACAAGGGCCTATAGCCACTACAAATGAACTCTAGATGCGCCACACAGTGTCTGGCTTACGAGGGTCCTGGGAAATCACACCGAGGTCCTTTGGCTTTGCAGGCAAATACTTAAACCACTAAGCCATCTCTCCAGCTCAAGCCTTATTTTCCAAACAGATGAACATTTCTTTCTCTTCTATGTTTTAGGAACACAGGTGGAGTTCTAAAATATTATTTATTTATGTATTTGAGAAAGAGACAGAGTTTGGGTGGGCCGGGGTCTCCTGCAACAGAAAACAAACTCCAAACTCCAGATACATGCACCACTTTGTGTATCTGGCTTTACGTGGGAATTGGGGAATTGAACCCTGGGGTCATCAGGCTTTGCAAGCAAGTGCCTTTAATTGCAATCCAGCCCTAATTTATTTATTTGAGAGATACAGAGAGAAAAAGGGGCACACACACAGACATACACAGAATATGGGCACACCAGGGCTTCCTGCCACTGCAAACTCCAGATGCATGTGCCCCTCTGCGCATCTAGCTTTACATGGAAACTTGGAATCAAATCTGCAAGCAAGTGCCTTTAACTGTTGAACCACCTTTTTAGCCCCAACAATGAAATTTTTAAAAATACACATAGGACAGTTTATATAAAATACACACACACAATTTAAACTGAGTTTTAAACTGAGTCTTGAGAACTGGAAATGAGATTTCACAATGAAGACATATCTTTAAGAGCACTACTGAAAGCAGTAATTATTTTTTAATAGTCAATAACAATGATAATATGTCCTCATGTTGGAGAGGCTCTTGAGCCAAATACTCCTACTACATTTCTTTCCTAAGAGCATGGAGTTCCCAAAAGCTGTGTGTGTACCTAACAAAGGCATGCATACATGACATGATTTCACTGATCAAGGGACAAAATAGGTCACATCTGAAATTGCTCCATGTCACGTAAGCCAAACAACACGGGGATTTCAACAATAAGGGATTTGTTTTATTTCAGAGTGGACAGGCTAAAAATGTGTGTTCTGTTCTTTTCTAATGAAGCAAGAAAAGACTCATATCTTCTATGCAGTGAACCCCAAGCATGTCTTCATCTTGAAGAATTAGTTTCAGGTTAAAACAAGCAGAGCAATTCTTTCTGCCATAACTTTCTTCAGTCATGAGTATGCTTTTAAGGTTCCACTTTCTGGGGTTGCTCCCTTCCTCCTTTCTGGTAGGCCCACTTCGTCTCAAGCATGTCACTTGCTTCTTAAGGTGGTGCAGGGAGACTGTGCGCTCTGTCCTCTTGGTTTTCTGAGCCAGATGTTGAGATCTCCCACACGCTTCTGGATTGACCTGATGGAATACCATGTTCCTAAGAAATGGAATTTTAAACATTTCTGCAGCTGCCCAAGGCATCCGCATTCCAAACAAATCTGTCCACCTGTATCTCCCCTACTTGTATATTTCTTGCTAAAAGTTATCTTCTCATCAGCCTAGTGTAGATGTCAAACCTGGTTTTTCTTCATTGTTGCCTGGGCCAGCTTCCGTTCAGTGTAGACCACCTTAGCTTTCTTGGAGCCTTCACATTTTGTTTATCTTATATGTTTTTGTTGTTCTGACCTTGAACTCACTATATAATTGAAGGGCGTGGTGGTGCACGCCTTTGATTCCAGCACTTGGAAGGCAGAGTTAGGAGGATTGCTGTGAGTTCGAGGCCACCCTGAGACTAGGTAATGAATTCCAGGTCAGCTTGGGCTACAGTGAAATCCTACCTAGGGGAGAAAATAGATTTCTTCACTATATAACTGAAGATAACCTTGAACTTTTAAAAAAAAATTAAAGATTTTATTTTTATGTAATTATATATTAGAGATAGAGAGAGAGTGAGTGAGAATGGGCACCCCAGAGCCTCTTGCCACTGCAGATGAATTCCAGACACATGCACCACCATGTGCATCTAGCTCACATGGGACCTGCAGAATCAAACCAGGGTCTTTAGGCTTGGCAGGCAAGTGCTTTAACCTCTAAGCCATCTCTCCAGCCCAATCTTAAATTTTTAATCCTCCTGTCTCCACCACCCTGAGATGCCAGGCCTGTACATCTACTTCCATGCAGCGCTGGGGATTGAAGCCAGGGCTTAGTGCATGGTAGGCAAGCACTCTACCAACTAAACTACATCCCCAGTCCCAGGGTCTGGACATTTTCTGAGCATTCTCCCCAATGCCTTTTCTCCACAAACATCCATACTTAGCACAGTGCATCATTCAATGCCTTTTGGAATAAATTCTAAAGGTTTCTCTACTCTCAAATCTGTCCATATTAGCAAGTCTTCTCTTATATAACAGTTTTGGCCTATGGGAGCTGTTGCTCGCTTTCTCTCTTTATTGATTATTGCTCAGTATGTAGACATTAAGTAAGACACATTCAATATCTCTGTAGATCTTCGTTCCATCTGGTGAAGTTGGTGCAATGTGCTCTCTGTTTCCACAGTTCTGGTTTTGGAAATCTTTGAGCAATATTCCTTTTCAATCTTTATTATGTGTGTATGTGTGTGTGTACACGGGCATACAACAGTGTACATGTGCTAGAGGTCAGAGGACAATCTTGGGGTATTTTCTCCTCTCCTTCCACCTTCTTCTGAGACAGGATCTCTTTTGCTACTGCTGTGTGGGAGCTTCTGGATTCTCTTGGCTCTGTCTCCTATTGCTGTAGGTGTGTTGGAATTGCAGATATGTGTGTCACTTTGAGTCTGGCTTTACATGGATGTTGAGGCAGATCAAACTGGGACTGGCAGGCTTACAAGAAAGCACCTTTAACTGTGAGCCATCTCTCCAGGCCAATATTCCTAAATATTCTTAAATATTCTCATATTTAAGAGTACATTGAGTTAAACGTTGAGTTAAAAAAGAATTTATTGGAAGCTGGGTGTGGTGGTGCACACCTTTAATCCCAGCACTCGGGAGGCAAAGGTGGGAGGATCACCGTGAGTTTGAGGCCACCCTGAGACTACATAGTGAATTGAAGGACAGCCTGGGCTGGAGTGAGAACTTATCCTGAAAAAACAAAAAAAAAAAGAAAGAAAGAAAGAAAGAAAGAAAGAAAAGAAAGAAAGGAAGGAAGGAAGGAAGAGAGAAAGGAAAAAAGAAAGGAAGAAAGAAAGGAAGAAAGGAAGGAAGAAAGGAAGAAAGCAGGAAAGAAAAGGAATTTATATTTATTGGAAAGACCCTTCATTGTCCGTATGGAAAGGTAGGAAGACTAGAGAACCACGTTCAGGTCTATGGCTCTACTACCCTTGATGCACCTGATCTCATCTGATCTCAGAAGCTAAGCAGGGCCGGGCCTGGCTAGCACTTGATTGGGACAACCATATTCAGAATGAGTACTAAAAAGGGAAGGCAACATGGCCCAGATGACAGCCCAAATCCAGCCGGAAACCAGTCCCACAAGAACTTGTATATCACCGCTGCTGAGCCCATCCACACTGCCAACATTGATGCCAAACAGCCTCTGCCTCAGTAGCCAGCATGCATGCTCACTACTAGCCAGAGGGATTGGCTCACGGTTCCTCACCCTTTATTTCTGGCTTGCTTTTGACTCCTAGTCTGAGATTCACAGGTCTGATGGACACACCTAAGTCCTTTCTTTTTTTTTTTTTCAAGGTAGGGGTTGGCTCTAGCCCAGTCTGACCTGGAAGTCACTCAGTAGTCTTAATGTAACCTTGAACTCCCAGAGATCTTTCTACCTCTGACTCCCAAGACCTGGGATTAAAGGCATGTGCCACCACACCTGAGCCTTGAGTCCAGAACCTAGCTTCAAGAGAGGTTGGAAAATTCAAGTGTATGCAGTCCTTGGTAGAAGTTGAATTCCTTCCAGAAAGACCCGAATAATACAGTCTTTCCAAAGGCAAGAAAGGAATTCAAATACGAAACAGACAAAAACAAAGACCACTATGTCTTGATTGCAGTTGACCCAGCTGGGGTGTGTCTGTTCCACCTTCCTTCTTCTAGCACTGTGGCCCAGGATGCCCATGAGCCACAAAGAGCTTAGGAGACCCAGCAAGACATTTTAAATCTTTGAGAACCACACAGTGGCCTCTGCCAGACACCACTTGATCTGCTGCTCCTGCAAGGTGATTCATGATTTTATCAGATCATAAGCTACTCCCTCAAGGTGATTCATGATTTTATCAGATCATGTTACATTCCCTTCCAGGTTTTCAGCAATTGATGAAGAAATAACTAAGTACCATATGAGCAGTCAGTGCGGAAGAGGAACCAGAGTGGCAGTGTCTGGAATGAATCCCAGTAGGTGAAGGTGGGAAGTGCCCATCAGGCACACATATGCATTAGTGACTGATGGATCCAATGATGGAACTAAATATGTATTATCTTTTTTTTTTTGTTTGTTTGCAGGTACAGTCTCACTGTAGCTCAGGCTGACCTGGAATTCACTATGTAGTCTCAGGGTGGCCTCGAACTCATGGCAATCCTCCTACCTCTGTCTCCCAACTGCATGTGCCACCATGCCCAGCAGTATAGTGTTATCTCTCTCTCTCTCTCTCCATATATATATATATGCTTTACAAGGATTGCTCAGTGGTTAAGGCACTTGCCTGCAAACCCTAACAACCCAAATTCAATTCCCCAGTACCCATGTAAATCCAGATGCACAAAATGGTGCATGCATCTGGAATTTGTTTGCAGTGTCTAAAAGCCCTGGAGTGTTAGTTCTCTCTCCCTCCTTAGAAATAAATAAGTTTTGAAAATAGTGTTTAAATCATAAATACTTAAGCATAGCCGGGTGTGGTGGCGCATGCCTTTAATCCCAGCACTCGGGAGGCAGAGGTAGGAGGATCGCCATGAGTTCAAGGCCACCCTGAGACTACATAGTTAATTCCAGGTCAGCCTGGGCCAGAGTGAGACCCTACCTCGAAAAACCAAAAATAAATAAATAAATAAATAAATAAATACTTAAGCATATTGGACATAAAATGGGACCATTACGTTTTGGGAGTTTGGGTTTTGGAAAGCAGCTATGTTCAGCTCTATACCACCAACACTGTGCCCAGTTTGGGCTTTGGTGTTTATTTTTGTTTTGTTTCTGTTTAAGGGGCAGGAAGCCATTGTTCTTCTCTTCCCAAGGGATATGATAGAATAAAATTATTAAGACATTAGCCTCAGGGCTGGAGAGATTGCTCAATGGTTAAGGTGCTTGCCTATAAAGCCTAATGACACTGGTTTGATTCTCCAGTACCTGTTTAAAGCCAGATGCACAAAGTGGTGCATGCATCTGGAGTTCGTTTGCAGAAGCTGGAGGCCCTGGAGCACTGATTCTCTCTCTGGCTCACTCTCTGCTTGAAAATAAATAAATAAAATAAAATAAAAATTAAAGACATTAATGTCACCAGGAACCAAAAAGAGTTTGTGAATCTCTGAACTAGCACAAAGTCTGTTGGTGGAGAACATAAGTGTTTCATTCATCACTGCCCTGCATTGCCCATGAAAGCGCTGCTGTCCTCTCGCTAGGAGTAAAGTATGAGCCAAGTAAACGGGTAACAGGTGGTTGTGGCCTCCCACTCACAGGCCAGGTGTCAAGGGAGGACTAAGCAGTCCCATAATCAAGTAACACAGGTGAGAGAGAGCAGGACACAGGATCAGTGACAAGCAAATACTGAAAGCTCCCACGGGACACAGGCAGAATCATCACAAAAGGGACTTGGACAGGGCTTCCCCAGCAAGACTGTATGGCATCAGTGCTGGCAAACACAGGCTGCAGTGGGGAAAACTGGAGCATGAGATTAACCCCCACCACACACACACATAGACACCTGTAAATAAGTAAGTAAGTAAGTAAGTAAATAAATAAATAAATAAATAAATAAATAAATAAATAAAATATTTTTTAAAGGACTGGAGAGATAACTCAGCAGTTAAGGCACTTTTCTGCAAAGCCTAAGGACCCAGGTTCAATTCCCCAGCACCCTTATGAAACCAGATGCACAAAATGGTACATGCATTTGGAGTTTGTTTACAAGTGGCTAGAGACTCTGGTGTACCCATTCTCTCTCTCTCTCTCCCCCTTATAAATAAATAAAAATAATTTTGAAAACCCTACAAGATTGCAAAGAACAAACTTCTTTATTGACATTTCCACAATCATGATGGCATGTTTAGGATGAGCTTCCAAAGAGAATGTGGAGGATAGGGAATGACAGAGGAAGCATGGCTTCATACAAGTCATTGCATCTCATTTGTTCTTCCTCAGAAAGCATGTGTCTACCTAGCAGCTAGCCTTCAGTCACTTTTTTTTTTTTTTTTTTTTGGTTTTGTGAGGTATGGTCTCACTCTGGTCCAGGCTGACCTGGAATTAACTATGTAGTCTCAGGGTGGCCTCGAACTCTCAGCGATCCTCCTACCTCTGCCTCCCGAGTGCTGGGATTAAAGAGCCATGGCTTTGAGCATTTTCAGGTCCTCAAGAGTAAGATTTTGGGGCTGAAGAGATGGCTTAGCAGTTAAGGCGCTTGCCTGCAAACCCGAGGACCCAAGTTTGATTCCCCAGTGTCCACATGGACCAGATGCACAAGGTGGTACAAAAATTGTACGGAGTTTGCTTGCCATGGCTGGAGGCCCTGGCGCACCTTTTCTTACTCTCTAACTGCTTCTTCCAATCTCTCTCTCTCTCTCTCTCTCTCTCTCTCTCTCTCTCTCATAAGTAAATTTTGAAATTTTGCACATAGGAAAATTTATTTACATGGTTATTTATGAAAATTAGTTCAATCTACTAAAGTTACCAGTTCAAAAAATAAATAAAAGCCAGATCTTTATTGAAACTTTGTTCTTGTTTTGTTTTGTTTTGTTTTTTCAAGGTAGGGTCTTGCTCTAGCCCAGGCTGTCCTGGAATTCACTATGAAGTTTCAGAGTAAACTTGAACTCATGGCAATCCTCCTATCTCTGCCTCCCAAGTGCTAGGATTAAAGGTGTGTGCCACCACACCTGGCTCTCTTTTTTTTTTCCTTAATATTTTTATTTATTTATTTGAGAGAATGAGAAAAAGGCAGTTGAGAGAAAGAGAGAGAGAGAGAGAATAAGTGCACCGGGGCCTCCAGCCTCTGCAAACAAACTCCAGATGCATGTGCCATCTTGTGCATCTGGCTTACATAGGTCCTGGGGAATCAAACCTGGGTCCTTTGGCTTTGCAGGCAAGTGTCTTAATCACTAAGACATCTCTCCAGCCTACGCCTGGCTCTTTATGGAAACTTTAAGTACCACTTGCAACATTTGTTTTTCTAGTAAGCTTTCATAGAAACGTTTGAGAGTTATTGAATTATATTTAATTCTACATATATATTTGCATAAGTAAATAGCTTCTGTTTTTGTTGTTGTTTTGTCAAAGTAGGATCTCACTCTAGCTGAGGCTGACCTGAAATTTATTCTATAGTCCCAGGCTGGCCTCTAACTCACAGTAATCCTCCTACCTCTGTCTCCTGAGTGCTGAGATTAAAGGCGTGTGTCACCACACCTGACTACTATCCCCTTTTTAAAAAAATATTTTAAATTATTTATTTATTTATTTAAGAGGGAGAGAGAGAGAAAGAGAGAGGCAGAGAGAGGGAGGATGGGTGCACCAGGGCCTCTAGCCACTGCAAAGGAACTCCAGGTGTATGTGCCACCTTGTGCATTTTGACTTACCTGGGACCTTTGGCTTTGCAGGGAAGCACCTTAACCACTAAGCCCTCTCTCCAGCCCTTTTAAAATGCTTATATTTATTTATTTGCAAGCAAAGAGAGACAGACTGTGTGTGTGAGAGTGAGAGAGAGAGACAGACAGACAGAATTGGTTCACCAGGGCCTGTAGCCACTACAAATGAACTCCAGATGCATGTGCCACTTTGCACATCTGGCCTTATGTGGGTATTAGAGAATCGAACCTATGTCCTTTGGCTTTGCAAGCAAGTGCCTCATCAGCTGAGCCATCTCTCCAACCTCCCACCCCTATCCTCCTTTTTTTTTTTTTTTTTTTTTTTTTGAGGCAAGACCAACAGACTGGCCTTTTTAAAAAAATTTTCTTTTATTTATTTATTTTTATTGACAACTTCTTTAATTGTAGACAATATCCCATGGTACTTCCCTCCCTCCCCCCACTTTCTCCTTTGGCAATTCAATCTCCATCATATCCCCTCCCCCTCTCAATCAGTCTCTCTTTTCAGTTTGATGTCATGATCTTTTTTTCCTGTTATGATTGGCCTTTGTTTTTTTTTTGTATGTGAGACAGCGAGAGTGGGAGAGAGAACTGGGCTTTTAGCAACTGTAATCGAATTCCAAACACGTGTGTCACCTAGTGTGCGTGCATGTGCAACCTTGCACAGATGTATCACCTGAGTCTGGCTTACCTGGGACCTAGCGCCTTAATCGCTAAGCCATCTCTCCAGCTCTTCTCTTTTTTTTTTTTAAAGCACACTTTTTACTTATTTATTTTTTTTAGTGAGTGCTCGTGTGTGTGTGTGTGTGTGTGTGTGTGTGTGTGTGTGTGTGTGATGTGGACGTGGCATATATGTGGAGGTCACAGAAGCTCTTTCTTCTGATGCAAGTTGTTACATGTTCCCTTTGTGAGTTTCCAGGAAATTCTCCTGTCTCCACCTCCAGCCCCAACATAGGCACACTGGGATTAAGGAAGCCTGCCATACCTTCTAGTTGTTTCCTGGAGTCTGGGGATCTGAAGTCAGGTAGTCAGAGTTGGGTGGCAAGTGATTTATCCACTGAGCCAGTCTCCCAGCCCTATTTGCTTTTCTATGTGCTTGTTTTTGTCTGTCCATTTGTTTGTCTGTTTGTTTTGAGACAAGGTCTGGTTATATAGAATAGTCTGGCCTAGAACTATGTATGTATGTAGCTAAGGCTGGCTTCTGCTCACCTTTCTCCTGCTCAGCATCCTGAGTGCTGAGGTGACCTGCTGTACCACTGTGCCTGATTTTCCCTATCTTTAAATATGTCAATAGTCTAACTTAACAAAATGTCCCTACTGCCGTGCGTGGTGGTACACACCTTTAATCCTAGCACTCGGAAGGCAGAGGTAGGTGGATTGCTATGAGTCTGAGGCCACCCTGAGACTACATAGTGAATTCCAGGCCAGCCTGGGCTAGAATGAGACCCTACCTCAAAAAACCAAAAAAAGAAAAAAAGTTCCTACTAATATTTTATTGATCTAATTCTTTATTAATATGATTATGCTTCTTAAATATTATAAGTACATAAGATACTAAATGTCAGGTTCTTTTTAATATTTTATTTATTTTGAGACAGAGAGAAAGAGGCATATATATTTTTTAAATTTTTTTTTCTTTTTGGTTTTTCAAAGTAGGGTCTCACTCTAGCCCAGGCTGGCCTAGAATTCACTATGAAGTCTCAGGGTGGCCTTGAAATCACAGGAATCCTCCTACCTCTGCCTCCCAAGTGCTGATATTAAAGGCATGTGCCACCACACCCAGCTTTATATATATATTTGAGAGAGCAAGAATGGGTGGGCCAGGGCCTCTAGCCACTGCAAATGAACACCAGACCCATATGCTACCTTGTGTATCTGGCTTTACCTGGGTAATGAGGAATCAAACCCAGGTCCTTAGGCTTTGCAAGCAAGCATCTTAATCACTGATCCATCTCTCCAGCTTCAGATTCCTTTTTAATATAAAATATTAATCATATGGCTTTGATTGTTATTGGCATTTATTTGTTTATTTGTTTTTTGAGGTAAGGTCTCACTCTAGCCCAGGCTGAGCTGGAAGGCACTATGTAGTCTCAGGGTGGCCTCCAACTCATGGCAGTCCTCCTACCTCTGCCTCCCGAGTGCTGGGATTAAAGGCTTGTGCCACCACGCCCAACTGTTTATTTATTTGAAAAGAGAAAGAAAAATGCAGATAGAGGGAGGGAATGGGTGTGGCAGGACCTCCAGTCACTGCAAAGGAATTCCAGACGCATGCACCACCTTGTGCATCTGGGTCCTGGGAAATTGAACTTGGGTTCAATTTGGGTTCAATTGGTTTTGTAGACAAGCACCTTATTCACCAAGCCATCTCTCCAGCCTCCTTATACAGATTTCTATAATTCATTTAAAAGCTAAGAAATTAAGATATTGCCTTTAGCTTCTGTAACTCCGCTTGCTAGCGCTCCAGCTTGACAGTAGTACTGCCATTTTTAAGCAGATAGCCATTATAGTAAAACAGACTGCCATCTGAAATAAAAAGCCCAGGCCTGACTCAAATGAGAAACCAGCGGGCTAATGTACTGACCTTTGCTTCTTTCCCAACCCCCTCCCTCTCTCTTATTGTTCATTCCTGGGAAGTCTTAGGACATCCCGGAGATAATAAAGAATCTGTAAACAAGTGGCTGATCCTAGATAAGCAGCTCAAAATGTTCAAAATGTTCCAGCGCTTTTTGAACCAACCATTTCAAATGTTGCAATATGATGTAACTGCTGTATCCCTTCTCTATATAAACCCTTTCCCCAAGAGTGGGGCTCTCTCTCACACTCCCACTGCGTTGGTTTGTGTGGACAGAGTCCCAGTCTAGGCTTGGTAATAAAGAATTCCATGTAATTGCAGTCGAGCTTCTCGGTCTTGTTGTCTCACTGGGTGACTCCCAAGGACCCCAACCCACATTTGGGGGTCCTGGCACTACATTTGGGGGCTCGTCCGGGATCCCCAGTGACCCCCAACAACCCCGAGGCTCGAGGGATTCTTTTCCGACCGGGTCGGGTGAGTATCTGAGCGCTTTCTTTCTTGTTCTCTCTCTCTCGCTTTCTTTTCTGTTTTTACTCTCAGTTTTGCCGGCAGGCTGCGTTTTGGAACGTGGCATCTGTATCTGAATATTTCTGAACAGGTCATGCGCCTTGGTGGACGCACTGTAAAGGCAGACCTGGAGGAGGCACGACGCCCTGCCCCCTCATCTGAGTGGGGGCCCTGTCCCGGAGGACAGAGCTAACCTGCTGGGGAGACCAGCTCCCATCCGTACCGTGTTCGGTATTTTTGAGCCCAAGTTAGACTTGGACTCGTCTGGCCGTCACGAATCTGTATCTGTATCTGACTCTGAAACACGCAAAGCTGTTTTTTGGGCCCTTCTGTGTTGCTTTATACTTGTGTGTGTGTCTGTGTAGCTGTCGCCCTAATCCTACGGACGCTTTCCCCTTGACTTAATAACATGGGACAGATTCCTTCCTCTCCTCTGGAACTCTGTTTAGCCCACTGAAAGGACATCAAGGACATTGAAAAAAAAAAAAAAAAAACGGGTGTCTGTTAACAAGGACAAATGGATTACTTTCTGCTCCTCTGAGTGGCCTACCTTTAATGTGGGATGGCCACCAGAGGGGACATTTCATTTAAATGTTATATTGGAGGTTGAAAAAATTGTTTTTCATCCTAGGAGCGGACACCCAGATTTAGTTGAGGAGCCTCTTCATTGGATGAGAGCTTTTCTCCCCCTCTTCACTCCCTTCTTCACAGGTGCTGACAACCAGAGGCATCAGGCCCACCACTGAAGCCTCAGCACCAATTCTTGTGGGAGGCGATGAAGAGGCCGACATCTTTCCTCCCCCCTACATACCTCCTCTAAACCCCAACCCTTCCCAACCCCCGGGGGGCACTTAAGCCCCCGCTAATCCACCTCTTAATCCGGAGGGGCCAGCACAAGCTACACGGAGCCGGAGGGCAGCCACACCTCAAGCCCCCAAGCAGTCAGTAGCTTTGCCACTCCGCCCTGCCGGACCCATTGACACGGAAGGAAATCAGCCTTTCCATTATTGGCCCTTCGCTACTAGCGACTTGTACAACTGGCGTTCTCAGAATGCCCCCTTCTCTGAGAACCCAAGGGGATTAATTAACCTGTTAGAAACTGTTCTTTCTCTTTACACACCAGCCCACCTGGGATGATTGCCAGCAACTCTTGCAGGTCCAGTTTACTACTGAGGAACGAAACAGGATCACTGAGAATGCTTGGAAACTGGTCCCAGGGCCCACGGGAGACCCCACCACTGACCCAGCCATAATAAATGGCAGTTTCCCAACTACCCGCCCCACCTGGGATTACAACACGGCACAAGGTAAGGAGAGACTCCTGGTCTATCGCCGGACTCTGTTAGCGGGTCTCAAAGCAGCAGCAAGAAAGCCTGCCAATATGTCCAAGGTATACGATATTAGACAGGGACCTGATGAGAGTCCAGCCGCCTACTTAGAAAGACTTCAGGAAGCCTTCCGCAAGTACACTCCATACGAGCCTGAGTCAGAAGAGGCAGCCACTACTGTCATGTTTGCCTTTATTAATCAGGCTGCCCCCGACATTAAGAAAAAGTTACAGTCACTAGAGAGACTAGGAGAAAGGAACATTAGGGACTTAGTGGCAGTGGCGGAAAAGGTCTTTGACAAAAGGGAAAGCACAGAGGAGAAAGAAATCAAACGAAAAAAAAAGACAGAAAAAAAAATTTAACCAAGGTTTTAGAATTACAGCAGACTAAGCACCACCAAGAACTCAAGAAAATTTTAATGGCTACGGGGAACCGTACTGCTGGAGACACTCGGAGGGAAAACAATACCAGAACAAGATCTAAGGTAGGGAAAAATCAATGTGTTTACTGTAAAGAGGAAGGACATTGGGTCCGAGACTGCCCCAAAAAGAAACAGCGGGCCAATATCCTGGCGGCCACTCAGGAAGATAGTGACTGAGGGAGACGGGGCTCAGCCCCCCTCCCTGAGCCCAGGGTAACCCTTGAAGTGGAGGGGAAAAAGATAACCTTTATGGCCGACTCCGGGGCTAAAAATTCTGTATTATTACAAGCGGAGGGACCCATGACTAAGAAAACCACCTGGGTCCAAGGGGCAACGGGTATCAAACCTTATCAATGGACGACACAAAAGACTGTTAACCTAGGCAACCACCAAGTAACCCATTCCTTCCTGGTCATACCGGAGTGTCCATACCCACTACTGGGACGTGACTTATTGTCCAAAATGAAAGCTCAAATTTCATTTTCGGAACAAGGGGTACAAGTCTCGATGATGGGAGACCCCCCAATACAGATTCTGATGACCTCTAATCTGACAGAGGAATATAGACTCTTTCAAAAGTGCGCCAAAGACACGGAGCCCCAGGGCTCTTCCTGGCTGACTGACTTCCCATGAGCATGGGCGGAGACTGGCGGGATGGGATGGGCACAACATAGGCCCCCCATTCCAGTAAAACTAAAGCCAGGAAGCACACCAGTCAGGGTTTGCCAGTACCCCATGCCTTTAGAAGCTAAATTAGGAATCACTCCCCATATCAGGCAACTTCTGCAATCAGGGATCCTAAAGCCAGTACAATCAGCCTGGAACACTCCCCTCCTGCTGGTAAAAAAGCCTAACTATCGCCCAGTACAGGATCTGAGGGAGATAAACAAAAGAACAATGGATATCCACCCAACGGGATCAATGGCCAGCTTACTTGTACTCGATTGCCCCAGGGATTTAAAAATTCTCCTACCATTTTTGATAAAGCCCTACACGAGGACTTATCAGACTTTCGAATGCGTAACCCAGGACTGACTTTGTTGCAGTATGTAGATGATCTTTTAATAGGAGCTACCAGCCATGAGGCATGCCTGACGGGAACCAGAGACCTCCTGCAGACGCTGAGTGACCTGGGATATCGGGCATCTGCCAAAAAAGCCCAGATTTGTAAACAACAGATCCCAACGCCGACCTCAGCCAGACAGGTCAGAGAATTCCTGGGCACAGCAGGATCTGTGGATCCCCGGATTCGCGGAACTGGCAAAACCTATATATGAAGCCACCAAGGAGAACCAGCCCTTCCAATGGACAGATCATCACCAGCGAGCCTTTGAGGACCTAAAGGTACGCCTTCTAGAAGCCCCTGCCTTAAGCCTCCCTGATGTGACTAAGCCATTCATGCTCTTTATAGATGAACATAATGGAATAGTAAAGGGAGTCCTCACCCAAAGTCTAGGACCCTGGTGGCGCCCAGTTGCCTACCTGTCAAAGAAGTTGGACACTGTTGCGCAGGTTGGCCCCCATGTCTGAGAATTATAGCCGCCACGGCCCTTTTAGTCAAGGATGCAGATAAGCTGACTTTGGGACAAAACCTAACGGTCACAGCCCCGCATGCCATTGAGGGAGTGCTGAAACAACCACCTGACCATTGGCTCAGCAATGCTCGCATGGTCCACTATCAGACCCTGCTCTTAAATCCCGCTAGAATTACTTTCCAGACTCCCACAGCCCTGAATCCTGCCACTCTGTTACCTGATCCGGACTTGGACGCCTCTTCACGACTGCACTGAGATACTGGCCCACGTGTACAATGTAAGGCCTGATCTCAAAGACACCCCCCTCAAAGATGCTGAGGTAACCTGGTTCACCGATGGCAGCAGCTTTATCCAGGATGGACACAGGTACGCGGGGGCAACAGTCACCACGGGAACCGAAGTCATATGGGGGGAGCCCCTTCCAGCGGAAACCTCAGCCTAAAGAGCAGAACTTATTGCCCTCACTAAGGCTCTACAATTAGGGGCTAACAAGAGACTGAACATATACACGGACAGCCGATATGCATTTGCCACGGCACATGTCCATGGAGCAATATACAGAGAAAGAGGACTTTTAACTGCTGAAGGAAAGACTATTAAAAACAAACAGGAGATTCTGGACCTGCTCCAAGCCCTCTGGGGGTCCCACTCGGGTAGCTATCATTCACTGCCATGGACACCAGAAAGGGGACGGACTAATTCCCTGGGGAAACAACTTGGCTGATCAGACAGCCAAACAGGTGGCCCTTACAACCAAGATAGCCCCTGTCCTGGTAGACCCCGGAGGCAGAAAACTTCCAGACATTCCAAACTACACCTCAGAGGATTTGACATCGATTAGTCAATTAAAAAGAACTCAAAAGTCTGATGAATGGTAAAAAAAAAAAAAAAAAAAAAAAAAAAGGATGGCCGTTTGATTTTGCCTCAAAGACTAGGACAAAAAAATTCTAAAGAAGGTCCATCGCTCCACTCATTTGGGAATTAAGCGGATGCAGGAGTTACTGAGGAACTCCCATTTGAAAATACGGAGCGCTAGCCAAATTATTGAACAAATTGTGTCTAATTGCCAGTCTTGTTGTATGACTAATGCTACTGCTCTTCCCTCCAATCCAGAAACTAGGCTAAGAGGAACTAGACCAGGGGCCTACTGGGAATTAGACTTTACTGAAATTAAAACAGAAAAATCAGTATACAAGTATCTTTTAGTATTTATAGATACATTCTCTGGATGGGTAGAAGCCTTCCCCACTAAGACTGAAACTGCACAAGTTGTTGCTAAGAAGATACTAAAAGAAATACTGCCCAGGTATGGTTTCCCACTCTCTTTAGGTTCAGACAACGGACCAGCCTTCATATCTCAGGTAAGTCAGGGAGTAGCCACTGCACTGGGGGCCAATTGAAAATTGCATTGTGCTTATCGCCCTCAGAGTTCAGGACAGGTAGAAAAAATAAATAAAACTTTAAAAGAGACCTTAATTAAATTAGCTTTAGAGACCGGCGCTGACTGGGTGACTCTCCTCCCCTTTGCTCTGTTCCGGTGCGAAATTCTCCCTATCATATGTGCCTAACTCCCTTTGAAATAATGTTTAAAGTGCCCCCTCCTATTATCCCGAGCCTCCAGACTGATCTCCTAGCACGGATGGATGACCAAGACCTAGTGCACTCCCTGAAGTGCTTACAACTTACCCACAAAAAGGTCTGGCCCCACCTGAGAGCTGTTTATGAGACTGTTGTTCCTCCAAAACCCCACAGGTTTCAACCAGGGATAAAGTGCTTGTCAAAAGGTACCAACGGAAGTCCCTGGAACCCAGATGGAAGGGCCCCTACATCGTACTGATGACAACCCCAACAGCCATAAAAGTAAATGACATCACGTCATGGATCCATTGGGCCCACATGACGGCGGTCCCCTGGAAAACCGAAGACACCTGGACAAGTCACCCTGACCCAGAGGACCCACTCAAGCTTCGTCTCCACCGAGATGTTACGTCTCAAACTCCAGCCCCTGGATGCTCCTGATGGTTTTCGTGGCTGGTTTGAGTCTTTGTTTAACCACTCTCCTTGGTTTACTACTTTAATATCTGCCTTAATAGGACCTGTAGTTATTTCTTAGTAATACTCACCATAGGGCCCTGCATACTTAATAGGCTTGTCAGTTTTGTCAAAGATCGTATCAATTCAGTCCAAATGATGGTTCTCAGGGCTCAATACCATACTGTTGCTGTTCATGAGCCTGACAACATATAAGGAACCAAGATTGGCTCCTCAAGTAACAGAAAGAGGGGGGAATGTGAGATCTAAGAAATTAAGATATTGCCTTTAGCTTCTGTAACTCCGCTTGCTAGCGCTCCAGCTTGACAGTAGTACTGCCATTTTTAAGCAGATAGCCATTATAGTAAAACAGACTGCCATCTGAAATAAAAAAGCCCAGGCCTGACTCAAATGAGAAACCAGCGGGCTAATGTACTGACCTTTGCTTCTTTCCCAACCCCCTCCCTCTCTCTTATTGTTCATTCCTGGGAAGTCTTAGGACATCCCGGAGATAATAAAGAATCTGTAAACAAGTGGCTGATCCTAGATAAGCAGCTCAAAATGTTCCACACCAGCTTTTTGAACCAACCATTTCAAATGTTGCAATATGATGTAACTGCTGTATCCCTTCTCTATATAAACCCTTTCCCCAAGAGTGGGGCTCTCTCTCACACTCCCACTGCGTTGGTTTGTGTGGACAGAGTCCCAGTCTAGGCTTGGTAATAAAGAATTCCATGTAATTGCAGTCGAGCTTCTCGGTCTTGTTGTCTCACTGGCCAACATAAATGAATTGCTCATGTTGCATTTTCAATTAGAAACTGTATTTAAATCTTTAATTTATTCTACAGCAGAGTATTTTAGGGAAGTGAGGCAAGAAAACCAAATAAGCTGGGTGTGACGCTGCACACCTCTAATCCCAGTACTTGGGAGGCCAAAGTAGGAGGATCATTGTTAGTTTGAGGCCAGCCTGAGACTATGTACTAAATTCCAGGTCAGCCTGGGTGACCTCAAAAAAACAAAAATCTGCTGCGTGTTGTGGTACACGCCTTTAATCCCAGCACTCCAGAGGCAGAGGTAGGAGGATCATCATGAGTTCCAGGCCACCCTGAGACTACATAGTGAATCCCAGGTCAGCCTGGGCTACAGCAAAACCCTACCTCAAAAAAAAACAAACAAAAATACCAAAAAAAATTAATAAAGGTTAATAACCAACTCTAAGGCCTGTCTTGGACCGGTCAGAGTTAGACTTTGGTGCCGCCTTGACTTGTTGTGTGAAAATATCTGTATGCCACCATCCACATCCTCTTTCCTGTGTTAACCCAAGGATATTTTCTGATTTAAAAGTTTCATGTTACTTGAAGTTATCACATTTTAAAGTAAGTGTTGTGAAAGCAAACATATCCACCAATCTTCACTTCTTTTCTATCCCATCATTCCACTCCTCTTTTTACCTCCTTTGACCTCTTTGCTTCCCCCCCTTATCCACATCCTACCTATCTTCTGTAACTCCTTTCTTCCTGCCTCCCCCACACTAAGTCTGCCTTCGTTCCAGCCTGTACCATTTCACACTGAGGTCATTGCAATCTCCTCACCACTTGCACTGGGCCTCTAGGCGCTCTCACCCACCTCCAGAAGACAGAAACCTCCACAGCTCGAAGGCCACACTCATCCACCTGTCTATCACCTGAGGCTCACACCCACCAGCTCTCTTCACTGACCTAAGACCTTAACCTCCCAGAGAACAAACCAGTTTGTTTTGCCCTTGGACAAGGCTGAACTATTGTTTCTCTCACACTGAGGGCTATCTACCACGATCACATTTAGGAAAGAGCCACACAGGAAGAGTGACCACAGGTTAACTGTTGGGCTCCCATTGCTTCCAAACTCTTCCAGCTGTTTCTCTACTCTCTCAGGGTCTGCTCAGCACTTCTAGTAAGGAGTTTCCTTGTGAACATACGGACAGCTGTATTCCAGAGATCACTCCCAGCAATCCAGCTAATGCTTTGAAAGTACTGTTTGTGAAGATCAAAACTTGTTTGTCGTTGTTGTTTGTTTTGCTTTGTTTTGTTTTGTTTCTCCGAGGTAGGGTCTTGCACTCCCCCAGGCTGACCTGGAATTCACTACATAGTCTCAGGTTGGCCTCAAACTCACAGTGATCCTCTGACCTCTGTCTCCTAAGTGCTAGAATTAAAGTCGTGTGCCACCATGACAGCCCAAGACTTATTATTATTATTATTTATTTGAGAGAGAAAGAAAGAAGCACATAAACAAAGGGAGAGAGAGAATGGGCACACCAGGCTTCCAGCCACTGCAAATAAACTCCAGATGCATGTGCCACCTTGTGCATCTGGCTTATGTGTGTCTTGGGGAATCAAACCTGGGTCCTTTGGCTTTGCAGGCAGGCACCTTAACCACTAAGCAATCTCTCCTGCCCCAATACCTGTTTTTGACTTATAGAGACAAACACCTGGGAAATTTCTTCCAGCGACATAGTTTTTCTTATGCTACTTGCTGGACATTTACTCTCATTTTTTCCAATTCAAATATAAATATATACATATCCATACCCAAATTTACAGAGATATTTATTGGTATATACACATTTGTGGGTATAGTGTACAATATATGCATATATTTTAATATGCATGCTGATATATGTGTAAATTAGTTTGTTATATTAGGAGACCTATAAAATGTTTCTATTCAAGAACTTTTTTTTAGAGACTGGCTGAAGATGGCTCAGCAGTTTTGTTTTGTTTTGTTGTTTGTTGTTTTGTTTGTTGTTTAAAAGCACTTACTTGCAAAGCTTACCAATCCGGGTACAATTTCCAGCACCTACAGAAAGCCAGATGCCAAGTGACACATGCATCCCAAAGTGCCAATGAGAATGGGAGGTGGAGCCAGGAAGATCTGTAGCTCATGGGCCAGCTGGTCTGACATTCATTTGTAGTCTGGCAGGTCCTTAGTAGTAGCAGGATACGCTGTCTCCAAGAAGGTGAAGCAGAGACACCTCAGTGTTGTCTTCTGACCTCCACATGCATGCCTTAACATGTGTGTCTACCACCCACCACACACACACACACACACACACACACACATACACAATTAAATTTGTTATTTTTTTAATTTTAATTTTAATTTTTATTTTTTTGGTTTTTCGAGGTAGGGTCTCACTCTAGTTCAAGCTGACCTGGAGTTCACTCTATTCTCAGGGTGGCCTCAAACTCACGGCAGTCCTCCTACCTCTGTCTCCTGAGTGCTGGGATTAAAGGCATGCGCCACTACGCCTGGCTAAAAATTTTTAAGTACAAAAAGTAAACTATTTTTTCACAGACAGAAATTGGCCTTGATATCCATGACCTTGAAGTGCCTAGCAATACCTTTGCAAGACCCTCATAATAGAAGAAAAAGATGATGACATCAAATTAAAAGAGAGACTAATGGAGAGAGGGAAAGGATATGATGGAGATTAGAGTTCAAAGGGGTATGGGGGCAGGGGAGGGAAATATCATGCATTTTTTGTATGTAAGTATAGAAGTTGTCAATAAAAAAAAAAAAAAAAAAAGTAAACTATTTTTTCAAGGCAAAATTCTTCCTTGAAAGGGTATCCTGCTGGATGCAGTGGCTCACATCTGTAATCCCAGCATTCAGGAGGCTAAGACACGTGGGTCATCATGCATTCCAAGCCAGTCTGCTATATGTAATGAGTTCAGGACAGCTTGGGCTACAGAGTGAGACTTCGTCTCAAAAGAAAAGTTTGTACAAATACATATCGTGTTTTTGAAAATATATTTTGGATTACCTGAAATATAAAATATAACTAAATTTTAATTGACATCTTATTTGTAACTACATCATTTGAAAATATTTACAGATACTCCTAAACAGTCCAGCAAAGACAAGCTCATTTATATTCTCTTCCATAACTGCAATGTCTAAACACTCTCAAAATCCGAAAGTTTAGCACTGATAAAACACGACTTCCCCAGTATTATTTTCTTCATACTACCCAGGGTAGCAATGTCTTTCCCATTCACAGTCTCAAACTGCATTTGCTGTCACATGTCTTTAGCTTTTTTTCCAATCTAGAACACATCCTTTGTTTGGTTCTTTATGGTATTGTTCTAATTACAGAGTGTGGGTCAGTTGTTTTACAGAATGGCCTTGGGTTGGTCTGATAACTTCCTCATGCTTTGATATAAGTGATGTATTTGGAAGAGAATAGTGCAGGGATAATATTGTGCCCTGTTCGGTGCATCCCATCTGGAGGCTCATGTTTATTCATTTGTCCCATGACTAGTGATGTTAAACTTAATTGCCTCTTCACTGTAAAGACATTTTATTTTTCTTTAGTGGTAAATAAGTAATCTGATATACAGCAATGTTTCCAGAAGTTATAATCAATTCCAAATGTTCTGCAATGGATACATGGACAAGCAAAGTGGTACCTCCATACACTGCAATATATGTAGCAATAAAACGAAATTAACTACTGATATGTGTAATAACATGAATGAATGTCAAAAGAATTATGTTGACTGTAAAAATGCCACTTATATATTGCTTTATTCTGTTTATAGCATGGACACTTGGTAAATTTTACCTGTGTAAAGTTAAAATTTTAGAAATCAGTAACAGATCTGTAGTTGTTAGGGGTTATTATGGTTTGAATGGAAAATGTCCCTCACAGGCTCATGTTGGAACTCTCGGTTCCCAAGTAGAAGCACTGTTTTGGGTTGGGCTGACACAAGTAAGACACTGGGGACATGCCTTGGATTATAGCCCAGCTCTTTGTTTCCTGGTCCATAAGCAGCCATCTCACACTCCTGCTACTGTGGAGACATGATGAACCATGTCACCTCAAATCATGAGCCAAAATAAATCTTTCCTCACTGACATTGCTCCTTGTCAGGGATCTAATCACAGTAATGACAAAAGCAACAAAAACAGGTATAAAGAGAGTTGTGACTACAGAGGGAGCAAAGAAGAGTGTTGAGGTACTAAAATCATTCTGTATCCTCATTATAGTGGCAATATAAATACCAATTTACATCTGCATTTAATGTGTTTAAAAATTACCAAAAATAAGCTAGGCATGGTGGCACACACCTTTAATCCCAGGACTTGGGAAGCAGAGGTAGGAAGATTGCCGTGAGTTCGAGGCCACCCTGAAAAAAAAAAAAAGCAAAAAAACCCTCAAAAATAAAATCATCTATAATAAAACACATCGTCTTTGCATCTGTAACAGCCATTTCCTGGTCACAGAATCTGGAATTAATATTTCATATTAAATAAACTGTGAGATTCAGATATTTTCTATTCAGATATTGTAAAGGTTAAGATATTAAATTCATAGAAGTGCCGAAGACCTATGAGGAGCCTGTTTGTTAAGACAATACTTGTTGTTAAGATGGGAGGTGGATCGGGCCAAATGTACTAACTATTGCAATGGTGGCCTGTCTGTTATGGAGGAAACCAGTTGCTCTGTCTTTTTTTGTTGTTTTTTGTTTTTGTTGTTGTTGAGGTAGGGTCTCTCTCTAGCCCAGGATAACCTGGAATTCGTTATGTAGCCTCAGGGTAGCCTTGAACTCATGGTAGTACTCCTAGCTCTGCCTCTACTGGGATTAAAAGTGTGCACCACCATGCCCAGCCCAAATACTCTGCATCTGAGGTCCACTCTACAAGAGGAAATTCCTGCCTGGTATGAAAACCTATGGGAAGGTCATAAGACCCTAGGAGGGAAACTACTAAATGGATATATTATGTATACCAAACTTTCCTTTAAATACTTGGTTTATGCCCATACATTAATGCTACTCTCCCCTTTGGCTAGAGAAGTATCACTTTTCAGATGGTGGTGATGACCGGGATAACTAAAAACTCATCAAAGGGTTTGAGGGATGGCTTAGCAGTGGAGGCACTTGCCTGTGAAGCCGAAGGACTTAGGTTCAACTCCCAGAACTCACATAAGCCAGATGTACATGATAATGCACGTGTCTGAAGTTCCAGACAAACGTGCACCACCTTGTGCCTATGTGCGACCTTTTGTGCATGTGCATCACCTTGTGTGTTTGGCATATGTTGGCTCTGGAGAGTAGAATATGGTCCCTTAGGCTTTACAGGCAAGCTCCTTAACCAACAAGCCATCTCTCCAGCCCCAAATCTTGTGTTTTTTTAAAATAGATTTATATATTTTCAAGCAAAGACAGAGAAAAACTGGGTAAGCCAGGGCCTCCACTGCAAATGAACCCCAGATGCATGTGCCACTTTGTGTATCTGGCTGTGTGTGGGTACTGGGGAAATGAAGCTGGGTTATTAGGCTTTGTACACAAGTGCCTAAACCACGGAGCTATCGCTCCAGCCCCCTAAATCTTACTTTAAAAAAAAAATCATTGTAATGCTGGGTATGGTGGCACACACCTGTAACCCAAGCATTGGAGAAGCAGAGCCAGGCGGATCCCTGTAGCTTGGTGAGCTCCAGGCCAATGAGAGATCCTGCCTCATAAAGAGGTAGATAGTATACCTGAGGAATGACACTCATGTTGACTCCTGGCCTCCATACAAATACACCTACAAATACAAACACACACATACACAAGTCAAGAGAAAAGAAAATGAAAAACATGAATAAATGAAAGTGCATGTTTATGGGTTTTTTTATTTCTTAAAAAGGTTCTCAGTGAAGCCCCTCTTTGTGTATGTGACATCCTTTTTATTGCTGGGGTACTAAATATAACAAACAGAAATATTGAATTTCTATGGCACCTCCCAGAAGAGAAAACATAGCTTTTTTCCTCATGAGACAGAGTGTTGGTCCTGAGTCTCAACAAAGTACAAGTAAAAAATGAAGCTACGGCCGGGCATGGTGGTGCACGCCTTTAATCCCAGCACTTGGGAGGCAGAGGTAGGAGGATGAGAGTCTCAGACTACATAGTTAATTCCAGGTCAGCCTGGAAGAGTGAGACCCTACCTTGCAAAAACCAAAAAAAAAAAAAAAAAGCTATGGAGACAGCTCAAATCTATTGCGGTCAATACTGCCTTTTCTTAAAAATAAAAAGTAGGACAAAATATTTAGTCACCACATGAAAAGGCAGAAACAGAGCTGGAGAGAGGGCTTAGTGGTTAAGATGCTTGCTTGCAAAGTCTAAGGTTTGATTCCCCAGGACCCACGTAAACCAGAAGTACAAGGTGGTGTATGTATCTGGAGTTGGTTTGCAGTGGCTGGAGGCCCTGGCATTCCCATTCTCTCTATCTGTCGCTCTGTCTCCCTCAAATAAATAAATTAAATTAATCTTAAAAAAAAAAAAGAGGCAGAAACACAGCAACCATTCACAAGTAGAGGAAAGAGACCTCAGAAGAAACTGGCCCTGCTGGCACCTTGGTCTTGAGCTTATGGCCTCAAAGCTGCAGGGAATAAGATGCTGCTAATTAAGCCTCCATCATTTGTCATGCTTTGCTATGGCTTCCTTACAAATTACACTTACCTTCAACACCAAAGACCGGGGCTGCAAAGATGGCCAAGGGGTTTAAGCTAATTACTCCACACATCTGCAGACAGAACTAGGATCCCCCCCAACCATGTAAAGCCAGACCCTCAGTGGAATAAAGGGCAAAGCCAGGAGTATTTCAAAGTATATCTGGCCTCCCCAGTGGCAAAACCACAATATTGAAGGAAAGGAACAACACCTTTAGGTTGTCCTGTAACCTCCACATGTGTGACATGGTACCTGCATGCCCACACACATGCATAGAAGTTTAAAAAAAAAAAAAAGAACAAGGACTTGTTATAACAGCTGTACAGACTCACGGTCATTGTCTTTCAAAGCCAATGAAGGACATAGCATTTGTTTCCAATGGATGAATAAGTAAACTAATAAAACAAATGGGATAGCTCCATAATAACAGAAAATAATAAAATTTTGTTCCATAATGTGTCATTCATTAAACAAATATATTCATCAGCTTGACTGAAAAAGAATAGTGGCATGACCCAGCTCACTTATATGTGCAGCCAACAGAAGGCAAAGAGGGTTGCAGAGATGGCCCATTAGTTAAAGGTGCTTGCTTGCAAAGCCTGACAGCTTGGGTTTGATTCCCACATAAAGTCAGATGAACAAAGTAGTACATATATCTGGAGTACATTTTGCAGAGGCAAGAGGCCCTGGCATGCCCATGCTCATTCATATTCCCTATCTATCTATCTATCTATCTATCTATCTATCTATCTATCTATCTAATCTATCTGTCTATCTCCTTGCAAATAAATAATAAATAAACAAAAAAAGGAGCAGAAGAGTCTCTGAAATCCTTCAATTTTGCTAAATAAAACATGACCTTGGCCTGGATGCATCTGTAGCTGAGTCTAGGAACCTGAAATGATGAAACAGCAGAATTATGAAACAAGGGCTGAATGCTTACACAAATTCCCCAAAGTGAAGGATTTCTTAAGTGAACCTCTTACACTTATCAAAAGCAGGCTACAGAACAGACCCAGTTATTCCCTTACTGGGCATTTACCCTAAAAGCTCCATGCCTCAGTTCAAAGAGATTTGCTCAACCATGTTTATAGCTGCTGAATTCATAATAGCTAAGAACTGGAATCAACCCAGATGCCTATCATTAGACAAATGGATAACCAAGATGTGGTACATCTACACAATGGAATTCTACACAACAGTAAGAAAAAATGACACAATGAAATTGTAGGAAAATGGTCAAACTTGGAACAGATCATTCTCGGCGAACTCACTCTATCAGAGGAAGACAGTTGTCACATGGTCTCACTCATCTGTGGCTCCTAACCCGGCAAAGCCCAAGATGCTGACATACCTAATAAGCATCTCAAGGACCAGACAATAGGGAGGGTGGGGCTGGAGGGGAGGGTGGGGGAGGGACACAAAACTGGACCCAAATGGATCTGGTACCCTAAAAGCCTATATCCTGAAAGAC
The DNA here is from genome assembly GCA_036365145.1 of Orientallactaga sibirica. NCBI lineage: Eukaryota > Metazoa > Chordata > Mammalia > Rodentia > Dipodidae > Orientallactaga > Orientallactaga sibirica. The sequence continues at coordinate 16,467,094 of JAEOAD010000053.1, read as the reverse complement.
AGACTAAATGGTTGAACCTTCATCAGGTCCTTAGAGGAAACACCTGAATCAAAGGGCCCTGGAGAGGGTATGATGAAAACTAACCTTAATTTTCTCTTGTTTCTCTCTCCCTCTTTTCTCTCTTCTCTTCTATATTACCTATCTTTCTCTTCCTTCTTTTCCCTTGGCACTGGCTGTAACTCCTAGTACCAGGATGCGGTTAACACCCACAATGAGCTGTTGATCAGAGAGACTTACAAGGTTTCCCAAAAGAAGACAGACTTCTGTCAGAGCACTTGATGACCCATCCTACAGCAGAAGACCATATGCTGTTGGTACAGAACATGGAGAGACCTGGATGGAGTCTGGAAGAGAGCCAATCCCCAGACAGTTAGCCCGTCTAGTGCCAGAAGGTGCTACATGAGCTACTGAGAGAAAATGGCCAACATCTGTCCGAGCAAATCGAGGACTAAGCTATTCAGCAGCAAACAACCTGAATGATGCTCACCCAAGTGCAATAGTGGCACACAGCCATGGTGGGTAACCAACTGCTCTTGGATTAGCTAACAGATCCACTTAGTGGAACCAAACCCACAGCAGGAATTGGGAAACAAGTCAGAATCATATCCAAATAATGAGTTCACTCTCCAATATCAAGCTCCCACCAATCTTGGGTACAAGAGGGCCTACATCTATTAAATTCTCTCTAACCTAATAATGGTTATCCCATTTCTCCAGTGCTGACTTCACTCTCCATTGGAGAATCTGCTTCTCTTTTTCAGATGGATGCAGAACCTGAGGAGAGAATCAGCCTATCACACTTCACCAGGGCCCCAGATGAAACCATAGAGTAACAGGAAATAAGCCAGAGTGCTGCTTTTTTGGTGAACCTGCTATCACCCAGGGTGAAGGAGACAGACACAGAGAACACTCAACTCCTACCAAACCAGAGACCCAGAGACACAGAGGCTTCCAAGACCTCATCACTGAAGTAGACCTAAAACGAACCCAACATGGCTCAGGGAAATTCTCGGAAGAGGGGGTGGAAAGATTGTTAGAGGCACAAGTTGGGACATTATGCACAGAGACATTGCCTCTTCCCCATAACTGATGGCTACTCCCACAATGCACGGCCCACAACCCCCATGGGGATAACTGGCATTCCCCAATGAGGAGGGTCCTTGGGAGGGGGAACGGGATGAGAGAAAGAATGGTACCAACATGTGCTGTTTACACACTGAGTATGTACATAACTAATAATCATTTTTTTAAAAGCAGGCTACAGGCAGAAGTCAGAGCAAAATGAAGCTCACCAGTCTTACCATCATGTTTGGTGCTAATGAATTTCTAATTTGGCTAAGAGAAGGATGGTACCAATAAACAAAAGTAAAACTGAGAAATTTTCAGAAAAATATGTTCAGCTTGTGTTTAAGAGTGTGGTAGTTTGAATAGATGTCCCCCAATATATTCAATGTTTTATTAGTTTGTAGTTTGCATCTGCATCCACCTGGCTGGAAGCAATGTCACTGGGAAGATCTTAAGGTGTGATGGTGGATTTGAGATTTCAATCTAAAGATACGCAAAGTGTGCCTAGCTGGAGTTCCTAAGGTGTGCTGTGCTGTGTGGCTTTTGGCTTTTCCCTCTGTGTTTGGTCCTATGAAAGCAAGCCAACTTCTTCTGCCATTATGGAATTGCCCCTGGATCTATAAGCTTCAATAAATCCCTTCCTCCATGACTGTGACTGGTCTAGAAGTTCATCTCAGCGAACCTGAAGCTGTCTGCTTCAAAGGGTAAGGTGGGGGGGGACACACAAAATTGGACCTAAATGGAACTGTTATAAAATCCTATATCCTGAAAGACAGACTAAAAGGTTGAATCTTCATCAGTTCCTCAAACCATTCATTTTTGTACAGAACTAAAGACAAAACTTACTCTATCTCTTTTCATAAAACAGTATCCTGAGAGTTCAATGTAATCCACTTTAAAACTTACTGAAAGAGAATAGGAGAAAACTAGATTTTTTTTTAGGCTGTTTCAGTTAGGGATTGAGGTTCAAAAAGAACCAGCAGATGCCACCCCACATGCCACCTCCCCCTGGCACAAGAAAGGAACTCTTGGCAGAAATGGAACCCATGTCTGATGGAGACTCATCTACAGCGCCCCCTGCTGCTCACGGTCTAATGCACTACTTGGGTGGGCTGACCCTTGGGTCCATCCTCCAAATTTACTAGCCAGTCAGGTCTTCCCCTTACACACCTGAATCTGATGCTATAAAGGTTGTGGCCTTCCATCCCCTCCCTCTCTTGACAGGACCCTCGGTGTGTGACTCTCTCCAGCTCCTACCCTGGGATGGTCTCCACCCTCCCCCAGCCTGGATAGGGGTGGGACAGCATACCATTGTTTCTTGATCTAAATTTTTCTGCTTGTCTCTGTTTTACAGTTTGGGATAACTTCAACTTTGATCACGTACATGACTTTTCTCTGGTCTCTGAATCTACCATGTTGGGTGCTCTGAACAGCTCTAGACTAGATACTCCAAACCTCAGGGTAACCATTAGTGTGACTCTCTTCATTATATTTTCCTCTGCTGTTTTTCCTTAAGTCTCCACCATTTGTCCTTTTAACTTTCTTCCATGGGGAAACTCAAGGTGGATGCTATGGTTGTACCTCCTAAGCCTGCCTATACACACCCCCACATTCTACTTTCCATGTGCTTGAAGCTTTAGCCTCTCTTTACAGGCCTCAGTTTCTCTCAAGTGAACTTTCCACATGCTTGCAACTTTAGTCTCTCTTTAAAAATCTCAATTTCTCTTAGGTGAACCATATAAATTATACGGTGTTTCCACATGAGAGCATATTTCCTAGTCCCCATGTGTATAGCCTCCTTCCTAGAGCTTAATCTCCCTTAAATGATTTCCCCCTAAATAAAATTAATAATTCATAATTTATCCTTCTTGGTCTGTCTTTATTAATTCTTTATTAAAGATATACAGACCCAAAACTTGGGGTTCATAAATTCTGGAGGACTCCTCCTGAACCCCCAAATCCTGCATCATTACCATGTGGGGTCATGTATCTGTAAATCTACATTATCTTGCTTCGGTACCAGCAAGCTCTAACATAAAAGAATTAAGCGCCTGCAGCTCACATAACTGCCATCCACACAACTTCCACATCAATATTGTATTCAAATGCCAATGCCTGCCAGGGTGACGCACACCTTTAATCCCAGCTCTCAGGAGGCAGAGGTAGGAGGATCACCATGAGTTTGAGGCCACCCTGAGACTACATAGTGAATTCCAGGTCAGAGTGAGACCCTACCTCGAAAAAAAAAAAAAGTCATTATTTCACTGTCTTAACTTATGAAATAAGTGCATGCTATTTAAATATCCTCTTAATCCAATTTTAATACTAGTATACCATTTACATTAAATTGACATACACACAAAGTTCTGCTGCTAAAGTCTCTGGAGAGGAGGGGGAGCTCTGATCTCTATAAAACAGGAACACAATGAAATTGTCCCACTTGCCTCCTCAGCTCCATCCCTTGCAGTTCAGTCACACATGGATTCATGAAAAAAATGTTTTTCTCATTCCACTCCTCCCCCGCCATCCTCCCTCTGGTGTCTTTGCTGCTCTCTTCTTGTGTGGCTCACTCCCACACCTCCCATAACACTCACTCCAGACATCTTCCAGAAACCTCTCCTGCCCCACCAAAGCCCGGCTATGTGTATCTTTCACACGTCCCTTAGAATTAGAATAACATATGTTTCTAATTTTGTATTTATCTACATTGCCCATTAAAATGTGCTCTGGAGAAGTGATTGTGCCCGAGAAAGTTTAGCATATGGTAGAAGTTCAGGAGGATGGAAAGAAAGGGAAGAGTGGTGAGAGAGAAAGAAAGAGGGAAGCAAGGGGGTAGTGACCGGCTTATTGAAGTACAAAAATGAAGTGGTGGTGTTATGGTATGTTGAAAGAAAATATTTCCTGAGCTACTTCTCAAAATTATCTTAAATATCCAGCTTTCAGGGTGAACTGAAATCCCTGACATAAGAGATTCAGTTGAGGGTTAAGAATTAGAAGTCTGAGAATGGAACATAGTGACTCAGGCTTTTAATCCCAGCACTCAGGTAGATTGAGGCAAGAGGAAGACTGTGAGTTCAAAGCCAGACTGAGTTACAAAATAAATTCCAGGTTAGCAGACTAAGATCCTGCTGAGAAGCTGAGGTAGGAGGATCATTGTGAATTTGAGGCCAGCCTACTCTACAGAGTGAATTCCAGGTCAGAGTGGTCTTGAGTAAAACCTTGCCTAAGAAAGAGAGAGACAAAGAGAAGAAAGCAAGAAAGCAGGAAAGCAAGAAAGCAAGAAAGCAAGAAAGCAAGAAAGCAAGAAAGCAAGAAAGCAAGAAAGAAAGAAAGAAAGAAAGAAAGAAAGAAAGAAAGAAGGAAGAAAGAGAGAGAGAGAGAAAGGAAGGAGAGAGAAAGAAAGAGGGGAAGGAGGGTAGAAGGAAGAAAGGAAAGAGTGAGAGAGGATAAAAAGAGAAAAAGGAAGGAGAGAGGAAGGAAGTGAATGAATTAGAAGTCAGGGTGGAATATAGCTAAGTTGGGAGTGCTTGTCCAGCAAACATGAAGTCCTGGATTTGGTCCCCAGCACCACATAAACCTGTGATCCCAACAGTTAGACGGAGGCAGGAGGATCAGAAACTCAACAGCATCCTTGGCTACATAGTGAGTTTGAGACCCACCTGAGATACATGAGCCCCTGTCTCAAAAAACAAGATGTGGGGGGAGGGGGAGTCTGAAAACAGTTGTTTAAGAGGAAAGCAGTCCTCTGCATGTAAATACACAGCAAGTCCTCCAGCCAACCAGTGAGCCAAGAACACAAGGGTCTGCAGAGGAAAAGCACCATCGTGTTCCAGCGTGGGGAGACAGGATGATTGATGGGTACAAAGTCATCAGCTACAGCTCAGCAGCCAGTTAGGACACCCTTAAACACTGCCTTTTTGTGCTTTTCCAGCGACTCTGTGAGATGGGAGGGTGGCATGCATTTCTTCATGTGGAGAAACTGAATTCCTAAGAGATAAGCTAGAGGCAAACGTGGCCACACCAGCAGACTTTTCAAGCCTTTCCTCGCCCAGACCAATGTCCCACTCAAGGGAGGGAAAACGAATGGCCTCCCTAATGATAATGAGCTGATTCTGCAAGTTTAACTAAAGCTCACCAGATTAGCAGACCATAATTACAGCTAAAGTCCTCCTCGGCGCTGATCCAGTTCTCAGAATGTCTACTTCACTGGGCTGAACCCTGGGAAAGGTTTTGTGCAAGGTTAAACCAGGCTGCCTGTAAACAATAGTACTGTCACCCTGGCCACGTGGTCGAGCAGCAGCAGGATTCCCTATGGCTTAGGTTACTGATGGTCTACTTTAATTTCTTGGGGTGATAAGTAAGTTTGCTCATCTTTAACTGGTGTTTTTTAGTGGCCACGCTGTAGTAAAACCTTAGGTAATTTCTTTTGTGTATACATGGAAGAGATTCACCTTTTTATTGTCAGGCAACTTCACTGGGATTTTTTTTTTAAGGAAATACACAGAACACACACACACACACACACACACACGATTTCTTCTTTGCTTTTCAGGCTTTGCGGATATGAGTCTGGTAAACAAACACAATTAGTGTTATCTGTAGTGGATGGGAGAATGTTTTCTCACCCCTTGCCAGAACCTTATACAGTGTCTGCCTTTTGTCTGATCCTTTGTCTAGGTATACTCATCTGACTTGTCAATCGCGAAGCAAACTTCAGGAGATGCCTCCAACCAAGAAAGGTAAGGGGAGCGCATGGTTGGGTGTGAGAACAGAAGCAGCATTTGGGCTGTTCTGTCTCATGCTCCCCACACCGCAGACAGCCAGTCCTCCCAGACGTCCCACAGCCTGTGACTCTCGAATGAATAGTGGCCCAGCGGTAGCCTCACATTTGAGGCATGCTATTACCTTATTTATTTTTTTTTCATTCCCTCTCCTTAATTACGGGCCTTAGAAGGAGGTTGCTCAGTTTCTGACAAACAGCATTAGCTTCCTGAGAACGCAATGTCTGATCCCAGAGCCCATCCTGAAGGGCTATTTTTTGAGAGCCTGTGGCATTCTTACACCTACAGAACGCAGGAGGTCGAACAGGACAGAATTACCTATGGAGCTTATAAAATAAATGTCCCCAGCCTTACCTTCTAGGTTGCTTTGGAATCCCTCAATACTAAAGCAGGGAGATTAATTACATGAGTCTTTGCTGACCTTCATGGTTTCTCTAAGGCCCATTTTCCCTGTAACACACACACACACACACACACACACACACACACACACACACACACACGGGGGTGGGGAGGAAGAGAGAGAGACAGACAGACAGGTAGGGAGAGGGACTCATGAGTAACATTTATTCCTTCCACAGGCCAAGGCCATCATCTGCTCTCCATTCATTTTTTAATGCAAATCTCCGCCTACTAAATTGATTCGTTCACACTAAGGAGTGGCAGCTAGGCATTGAAAAACACTCGACGGGTTGCCCTTTTTTTTATTTTATTTTATTTATTTTATTTCTAACTGTAATTCAATAAAGAATGATTTGGAATTGAGGATAAGCCTAATGAGTTTGAGCTATGGAATAAAGGACTCAGACCAGCTCGGGGCTTACAGTGTTTCTCAATCTTCCTTCGTGTCCCGGGGGGGACTCTATTCTCTTTGCTCAGGCAGCAGACCGCGCTCGGCTCTCCCCAGGACTCCCTTTGATCCCAGCGGCGCGCAGCCCCTCCCCCTCGGCTCCGGCCCCGCCAGGCCCCGGCTCTGGCGCCCGCTGCGCCCGGCTCCACCTCCAACCTGCTCACCCCGCCGAGCCTCCTCTGATCTCTCCGTGGACCGTCCACGTCTGCGCTTCTCTGACTGTTATTATTCTCCCATGTCTAACAGTTTGTGCTGAGAGGGCCAAAGTGAATGGAGATTTTATTTTAGGCGTGTTTCTTGGTCTGCTAGGACTTAATCGGGAAAGAATTTATCCACCCAGAATTAGTAGTTTATTAGAGATGATTTTAAAATAAGAAGGGGGCGCCCGGCGTGGTGGTGCACGCCTATAATCCCAGCACTCAGAAGGCAAAGGCAGGAGGATCGCCGTGAGTTCGAGGTCACCCTGAGCCTACATAGTGAATTCCAGGTCAGCCTGGACCAGAGTGAGACCCTACCTCGAAAAATCAAAAATAAATAAATAAATAAATAAATAAATAAATAAATAAATAAATAAATAAAAAAGACTAAAAGAGAAAAAGGCGGGGGGGGGTTGGACAGATGGCTCAGCGGTTAAAGGCACTTGCCTGCAAAGCCTGACCACCCAGGTTCAATTCCCCTATACCCACGTAAAGCCAGATGCACAAAGTGCCACATGCACCTGAAGTTCTTTTGCAGTGGCAGGAGGCCCTGGCATGCCCAAACTCACACTCTCTCTGTCTGCATCTTTCTGTCTGTTCCTCTCAAATAAATAAAAATCAATTAATTAAATAAGAAGGGCTTTAGTTTGGTGTGGTGGCATAATCCTAGGACTCTGGAGGCAGAGGCAGGAGGATCAGAAGTTAATGTCACCCACTACATAGGTAGTTTGAGGACAGCTATATGATCTTGTTAATAATAATAATATATTATGTACATAATATATAATAATAATAGTTTTAAAAGAAAAGACTGCACCTGGGGAGACAGCTCAGTGTACAATGTGCTTGCCACATAAGCATGAGGACTTGATTCAGATCTGAAGGACCAACAGACACAGCAGTGTGTGCCCATAATCTCAGTGCTGGGGCTACGGAGACAGGAGAATATCCGGGCTCGCTGGCTAGCTTGTTTCGCCCAATCCGAAACTCCGAATTCAGTGAAAGACCCTATTTCAAAAATTAAGGTGGAAAGCCATTGAGTAAAACACTGGGTGTTGATTTTACTTTTACTTATTTGAGAAAGAGGGAGAGAATAAGCATGTCAGGACCTCCAGTCTCTGCCAACAAACTCTAGATGTATGCACCATCTGTCCTAGGGAATTGAACTTGAGTCCTTTGGCTTAGCAGGCAAGCCATCCCTCCAGCCCCAACATTTTATTTTATTTTGTTTTGTTTTGTTTTTCGAGGTAGGGTCTCACTCTAGCTCAGGCTGACCTGGAATTCACTATGTAGTCTCAGGGTGGTCTCGAACTCACAGCAATCCTCCTACCTCTGCCTTCCAAGTGCTGGGATAAAAGGCATGTGCCACCACGCGCGGCCCACAACACACATTTTAAAATGTGTATATAATCATCAAGTTTCAAGTTTTAATTTTGGTTACAAGATAAATTGATAGGCCAATTGCCTCACTTATTTGACCTATTATATTCAACAACAGAGCTGGACATGGTGGCACAGGCCTTCAATTCCAGACTGGGGAGGCAGAGGGAGGAGGATCACAGTGAGAGTTCAAGGCCACCCTGAGACTACACAGTGAATTCCAGGCAGCCTGGGCCAGTGGGAGACCCTACCTCAAAAATAATCATAATAATAATACATTCAACAACAGTTAATGAGTATCTTCTAGATACAAAATGTAATTCTTACTCTCAAGACATCCTAGACCTTCAGAGAGGTGTCAAGAAACAGCTGTAAATAACCACCGTATAAAATAAGATAAGAGCCGGGCGTGGTGGCGCACACCTTTAATCCCAGCACTCAGGAGGCAGAGGTAGGAGGATCGACAAGAGTTCGAGGCCACCCTGAGACTACATAGTTAATTCCTGGTCAGCCTGGACCAGAGTGAGACCCTACCTCAAAAAACCAATAAATAAATAAATAAATAAATAAATAAATAAATAAATAAATAAAATAAGAAATAACATGCAAATAGCCATTCCATAAAATGGTATTTTATTAAGGAACTCAGTAAACTGTATTGAATAAAGCCTTATCACAGTGCGCCTCCCTTCTCAGAACTCTTATAAGTGAAGAGAAACAACCTGTACTTAGTATATCTGTCTTGGCAGTGTATCAGTGTCCAATTCCCTACTCTCCAATTGAACTGAATGCATTGATGGATGGATGGATGGATGGATGGATGGATGGATGGATGGGTGGAAGGTTGGATGGATGGAAGGAATCAATGAAAGAATGAGTAAATACTGAGCATTCACATCACACCATTTTCTATAAAAGAAGTGAAATGGGGCTCAGAAGATGGCACAGTGGTTAAAGGCACTTGCTTGCAAAGCCTGTTGGCATGGTTTTGATTCCCCAATACTCATGTAAAGCCAGATGCACAAAGTGGTGCATGCACATAGAGTTTGTTTGCAGTGGCAGGAGGTCCTGGCATGCCCATGCTCATTTATGCGTGCTTTCTCCTTGTAAATAAATAAATAAAAATATTTCTACTGACCTTTCTTTGGTTTCTTGATGCTAGTCCCAAACAAACTGGCTATTCAAGCTCTGGACTGCACCCAGAGAGATAGAGATTGAGAAACAGAAAGAAAAAGAGGAAAATAAGGCTATGAACTCAAAGATCTTTCCCATGAAGAAATGGCAATGTATTACAGAAATACAAAGTATAAAATTGTAGGTTTTAGACAAACCACATTCAGAAAAGACAAAAGAAACTGAAAAAGTTTATTTCAACAATATACCTTGTATAATCTAACATGTACAAAATATTACCATTACTACCTATAGTCAATGTAAGCGAAACTAACAAGGTATTTTATTTATATGGAGGAGGAGCTACAGGGATTATTGTTTCCAAAATCTAGCACATATTTCTACCTACATTGTGTGCGTGTGCTACTAGAGAGTAAACCCTGGGGCCAAACAGGTGTTCTACCAGCAAATCACCTCCGGCCCACATCTCAGTTTTAATTAGCCATATTTCTACAGTTGAATAAACACAGGTCACCAGAGGCTACAGTACTGGTCAATGTGGGTCTAGGTAAACGGGAGTGAGGAAAGCCTCGATGTTTCACGGCTTTCTCTACCATTCAGACAGAGGGACTCTTATTTGGGGAGAGAGAAAATCTTTATGTTTTCTTCTTCCTGTTGATGGAGAAGTAGGAGTTGAGATGTGAATGTCCTCTCCTTTCTCTTCCAGACTCTCAGGTTTGGGGAAATAAGAGAGAGCTGGGGTGGGACCTCTTCTATTTCCCACCAGGCCCCCAGGTCACCACCTGCTCCATGGCCTGGCCCATCATCCTCACCTGGCACCAATGCCTTCACTGACAATTTCTCATTGACTTGTCTGAGTCACACCAGGTAGTCAGTGTAGTATTACATTCCCATTTTACACATGGATGACCCGGAGCTCAGGAAAATTAACTGATTTGCCCCAAAGTGGCCCAGTGACTATACAAGGGTTTTGAAACGAATCGGGTATGGGTCCTGCTCAACCACAACTGCCTGCTGAAAGGAAGTACAACAAATGTTTACAGAAGTATGGATTTTTTTTTCTTCTCTGGCAAAATGCCAAGGTTATCCCCCCCCCAATAAAAATCAACTGATCATTTAATAAAAGTATTATAATAAGTTACTCCTTAGCCAATTTAAGTCTTAACTGCTTTGTGTCTTTAAATTGGACATTGTTGTTTAATTTAGAAATTTAGAATATATCATTTTTAAGAACAAGTCAATAATTACAGATTGCATGGCCGTGAAATGTGTTGCAATCATTTTTTTGTCTGGGAAAATAAAAAAAGTGGCTCTACAGCATGGATTATTATGGGATATGCCCCCAGGTCATTGACTCACGTACCAAGGATACTTCCCTTTCAGGCAGCACTAGCGGTTTCCTGATAAGTTCTCTGGATGAGAGCTGTTTGGGTTTTGTTCTACTCGGCAGGACCTAGCTACTACTGCCATGTAGAGAACTGCTCCAATCCAACCCACTTTTTTTTTTTTTGGTTTTGCGAGGTAGGGTCTCACTCTGGTCCTGGCTGACCTGGAATTAACTATGTAGTCTCAGGGTGGCCTCGAACTCTCAGCGATCCTCCTACCTGTGCCTCCCGAGTGCTGGGATTAAAGGCGTGCGCCACCACGCCCGGCTCCAACCCACTTTTTAAAAAAATTCTTTTTATTTGAGACAGAGTGAGATAAAGAGAGAGAAAAAGAGAGAGAATGGGTGCACCGGGGCCTCTAGTCACTGCAAACAAACTCCAGACACATACACCACCTTGTGTATCTGGTTTACATGGGACCTGGAGAATTGAACCTGGGTCCTTAGGTTTCTCAGGCAAGCACCTTAACTGCTAAGCCATCTTCTCCAGCCCCCAACCCACTTTTGTCTCATCTTTCTGCCTCTGTGTGAAAAAAAGACTGGGGCAGATTCCAGACTGATTACTCTCTCAAGAATAGCAATTCTGTCCTAGAACAAATGACTTTCCACATGTCTATATCACTCTCCATTTTAGAAACCTAAAGGGTTCTAGAACTGTGTTACAAATGTTCATGGTTTATTTCTGTTGTACTCATCATCTCTCTCTACTCTCAGCCATGTTGCTTTCTGGTTAGACCACCATTCAAAAATCCTTATTTTCAGGCTGGAGAGATGGCTTAGTGGTTAAGGTGCCTGCCTGCTAAGCATAAGAACTGGGTTCCAATCTCCAGGTCCCACGTTTAGCCAGATGCAAAGTGATGCAAGGGCACAATGCCACACTTGCCCACAAGGGGGCGAACGCATCTGGAGTTTGTTCACAGCAGCTGAGAGGCTACTGGAGCACCCATTCTCTATCTGTCTCCCTCTCCCTCTCTGTCTGTCTCTGTCTCTCTCCAAAATAATAAAAAATAAAAAAAATTTTAAATCTTTATTTTCTTGTTTTATTTTATACCTATTTTCTTAGGTCTTGGCCAGTACTTTTTTTCAGTTAATCTTTGGCAAATCATGAGGAAGTTATGTTCAGTTGGTTGTAGATTGCAGTCTCTACAGAATTTGGGATGGTCTGGAAGCACATGAGCTCATGAAGCCCTCAGAATATGAACAGAGCAGTAAGAACCAGCTGAAAGTCAGCATGTCCAGCTCGTCCGGTTCACAGCTGACCCTCTACCATCTTTATTCAAGTGTCACAATGAGGCTGCCAATGTGGAACTGCTCCCACAAAGTGCTGAGCAGTGAATCTTTTGCCCTAGTTATGTTTCTGGGACTTCCTTAACAACAGCAAGCCCATATTGCAGGCATGAAAGAAGGGCACGATGGACCACTAAACTACTCCCATTGTCCAGCTCATCACTCAGTTCTATCTCTTCCTTCCTCTACAGGAAATGGGGGAATACATACATGATAAGTAACATCAAACTTACAAAAGAATAGCAAATTATGCAAATAATTTTGTAGCAATCAGCATCTTCTTAGTGGAGGTCAAAGGCATAAAGAGAGGAAATTACCATCCTCCATTTCTATCTCCCCAATGACTTCCTGACTTCCCTCTCTAAAATCCTACTTCCCGAATCTAGTAAACAAGCATTGTGGCAAAATGCTTGATCCACTCCCCCAATTCAAGCAGCTTATTGGCTCTGCTTATACTTGCTTTTTAAAATAACGGCTAGCCTTAGAGGGAGACCCTACTTCATAAAAACCAAAATAATAATAATAATATTCTTTCTGCATGGAGACCTGATGGAGCTGTGAGGATGAACCGTGCTTGCAGCTTTATCCTAATTTCTCTTTAAAAGCCTCAGTTTCTCTCATATGCTTGTGGCTCTACTCCAGATCCCCCCAAACCTCAATTTCTCTTAAACAAACCTTATAAACAATGCAGTGATTCCACATGACAGCATGTTTCCTAAACCCCATGATTCGTGATTTTTCCCTCAATAAACTTAATAATTCATAACTTATCCTTCTCGAGTCTGTCCTTTTTAAATTCTTTATTAAAAGTTGGACAAAACACAAAACTTGGGGTTCATAAATTCTGGGAGACCCCTCCTGAACCCCAAAATCCTGCATCATATTTGGTGTGATTATTGAAATATAAGATATAAGACCATGATGAAGATATAAGAAGGAAAAATTATGAATTATTATTTTTTGCTCTTTTACTCAGCCAAACCAGAGAAAAAGAACAAAAAGGGTGAAATTTTCCTGTCTTTCAAATGCTATTTGTAACCAGCCATGTGCTAAAGCAAACTATGGCTGGTACCAATCATATGCTAATTTACCGGCTAGGTTCTTGGTCTTAAGATAACTTTATACTTTCACTGAACTACAACTTTGTTTTCTTCTAATCTAAAACTGGTGTCTTCCTACTGTAAGAATAAGTCCAAGTTTCTGTCTTCTCCTTCCTCTAGGCATCTATGACTTAAATGCTCATTTATATATTACTGATTTTAACCTGTTTTTATGCTTTTACTCTGATTTACAAAAAATGTTTTGTGTTAATTTGCCATCCTTAAATACGAGCCTTAGGTATTGCCCTAGTATTTAGAAATAAAAATGTTTTAAATCTGTTTTGATTTTTTTAAAAAAGTGTGGGGGCTGGAGAGATGGCTTAGCGGTTAAGGTGCTTGGCTGCAAAGCCAAAGGACCTCAGTTTGATTCCCCAGTACCCATATAAGCCAGATGCAAAAGGTGGCATGTGCATTTGGAATTTGTTTGCAGTGGCTGGAGGCCACTGGAGCGTCCATTCTCTCTCTCTCTTTCACTCTGCCTCTTTCCCTCTCTCAAATAAATACATAAAAATAAAATAAAATTTAAAAAAAGTGTGGGCTGGAGAGATGGCTTAGCGGTTAAGGTGCCTGCCTGTGAAGCCTAAGAGCACTTGTTTAAATCTCCAGGTCCCGCGTTTAGCTAGATGCAAAAGTGACACAAGCATGCAATGTTGCACATGTGCACAAGGGGGTGCATGGGTCTGGAGTTCATTCACAGCGCCTGAAAAGGTCCTGGCACACCCATTCTTTGTCTGCCTCTTCCTCTCTCTCTGTGTCTCTCTGAAAAAAAAAAAAAAAAAAAAAAAGCATAAGATTTGGGCTGGGTTTGGTGGTACCTTTAATCCCACACCCAGGTGTGGCAGAGCTCACCATTAATCCCACACCCAGTGTGGCAGTGCATGCCATTAATCCCAGCACCCAGGCATTGAAATGCAAGCCTTTAATCCCAGTCCTCAGGCATAGTGGCATCACATGACTTTAATCTCAACAAGATTTGTTCTCAGTCTGACAAGTAATATAATCCTCACGTATAAACTAGGAAATTATTACAAATCAAGACTGTTTGTCATTTTTCCTAGATTCCATTTAAAGCATAGAGATTCTTTGGTGACAAATAATAAGGAAATTCTAAGGTTTTCTGCTAACGATGGTTAACTCTGATGCCCGATTACTTGCTTCCCTTTTCAATTAGTAACAAAACAAATCCTATAAAAAAAAAGATGGTTAATCAAATTTTGTGGAAGATGAGATGAGATTGTTGGAGGACAATTTACAGGAAATTTTCAATGATGGATACACAGAATGTTGCTAAGAAACATGCTTGAGTGGTATTTAAGATTGGAATGTCAGTGAAGGTGTGAGAAAGTGTGAGGATGTAGGAAGAAGGATTACAAGAGAAATTTAGAAAAACTAGAACTCACTCAGAATTTATTTTGACAGAGCTAAGATTTTTAGCCTACAACCCAGATCTTATCAGTTGAATATAAAGCCCAGACAAGTCTGTGCCCAACTGTTCTCAGCTGTCTCCAGTATCTCCCGGTGGGGAGCACACTTTTCTAGCAAACAATATATTCTGTCAGGTCCCAGACAAATCTAACCTGGTTAATTTATTACTTTGGTGTTCCATAAAATTCACATTCAATTTTTCAGCCCCTGGGTAGAGCATAAAGTGGTCTTCAGGCAGGGCAGAGGGGTGCCAGTCAATTCTGATTATAGCTTATCCCCTGGGAGGCCTCCTGATTGTGCTAGGATATCAGTAGATCCAGAGGCAGGGATAGGAGAGGCATCTCTGATCATCCTCTCATGACAGGCCCAAGCTCCTGTACCAACTATGTTGATGCCAGTCGCATGTCAGATGCCAGCCCCTCCATAAAAGCCAGGTATGTGTGCCAAGCTCACTTTGTAGACTAGGACTACTTTAAAGCTCAAGCCCAGAAAAAGCTCCTGATCTTGCTAAAACAACTTATTAATTGTAAGAGACTAACCATTGCTCTACCTCTCCTAATTAAATGTCTCCAGATTTGGCATGCTAAAATGGCTAAGATGTTAAGTTCTGTTCTGCCCTTTACTTATTTATTTTTATTTTTTTGTGAAGTAGGGCTGACCTGAAATCCACTATGTAGTCTCAGGCTGGCCTTGAACTCATGATCTCATGGTGATCCTCCTACCTCTGCCTCCCAAGTGTTGGGATTAAAGGCGTGCGCCACCACACCCGGCTTGCCCCTTTTTCTTATTCTTGGTTACAATTGGTAGATTGTCGTGTGCTGCTTAAAAATGTTACAAACTGGCTGTGAGTTCAGGGAAGAGCTCTCCTGTCTTAGACCCAGGCAAATTTTAAATCAATGTGTGTTTCCCAATGACTCCTCATAGACCAGACTGGCCCTCTGGTAAATGATGAGAAGAAAAAGAAGAGAAGAGAAGAGAAGAGAAGAGGAGAGAGGAGGGGAGGGAGGGAGGGGGGGAGGGGAGGGGAGGGGAGGGGAGGGGGAGGGAGGGGAGGGGAGGGGAGGAGGGGAGGGGAGGAGGGAAGGGAAGGGAAGGGAAGGGGAAGGGAAGGGAAGGGAAGGGAAGGGAAGGGAAGAGAGGAAGTAGACCAGTTCATTGGCAGTTTAGAGTTAATGTTACTAAAACAGTCTGAAGCACATGTTGAAGCAAACACATCTTTATCCTATTATCAGATGTACACATGTGCATACCTGCCTGAAAGAGACACCCATGGCAGATTATATAACTTCATAGGGTAAACTCAACTGCAATTCAAAGTACCTCAATGAATTCAGGTGCTGCTAAGATATTTCAATAGTGAGATTCTGTCTTTCTGCATTTAAAACTTAAATGTCATCTATCTCTAGACTTCCTTCTATGCTAAAAGATGTTCTAATGTACAAAATATCAAATTACTGGCGGGGACTGGTCTAACTCACGTTCTCTGTGCTTCCCAAGCCCTGAAATCTCAGCAAAATCTGTTCATCTTTTTAGCAGGCACATTGAAAGATATCTTAAAGACTATCTTTACTTCACTTGGGTTTAAATCTGAGATCCGAGTACCTGTAAGCATGAAGTGGCTTGTCAAATATGTAGAAGCAAGAAAAGTGATCTGATCACTCCTGAATGACTTCTGTATGAGTGTGTCTGTGCACACATTCCCAGCAGCGCTCTCTCTCTCTCTCTCTCTCTCTCTCTCGACATTGTTGTTTTTCTTCATCACTTCTCAGAATCATACACTGAAAAAGTGCTTGGTTCTTGGGAATTTCCTGGGTACAATGTGTCAGGATTGATGCCAAAATAGTGATGTCCTTACCTGTAAACACACGTGGGGCTTTGGGGAAGGCATTGACCCACTTGCCCTACAGCTCTTTCATTTCAAAAGATGCAGTGCCCTGAGGGTGAAGGAGTGAGAGAGAAGCTATTGCTTAATTTTAAATGAGAAAGTTTCAAGTAATGAACTACAATGAAATAAGATCAGAAAAATATTTTTTTTTCAGAAGACAGCCTAAAGGGTCTGATAGGGACACAATCTTGTTTGCTTTCTCAGGATCATCATTCAGGTTGGTTATATTTATCTCCTTAAAAGAACAGAAAATGTGGAAAAGTATAGAAATTATTATAATCTGCCTCAATCCCACCTCCCAAAGTTGTACACAATTATAGGGTATGTGTTAGTATGAACATATGCCCCAACCAGCCGGGGTTCAACAAGGGCCCGAGGGGAGATTAACCTGGATGAGAGAGACAAAACAGACACAAAGAAGGAGACTAAGCCTAATATATGGTCAAAGTCTCAAATTTTTATTTTTCACACAGAGGTTTATATAGGGGAGGCAGGAGGAAGGTAAACTAGAAACTGACCCAGGTTTGCAAGACTTTCTGATTGATAAGGTTTGATCATGGGACTCTTAATCCCAGGGGTCATGGGAAGGTCTGTTGTTACATTCCGATATGCAGATAAAGTAATCGCCTGCAGCCAGGGCTTGTAGCTGGGGCAACTCTGATCCGATAGGTAGATAAAATGATCACCTGCAGCCAGGGCTTGTAGCTGGGGCAATTCTGATCCTAAGGCCTTTTGAGTCCATAAGATGGCTTCTCATACAAGATGGCTGTTATGCTGCTCATGGTCTCCGACAAACATATGTCCACGTAGAATCTGAACTAGATGCAGAAAAATGTTTTTTTCTTTTTATTTTCTTTTTTTAAAATATTCTATTTTTATTTACGTATTTGAGAGAGGGAAAGAGGCAGAGTGAAAGAGAGAGAGAGAATGGATGTGCCAGGGTCTCCAGCTACTGCAAACGAACTCCAAATGCATGTGCCACCTTGTGTATCTGGCTTATATGGGTACTGGGGAATCGAACCAAGGTCCTTTGGCTTTGCAGTCAAGTGCCTTATCTGCTAAGCCATCTCTCCAGCCTGAGAAATGTTTTTTCTTTTTATTTTTAAAAAAAAATTAATTTATTTTTTATTGACAACTTCTTTAATTGTAGACAATATCCCATGGATGTTTTTTCTTAACAACATATATCTTGTTATAAAATTATACTTTTTGCCAGGCATGGTGGTGCACACATTTAATTCCAGCACTTGGAAGGCTGAGATAGGAAGATCACTGTGAGTTTGAGGCTAGCCTGAGACTACACAATGAATTCCAGGTCAGCCTGTGCTACAGTGAGACCCTACCTCAAAAAAACAAAAATAAATAAAAGTAAAAATTACAGTTTTTTTCCAAGTGTGGTGGCACATGTCTTTAATCCCAGCACTTGGAAGGCAGAGATAGGAGTTTCACTATGAGTTTGAGGCCATCCTGAGACTACATAGTGAATTCCAGGTCAGCCTGGGCTAGAGTGAAACCCTACCTTGAAAAACAAAACAAAAAAACAAAAAATTACACTCTTTAATTAATACATTATAAGAACCTGTCCATCTCAATGGTCTACTATCTATCATATTAGATATATAATATTATTTATGTGGCTATACCATGATATTCTGATACCCAATGTTTGATTGCTAGAATTATTTCCAACTTCACTATCATTAATAATTCTACAATAAACCTCTACCTAAGTATGTTTTTTGTGCAAGTATCTAATTGCATTTTAGAATAGATTCTTGGAATTGTGATTTATAGGTCAAAGGTAATGTTTACTGTATTTATTCTGTTTTTTTTAAACAAGTAAAAATTTAAGCTGCCCTGTAGATTAGTGACCAGCTGACTCCCCACTATCCACATAAGAGAACCCTTTTTCAATTGGCTTTGTCATCATTTGAAGATTACTTATAGATAAGTGAAAAAAATCATGTTTTTACTCTGACCGCTGATAACTTATATCTCTCTTACTTTCTGGGATTCTCTACTTTATCAGTAGAGTTATGTTTCCTTATGTTTGCTGGCCATTTTTATTTTTTTAATTTTTGAATTATTTTTGCCCTTTTACTTTTTGACTTGTCTCTTTCTCGTGGAATTGTTAAGAACTCTACTGGGTAGATTACTAGAATTTTGCTGAAAGTACTTTGCAAAGATTTTTCCAAGGTAACCTACATTTGCCTTAATTTGAGGGAGTAGAGGTGAACCCAGTCACATAACTGCTTTTGTACTGATCCCACACCCTATAAGTACCAGACCACATGAACTCAGCTTTTCTTTGAAGCTCTTAAAGAACACCTTTGTGCAAAGCCTTAGTGAGCATATGAACACAACTTGAGCTCTCATAGTTAAGGTGGAAAACAGGTTTCACAAAACACACCTCATAGGAAAATCCCTCATAGACATGCCTATTATTCACCCAGCTATCTCATGGGTTAGGTTAGGAACAGCTTGAAAGCAATCCAGCTCTTCTCCTAGCTTGCTTCCTGAGACTACCTTGATCCTCAAAGGGCCCTCCACTTACCAGAAATTACCCTCCTAATTCCAGCAATCATCTTCACCTGTATTCAACATCCATTTTGGAATAACATGCCCAACTCTTGCAGTTTACCAGAGTTTTCCCTCAGATTCATTTTTAAAAAAAGAAAAAGAAAAAAAGCCTTTTTTATTGACAACTTCCATAATTATAGACAATAAACCATGTTAATTCCCTCCCCTCCCCTACCTTCCCCTTCACAAATCCACTCTCCATAATATCCCCTCCCCTTCTCAATTAGTCTCTCTTTTATTTTGTTTTTATTTTTTTAATTTTATTTCATCATCTTTTCCACCTATCATGAGGATCTTGTGTAGGTAGTACCAGGCACTGTGAGGTCATGCATATCCAGGTCATTTTTGTCTGGAAGATTGCATTGTAAGCAGTTCTACCTTTCCACTACCTCTTCTGCAATGGACCCTGAGCCTTGGAAAGTGTAATAGAGATGTTTCAGTGCAGAACACTCCTCTGTCACTTCTCAGCACTATAGTGCCTTTTGAGTCATCCCAGAGGTCACTACCATCTGAAAAGAGAAGCTTCTCCAAACAAAAGTATGAGTAGCATTTACGTATGAGTATGAACGTTAAGAAAAGTGCTTACAGGGCAATTTGGTGAGCATAATATATTCATTTAGCCAGACACCAGCAGGAATTACACCCCTACGGCTCATGACCTCCTCCATCATATGAAAACTAGGTTTTCAGTATCAGGCATGTGTTCCTTCCCATGATGCAGGCCTCCAGTGCAATTAGAGAGCAGTTGGTCTCCCCATAACAGACATGCCACTATTGCATTCCGTTGGCTCATTTGGCCTGGTTGGCCAAATTTAAGGCTTTCAGTGTCCACTGTTGTTTATTTCCACTGATGACTTCTCTCTCCCATAAGGTTGCATGCAGCATAGCTTTTCCAGCTTTCTGTCAGCTGGTCTACACGGAGGAGGTTTTTGGCTCAGCTCCAGCAGGATTTCTCAGTGACCTTGCGTCCAAGCAGGAGTCTTTAGCAATAGGGTCTTACCATCTATTCCTGGTGGGAAACCAAGAGCCTTGGCAATGGCCTGTAATGTTTTGGGGAATCAGGGACCTCCTGGCCAACAACTCCCATCCTTGGCACTGAAAAATTTCTCATAACAATCTATGGCCTCTGAGTATGCCATTGTACAAAAAAGTAGGTTTCCATATGGTTTATTCATGCCCTCTTAAATTTTGATTAGTTCTATCCCCACCCTTCCTTTACTCACTCAGATTATTTGTGTTAAATCCCTCAAGCGTTCTAACTTTTCATCATCTAGTTTCTGCACATTTCTTGACAATTTTATTTCCAGGTGTTTTTCTTCTGTCTTGCTACTACAATTGGTTACTTCACTATATACCAATTATTCTCTATATGTGAAAATTATTGATTTAGGTTTTTTTTTTTTTTTTTTTTTTTGAGGTAGGGTCTCACTCCAGGCTGATCTGGAGTTCACTATGTAGTCTCAGTTCAAGGCAATCCTCCAACCTCTGCCTCCCATGAGCTGGGATTTAAGGCCTGCACCACCACGCCTGGCTTTTTTTTTTTTTTGGTAAGAGGATCTCATGTAGCCTAGGCTGATCTCAAACTTACTATGTAGCCAAGGATTCAGTGGTTGACCTTGAACTTCTGATCCTCCTGCCTTCACCTCCTAAAGCTGATTACAGATGAACCACCATACCCAACTTTGATTTAGATACTTATTTTGTGTAAATTCAAAACCTCATTACCTCATTATTTCTAATGGTGCTTTTTTGTCTTCTCTACTTTTACATATTATCACCTGTTAATAACGATATAGTTTCACATTTCTTAACATAGGGATATGGTCTTAGAAATGTATAGTTAATTGATTCATCATTGTGCAATATCACAGGATACTTTCACATACAAAGATGGCTAAATGTCAAAAAGTGACATAATTGTTTTCTTGTTAACTAAAATGTTCTTAAGTTGCAAATGATTGTAGTTGTGTCTCCTTTTATACAAATTCATATTTCTTATCACTTTCTCATATCTGATTACATTGTCTAGTACTTCTAAATTAGGAGTATTATACTAGTATTTGATAATGGGGATTCATCTTGCTTTGAAAAAAATTCTAAAACTTCCTTTAGAAACAATGCTAGTTTTCATATATTGCATACACACACACACACTCAAATTTTACTGTTGAAACTCTTCACTTTTATTTCTATTCCACTGATACATAGAAAAATAATAAAAAGAAAACATAACTAAAAATTAAAAATAGTGCTGGGGAGCTGGCTCAGTGGTAAAAGGCACTTGCTCGTAAAGCCTGCCATCCTGGGTTTGGTTCCCCAGTACCTCTGTAAAGGCAGGTGAGGCAAGAGGCCCTGGTATGTCCATTCTCTCTCCGTGTCTCTCTTTTTCCCTCTCTTCTGCTTCCAAATAAAAATGTTTTAAACATGTAAAAAATTTTTAAATTAAGTATCATAAATCCCAGAAGAGGCAGAAATCAGTAAGAGTTTAATGAGTGATGGGAATTTCCATGCTTGTGTTTTTCCAGCTAAAGGAAAGAGACAGAGATTATGGAGAGATGAAGACAGATATGCATGATGATTGATAGTCCTCAGTACATGTAGTACGTGTAGAAAAGCAAGTTATTCTACTTCTATGGAAAATATTTGGGGGCCTGGAGAGATGGCTTAGAGGTTAAGCACTTGCCTGTGAAGCCTAAGGACCCCGGTTCAAGGCTAGATTCCCCAGGACCCACATAAGCCAGATGCATAAGGTGACACGTGCATGTGGAGTTCGTTTGCAGTGGCTGGAGGCCCTGGCACACCCATTCCCTCCCTCTCTCTCTGCCTCTTTCTCTCTGTCTGCCTGCCACTCTCAAATAAATAAACAAATAAATAAATAAAATAAACAATTTTTTTAATCTGTGGAGAAAAACTATTTATTTAGCCAAATAGTTACTAAAACTGTACATAAAGAGTAATAGTCTGAGACAAGAAGTCAAAGTTTAAGGCACTGGGGAATCCAAACTGCAGGCAAGGAGAGTTATGCCATCATAAATTTACTGATAAGCGTGTGGGTGCTGGGGATATGGTTCTGTGGTTAGAGGAGCTTGCTTGCAAAACCTCCTGGCCTTGGCTCAATTCTCCAGTACCCATGTAAAGCCAGACACAAAAAGTGGCCCACGGGCTGAAGGGATGACTTAGCGGTTAAGGCATATGCCTGAAGCCTAAGGACCCAGGTTCGATTCTCCAGGTCCCACGTAAGCCAGATGCACATGGTGGCACATGTGTTTGGAGTTCATTTTCAGTGGCTAGAAGCCCTGGCACTCCCATTCTCTCTCTCTCCCCCCCTCTCTGTCTCTAATAAATAAATAAATATAAAATCTTTTTTTAAAAAGTGGCCCATGTATCACACATTTGTTTGCAGTGGCAAGAGGCCATAGCATGCCCATGTATATACATGGGTCAATAAGTAAATAAATAAATAAAAATTATGAGGATTTTAAACTTTTTAAATTCAATTTCATTGTTCTCAGGAGTGTGCTTTTTAGATGACATTGTATCATATATTAAAAGGCTGGGGGGCTAGAGAGATAGTTTAGCAGTTAAACACTTGCCTGTGAAGCCTACGGACCCTGGTTTGAGGCTTGATTCTCCAGGACCCATGTAAGCCAGATGCACAAGGGGGCGTATGCATCTGGAGTTCATTTGCAGTGTCTGGAGGCCCTGGCGTGCCCATTCTCACTCTCTCTCTCTCTCTCTACCTGCCTATTTCTGTATCTCTCTCTCTCTCAAATAAATAAATAAGAAAAAAAAGGCTGGGCACATGTTTTAAAATAAGATTCTCAATCATTTGCCTAACATGCAAAGTCCTAGGTTCAATGTCTAACACTACAAAAATAAAATAAAATTAATGCCAAAATCTAGTACAGTGATAACATTGGGTTAAATAAGAATGAGTAGAATATTTCCAGAGGCAGAGTCTCACTCTAATCCAAGCTGTTTGGGAACTCACTCTTTAGTCCTGGCAGGTCTTGAACTCAGTGATGCTCCTATCTCAGGTTCCCAAGTGGTGGAGAAGTTAAAAATGTGTGTGTGTGTGTGTGTGTATTTACTTATTTGCAAGGAGAGAAGGGGGAGGGGGAGAATGGGCACTCCAGGGACTCTTACCACTGCAAATGAACTCCAGACGCATATGCCACTTTGTGCATCTACCTTTACATGGGTACTGGGGAATTGAAGCCTGGCCATCAGGCTTAGCAGGCAAGCACCTTAACCGCTGAGTCATCTCTCCAGTCTGAGAATTTTTAAAACCCTTAACTGAATAAAAGTAACACCAAAACATGAATTTTTTATAAGCATGTTTTGAGTTTCTTTCCCATAGTTCATTTTTGTTTAAATTTATTAAAAAAACAATAGTAAAGGTCAAATATGGGCCTTTGCAATGTATGCACTCATAAACTCCTCTTTCTTTCCCACCCTAAACTACCCATATCACATTGATCTTGCACTTACCAGAGCACAGCCACACCCTCCGACCTCTACTCTGTTCCTTTGGATATTTGTGGTCGCTTTCACACATGGCATTCTTCTCAATTAAGCATCTTACACCGAGGAAATATCACTGACCTGACGGATTTGGCCAAATGGTAACAATTTTTAGAGTGTCCGGATGCTTCCATTATGGACCTAGAATTTGAGAACAGCTGCTCTTGACCTTCTCCCTCCTATTGCTGATGAAGGAAACGTGTGAAGTCATTTGGGTGGGCATGAAGGGGACACGCTAAGAACAAGTCAACAGTCTTCTTTGCTCTCTTCCATCAGATCATGCTTGATAGAGAACAAATTATCCTATTAAGGTAATGACATGTGATAAATACTGTAAAGCTTAAGGGTGCTCAGTGATCATGGTGGAAGGAAGGTTCAGGAAATCACGAGGTTAGAGAGAACCCGTTTTACTTAGCACTCTAAGACTAGTTGAACTGCAAGTAAGGCAAGCAGCACTGCATGTAGTGGCGCTGCAACTGGGGATAGTGAGAACCTGTGTGAGGACAAAGCGGCTCCTCCACCAGCAGGCAGAGGCACATCTGTGGAGGAAACAGCGTGGCTGAAAAACAAGATGTACTTAAGGCAAATTATCCATACCTGAGATACATTTCCAAAGTAGACAAAGCTGGAGTCTTTAACCAGTCTGTCATCATGGACTTTCCCATTTGTGTAAACCTTACACTGGGCTATGTGTGTATTCTTAGCCCTTTGCAAGACTTTCCCCTGAGAAAGGGAATATGACAAGTTTGGAATGTTCACAATATCAAAGTGGTTTGGCAAGGAGAAAGATGACTATATTCTGGTCACTCTGAAGACTGAGCATGCCTATTAAAATGGGAGTATAGATCATTTGTGTGACTTGTCCTAGGAAGACAAGATTAAATGCCTATTTACTCCAGATAGGGCATTGATGACACGCCCAAGTCTAGCTTGAATGAGTTTATTGGGGTTACCCACAGAGCATGGGTGACTCAAGGCGGGCCCCAGCACGGGAGATGACTCACAGAAGCTACATCCCCAGAGTTCCAGGCACAACCTGCAGACAGCTCTCCCCAGACTCTTCCGCCCAACAGTGTGTGACTGCTTTTACAACCTCAGCAAGGGAAGTCGTGAGTCTTGTAACTTTCTGTTTCCTGAGCCTCCTAAGTATCACTAGTTTAATGACTCTAATGAGCCTTCCTTTCTTCCAAGCAGGAATGCATAAATTCAGAGGAAGAGGCTGTAGTGATGGTTCAGTGGTTAAAGGTGCTTACTTGCAAAGTGTGACTGCCTGGGTTCAATTTCCCAGAACACATGTAAAGTCAGAGGCACAATGTAACACATGGGATTGGAGTTCATTTGCAGTAGCACAAGGCCCTTGTGTGTGGTCTCTCTCTCTCTCTGAAATAAATAAAATATTAAAAAATAAAAATGAATAAATTCAGAGGAAATAGCTACACAATACTTGAGAGATAATGGGAGTTCTCTGAAGTTTTTATTTTTTTAAAAGCATTGATACATTCGTGAGGGCCTCTTCCCTTATGACTTAATCACCCCTTCCCAAGGTCCCACCACATAGTAATACAGATTGGGAGTGAGTGTCCCAATGTAGGAATTCCAGGGTTGGGAGACAAACATTCAATCTATAGCAAGATTGTTATTGTGCCAGAAGATGCTATGCAGGCTGCTGATTGGAGTGGTAAAAGTCATCTATAGACTTACCCAGCACTGGACCTTGCATGTACACAATCTACCAGCCAGGTAAAATGTGCCTACTGGTGTAATAGTGGCATGATTGTTATGGGAGTGACCAACTGCTTTCTGATTGCATTTGAAGCCTGCTAAAAGGAAGGGAGTTCATGCCCGTGGGGGGGGGAGGGGTCAGAGACTCTAGGAGGGGAAAAGAAAGACAGTGGAGGAAGATAAAAGAAAAAAAGAAAAGACTTATTACTGAATATGTGTGTGTGTGTGTGTGTGTGTGTGTGTGTAGATACAAGAAAAGACTTATTACTGATCTCTCTCTATATATATGGTGGGTACATCTTACATACATCACAGGAAAATTTTAGCCTTCCAGTTTTTACCATATTAACTTGTATTTATATTTATTACAAAGATCTCTTTCATGAGATAAACTCAAATGATCTCAAAAGGAATTCATCTCACTATCACTAGCTTTGATAGGCATTATATTGATTTCCATGCAGTACACACAATGATGTCAGGTTTAGGAATTACCTGTAGATAGTTTTCATGCAAATTTTCATAGTTGGCAGAAATATTCAAATCACTATGAATCATGTGTCTTAACAAACTCAGATCTTAAAAATACAGGGCTGACTGTGGAAATCAGTGTGGAGGTTCTTGAGACAGCTAGAAATAGATTTACCATATGATCCAGCTATAGCACTCCTAGGCATATATCCAGAGGACTCTTCTCACTTCCTTAGAGATACTTGCAAAACCATGTTTATTGCTGCTCTATTCACAATAGCTAGGAAATGGAAGCAGCCTAGATGTCCCTCCACAGATGAGTGGATAATAAAGATGTGGTACATTTACACAATGGAGTTCTATTCAGCGGTAAAAAAAAATGAAATTATGAAATTTGCAGGGAAATGGATGGACCTGGAAAGGATTATACTTAGTGAGGTAACACAGGCTCAGAAAGCCAAACGTCACATGTTCTCTCTCATATGTGGATCCTAGCTACCAATGTATAGACTTGTGTGGGAACTGGAACCAAAAATAGGTTCCAGAAACCAGTTAGCGGGTAAAAGGCTATATGGGAGGGAAGAAAGTGAAGGACTTAAGTGTATGGTAATGCACATATGTAAGTAGAAGAACTGAGTACAGGGAGGGGAATGGCCTAAGCGAGGCCATGGGAAGAGAATGCATACAAAAAGGGCAGGGGGAGGGTCAATCTAAACTCAAGATATTATCAATAAGACATATGTAAAAATTATTTTTTTGAATAAGGGCACGTCTAGAAGATGTAGACTGTTACTAGAAAATTTTCAGTACCTGGGATGGAATACCTTTCAGTGAGTTGTTGGCCAAGGAGGTCCCGGTAGCCTCCAAAACATTAAGGCTTTTGCCAAAGCCCTTGGTTTCCCTAGAGAAACAGATAGTAAGACCCTATTGCTGAAGACATCTCATGCCTGAGAGGCAAGGTCACTGAGAAAGCAAGCTGATGCTGACCAGAAAACCTACTCCCTGTAGACCAGCCAATTGAAAACTGGAAAAAGCTGCACTGCACGCAGCGTATGGGAGACAGAAGCCATCAACAGTGAAAACAGTGGATGCTGAATATTCAAGCTTGGCCAGACAGGCCCAATGACTGAACGAGTGCAATAGTGGCGTGTCTACTCTTGGGGTAACCAACTGCTCCATAATTGGACTGAAGGCCCTCTCTATGGGAGGGAATACATACCTGGTACTGAAAAACCTAAGTAATAGTCTAAGGTAGGTGAGGTCATGAGCCTTAGGGGTATAAGCCTGCTAATGTCTGACTAAATGTATATATTATTCCCACCAAGCTGCCCTGGGGACACTACACTAAATGTTCATGTTCACATATTAATGCTACTCTCACTTCTGGCTAGAGAAGCTTCTCTTTTCAGATGGTGATGACCACTGGGATGACCCAAAAGGCAACATAGTGCTGAGAAGAAGGGATGGAGGAGTGTCTAGCACTGAAACACCTCTGTCACACCCTACAATGGCTCAGGGACCATTGCGGAAGAGGGGGCGGATAGAATGGAAGAGCCAAAGGAAGGATATGACCTCTTACAATGCAGCTGCCCAGACAGAAATTGGCCTCAATATCCATGATCTTGTGGTGCCTAGCAATACCTTTGCAAGACCCTCAAAATAGAAGAGAAAGATGATGTCATCAAATTAGGAAAGAGACTAATGGAGAGAGGGAGGGGATATGATGGAGACGGGAGTTCTAAAGTGGAAAGGGGGAGGGGAGGGAAATATCAGGTGGGGTTTTTTTTTGGTATGTAAGATTAAAAGTCAATAAAAAAATAATTAAAAAAATACAGGGCTGGAGAGATGGCTTAGCAGTTAAGGCACATGCCTGCAAAGCCTAAGGACCCCGGTTTGATTCTCCAGATCCCACAAAAGCCAGATGCATATAGTGGCAAATGCATCTGGAGTTTGTTTGCAGTGGCTAGAGGCCCTGGTGTTCCCATTCTCCCTCTCTCTCCCTCTCTCTGTCTCAAATAAATAAATAAATAAATAAATAAATAAATAAAATCTTTAAAAAAAAGAAATTTTAAAAAGGTTTAAAATTTGTCTCAGATCTGACTGATTGATTAATTGATTGATTGATTGATTGATGTGAGACTGAGAGAGAGAGGGGGAAGCGGGGAGGGAGGGAGAGAATGGACACATTAGGGCCTCTAGCCCTGCAAACGAACTCCAGACACATGTGCCACTATGTGCATCTGGCTTACGTGGGTTTTGGGGAATAAAATCTGGGTCCTTAGGCTTCACAGGCAAGTGCCTTAACTGCTAAACCATCTCTCCAGCCCTCAGATCCAATATAATATCAGCCACAGAGAAGGGAAACGTAAGATTCAAATGTAACTTCTTACTATCATAATTACAGACCCATGCAAAAATACAAGTGATTCATTTCAGGAATCCACCTGTGCATCTCTGTCCCTCTAACCATGGCTACAGAACAGAGAATGCCTACCATTTAGTCAGAATTTTTCCATCTTCTTGGGTCCATCAAGCAGTCAGCTGTCACTTCTCAGTGCTATTGCTGTCTGTTTTGAGCACTGAATAATGGGATGTGAAAATCCCTTGTAAAACTGTTACTACCAAGGAAATGTACAGCTCTGTGCTTCTCTGGTCTCCCGTGGGCTAGATAAGTCCGGATCATTAAGTACATTATAATTTTGTCTAAAATTTATGTAAATAAATAATGATTAAGGGCCTAAAATTTTGGTTTCCTGTTTATTTAAAAAATTCTTTTCAAAATTTTTATTTATTATTAGAAACAGAGAGAGAGAATTGGTGTGCCAGGGCCTCTAGCCACTGCAAATGAACTCCAGGCACATGTGCCACCTGGTGCATCTGGATTATGTGGGTACTGGGAAATTGAACTCCGGTCCTTAGGCTTCACAGGCAAACACCTTAACCACAAAGCCATCTCTCCAGCTCTACTTTACCTTTAGAATTCAGTCTGTGAAAAAAAGTTAGAAACTTAGCAAAGGGAAGAAGTCCATTTAAAAATACATCTCCACCTTTTATTTTTAGCTACCACTTTTTAGCACCTTACTATTAAAATGCATAATGATAAGGAGCTAAGTGTATTCTCTGATCTATCATCATTCACTCACATCAAGAGAGCCCTTATTAGCCTTTCCATTAATTGTATAGCTTTTAGATCCTCTAAATCAACACCTACACCAAATTACTACTCAAATAAAGCCTAGTTTTCCATCTGCATTCTCTCTGCTCCAGTCTAAAAGCCTGTACATGATTCTGTCTACTCCTCATTTCTGCCTCACTGCAGAGTCTGGCTGGAGGCCCTGGACTTTCTCAGACCAATGGTTCGCAAGCAACCTCTCTATCAAACAGTTTTCTCATGTGTCATATTAAAAATAGCTAATATGACTCACTAACACTTCTCACTTATTCAAACTAAAGGACAGATCCTGTGCCCTTGTGGTAGGAGTGTGAAGGAGGACAGTGTATGAGGACATAAGGCACTAGTATTCAGAAATTATTTTATTTTTTAAGCAAAAAATTTATTTTTAGTTATTTATTTATCTATTTGGGTTTTTTGTTTTGTTTTTTTGTTTTTTTTTTTTTTTTCGAGGTAGGGTCTCACTCTGGTCCAGGCTGACCTGGAATTCACTATGTAGTCTCAGGGTGGCCTCGAACTCTCGGCGATCCTCCTACCTCTGCCTCCCGAGTGCTGGGATTAAAGGTGTGCGCCACCACGCCCGGCCCTCTATTTGGTTTTTTTGAGGTAGGGTATCACTGCAGCCCAAGCTGACCTGAAGTTCACTATGTAGTCTCAGGGTGGCCTTAAACTCACAGCAATCCCCCTACCTCTGCTTCCTGAGAGCTGGGAATAAAGGCATGTGCCACCACACCCATCTACAATTTTAATTTTTTATTATTGATTAATTAATTAATTTTATTTTATTGGTTTTTTAAGGTCAGGTCTCACTGTAGCCCAGGCTGACCTGGAATTCACTATGTAGTCTTAGAATGGCCTCTAACTAATGCTAATCCTCCTACCTCTGCCTCCCAAGTGATGGGATTAAAGGTGTGCACCACCACACCTGACTTTATTTTTAATTGACATAGTGATCAGAAATATTTATATGCTTACAGAATACAGTGTGGCATTTCTTTTTTAAAATATATGTATAGGGCTGGAGACATGTCTTAGTGGTTAAGGCATTTGCTTGCAAAGCCTAAGAACCCATGTTCTA
Organism: Orientallactaga sibirica; assembly: GCA_036365145.1. Classification (NCBI taxonomy): domain Eukaryota; kingdom Metazoa; phylum Chordata; class Mammalia; order Rodentia; family Dipodidae; genus Orientallactaga; species Orientallactaga sibirica. Next base: position 16,437,059 of record JAEOAD010000053.1, on the reverse strand, counting down.
CTCTCCAGATCCCACATTAGCCAGACGCACAAAGTTGAGGCAAGCACAAGGTTGTATATGCCCACTAGGTAGCACACGCATGTAGAGTTTTACTTCAGTGGCTGAGGCCCTGGCATGCCAATTTTCTATCTCTCCTCTCTGTATGTCTCTCTGTGAGAGAGTATGGCTACACCAGGGCCTCTTGCCACTGCAAACAAACTCCAGACACATGTGCCACTTTGTGTGTCTGGCTGTATGTAGGCACTGGTGAATTGAACCCAGGTTGGCAGGCTTTGCAACCAAGTGACTTAACCACTAGCCATCTTCTCAGTCCCCATTGTGGTATTTCAATACATGCATACAATGTACATAATAACTGGATTAGGATAGTGTGCATATCCAATATAAATCATTTTTCTTTGTTGGAAACATTCAAAATCACCTCTAATAGCTATTGAATTATATCAGTTGTTATATAAGTAGAAGAGGCAGAATACTAGGGGTGAAATGATCTAAATGGGGTTGGGGGAGGAGGGTTAATCAAAATTTAAAATTTATGAATAAGCCATATGGAAGCCTACTTCTTCACTAGCTAATAACATATGTTTAAAAAAAGAGAGTTTGAGCCGGGTGTGGGGGCGCATGCCTTTAATCCCGGCACTTGGAAGGCAGAGGTAGGAGGATCGCCATGTGTTTGAGGCCACCCTGAGATTTCAGGTCAGCCTGGACCAGAGTGAGACCCTACCTCAAAAGAAAAAGAGAGAGAGAGAGAGAGGGAGTTTGGATAGAAGTATCTTGTGGATGTTGATAATGTTGTGCCCAGAAGCCATAGATTATTATAAAAAAAAGTTTGATGCCAGGGGTGGGACACCTTCCAGCAACTTGTTGGTCAGGAAAGTTCCAGGTGCCCCCAAAACATTACAAGATGTCACCAGGTCTTGGTTGCCCATCAGAACTAGATGCTAAGACCCTATTGCTGAAGCCTCCACATGCCTGTCTTGCAGGTCACTGAGAAATCAAGCTGGAGGGATAGAAAGACAGCTTAGCCTTTGAAGCCCAAGGACCCAGATTCAATTCCCCAGATCCCACGTAAGCCAGATTCACATGGTGGTACATGCATCGGGAGTTTGTTTGCAGTAGCTAGAGGCCCTGGCATGCCCATTCTCTCTGTCTATCTCTCAAATAAATAAATAAATAGAAATCAAGCTGGAGCTGAGCTTGAAGCCTCCTCTCTGTGGCTAGCTGTCATGATTCTGGAAAGAGCTATGTAGCCTGTTGGAGGAGAAAAATCATCAGTGGCATTAACCAACAGTGAACTTACCTGCAAGCTTTAAAGCTGGCCAGCCATGGACTGGGGAAATGGCTTAGTGGTTAAGGCATTTGCCTGTGAAGCCTAAGGACCTGGGTTCCATCCCCAGGACCCACGTAAGCCAGATGCACAAGGGGGCACATGCGTCTGGAGTTCATTTGCAGTGGCTGGAAGCCCTGGTGTGCCCATTCACTCTTTCTCTCTGCCTCTTACTCTCTCTCTCAAATAAATAAATAAATAAAATATCTTAAGAAAAAAAAAAGCTGGCCAGCCATGCCAAATGTACCAATTGGTGCATGTGTATTATGGGGAAAACCAACTGCTCTCTGATTGGACTTGAGACTTGCTTAATACCTTAAGGGTATTCAAGCCTGGCACTGAAAACCTAGTCAAAAGCCTATGGCTGGAGCTGTCATAAGCCCTAGGGGGAAACTACTACTATTGTCTGGCTAAATGGATATATTGGGCCCACCAAACTGCCCTCTAAATACTTATGTTTATACCCATACATTAATTCCGCTCTCACTTATACTTAGAGAAGCTTCTCTTTTTAGAGGGTAGTAAGTACTGGCATAACTCAAAACTGGCCAAAGTGACAGTAGAGTGTTCAGCACTCAGACATCTCTATCACACCCCCTCAAGGATCAAGGACTATTGCATAAGAGGTGGCAGACAGAATGTAAGAGTCAAAGAAAGGGGAAGACTACTTACAAAGCTATCTTCCAGAAATAAACTGGCCTTAATATTCATGATATCACAGTGGCTAATGCTACCTACATAAGAGCTGCATAATAGGAGGGAAAAAAAGTGATGACATCAAAATAGAAGAGAGACTACTTGGAAAGAAGGTATTCAGTGAAGGGGGGATTTGTGAAGGGGAAAAGAGGATGGTGGGAGGGGATTATGGTCATGGTATATTGTCTATATACATATTAATTTTTATTTATTTATGAGAGAGAGAGAGAGAAAATGAGCACGGGCCTCCAGCCACTGCAAATGAACTTCAGACACATGTGCTACCTTATACATCTGGCTTACATGGTTTCTGGAGAATCAAACCTGGGTTCTTTGGCTTTGCAGGCAAGCACCTTAACCACTGAGCAATCTCTCCAGCCCAATATATTATCTATATTTATAAAAGTTGCAATAAAAAATTTTAAAAAGAAATTTATTGTTATCAATGAGAATGAATGTTCTAACTTCATATTGTGTGCCCAGAAGCCATAGGTTGTTAATATTTGGTGTCAGAGGTGGGATACCTTCTAGCTAGTTGTTGGCCAGAGAGGCCCCTAATGCCCCAAAATATTGCAGGCTACAGCCACTGCTCTTGGTTGCCCACCACAACTAGATGGTAAGATCCTGTTGTTGAAGACTCCACATACTTAGGCTGCAGGTCACTGAGAAATCAAGCTGGAGATGAACTGGAAGATTCCTCCCTGTTAGTCATCTGTCCTGATGCTGGGAAGAGCTATGCAGCCTCTTGGGGGAGAAAAGTCATCAAGAGTCTTAACCAGCAGCAAACCCTGAAAGCTTTATGACTGGCCAGCCAGATTGCATGTGCTAACTGGTACAATGATGGCATGTCTGTTTGGAGGGAAGCCAACTGCTCTCTGATTGGATTTAAGGCCCACTCCAGTGGAAGAAATTCCTGTCTGGTACTGAAAACCTTGTCAAGACCACTGGGATCACCAAAAGGCAACATAGTGCTGAGAAGAAGGGATAGAGGAGTGCCCAGCACTGAAACACCTCTGTCACACCCTCCAAGGTTCAGGGACCATTGCGGAAGAGGGGGTGGATAGAATGGAAGAGCCAAAGGAAGGGTATGACATGCAAGTCCTGTATAATAGGAGATATCTTAAGAAAAAAAAAAGCTGGCCAGCCATGCCAAATGTACCAATTGGTGCATGTGTATTATGGGGAAAACCAACTGCTCTCTGATTGGACTTGAGACTTGCTTAATACCTTAAGGGTATTCAAGCCTGGCACTGAAAACCTAGTCAAAAGCCTATGGCTGGAGCTGTCATAAGCCCTAGGGGGAAACTACTACTATTGTCTGGCTAAATGGATATATTGGGCCCACCAAACTGCCCTCTAAATACTTATGTTTATACCCATACATTAATTCCGCTCTCACTTATACTTAGAGAAGCTTCTCTTTTTAGAGGGTAGTAAGTACTGGCATAACTCAAAACTGGCCAAAGTGCTGAGAAGAAGTGACAGTAGAGTGTTCAGCACTCAGACATCTCTATCACACCCCCTCAAGGATCAAGGACTATTGCATAAGAGGTGGCAGACAGAATGTAAGAGTCAAAGAAAGGGGAAGACTACTTACAAAGCTATCTTCCAGAAATAAACTGGCCTTAATATTCATGATATCACAGTGGCTAATGCTACCTACATAAGAGCTGCATAATAGGAGGGAAAAAAAGTGATGACATCAAAATAGAAGAGAGACTACTTGGAAAGAAGGTATTCAGTGAAGGGGGGATTTGTGAAGGGGAAAAGAGGATGGTGGGAGGGGATTATGGTCATGGTATATTGTCTATATACATATTAATTTTTATTTATTTATGAGAGAGAGAGAGAGAAAATGAGCACGGGCCTCCAGCCACTGCAAATGAACTTCAGACACATGTGCTACCTTATACATCTGGCTTACATGGTTTCTGGAGAATCAAACCTGGGTTCTTTGGCTTTGCAGGCAAGCACCTTAACCACTGAGCAATCTCTCCAGCCCAATATATTATCTATATTTATAAAAGTTGCAATAAAAAAGTTTTAAAAAGAAATTTATTGTTATCAATGAGAATGAATGTTCTAACTTCATATTGAACTTTTATTTGTTCCTGACATTTCTTTTTTTGTTTGTTTTTGTATTTTGCTTTTTGAGGTAGGGTCTCACCTAGCCCAGGCTGACCTGGAATTCACTATGGAGTCTCAGGATGGCCTCGAACTCATGTTGATCCTCCTACCTCTGCCTCCCAAGTGCTGTGATTAAAGGCGTGCGCCACCACGCCTGGCCTGTTCCTGGCATTTCTATGGGAAAACATAGTCACAAATAATTTTATGGAGAATTTCCTTTCTTTTTTTTTAAACTGAGTGTGTACATGTGCATGTGTATGAACGTGGGTGCACGTGAGCCACAGCACACATTTACGGGAGGGCCCGAGAATCAGAAAAACTCAGGAACTCAGAGTTGTGTGACCAGAGCTTTATCCATGAAGTCATCTCCGTGGCTCCTGAGAATTGCCTTTTCTTAACTGGTTTGCCTGGAAAGGTACATTGTTAGCGCCTGGTCTGGCTTCCAGCTCACTAGCATGATTCTTCACATGCTGGGTCACAATGTTCAGATTAAAATAATAACCTCCTCTTGTCACTCTGCCTTTGTCAAGCTTTCCTGCATTGCCATCCTGATGTGTCTCTTCATTTATTCATTCATTCATTTCTTTACCCAAGAAACTATTATTGGAAGCTGGAGAGATGGGCTTTGTGGTTAAAGGCATTTGCTTGGAAAACCTGACAGCCCAGGTTTGACTCCCTAGTACCCACCCACATAAAGCCAGATACGCGAAATAGGACATGCATCTGGAGTTCATTTGCAGTGGCAAGAGGCCCTAAGTGATGTGCCCATCCTCTCTCCTTCTTCTCCTCTCTTTCTCTCTCACTCAAATAAATAAATAAATAAATAAATATTTTTAAAGAAAGAAATTATTGGGCTGTAGCAATGGCTTAGAGGTTATGGTGCTTGCCACCAAAGCCAAAGGACCCAGTACCCACATAAAGCCAGAGGCTGAAGAGATGGCTTAGCGGTTAAAGGTGCTTGTATGCAAAGCCTAAGGACCCAGGTTTGATTCCGCAGGACCCATGTAAGCCAGATGCACATGGTGGCACATGCATCTGGAGTTTGTTTGCAGTGGCTGAGCCCCTGATGCACCCATTCTCTCTCTCTCTCTTTCTCTCAAATAAATAAATAAAGTATTGTTAAAAAGAAACTAATCTTGAATGAATATTGTGCACAGTAGGCAAGGCTGCCATGTTTCCTGGTTATCAGCATAGTGTCTGGATTGCTTGCTGAGGGGTGGAGGGTGGGGATTCCCTGCAGATGTTTATTTTCCAAAGGAGTTAAGAAAGGCACATGTGACATAATCTCCTATGGCCCTCCAGGAGTCATTTCAAAACAAGGAGATTATTGTACATTTGTTATTCATTCATGCCTGTTAGTTATTCATTGGTGAATAGCTTTATGTTTGCCTTGGCTTCTAGTGGCTTTCTCAGTGTCCTGAGATGTTTTCTCTCAGATGTGAAAGGACACCTAGCGATTCAGTGTGTGCGCAGAGCAGGTAGAGTCAAAATCACCTATGACCTAGGCAATAAAAAATGCTCTCACTTGAGGTTTCTGTCTTGTAAATGTTGATAACTCTTATCAACTCCGGGAATAAAGTCCAACCCTGCATACCACACAACAGAAGCAGGCAATATGATCTTTGTAATCCACAAAAAAAGCCAAGTTAATTGGTCATAGCTTCTACTTTTAATCATGTTATGTTTTAAAAAAAATCCAGAAAGGTTATAAATCCTATTTGGAACAGGTTTATATCTTGTCATTTGTAAAAATGTTCTTCCTTTACTAAAAAAAAAAACAAAAACTTTATTCTCCCAGTAGTAAGTGACCTTTGTCATCAACATTTTACCCTGTCAAACATTTCTTAGACCTGACATAAGTACTTATGTTAGTTGGATCACCTGTGATTTGGAGAGCAGGAATTCTTCAAGCAGAGAAATTTATGTAACTGTGCCTTTTACCATCCAGTAAGCAGCTGTTTATGTATGCCTGTTTGTAATGTGTTTTGATGGCAGCTGGCTGGAGGATATGACAAACAGGATTTTCACTAGCTCAGCGTTAGAAATCGCTGCCTTGAAGAACATGGAGTACTACTCTGTACTTGAACTCTCAACAGAGGAGAAAGGCCAAGATGAGCAAGGCTGTATCCACGTGCTCCATGCGTTCTATCTGAAACCGACATCTCCCCAAAGAGCCTCAGCTAGAGGCAAACTAAGCATCACACCTGGGGATTAAACAGAGGACTTGAGAAAATGGGAAGATGACTTCCGACCTGAGGAATTGCAAGAGTGTATAACCACCAAGGGGGAGTGGTGGGGAGGACGTCAGAGGAATGGGAAACTTGGGAGATTAGGGGATAAAGAGTTTGAAATTTTTGAGAACGGAAGGCTGGTTAAGGAATTCAGTCTTAGCCCATGCAAGTCTTAGGGGGGTATATGTAACATACTTATTCATTTCTTTCTCTTTTTTGGGTGCTGGCTGAGAGCCTGCTCATGCTTGCTCTGATACTTTGGGGCTTTTCAACCTTTTTTTTTTTTTTCCAGTAAATCTTCTTTGCCTTGAAGAAGGAGGGGGAAGAGACATGCTTTGATTTGATTCCTTAGCAAGGTTTCATGTAGTCTCCCTGTTTCATTGGGGACACAATCTAAAATGTGTTATTTAAGACCTGCAAAAAATTCCCTGGAATCTACCTCCTGCTGCTTATCCCCCTTGCTCTTCTGTTCTGATCAGTAGTTTCATTTCCCCCAAACTGACCTTCTCTCTGACCCCAGTTCAGCCTGTCTTCAACTCCATCACCTCTGGGAATTCCCATAGCCTCAACTGCCAAGTGGGATCCTTCCCCTTTCTTCTCTAGCTAAATTTATACACTCAGTATCTATTTAAGTGATGTGTTTTATACGTGTGTGTTGTGTGTTTAACTGAAGGCTTACATTGTATTAAGCACTGTGTCATGGTGTGGAACCAAAGATTAAACCACAAAAGATCACTGTTAATCAGGGAGTGTACTGGACTATCTAAATTCCATCCATTTTTCAACAGGACTTCTCCAGATCTGGCCTGGGAAAGTCTATGGTGTATTCTGTGGTGTCACTGCCAATTGTAGGCATCCCTTAGGAAATAATGATGGGGCTGGAGAGATGGCTTAGCAGTTAAGGCACTTACCGACAAAGCCAAAGGATCAAGTTCAATTCCCCAGAACCCATCGAAGCCAGATGCACAAGGTGTCACATGCATGGGGAGTTCATTTGCAGTGGCTGGAGGCCCTGGAGTGCCCGTACTCTCTTTCTCTCTCTGTCACTCAAATAAATAAATAAAAATAAAATACTTAAAAAATAATGAGAGATGGCCTAGCAGTTAAGGCGCCTGCCTGCCAAGCCTAAGAATACCCATTCGATCTCCAGGCCCCATATTTAGCCAGACACAGAAGTGATGCAAGCGTTTAATGCCACACTTGCCCACAAAGGGGCATACACATCTCGAGTTCATTCACAGCAGCTGAGAAGCTGCTGGTGCACCCATTCTCTTTCTTTCTGCCTCTTCCTCTCTGTCTCTCTCTCAAAAAAAAAAAATAATAATGATAAAAATTTTTTTTAATCATTTGATTTTCTTTTTTTGAGGTAGGGTCTCACTCTACCCCAGGATGACCTGGAACTCACTCTGTAGTCCCAGGTTGACCTTGAACTCACAGCAGTCCTCCTACCTTTGCCTCCCAAGTGCTTGGATTAAAGATGTGGGCTGCCATGCCTGGATTGAATTTTTTTATTACTTAGTTTTTCATCAATTAAACAATTTTCAGATCCTTCAGAACAAGGATCCCATTTCATCTTTATTTCTTATCTGATAATGCTAATTTAAATATTAATGTTTTCTATATTATAGGTGCTTTACATACTCAACATTTACAAAAGAAGTTCCTGATCATAATAACTTTTTAACATAGTGTACCAGATTGTCAAGAAGGAATAAAAGTTTATTTTTCTAAGTAAAGGTATTTAAAACTCAATTGCTGTACAAATTATACACCATAAAATTATTATGAATAAAAATCTACTAATGTGTCATCAGGTTTTCCTAAAGCCTCTTTCTCTGTCTCTACTATAAAAGGTAGGCCCTGGAGCTAAAGAGAGAATTTTAGGTACTCTTTTTTTTTAAAAAAAATGTTATTTATTTATTTGAGAGAGAGATAGAGAAAGAGGCAGAGAGAAAGAGAGAGGATGGCACATCAGGGCCTCTAGCCACTGTAAATGAACTCCAGACATATGTGCCTCCTTGTGCATCTGGCTTATGTGGGTACTAGGGAATTGAACCTAGGTACTTAGGCTTCATAACATCTTGACCACTAAGCCATCTCTCCAGCTCCAGAGAGTACTCTTGATAAGGATTGTGGGATACTAACTGTCCTTCTATCTCCATCCCTGGCTCAAGGAATGACTGCTTATTCTGTCATGTGCACTCAACCAATCTTACATGCTGGTCTGACCAAAGATAGGGTGGCCCATGTTGGACTTGAACTTCCAAAACTATGAGCTAAATAAGCCTCTCTTTATATCTTAAGTAGCACATGTAAGGCATTTCATTATAGTGTCAGGAAGCAACTAATACAAATATATATATCACTTACTACACACACAAAATGACAACCAAAGGCAGTAGGTATATAATAATGAGGCCTGAAGGAAAACTTTAACTCCATGCCAGGGAACTGATACTCTATCCAGAGAATTCCAAGAAGTGACCAAAAGAAAAGTTAGAAGCATAGGGAGAATATATATATATTATTATTCATGCTCTTACATACATATTTTTCACAAGATTTATAATATACTAAAAACTAGCACATCTACATAATTTTAAATATATACAAACAGGCTTTGGAATGGTTCTGATTTTTTTGAAAACTCATAGATGTGTGCAATTAAACTTTGGGATTTTCCAGGTGTAGTATTACCAGCATTTGTGTGGCAGAGGCAGGAAGAGTATGCGTTCTAAGCAGCCTGAACTATATAGCACATCCAGACCAGCCTGCTCTACAGAGTAAGACATTACCACAAAACACACACACACATTTCAGCCAGGAGAATCACATTCAGCCAGGCTGATCACAAAAAAAAAAAAAAAAAAAAAAAAAAAAGACTGTTTACCAGACCACACCCCAAACCCATCTTATCAATTCTGTGGGTTAAGACCCAGAACCAGTATTTTTCTTTTCCCTTAATGATTCTTATGTGCCAGGATAAAGATCTACTGAGTGAGCATTATAATAACTTAATCTGAATTGGTCAATGAAATAATCATTAATACAAACTATTAAAAGGTTTTGAAAGCTACAGAGGAAGAAAAGCTAAAGAGTTAAAACATGCTTTGAGTTAAGAGCTAATGTGAAAAACAGTTGTTCACTTTTTGCTTCTACTTCCTCACAAAGCCATGAGGTCACATGACAGGTGCCAGGCTCTCTCCGTGGGAAGCACCCTGTAACTCACTCATTAAAAGACCTTTTACATAAGCCACTTTCTTATCTGCTGGAATTTGAGTGAGCTCCCTAGGCCTCTCAGCTTGTATTCCCAAGTTTACACAATAATAAAACCCACACAATAACCCTCTTACTCTTCTTTTACCAGCCCATTATTCCATGCTGATTAGCTTTGAAATGCAAATAGTCCTATCAAATAGCAACTACTAGCTTTCTCCTGGGCTAGGGCTGCAAAACTGAAAGTCAAAACCACTTTGTGCAGAGACAAAATAGTCTGTCCAAAGTACCTGAGAGAGCTTTAATATTTTCAGGATTATATTCAGGATATGAAATTCTTTGTACTGACTAACAGATAATCTCTTCTGAATTCTTATGTTTCCGAACTCTCAATAGTTTTGACTTATAATTAACCCACTGTTGGCTGAGCTTTCAAAATATTTTTAGTTATTTATTTGCAAGCAGAGAGAGAAAAAGAGGAGAGAAGGAGAGAGAGAAACAACGGGCTTCCAGGGCCCCTTGCCACTGCAAACAAACTTGATGCATGTGCCATTTTGTCTATCTAGCTTTATGGGGGTACTAGGGATTTGAACTCAGGTCATAAAACTTTCTAAGAAAGCATCCTTAACCACTGATCCAGAGCTTCGGTACCCTCACCCACCCACCATTTGAGGCAGTTTAGGAGTGATAACACCTCAAAGTGAATAGCTTTCACCTTAACTAATACAGGAATTGTCCTTGGGTTTACAGGGGAAATTGTAGGTCATTACACTTTACTGCAGGTCAGAACCATCAGACAGTCTGGTTTTTCCTTATCTCTGTCTCCTTAGGGATTCATTCCCTTCAGAGAAGGTCCTTCCCAGAGAATTATTTCTGGAAAGATTGCCCTTTTCCAGAAATCCTGGCCCCAGACGCCCGAAGTCAAGACTAACTGGCTAACCAGATGCCCATTGACGGGGCTCACATACAAGTTCCCAACCTAAGACATGTTGTCCCTGGCTCTAACAGATCTAATCTATAATAAGGAACAACAACCATAGATGTCAAAAGGGTTATTGTCAAATCTAGAAGACAGACAAACAGACAGACAGATAGATAGATACATAGATAGATACATAGATAGATGGATGATAGATAATTCTGACCAAAGGTCGATTAATTCAAAAGACTTCCTTATACTGTGAACAATGGTGAATCTCTTCTAACTTATGCCGGGACATTCTTAAATAAGTCCTGAGACCAAACATATATTTGTACAGCCTTTAATGGCACCCAATGGTTCTATGGTACCAATCTTTGGCCCTGGCTGGCCCCAGGATGAATTTAAAAAGGTAAACTCTAGAAGGCTATTACCAAGGTTAAATATTGTGTACATGTTTCTGATAACTCTACAAATATCTCATCTGTTTTACAAGCCATACAGAAACAGATTCAGACTATGTCAGACACTGACATACTGTGCCATTCGACGAACAGTTCTGGAAGAAAATCTCAGCCAGCTCATGTTCAGATGGTCCTGAGGCAATCCAACTACATCTGCCTCGGTTCCCTTGAATGCTCCCCAAGGCCTACAAGTCCACAAGACGGGCAACCCTAAAGGCAACCAGTTTGCTGTGTGCACACTTCTCATTAACTCCTTACTTTTATTCTTTCTCCCCAATATTCTCCCCAAGATTATCTTCCTGCACTCCATCAATATACTTCCGGGGTCCTTTAGAGTAGTTCCCTTCTCTGGAAGAGACTCTCTAATTGCCACAACTTTTTGCCCCATTCAGCAGGAAATAGTTCATGATGTGATGTCATCGGCCCTTGTCCTCTATCAGCAGTTAGAGTGTCTTCTCCTGAGAGAGGGAAATGTGGGAGTGGGTGTAGAGTTAGGGAGACAGGACCTCTGAAGGTAAAAAAGGCAGGAAAGTTTTTCTTATCTTTTGCCTACTTCCGAAGAACTGTTTTTCCACAAACAGCCAGGACCCCTCCTAGGAGGAAGGTCTTTCATAGGATTTAAACTTTGTGATTGGTCAAGTTCATCCCCCAGAAATCGGTGCCAGAGCTAATCTCTTCCTGAGACAGCCCCCTAGCCCTAACCAAACAGCTGGCCCTCTGGTTCACTTGGACCAAAAGACAGCCCAACCTAAGGTTATAAATACCTTTGCAAGGAGAGGGCAGGGGCTTGCTCTCTGATCACTTGGGAACTTCCAGCTGTGGGTGAGTTTTTCCCTCCACTGGGCCTGGGTGGCTTGGCCTAGGCCCTAGTCCAGGCCCAGCCAAGAGGGCCTCCTAGCACTTACTCTCCGCATGGGTTCTTTATCCCCTCCATTCTCTTTGCAAGCTTTTTTCCCCAGATCCATATCTGGTCACATGAACTCCTGAGCTACCCGTGGCCCATATCAGCTTTTGGGCTCCACATGATGTACTTCTCTTCTCCCCATTTTATCTCCCCTTACCTCCCAGCCTCCCCCTTTTCCCCGCTCCTTTGCAAAATCTGAATAAAATGTGGTATTTAAAAAAAAAAAATTCCCAACCTGAGTCTCAAGGTGGGCTTCTCAAATCGTCTTGCCTCCCTGGGCAAGAGCTCTGCCTTGCTTCTTTCTCTTACACTCTGGGCTCTAAAGCCCTAAGATATAATAAAATCTTTCCAAACCTTATCCTCTGGTCTGTGGATTTCATTCTTCAAATTCATAAGACAAGAATCCAGAGACACCCCAAATTGCATATTGTATTGGTGCATTGGTGAGGATGCCAAAATTCCTGTATCACATTGGCTGAGCTTTTAAATCAGACTTGTTTTCAACAATTCATCTTTATTTCACAATATGACAAACACCAATATAAGGAATTTTTATAGAGAATTTTATCTAGCCTATTACATTACAGCCATTATTTGTTTTTCTCAAGTACAGAATAACAAGTTAAAGAGCACAAATACCTTTAATATTACCTAATTCACAGTTTTCAACTCACAGATAAGCACAGAGACCTACGTGCTTTTACTAGGTCAGTTGGGCTGGAGGAACCAAGGTTGGGTTGCTGAATAGTAAATTTCAGGTGGGGTGGAAACTGAGTGGGCATTGGCAAACAGGAGTCATACCAAATGGAGTTCCAGGACTGAAATTCAAGGCTCAAAAGAAGCTAAGCAAGGCCAAGACTTGGGCTTATTTCTTAAAAGCAACGAAACTCCATGAGGCTGCAGCTACACAGGCAGTCCCAGGCAGTGTACACCACAGAACTTGGCCCTGGGTGTCTTATCAAACTGAGTGCTTCCCTGAACTGTGCATTGAGAGAAGCCAGGTTAAGATCTCAGCCAGATCACTTTAAATGATGCAGACCTGTAACAGCCAAGGTTTGCCACCAGCTGTGAAGGCACACTCCTCTTCTTAAAAAAAATGCCTTCCAGGCGGGCAGGCGGGCAGAGTGATTAGGACTGATCCAGGTTTGGACATGGTGTGGAATGGGAGTGGGACCAGAGGAGATAAACGACCCAGTGCACTCCACCCAGGCCCCAGCTAAAACCACAGAGGAATTGGGGAAAGGAGCAAGAGTGCTGATTTCTCCATGAACCTGTTATCAGCCCAAGGATGAAGGAGATAGACCCTGAGGACACTCAACACCTACTAAAACAGATCCAGAGGCGCCTAAGAGCCCCTCACTGAAGTAGACTTAGAACACACCCAACATGGCTCAGGGAATTTTGCGGGAGAGGGGGCAGAAAGATTGTTAGAGCCATAGTTGGGACATTATGCACAGAGATATTGCCTCTCCCCCATAACTGACAGCTGCCCCCACAACGTATGACCCACAATCTCCATGGTGTTGACCTGCATCCCCAATAAGGAGGGCCTCTTCGGAAAAGGGGCAGGGATGAGGGAAATGATGGAAGCAGCCTGTGTGGTCTACATACTAAGTATGTCCATATCTAATAAAACATAAATTTAAAAAAATGTCCTCCAGGCTGGAGAGATGGCTTAGCAGTTAAGGTGCTTGCCTGTGAAGTCTAAGGACCCATATTTGATTCCCCAGATCCCACATCAACCAGATGCACAAGGTGACGCATGAGCAAGGTTGCACATGTGCACAAGGTGCTGCATGCATCTGGAGTTCAGTTACAGTGGCTGGAGGCCCTGGGGCACCAATTCTCTCTTTCTCATCCTCTTACTCTTGCTCTCATTCTCATATATATTTAGAAAATGGAATAATGGCCGGGCGTGGTGGGGCATGCCTTTAATCCCAGCACTTGGGAGGCAGAGGTAGGGGGATCACCATGAATTCAAGGCCACCCTGATGCTACATAGTGAATTTCAGGTCAGTGTGGGTTAGAGTGAAACCCTACCTCAAAAAAACAACAAAAATAAATAAATAAAAATAAATGGAATGATGACTAGCAGCAGCTAGAGGAAGAAACTACTTCATCACTATCTGGGGCACAGATTTTGAATTTGGAAAGATAAAAAAATCTTTCTGGAGAAGGATGCTAGCTGTGGTTGTACAATAATAGTGACTGAGGTGTATGCTGAAAATGGTCAAAACACGCTGCTAGTGGTGGCACACATCTGTGATCCCAGGAAGCTGAGGAAGGAAGAGCTCTTGGGCACAGGACTTTAAGGCTACTGTGGATAACATAATGAAACTCTGCCTCAAAACTTTTTTTTAAGCTGAAATGGTAAATTTTACATTATGAATATCTTACAATAAAAGATTGGTCATTAGTGTTGTTACTCCAAAACTCAAGAAGTCTCTGAAACAAAAGGGTTTATTGAGTCATTACGTGTGCTAGCAAGACAAGGACTTTCGCAGACCCAAGTCCAGGCTGCTCCCCACAAAATGGGCAATCAGTATCCAGGAGGCAAAAGCTGGTGGAAGGAGTCGGGCTTATGAATGGGCTGGCATCTTGGAAGATAGCGGGACTGTCAAGCTCCAAATTCCATTTTGGGGAGCTTAGGAACACAAAGTGATTATTTTTTTTTAAGGGATGGATTGAGATCCCAGAACAGGGAGACAACAGTGAGAAAAAGAAAGACCCACTACAGGAGGGCTTCAGCTGGGCAAGGTCTTCACCATCTAGGCCAACCTTGACATTGTGATGTGATGTTCACATCTACAAGTGTATTAGGCCACATTTGTAGCTACCCTTGCACACATTTGTCCTACAGGCCATAAGTTGAACACACCTGATTTAGGGTGTGTGCCTGCTTGGTTTCTTCTCTGGCTGGACATGGCAATGGAATTCCATTGTCTAGTTCCTATAGTGCTTTAAAGATGTAGTGCCTTGCAATAATTCACATGCTCTGCATGAGTTGAAGAACAAAACTAAAGTGTAAAAAGGAGAGTTGCAAATGCTGATGTTATCTACAGACTTCGGGATAGTCTGGGTTCTGCACACCTAAAGGATTATTGAGTAGTCCGCATCTTAACCAATGAACTTTAGAACTACAGGTGAAAGGAAAATGACATAAAAGTGATAGCAGTCGGGCACGGTGGCGCACACCTTTAATCCCAGCACTTGGGAGGCAGAGGTAGGAGGATCGCCATGAGTTCAAGGCCACCCTGAGACTACATAGTGAATTCCAGGTCAGCCTGGGCTACAGTGAAACCCTACCTCGAAAACCCCAAAAAAAGTGATGGCAAAGGACACTGGGGATGTAGCTCAGTTGGTAGTTGCCCACCAACATGCATGGAGCCCTGGGTTCCATTCCCAGCACTACATGAACTCGGTGTTGTGGTATACACCTGTAATCCCAGCACTCAGAAGGTGGAGGCAGGAGGGTCAGAAGTTCAGGGGCATCCTCTTCCACATAGCTACTGCTGTTCCACAACCAGGTCTCAAAAGCAGTGGGTACTTATTGCAGTCAGGTTCACATTGCTGGCAGAAATCACTGGACCAAGAGAAGCTTTTTGGAAAAAAGGGTTTATTTTGGTTTACACACTCGAGGGGACACTCCGCGATGGCAGATAAAATGATGGCATAAGCAGAGGGTGGGCATCACCCCCTGGTCAACATAAGGTAGACAATAGCAACAGGAAAGTGTGCCAAACACTGGCAAGGAGACATTAGCAATAAAACCCATAAGCCCACCTGTTGGGGTCCCCCCCAAGGCCAGCTCAGGGGGGACGATAGGGTCTCTGCTGAATTGGGGTGAGCAGCGCGGAGTCACAACACAGACTCCAGGAGTTGGGTGAAAGTGGAAGCGAGAATCCACAGACTCGTTTATTCAGGAAGTGCACATGGGTTTTGAGGGGCTTGGCTGGCTAATCCTTGTATGGGGTGGTCCCCTTTTGGTGACCAATGACAGCCTGTCTCTGGACAGGACATCTCATAGCAGACTTCTCGCGAGCATGGGACTGTAACTGTTGTCACATCAAGCCTGCGCAGAATGCCATTTTTACAGAAGCCACTTCCTGTTTTCTTCTGCCATGCGGTCTGGCTAGGACCAGGCCTATATTGTGCCATACACCCGCCGCCAACAATACCTGCCTCCAAGAGGTGTTAATTCCCAAATCTTCATTAACTGAGAACCTCGCATTCAGAACACCTAAGTTTATGGGGGACACCTGAATGAAACCACCACAGTACTCAACGAAATAATAAGTTTCAGAGAAATTAACTTTCCTACAGCTACAGATAAAAAATGTTAGTGCCTAGCACTACTTTCCACAAATCCAAAAGATGTGTATGTGTGTGAGTGTGCACGCACACGCATGCATGCATACTGAGGATGGAATTTGGGGCCTTGGGCATGCTTGGCAAACACTTTGCAAGGGACCTAGCAACCCCCATCTCTAAGAAAGGTCTTATAAAGAAAAAAAACTTAAAATTCTTCTTCTAAA
This sequence comes from Orientallactaga sibirica, assembly GCA_036365145.1. Taxonomy (NCBI): domain Eukaryota; kingdom Metazoa; phylum Chordata; class Mammalia; order Rodentia; family Dipodidae; genus Orientallactaga; species Orientallactaga sibirica. The sequence continues at coordinate 16,420,640 of JAEOAD010000053.1, read as the reverse complement.
TACTTAAGATATGCAAAATGGGGGATAATCTTTTGGAAATGCTATATGTTATTTACATTTTACACTGACAGTAACAAGAGTTAAGAGGTTAACTGTTTTGCCCAGGTTCACATTTTAGAAGAACAAGTCTTACATTAAAACCTAATGCAATAAAAATAAAATAAAATAATTAAAAAGGGGCTGGGAAAATGGCTTAGCGGTTGAGGCACTTGCCTGTGAAGCAAAAGGACCTAGGTTTGATTCCCTAGGACCCACATCAGCCACATGCACAAGGTGGCACATGCATCTAGAGTTCTTTTGCAGTGGCTGGCATCCCTGGCTCGCCCTTTCTCTCTCTCTCTCTCACTCACTCACTCTCAAATAAATAAAAATAAAAATAACCTAATGCAATCAGACTCCAAATTCAAATTGTTAACAAATTGCTATTCCTATATAAATGTTTCTTGCTTCCAGCTATGCAATAATTATAAATAATGGGACTGGGATAGAAGTAAGGTAATCACATTGAATAATCCCCAAGTAACCATGAAGCAAATGGCTTCTTAACAGTGACAGAGTCCACACAATCTACTATGCATTGGAATTTCCCATCAAAAGCAAGCCATCCAAATTAACAAACAACAAAAACCCCTCCCATGGGCTGAGGAGATAGCTCAGCAGTTAAAAGGCATTTGCTTGCAAAGCCTACCATCCAGGATTCAATTCCCCAGTACCAGGTGCACAAGGTGGCACACAAGTCTGTATTTCTTTTGCAGCTATGGTCTCTGTCTCGCCCTCCTCCACTCTTCCTCCCTTTCCTTCTCTCTGTCCCTCTCCCACTCTCATAAATTAATAAAAATATTTTTAAAACCCTCTCATTATAATGGTGAAAGCCAAGCCAAAGATATTTTACAGAGGGTAAAAGATGACTCCTACCATATTTACAGAGCTAGCTCTACTAACTAGAACCAGAAATATCCAGAATGCAATGTTTCTGTCTGTCTTAAACAGTGGTAAGTAAAGACTTAAGAGTCTTACAGTTTCTATATTTAGTTCTGTCAAAGGACAGAAATCATTCAGTTTACCAAGGAGAGGACTGTTCATTTTACTTTCAGCTCCAGGTTTTTCCATTGACCTCACTAAGCTACTGTTGACAGGCAACACCCTCATGGTCATGTACCTTGGTATCAAGAACTGCACGTATGTACATATTTACAGTTAGGGAAGCCAGGCCTATGGTAAAACTGTGAGCAAAGATAGCCAAAAGTTTGTTTCCCGGGTCTCATAGTCACTGGGAAGTGTAGTTTTCTCACATTCTTTTAAATCATTCTAGGAGAGACTAAAAAATATTTTTCATGAACTAGTTGGCTTTGTTAGGACCCAAATGTTTTCTGTTTTAGTCCAACTCATTGAAGGTGCTAGACAGGACTGGTCACTTCCCATGCACAGAGAAGTATGGGACACCACTGTTTACTGAAAATGCTGCTCCTGCTGTTCAGCACACAGAGCTGTGCCATTTCAGAGCCCGTGTCTGAGGCAGAGGGTGACATGTGTCCCTTATCTGGTCATGAAGTCAGATGGCTGGGGTTCAGATTCCTCCTCTGCCACCCACCAGGTACACGAAACCTGACATAGGCTTGCATATTCATCAAATGGAAATTTTGATAGCCCTTATCTCAAAGAGTTGTAATCATAATTAGACAACATAAAACATGTTAATTGCTTAGTGAGCACTTACTGAGTGCTTGTGAACTAAGCACATTAAGAACATTGCTATTTTTGGCAGAAGCAGACAAAGATTCCACCCTGGGTGGTCCATAAAACAAGCTGCTTTTCCAGTTTTTTAGTCTTTAATTTCAGCCACTTACTTTGCTAGGTTAGCACAGAAACACAGGAATGATAGACAGTGCTATACTTTGAAAACACTCTTCCCCAGAGGCCCAGATGTGAACCAAGTGGGACTTCAGTATCTGAGAAGTTCAGTAAATTTTATTCAGTTTATTAATTATATCATTCCACTACAATAATTATTCTTGTTTTCTTTTCCACGTATGCCAATTAAAAATAATTAGAAAAAAAAAAGCCAGGTGGGGTGGTACATGCCTTTAATCCCAACACTCGGGACGCTGAAGTAGGAAGATCACTGTGAGTTCGAGGCCAGCCTGAGACTACATAGTGAATTCCAGGTCAGCCTGGGCTACAGAGAGACTGTAACTCAAAAACAACAACAACAACAACAACAAAATCACAGAGTTGGGCTTGATGACACAGCATAATTCAAACATTTGGTAGAATGAGGCGGAAGGATTGTGTGTATGAGGACAGCTTGGACTGCATGGTAAGATCCTACCTCAGGAAAAAAAATGGGGACTGGAGAGATGGCTAAGCAGTTAAGCGCTTGCCTATAAAGCCTAAGGACCCCAGTTCCAGGCTTGATTCCCCAGGACCCATGTAAGCCAGATGCACAAGGTGGTGCATGCATCTGGAGTTTGTTTGCAGTGGCTGGAGGCCCTGGCTTGCCCATTCTCTCTCTCTCTCTATCTGCCTCTTTCTCTCTGTTTCTGTCACTCTCAAATAAATAAATAAACAAAAAAAATTTTTTTTAATTTTAAGGATCAGAAAAAACCCCCACAGTTTTGGGGGAATTTCACATATTGTCATGGAGGACCCAGCATGTTAAACGTCACTACAGTTTGAGTTTCCAAGTCTCATAGGCACAGGCAAAGTAAATGTAGGCTGGTCTTAACTTCTGCATGGTGTTACACGATGCCAGGAGAAAAAATAACAATGGATGTAAAATCTATTTGGATATAAAATGCCCCCTACAGTCTCATGGGCTGCTGGCACCGTTTTGGTAGAACCTTCGGGAAGTGGGGCCTAGCTGTGTGAAAATAGAACCCTGGAGGCAGGCCTTAAGGTTTATAGGCCAACCCTACTTTAGATCTACCCTCTGCTTCCTATGCTGCTGAGCTGTGGAGAGGTGAAAAGATCAGGCCCCTATTTCCATGCCTTGCCCACTGAGATGGACTGAGTCTGCTCAAACTCAGAGCCAAAACAATCTTTCCTCCCTCAGGTTGCTTCTTTCATCACAGAGTTGAGAAAAGTAGCTAATCGAGCCTTCAGTGATCAGTATTCACAACTGTGTTCAGCCCACCCCCCACTTTAACAGGGTGGTCTGTGAAAACAGGGTCCTGCAGAAGCGACAAAATGTCACTCCCGCAAGTAGATTGTCAGCAAGTATGCAGCAGTTGTGTTGGAGGGGGCATTTTCATTTGTCCTAGGACCATCGGTGGGAACAAGCCAGCTGCCATGTGAAGACCAAATGGATAAGAAGCTGAAGTTTTTCTGTTCACCGTTGATGAGGAACAACCTCCCAGACCTAACCACACAATGGAGCCATCTTGGAAGTGGATCCTACCTGACCAGCTAGATCTGAGAGATCACTACCCTAGCTCTCAGCTAGAATCCAACATTTGAGATTGTCAGCAAGGGGGAGAACCTAAGCCGCTCCCAGATTCCTGATCCTTAAAAACCATGTGTGATAATAAAGGTTCACTGAGTTAAGTGGATAATGTTTCCAGAAATTTGTTTCACCATGATAGATAAATAAAATAATCCTCAAGAAAGGGAAATAGAATATGATCCAAGAATAATACTCATGGTGACCCAAGAATAATATATTCAGACAAGAAGTTATTCAAAACTTAAAGTAAGTAGATATGAATGAAGATGAAGAATGTCAGGCATGGCAAGACCCATTAAAAGAACTATTGAACCTGTTAAGGTAAACCAGACAATTAAGACACCAACTTGCAAAAAACATTCAGAAAGGAGAAATGATGGTCAAAAACACTGGTAATAAGCATTGACTCTTCAGTTGGAGAGATGATACTAAGTTACTATGGAAATTTAAAAAATTAATTAATTAATTAATTAATTTGAGAGAGAAAGAGGCAGATGACAGAGAGAGAATAGGTACACCAGGGTCTCCAGCCTCTGCAAGCAAACTCCAGATGCATGTACCACCTTGTACATCTGGCTTTACATGGGTACTAGGGAATCAAACCCAGGTCCTTGGGCTTTGCATACAAGCACTTTAACGGCTGAGCCACCTCTCTAGCCCTACTATGGAAATTTTGACACAGACATGAAAACAAACATTTAAAACTGGACATATGAAAGCTGGTATAGGGCTGGAGAGATTGCTTAGTGGTTAAGGCACTTGCCTGCAAAGCCTAACAACCTGGGTTCAATTCACCCATGTAAACCAGACGTACAAAGTGGCACATGCATCTGGAGTTCGTTTGCAGCAGCTAGAGGCCCTGGCACACCCACTCTCCTCAACCTCCTTTTCCCTGCAAAAAAAAAAATAAACATTTATAAAAAAACTGGTATTGGGCTGGAGAGATGGATTAGCGGTTAAGGCGCCTACCTGCGAAGTCTAAGAACACTTGTTCAAATCTCCACGTCCCACAGTTAGCCAGATGCAAAAGTGATGCAAGCGTGCAATGTTGCACATGTACACAAGGATGCATGCATCTGGAATTTGTTCACAGCGGCTGAGAGGCCCTGGTGCACCCATTCTCTGCCTCTTCCCCCCCACTCTGTTTGTCCCTTTTTCTCTGTCTCTCACGAATAAAAAAATAAAAACCTGGTATAAATAGTTTTGTAATAATAAACTTATGAGAAATTGTGGTAGTACTGAGGTCACCAATTAAGCTGTCCTGGCTGACCAGTCAGCTCCAGGGATCCACACATCTCTATATCCTCATTGCTTGGATTACAGGCCCATGCCACCTTGCTCCTCGGATTGAACTCAGATTCTCATGCCTGAGAGGTAAGCATTTTTACAGACTGAGGTATCTTCCCAGTCCCATGTTATTTTTTGTTTTCTTTTTCTCCTTCCTTCTTTCTTTCCTTCCTTCCTTCCTTCCTTCCTTCCTTCCTTCCTTCCTTCCTTCCTTCCTTCCTTCCTTCCTTCCTTCCTTCCTTCCTTCCTCCCCCCCCATTTCTCTCTTTGTTTTTGTTTTGACGTAGGGTCTCACTGTAGCCAAGGCTGACTTGGAATTCACTATGTAATTTCAGGCCAGCCTCAAACTCACAGTGATCCTCTTACTTTAGCCTCCTGAGTGCTGGGATTAAAGGTGTGTGCCACCATACCCAGCCCATGTTATTTCTTTTCTCTTAAAAAAAAAATTATTGCAGTCATGGTAGCACATGCCTTTAATTCCAGCACTTGGGAGGCAGAGGTAAGAGAATCGCCATGAGTTCAAGGCCACCCGGAGACAACATAGTGAATTCCAGGTCAGCCTGAGCTAGAGTGAGACCTACCTCGAAAAACCAAAATAAATAAATAAAAATTTTATTAATTTATTTGAGAGAGAGAAAGATAGAGGCACGTAGAGAGAATGGGTGCGCCAGAGCCTCTAGCCACTGAAAATGAATTCCAGATGCATGTACCACCTTGTGCATATGGCTTACGTGGGTCCTGGGAAATGGAACCTGGGTCCTTGGGCTTCTCAGGCAAGTGCCTTAACTGCTAAACCATTTCTCTAGCCCCCATGTTATTTCTGAGTGATAGAATTTGATGACTTTTTTCACTTTTATGTTGTACATTTCAATGTTCTTTCTGCATATTTGCACTTAAGGAAGCCAGCCAGGCCTAGACTAAAACTATGAGGAAGCAGCAATAAGCCTGCCTTTCCCCAGACCTGCTCCTCCTAGCTCCAGACTCTTTTAAAATCATTCTAGGAAATATTTTCCATGAGCAACTTGATCTAGTTCTTAGAACCATACTTTTCTTTATGGTATGCAGGTTTTGTTCTCATAATAATAATAATAATAATAATAATGGATACTTTTTAAGCAATTAGAGAAAATGCTGGAAGCTTTGGTTTTGATTTTCTCTAAAGTGAAGAAGAGTAACTTCTTCAGTCTAAGAATTAAAAGAAATAATGTACATAAAAGCTGCAGGGCCATTGTAGAAGAAGAATTCAACACCAGGTAGCCGCCCTCTGTGTGTATAAAGCTCGGTCCATGCTTGGCTTATTTGCATGAAACCCTCCACAGCACGTTTTTACTGGGAGTGCTGTGGACAGACTGATGGAGCTGCATATTATGATTGGCTGGAATACTGCAAAGGAAAATAATGCTGCACAAAAATGACCTGTGTGTAAAAGCCATTTCCTGTTGTTCACACTTCATATATGCTGCCTAAACTTGGCATGGGGCTTGTGCCACTCAGCTTCCTTTCCGTTCTGTGCTATGATATTCATTTCAGAAAGAGGAATAGAAATGACAATGGTAAGGATGATTTGGGTAAATCAAGCTCAAGATTTATTGACATGAAAATTCTTAATTAAGGAAGGCAAAGCTGAAATGCTTTAGAATTTTCCAGATAATTATATCATTATCTTGTGATTTGTTTTCCTATCAAAGAGGAAACCAGAAGAAGACAAAAATGAGAAATAACTGGGTACCACTTTCTGGTTGGTGTTTAAATCAATAATAATATTAATATTAATGATTTATAAAATATTAAACATAAACAATAAAATATTATTAATATAATATAAATAATAATAGGAATTAATTATACATAGTGTGATTTGTGTCTCTTTTCATAGCCTTATGGCAGTAACATCACAAACATTGCTGTTTTTTTTTTGTTTGTTGTTTTGGTTTTCCAAGGTAGGGTCTCACTCTCATGATGTTTTTTTTTTTGTTGTTGTTGTTGTTGTTTGTTTGTTTTTCAAGGTTGGGTCTCGCTCTAGCCCAGGCTGACCTGGAATTCACTATGTCATCTCAGACTGGCCTTGAACTCATTGCAGTCCTCTTATGTCTGCCTCCCAAGTGCTGGGATTAAAGGCATGCACCACCATGTCTGGCTTTATAATGAAGTTTTGCTTATCATATTCTTGTCTATTTACAGCAATGAATGTAGGACATAAAAAGTAAAATATAAATGTACTTAACTGAAAATCTACAAAGTCCAATGATTACAGTCATCAAAATATGGAGATTAAAAATAATGGTAGCTTCCATGGTGGCACATGTGTATAATCCCAGCACTAACTTGGGAAGTATAGGAGTTTAAGGTCATTATCAGCTATGTAGTGAGTTCAAAACTAACCTGAACTACATGAGAGCCTGTTTTCAAAATAAACAAATAAGTAAAAGAAAAGGGACTGGAGAGATGGCTTAGGGCTTAAGACACTTGTTTGCAAGGTCTGATAGTCTGAATTTGATTCCCCAGTGCCCATGTGAAGCCAGATGCACAGAATGGTGCATGTGTCTGGAGTTTGTTTGAAGTGGCAGGGGGGCCTGGCATGCCCATTCTCATTCTCTCTCCTTTCTCTGCTTGCAAATAAGAATATATTAAAGTATTTAAAAATAATAAAATAAAACAAAGGGAGCCAGGCATAATGACACATGCCTTTAATCTCAGCACTTGGGAGACTAAGGTAGGAGGATTGTCACAAGTTCAAATGAGTTCCAGATCAGCCTGAACTATAGCAAGATCCTGCTTAAGAAAGAGAGAGCCAGGTGTGGTGGCCCATGCCATTAATCCCAGCACTCAGGAGGCAGAGGTAGGAGGATCACTGCGAGTTCAAGGCCACCCTGAGACTGCATAGTGAATTCCAGTTCAGCCTGGGCTAGAGTGAGACCCTACCAAGAAAGAAAGAAAGAAAGAAAGAAAGAAAGAAAGAAAGAAAGAAAGAAAGAAAGAAAGAAAGAAAGAAAGAGAGAAAGAAAGAAAGAAAGAGAGAAAGAAGAGAGAAAGAGAGAGAAAATACAGGTAGGATTAAAAAGTTTTAAATTCTTATTTTTCTTTTAAAAATGTTAAAATATTTTTTGAATCAATGGCAAAATATAAATGAGAAGAATATCACAAATTTTAAAATTTTTATTTATTTATTTTTATTTGGTAGAGAAAGAGGCAGAGAGAAAGAGAGAGACAGAGAGAGAGAGAGAAAGTGGGCATGCCAGGGCCTTCAGCCATTGTAAACAAACTCCAGATGCATGTGCCACCTTGTGCATCTAGCTTATGTGGGTCCTGGGGAATCAAACCTGGGTCTTTTGGCTTCACAGGCAAATGCCTTAACTGCTAAGCCATCTCTCCAGGCCAAGAATATCACAAATTTAAGTGAAACTTTTTAAATGTTGAATTTGAATCTTTTGAAAATTGAACAGCTGTTAGTTTCTAAAATTAAAATAAGCATATTTCTAGCTAGTACTTAGTGTTCATCTAGTTTCCAACACAAATATTCACCCCATTTCAGTTTGCCCAGGCACACACATGCACACCTGAGAGCAACAGGAATTGTTCAGTCTCGTGTGGCATTCACAGTTCCAAAGCACATATGACTCTGTTTGGTTTTGATGGGTTTAAGACAGGAGGGTCTTGCTAGGTTGCCCAAGCTGGTCTCAAACTCTGGAATTCAAGTGATCCTCCCACCTTCGCTTCTCAAATAGGTGGGACTGCTAGCATGTACCACTATGCGATGCTTGAGTACCTTAAAAAGAAAATACAGGTAGGATTAAAAAGTTTTAAATTCTTATTTTTCTTTTAAAAATGTTAAAATATTTTTTGAATCAATGGCAAAATACAAATGAGAAGAATATCACAAATTTTAAAATTTTTATTTATTTATTTTTATTTGGTAGAAGAGGCAGAGAGAAAGAGAGAGAGAGAGAGAGAGAGAGAAAGTGGGCATGCCAGGGCCTTCAGCCATTGTAAACAAACTCCAGATGCATGTGCCACCTTGTGCATCTAGCTTATGTGGGTCCTGGGGAATCAAACCTGGGTCTTTTGGCTTCACAGGCAAATGCCTTAACTGCTAAGCCATCTCTCCAGGCCAAGAATATCACAAATTTAAGTGAAACTTTTTAAATGTTGAATTTGAATCTTTTGAAAATTGAACAGCTGTTAGTTTCTAAAATTAAAATAAGCATATTTCTAGCTAGTACTTAGTGTTCATCTAGTTTCCAACACAAATATTCACCCCATTTCAGTTTGCCCAGGCACACACATGCACACCTGAGAGCAACAGGAATTGTTCAGTCTCGTGTGGCATTCACAGTTCCAAAGCACATATGACTCTGTTTGGTTTTGATTGTGTTTAAGACAGGAGGGTCTTGCTAGGTTGCCCAAGCTGGTCTCAAACTCTGGAATTCAAGTGATCCTCCCACCTTCGCTTCTCAAATAGGTGGGACTGCTAGCATGTACCACTATGCGATGCTTGAGTACCTTAAAATTTTTTTATTTTTATTTATTTATTTGAGAAAGAGAAAGAAAGAGGCAGAGAGAGAGAGAGAGAGAGAGAGAGAGAGAGGGAGGGATAGAATGGGTGTGCCAGGGCCTCCAGCCACTGCAAATGAACTCCAAATGCATGTGCCACCTTGTGCATCTGGCTATGTGGGTCCTGGGGAATTGAACCGAGATTCTTTGGCTTTGAAGGCAGGCACCTTAGCCATCAAGCCAGCTCTCCAGCCCTCTTGAGTACTTTTTATTTCTTTTGGTTTTCGAGGTAGGGTCTCACTCTAGCCCAAGCTGACCTGGAACTCACTGTGTAGTTTCAGGATGGCCTTGAACTCACGGTGATCCTCCTACTTCTGTTTCCCGAGTACTGGGATTAAAGGTATGCACCCCCACACCCGGCACTCTTGAGTACTTTTGATGTAGGGTTTTGGGTCCAGGGAAGAATTAAATTCCACAAAGATGCAAGAATTCCCAGGCCCATGGACTCCAATTTTGGATTCTTATCTGAGTTAGCAAAGAATTGAAAGCACAGACTCTGAGAGTGGTAAATTATGAATTTTGCAGTTTATTTTAGGAAGAGTTAGGATTCGAAGGGAAGGCTAGCAAGAAGGCTCAAGCCAGAAAGTCATTCTCCCCCTTTCCTTGCTGGACAGTGGGAGGGAAGATGGAAACAATCTCCTTCACAACTGGGAAAGGGGAAAAAAGAAACTTCTGGAGAAGACACACACACACACACACACACACACACACACACACACACACACACGGAAGACAAAGCAAGAGAGCCCACACCACAAGGTCCCCTCACTTAAGAGATCAGAGAGGATCAAGAGATAGTAAGGCACTCAGGGCTTAAAGAGAGATCATACATGTGGCAAAGCAGGAAACCATCCAAAAACCAGTCAGAAAGGTGTGGGGACAAGAAAACTTTTCCCTCCCCCTTCACAGATGGAAAGAGGGAGAGAGGTTTACACACTGGTGTTCAGACAGATCCAAAGGACCAAGGGAACCAAGAGAATTACCCATGTGGTTAGGCGCCTTTATATGGACGGAACATCCAGTTAGGATGAGCCTTGTCATCGGACTCAGGTGTACAAGCGAGAGAACTGATTGGTTGGAGGACTCAAAAGGCCGACTCAGGGCTGGAGAGATGGTGTAGTGGTTAAGGCACGTGATTGCAAAGCCTAAAGACTTATGTATGACTCCCCAGAACCCAGGTGAGCCAGGTGCATAGGATGGCACATGTGTCTGAAATTTGTTTACAAGTGGCTAGAGGCCTTGGCACACCCATTCTCTTTTTCCCTCTCTCTCTATCTCTAATAAATAAATAAAAACAAATAAAATTTTTAAAAGGATGACTCAGGGCCAGGCATGGTGTCACATGATCCCAGCACTTGGGAGGCAGAGGTAGAAGGATCACTGTGAGTTCAAGACCAGGCTGGGACTACAGAGTAAGTTCCAGGTCAGCCTGAGCTAGAGTGAGACCCTACTTTGAAAAAAAGAAAGAAAGAAAGAAAAAAGAAAGAAAGAAAGAAAGAAAGAAAGAAAGAGAAAGAAAAATGGTTAATTCAGGAGGGGTCAGCCTACAGGTGAGGAAGAAACAGGAAGCTGCTGCTGGGGTGTGTTGTTTGCAGCCATCTTAGAAGAGACTGGGTCAGAAACAGGTTCCAGTCCAGGGCAACAAGGTGACATGTGTTCTCTTTGGGCCTCTGCCCCTGGCTGACTGCCTATAAAAACGTTATTTTGCTTCTGTTCCTCCTTCACTTTCAGAGGTATTACAGAGCAGTTTGATGAGCATAATACATGCATTGAGCCAGATCCCAGCAGGTATTACACTCCTAGGGCTCATGACCTCCCCCAACATAGATTTTCAGTATCAGGCATGTATTTCCTTCTGTGGAGTGGGCTTCCAGATCAACTAGAGAGAGGTTGGTTACCCCTATAACAGACATGCCACTACTGCACCAGTTGGCTCATTTGGCTTGGCTGGCCAAGCTCAAGGTTTGCAGTGTCCATGGTTGTTTATCTCCTCTGATGACTTCTTTCTACCCTATAGAACTGCATACAGCATGGCTTTTTTTCAGCTTTCTGTCAGCTTGACGTGGACATTTCTGCACTGCTCTTCAGACAATGTATTTTTCCTGATACCTTCAAATCCTCACATTTGTTAACAGTGGCCTTTTTGTTGCAACGACAATGACGTTGAGAATTCATCAATCCCCTTTTATGTGCCAGTAGAATCTGTAAAGAGGAAATTTTTACTGCTCGGGAAATGGCTGGTACCCAATTAGACAATAAAAACTTCCTGTGGTGGTTTGCATGTAAATGGTCCCATCGCCTCAGGTATTTTTCAATCAGCTTGATACTTAGTCTTCAGCAGTAGGAGCCTAGATGGAGGAGGTGTGTCACTGGGGGCAGATTGTGAGCCCAGTCCTAGGAGTGTGTTCAGAATCGGCAAGTGCTTGCTGGTAATGGCTGTTGGTCTCTCTGCTTTGGATGGATGATGACGTGAGCCAGCTTCTTCTGCCATGATGAAGTTTCCTCTGGACTCTGTCATCCTGAAATAAACCCTTTCCTCCCATAAGCTGCCTCTGGTCAGATGTTTGTCCCAGCAATAGGAAGGTAACTACAATATTCCAATTTGGTTTCATTATCTGTTGGATAAATTTATTTTTCATGCTTATAAAATGAATTAGTACACATTACAGAAAACGTAAATCTGCTTACATTTTGATGTAAGACTGAAGTAGTCAGCTCCATGCTGATGGGATGAACCTCCAAACCAGACACAGTTTCTGGGAGGAAGGGAATTATTTCAGGCTTACAGATCCAGGAGAAGTTCCATCATTGCAAAAGAGGCTGCCACCCTTTCACCGCCAGCACCTCCGAAAGCAAGCACCAAATTAACAGCAGGGAACCCAACACAGAGCTCAAGCACTCTGCAAACCTTCAGGCTGGAAACGGATTCAAGTCCAGTAACACCTTAGGGCTGGACCCCAGGATCCGCCCACAGTGACACCCCTTACAGCTAGGCAGCTAAAAATCCAATTTACAAGCTTTAATAAAACATTTGAGCCAGGAGTGGTGGTGCACACCTTTAATCCCAGTACTCAGGAGGCAGAGGTAGGAGGATTGCTGTGAGTTTGAGGCCACCCTGAGACTGCAGAGTGAATTCCAGGTCAGCCTGAACTAGAATGAGACCCTACCTCAAAAAAAAAAAAAAAAATGGGCTGTAGAGATGGCTTAGGGGGTTAAGGCACTTGCCTGCAAAGCCTAAGGACCCAGGTTCGATTCTCCAAGTCCCACTTTAGCCAGATGCATATGCATCTGGAGTATGTCTGCAGTGGCTGGAGGCCCTGGCGTGCCCATTCTCCCCCTCTGTCTCTAATAAATAAAAAAAAAAAAAAAAAGAGAAACGAAATGAATTAAAAAAATGATTTTACTAGGGGACATAAACTCAAAACTACCATAAAAGCTTACCATTATTTATTTCATTTTCTATAGCTGCAGATCATTTGTTTTAAAAACTGGGATCTTAGCACATTTAGTCTTATATTTTGATATCTTCACTTAGCATATTGTGTTTTTCATGGTATTCAATTTTCTTTTGTGATTAAAAAAACTTTTTATTTTGTGTTCATGTCCATGTGTGCATATGCATGTGTATCAGTATAAGGACAGGTGCATGAGACCACTGAACATATGTGAAGGTCAACCCTCAGGTCAGCCTCTGTCCTCCCACCTCATTTGGGGCAGGAGTTCTCCCTCTGGATTCTCCCTCTGCTGTTGTTCTTTGCTATACTTGCCAGCAGCTTCGGGGAAATTCTGCTGTCTGTCTCCACCTTCCATCTTCCTATCACCTTGCTAGGATTACAGAAGCCTACCATGATTCTAGGCTTCTGAATTTTTGTTTGTTTGTTTGTTTTTCAAGGAACGGTCTCAATCTAGCTCAGGCTGACCTGAAATTCACAATGTAGTCTCACGGTGGCCTTGAACTCATGGCAATCCTCCTGCCTCTGCCTCCCGAGTGCTGGGATTAAAGACATGCACCACCACCCCTGGCTTGGGCTTCTGAATTTTTATTTGGGGGTCAGGAATCAAACTTGGGCACTAAGGCTTAAGTAGCAAGTGCTTTATCCACTGAACCAATTCCCAAACCCCTTGTGACACTTTTAAAAAAATAAATTATTTTATTTATTTATTAGCCCAAGAGAGAAAGAGGCAGACAGAGAGAGAGATTGGGTGTGCCAGGGCCTCTAGTCATTGCAAATGAAGTCCAGACACATGTGCCACCTTGTATCTGGCTTATATGGGTCCTGGGGAATCAAACCGAGGTCCTTTGGCTTTGCAGGCAAGTGCCTTAACTGCTAAGCCATCTCCCCATACCCCCACCCCTTGTGACACTTTTTAATATTTTGTTTGATCAAACTTTGCTCGGTTGTTTTTGTTTTACTATTTTCCCAGCAAACTTCTAGAAGCAAAAATTTAGTCTAAGCATGTCAATATATGTTGCAGTCTCATGACACCTACTGAAAGTTGCACACTGCCACTCCACACCACCACACCGCTCAGTGACACTTTTAGAGCCCCACTAGAAATGCACACAAGTTGTTCACATTATCTTCTGTCATTTTATTCAGCATTTCCAATGTCTTTAATTTTATTTGTGTACCTAAATATCCTTTTCGTACTTTATGTTTAAGTTTGGGTATTCAGTTTCTTAATAATATTTTACTTTGAAAAAGTTAACACTAAGGTAATTATCCTTGGTCATGAATTGACAAGTATTTGCCTAGTTTGTCATTTCCGCCTGTATTTTGTTTGACATTTTAGACATTCAGGTGTTTTTAATTGTTCATGTTGTCAATCTTATCAATCATTTTCTTCCTTTGGTTTTTCTTTTTTTAATTTATTTTCCTTTGGTGTTATGAAATTACACAGGAAGGTTCCACTGATGAAAATTTATCTAGCGCACTTATGGTTTATACATTTTTCCACATACATATTTCAACAAAATTTACCAAAACATTAAAAAAATTCAAACTTATATTACTTCTTCTGATTACTATTTCATGTTTTGTAGTACCGAAGGTTGACGCCATCTTCTGATTATTATTATTATTTTGTTCTGTTAGTTGTTTAATCCATATGTGTATATTATCACAATATGAATCTACCAAATGCATTTTCCCAATTGTCAACTAATTTTAGCAAAGTCATTTATATCAATACGTACAGATTAGTAGCTACCTCTATCTTGACCTGACTGATATTTGCAAAAAGACTAGGAGGGGCTGATCTCCTGTGTTATGGTTTGGCTGTCAATTGTCTCCCCAAAGGTTAATGTGTTGATGTTTTTTTCTAGATGGTGGATTCAGTCACTGAGAAGTGACTGGATCATGTGGATACTGACCTAATTGTTGGATTAATATATTGATGGACTCATAATTTGATGGAGTTATCAGGTCAATAGAAGCCTGCCAGAGCTTCCAGCTTTTATGTGGGTTCTAGGGATCCAAACCAGAGCAAGTGCTTTATCCACCAAGCCATCACCCCATCACTTATTTCTTAGCTTATTAAAATACATTTAACTGGTACAGAAAGACATAAAAATTATGCATGCTAATAGAGTAACATGTGATGTCACAGATGAAAACATTTATGAAAGATGTACTCAATGTGTCATATTTAAATCAGCTTGAATATACCTATGCCAACAAACATTGATTTCTTTCTGGTGAATACTTTCAAATTGCTTTCTTCAAGCTTCTTGAAATGCACAGTACATTTTAATTTATTTTCCGTCACTCGCCAGGCATGGTGGCGCACGCCTTTAATCCCAGCACTCGGGAGGCAGAGGTAGGAGGATCTCCATGAGTTCAAGGCCACCCTGAGACTACATAGTTAATTCCAGGTCAGCCTGGGCCAGAGTGAGACCCTACTTTGAAAAACCAAAAAATAAAATAAAATATTTTCCGTCACTCTACTGTGCAATAGCACATCAGAAGTTTTTGCTCATATCTAAGTGTAATTAAGTAATTACTCATTGATCATCAACCTCCCACCCTCTATCCCTGGCCTCTGGTAACAACCAGCTACCTCCTCTCAACTTTCATAAGATATCACTTTTTCAGATGCCACCTATGAGTGAGATCCTGAGACACCTGTGCTTATATGCTTGGTGTTACAATCAGCTCTATGCTGCTGGGATGAACTTCCAAACCAGACACAGTTTATGGGAGAAATGGGATTTATTTCAGACTTATAGATCCAGAGGAAGTTCCATAATGGCAGAAGAAGCTAGTCCCCTTTCCCAGACCCAGGCAGAGAGAAAAAAACCATCACACGCACCACACTCAAGCACCAAACCACAGGGACCCCGGCAGAGCTCCCTCTGGATATCTTAGGCTGGAAATCAGTAACACCGTCCCCAGTAAGTAACACCTTAGAGCTGGGTCCTAGGATCTATCCACAGGGTTACCTCCTCCAGCCCGGCAGCTGGAAATCAAAGTTACAAGCTTTAGTAAAATATCCTGAGCCTATTGGGAGACATAAATTCAAACTCCCACATTTGGCTTATTTCACTTAACATAACTAATAACCTCCTGTTACAGCCACATTGTCACAAGTGACAGGGTCTCGTTTTTTTTTTTTTTTCATGATGCAATAATATCCCATTGTGTATATGCACCATATTTTCTTTATCTCTCCATTGTTTGTTTCATGGGTACTTAGATTCTTAGATTGTTTCCATCAACCCCTGGAAGGACCTGAACTGACACACAACCACAGTCTCTCCTCATTCCTATGTGCACATTTCTCTGAACACGATTCAGGCCAGGCAGAGATATCAAACTTATTTGTTACACACACGTGTACACATACTTATACTCCAAACCAAAGGCCAAAATTCCAGGGCCATCAGGTAGGCGAATTTAAGCATTTACTGTTGGAACTTGGAGGAAATCAGGCTGGTTAAAATGTCCAGGGGAGGGCTGAAGAGATGCCTCAGTGGTTAAGGTGCTTGCCGGCAACGTCTAATGACCTGGGTTCAGTTCCCCGGTACCCACATAAAGCCAGATGTGCAAGGTGGTACGTGCATGTGGAGCTCATTTGCAGTGGCAAGAGGACATGGTGCACCCATTCTGTCCCTCTATCTCTCTCTGCCTCACTCTCAAACAAATACATAAATAATTTTTTTAATGTCCAGGAGAAACAACAGAACAGCAGTTTATCAAGAAGTGAAATTATGATGGGTGTGGTGGCGCACGCCTTTAATCCCAGCACTTGGGTGGCAGAGGTTGGAGGATCACCATGAGTTCAAAGCCACCTTGAGACTACATAGTGAATTCCAGGTCAGCCTAGGCTAGATTGAGACCTTACCTTAAAAAACCAAAAAAAAAAAAAAAAAAAAAAAAAAAAAAAAAGAAAGAAAAAAAGAAAGAGAAAAAGAAAAGAAAGAAAAAAAAAAAGAAGTGAAATTATGGATAATTACCCCTCTTAAGTCTTTTTTTGTAATAATTTATTTGTTAAAATTAATAGAGAAGTAGGAACAATGACGAGTATTTACTTTTTCTTTCTTTCTTTCTCTCTTTCTTTCTTTCTTTCTTTCTTTCTCTCTCTCTCTTTCTTTCTTTCTTTCTTTCTCTCTTCTTTCTTTCTTTTTCAAGGTAGGCTTTTGCTCTAATGCAGGCTGACCCAGAATTCACTATGTAGTCTCAGGGTGGCCTCATACTCACGGTGATCCTCCCACCTCTGCCTCCCAAGTGCTGGGATTAAAGTCATGTGCCTCCATGCCCAGTTTATTTCCTAATTTTCTGAAGAACCAATATCCCTAGCTCACAAATTACTATTCTAACTCCCACCCATTACCTCTGATGACTCAGGTCCCACATGAGAACTGTGCAGTTAACTTTGCCACCACTTTCCTCTTTGGATCAGTAAGTTTTGGAACATAAAAAACAGCATTCCAAGCTGGGCATGGTGGCATACACCTTTAATCCCAGCACTTGGGAGGTGGAGGTAGGAGGATCGCCATGAGTTCAAGATCACCCTGAGACTACATAGTGAATTCCAGGTCAGCCTAGGCTAGAGCGAGACCCTACCTTGTAAAACCAAAAAAAAAAAAAAAAAAACAAACAAACAAACAACAACAAAAAAAAAACAGCATTCCTGTGTTTTCAGGTCTTGTTTTTTGATACCTACCCTGTCTCCTATCTCACTCCCATTGAAGAGAAATATTCTGTCTAGGCCGTGAACCCTAACTGCCACCTATCTAGTCTGTCAGTGTATCCCCAACCCAGGAGCTTTTGCCATTGTCCCCATCAGTGGATCACAAGGTTCTCTGTAAGACACAATCCAGTCAGAGGAAATGTGCAGATTCCCCATCCACCACAATGAATGAAAACCCGCCTGCAAGTTCTGTGCTCCTGAGTAAACCAAAGGCCTGGTTCTTCCCCTGGAGCAGGCATAAGAAACAGGACTAACTGAGTTACACTGTTGTCTTTTCCCCAAAGACCTCATGACTTAATAGCAAAAGCGGATACTGTTTCAATACTAGTTCATTTCCCCCAGGGACTGGGGATCTCCCTCCATAGTCTTCCATATTATCAAGCTAGACTCTGAGAATACTTCTTGCTTCTGGGGTAATTCTAGATGACTGCTATTTAGGCATTATGAAAAAATAACTTTGATAACATTTTGCACACACTGAAGTTGAAGTCATACAATCGTTACCTACTGAACAAGCATAATGTAAAATGCTTCTGAAGGGAATTTTAGATGTTTTTAGCAGAATCAAATCAGGGTTTACCATTCACCAAGTTTGAGGAAGACATTATTTTTATCTCCATGGTTTTTCTTTCATTCATTCATTCATTCATTCATTCATTCATTCATATTCTCTTTCTATCTTTCCTTTCCTCCCTCCCTCCCTTTTCATCTCTGTATCCTGGTTAAGCTGTTACTAGAGAATGGGAGAATCACGCCAGTCCAGACGTGCAGGAATCTAAGGTAAGGGATGCCTGCCCTAGAACACCTTCCCAAAGAATGAAGAAGCAGAGATCAAAGGAAAGGACAAGAAAAGTTTAATAAAAGTAGGTACACCTTGAATAGTCACGGGGAGAACATCAGAGAGAACAAAGAAATGGGTATCCTGAGTCGGCTGAGGCTCTTTTGAGGCAGGCCAATCAAGGAAGAAATAATTAACCACATTGCATTACTGTTGGCTTCAACTTTGCAACCATCTGAAGGCTGTTCTGTGTGGCTCAAAACTCAGGATGGGTGTTTGAAATAGATGTCAATACACACACACACACACACACACACACACACACACCTCACCTTAAAGAGCATAAGAGATTTAGTTTATTCTGGAGCCAACTATGCATAATCATGGCCAGGAAACACAAATTTAATTACACCAAATGCTGTGAGTGATGGTTAAGTTCTGTTGGCAACTGGGACAGATTAGGAATCAAGAGACACACCTCTTCAGTAAACCTGTGAGGTCATTTCAAGGAAGGATTAACTGAAGTCCTTCCTCCAGACTGAGCAGCCCTACTTGTGGTGACAATATACAAAGAAGCTCCAAGGGCTGGACAGATTGCTCAGTGGTTAAGGTGCTTGCCTGCAGAGCCTAATGTCCGGGGTTTGATTCCCCAGTACCCATGTAAAGCCAGATGCACAAAGTGGAGCATGCATCTAGAGTTTGTTTGCAGTGGTTAGAGGCCTTGGTGTGCCCATTCTCTCTTCTCTCACCCCCTCGCCTTGCAAATAAGTAAATAAAAATTCAACTTTATGTACAATAGGCAATCATAATATACACTTTCAGTTAAAAGTAGCCTTGAAGTAAAAAATAAATAAAAAATAAGTTCCTAGAGAACAGAGTTCCTTCTTCACCTGGCTGCCATGCTACTTGCTGGTGAGTCCTTCTTACCTGGCTGTCCTTGCTACTCACTTGTACGTGCATCTACCCTTTTTTGGCTATCCTTTCTGGACAGTAGAACCAAGTTCCATCAGCCTTCCAATATGGTCTGAAGGCCAGTGCCCGCCCCCGCCCCCCAAAGTCCTCCAGACCTTCAGTGCCACATTGAGGCTGCCAAGGCAAGCAGCCTTGTGAGCAGAACAGTTATCAGGCACCTCAGTGCTCAAGCTATTTTTGGACTGTCCAGCTTCTATCCTGTAAGATAATCCAAATAAATCCCCTTGATAATACAAACTCATTCGATCTGTTCTGTTCCTCTAGAAAACCCTGACTAATACACTATGTTCCAATGTGGTAACAGTTTCATGAAGTGTTTAATGTAACAGAACCAGAAGCATCATAAAGCAGTCACTTCAGATACCTTGGTGGGCACATCACATAGGTGGGTTACAGCAAAGTGGGGAAATTTCCACTCTAGGCCTCAAATGCTATCTGATGACATCCTTAGCTTTTGGGTTAATGGAAACTAATGGTTTATTAAGAATACATTTTAAGGCTGGGCATGGTGGTGCACGCCTTTAATCCCAGCACTAGGGAGGCAGAGGTAGGAGGATTGCTGGAGTTCGAGGCCACCCTGAGACTACATAGTGAATTCCAGGTCAGCCTGAGCTAAAGTGAGACCCTACCTTGAAAAACCAAAAAAAAAAAAAAAAAAAAAAAAAACCATTTTAAGGCCAGGCATGGTGGTGCACACCTTTAATCCCAGCACTTGGGAGGCAGAGGTAGAAGGATCGCCACGAGGCCACCCTGAGACTACAGAGTCAATTCCAGGTCTGCCTGGGCTACAGCAAGACTCTGCCTTGAAAAAACAAACAAACAAACAAACAAAAAAAAATACATTTTAAGCCAGGTGTGAGAGGGCATACCTTTAATATCAGCACTCAGGAGGCAGAGGTAAGAAGATGGCTATTAGTTCAAGACCAGCCTGAGACTAAATAGTGAGTTCCAGATCAGCCTGGACTAGAGTGAAACCCTACCTCAAAAAAAATTTTTTTTAAGATTATGGTCACAAAGATATTGGATCATACACAGGGGAGAGCTTTCTCTAGCTGCAGGAATGTTAGACCCCCTAAAGGAAAGATGGGGTATGCTTCAGAATTAATGCCTCTGGGAATAGCCTTCAAGCAGTGACAGCTGGGGGTTGGTGAACAAATGCCCCAGCTCCTCAGCCCTCACATGGGACAACTCTGTGATCTACTCTACAGTTTTCTGGCGTCTCTCAGTGAGATCAACCCAATACTGACAGAGCCAACTTGCTCATGATGTCCCCTTCTGGCTTTTTATCCACGGTCATCTCACTTGTGTTTCCTGAGACAACCTTCAGTCCTGCACTCAAACCTGTGCCTGAAGTTCAACTTCTGGAGAAATTTAGCTGAAGTCCAATCACCACATCACTTGTTCTGTTACAGGTCACTCATTCTGGGTACCAACAGTGTCTCTTATAGTCAGACCATCCAATACGATACTCAAGTCAGAATTCCAAGTAAATAGGCCCAGATCTATAGCCATCTTTGGATATGTCCATTTTTGGATATCACCATTTGCATGAACTTTCCCCTGGGGGAATGTAAGCAAATGTCTATCCCACCCCAGATATGACACAAATGACAGACTAAAGTATAACTACACCAAAGTCTGTCTGAGTGAAGCAATAAGTATAATGGGCTTACTTAAAGAGCATAAGTGAGAAGGTACCTATAGGAGCACAGGTGAGCCCCAAATAGCCAAGTTACTGGAAATTCCTACTCTAGCATGGATAACAACCTTACCATGGCTGCACAGATGAAGTTTCCTATTTTATTGATCTTCCAATCCCTATATACTCTCTCTCTGCTCTCTCTCTCTCTCTCTCTCTCTCTCTCTCCAGAGACCATCAAACCACATACATCATTGCTTAGATACAGGAGGGGTCTCAGACAAGGATCTGATCAACCCCCACACTCTGTACAGGAGAATGTTAACAGGCTCAGTCTGGAGGGTCTCTAGTGAGTAGTTGCAGCTACTTCTGATAAAGATAGTAAAGGCTGTTCTGCTCAGAGTACAGCACCACATAACACGCTGGCACCTCTTCTGATGGTAAACCAATCCCTACTTTATACTAGAACTCCACCATCCATGGAACACTAGAGGTAACTTACAGAGAAAATACATGGGCTGGAGAGATGGCTAAGTGGTTAAGACAGTTACCTGTAAAGCCTAATGACCTGGGTTTGATTCCCCAGTACCCATGTCATGCCAGATGTACAAAGTAGCACATGCATGTAGAATTTGTTTGCAGTTCCTGGAGGCCCTGGCATGAACATTTCTTTCTCTGTCCCCCTCTGCTTATAAATAAATAAAAATATTGAAAACAAAAAAGAAATGCATTTACTCTTTCTAATACCTGAGCCCTCTGTGCTCAGCACAGTTACTTAAGGATGATCCGTGGGTGGTGCAATGGTGGCATTTGTTATTGTGGAAACCAACTAACCAGCTGCTCTCTGATTGGATCTGAGGGCTGTTCCACTGAAGGGAATTCATGCCTGGTACTGAAATCCTTACCAAAATCCTGTGGCTAGGGCAGTCATAAGCGCTAGGAGGGAAAATACAACTGTTGTCTGGCTAAATATATATATTATGTCACCAAACTGCCCTGTAAACACTTATGGTTATGCCCATATATTAATTCTACTCACATTTGGTTAGAAAGCTTATCTTTACAGAAGGAAGTGACCACTGGGGTAACTCAAAATTCACCAAAACCAGGCGTGGTGGTGTATGCCTTTAATTCAAGCACTCACCGTGAGTTTGAAGCCAGTCTGAAACTACATAGTGCAGCCAAGTTCTGAGAAGAAGTGATAGAAGAGCATTCAGCACTAAGTGAGACATTTCTATCACACCCTTCAAGAGTCAGAGACCACTGTGGAAGGGGTGGTGGAAAGAATGTAAGACCCAAAGGAAGGGGAGGAGTGGTTTACAATACTGTCTTCCAGACACAAAGTAGCCATGGTATTCATGACCTCACAGTGGCTGATGCTACCTATACAAGGCAGGCATAATAGGAAGTAAAAATGATGACATGAAAACGAAAGAGAGAGTAGTTGGAAAGAAGAAGGGATTTAGTAGAGGAGGGAATTGGGGAGGGAGGGGGTGGTGGAAGAGGATAATGATCATAGTATATTGTCTATATGTATGGAGGTTTTCAATAAAAACTTTTTTAAAAAATGCTCAGTTGGGGACTACGACAATGGCTCAGTAGTTAATAACACTTGGTTGCAAAGCCTGCTGGCCAGGTTTTGATTTCCCAGCACCCATTGTACCCATGGAAAGCCAGATGCACAAAGTGGTTCATGTGTCTGGAGTTCATTTGCAGTAGCAAGAGGCCCTTGTATGCCCACTTATATTGCCAGGCACGGCTGTGCACAATGTTAGTTCCAGCACTTCAGAAGCTAAGGTAGGAGGATCACTGTGAGTTCAAGGCCAACCTGAGCTAGTGTAAGACCCTACCCTGAGAAAAAAACAAAAAACAGAAAACAAAAAAAGTCCAGGTGCTCTTTGGAGCCTTGGAAGAAACATGAAATGGATGAAAACTACGCTAAGCTAGCTTGCCACAGAGCCAAATGCTTAACTGAAGACCACAACCTACTCTGTCTAGTTTGTCGTTGTTTGGTTAGTTTGAAAGTTTTTCTTCTTTCTGCCTTCACTCCCACCTCATCCTTTCTGAAAAACTACGAAGAGTTTTAGTAGCTGCTGGGCTAGAGAAATAGCTTAGCGGTTAAAGTGCTTGCCTGTGAAGCCTAAGGACCCAGTTTCGATTCCTCAGTACCCATGTAAGCCAGATGTACAAGGTGACTCATGTGTCTGGAGTTTGTTTGCAGTGACCAGAGGCTCTGATGTGCCCATTCTCACTCTCTCTCTTAAATAAATAAATAAAATAGAGTTTGAGTAGCTGTTAAATGTAGTTAGGCTCTGAAAAAAGTCAGATTGCTGTTTGGCAGATGGAATTTTGCCCTTCTGCAGACAAACCCCAATTATCCATTTGAGTTGTCATCTGTGTTTTTATCAGACTTGCCAATGTTTGTCCATTTGACTTTTCTCCCGTCCATTAAGCAATCTTACTGCATGACAGAGCATCTGTAGAGACAGGACTTCAGGACACCAGCAGCCATGTGTTTGGAGCACTATGGGATGTGCTAGGAATATTTGCCCAAAGCCCTTTTCTGCCTTCATCAAGTAGGAAATATATAATATTAGAATGAGATGTGACCTAATATGTCTACAGGACATAGCCTAGGAAATTCCTCTCATATTACTAAAGTCTACCATATGCTCAGAATGTATTTCTATTCCACTTAAATAATACAAATGTTTAAATTACTACATATTAAATATGCTTAAGTGCACTTTCGAATTTTTTTAAAAATATGGTGTTTATTTATTGATTGATTTGTTTGAGAGAGAGAGACAAGGCAGATAGAGAGAGAATGAGCATGCCAGGGCATCCTGCCACTGCAAATGAACTCCAGACACATGTGCCACCTTGTGCACCTAGCTTAAGTGCATATTGGGGAATGAACCAGGGTCCTTAGCCTTCACAGGCAAGTGCCTTAACTGCTAAGCCATATCTTCAGGCCTACTATTCTTTTTTTTTTTAAGTTTCTACAAAGGGCAAACTGCTATTCCTTCACCCCCAATATGTCCAGTCAAATCTTAAGTATGCCTGCCTCACAGATACAACAGAAATTAATCTGCCTTTAGTCATACTCCTTATATTGCCTTCCCGTTGCTTTATTTTTCACAAATAGCATCACTAGGGAAATAGAAAATAAAATGGAAACCAAAAAGAACAAAGTCAAGCAGATTATTTTATTATTGTTTTGTTTTTGAGGGAGAATGTCAATGTAGCCAAGGCTGACCTGACCTCTTACTCTGTCATCCAGGCTAGTGTCAAACCCACAGAAATCCTTTCATCTGAATCTCCTAAATGCTGGGATTATCGGCTTGAGCCACTAGGCTCAGCTAAACCAGGTTTTATTTTTATAGGCAATAAAGTTTATATAAAAATGAATTATGTTTAAGTTATTAGTGCTTTTGAATGGTAACAGGAAGCTCTTAAGCTTTTCTAGTGCTTCTTTTTGAGGTGGGAGATCTTTTGCTCAATCCATATTTCTGCCTCAGCCACCTGCATAGATGAAGCTATTCACTAGTACACTTGGCTTTACATGCCTCAGAAATAAGCAATACTTAATTGGATCTTAAACCTAACAGTAGGGCTGTAGAGATGGTTTAGTGCCTGCAAAGCCCAACGACCCCGGTTCTATTTCCCAGTACCTGTGTAAATCCAGATGCACAAAGTATCATATGCATCTGGAGTTCATTTGCAGCATCAGGACGTCCTGGCATGCCCATTCTCTTTGTTTCCTCTCTTTCTCTCTGCTTTCAAATAAATAAAAATATTTTTAAAAAACCAACAAACTAACAGTAGAGACAGGTAAGATCACCTGGACAGAATGACTAAACAGTATTATAGTTCTTCCTTTATCAAAATTTTACAAGTTTCCTAATCCTTTAAACTTGACTTGTAAACTAGGATCAGATGTTCTCTCCACATACAACCCTAAATTAAACAAACATACCTTTGAATGGCCATTGTAGCCAGGAATCCTCCTGCTATCCAAAGAAGAGCATTTTCCTGCTGACGCACCATGGTCCTGGGTATACCTCGCGGTAGGGTCTCACTCTAGCCTAGACTGACCTGGAATTCACTCTGTATTCTCAGGGTGGCCTTGAACTCATGGTGATCCTCCTACCTCTGCCTCTCGAGAGCTGGGATTAAAGGTGTGCACCACCACGCCTGGCCCTTCTCTTCTTTACTACTGATTTGCAGTATGGCTGGCTGCCCTGTCTCCAAAGCCGACAGGGCCAAGGAGCTGTGGTTCACTCACTTACTAATTTCTGCAACCTGCTTTCCCTTTCTCATCAGTCTTTCACTCCAACTTTCCACTCCATCGTCAGCATCATCTACCCATGCTAGATGACCTTTGCCTACGGGAATGATTTACCACTTCTTTAGCTGAAATGTAGCCCCTTCTCCCAAAAACTATGACCAGTACTAGTTACACACCACAGAATTTGCACATTGCCCTAGAGAAACCTATGGTCTGTTGTTACTGAGAAGAGAATAAAGTTTGATAAGGAAGTCTTCTAACAAATTCTGCGTGGGAGCAAGAAAAGATGCTTTATTAGAGAACCAAGGTGGTTTGGCACACACAAGTCTCCCCAGTAACATTCCATGATGGACATTTCATCATGTTCTTTCAACAGAATTATAGTTCAAGTGGTGTTTGTGGGCTTTCCAAGGAGAATTCACCACATTTGCCCCATGGCTCCTCTGAGATATACCAACGATCTAAACCACAAACTAATTCCTCAAAGGAGTGCAATCTAGGTTCCCAAGCCTGGATGGATCTCCAGCCAGCTCGGCTCCCTTTCTGGTGTCTCTATTTGGATGTCCCCCAGGCACTGAAAACCTAACCTCAACCTGCTCTTCTACTCCTCGCTATTCAGTTCACAGCAAGCACTTTTATCCAGGAATTGTCCAAACCTAGAAACCTGAGACAGCCTTGCTTGTTTGCTGTAGCTCACTGCCCACATTCATCTGGGCTCAAGTCTTTCTATTGCCTCCTCCAAAATACCTCCCCAACCCTCATTTTCTGCCAGAACTCCTTCAGGTTTTACTGTGACCTTGGCAATAAATCTTCACTGAGCTCCATCCTTTGGTTGCTTTCCCCTCTTCAGATTCCTCTCTGGCATTGGCTCTAGAGTTTTCTTACAAAACATAGATGGCATTGTGACAGGTTCTGCCTGAAAGTAAAACAAAAATGAAGCACACCTTGGATTGTTCTTTGTGCTAAACTCAACGGCCTGGTTTCAGAAGGAAAGGGCTTCTTGCCTGTGCTGTCACACTTGAGCACAAGGCAGTGTAACTGAGGCTTTGCTCATAGCAATTCCCCAAGAGTCTCACATGTGAGCCTTCAATAAGGCCAGAGAGAGCTAACACATCCTGTCTTCTCTCAGGTGCCCCAGAAAAATCAACACTGTCCTTCTCACCAGGAGCCAAGGAGATGCAGACAGGAGGCCAGTTCATGGCTCAAGTGGGTTTTCTAAGCTTCCTCTCTTTTCATGACTTTCTTCATTTGTCTCATCATCTTATGAACGTTTAAATGGTTTTAGTTTAAGATGTTAAAGCATTTTTATCAATTCTATTTAAATATGTTAGAATAATAATTTAAAATAATTATAATTTATATCATAATTTAAACTTTGAGTTTCAAGATTTGTGTTCACATTTTCAAAGAATACTTTCCAAAAAATCAAAATTAATTCAGCCAATTTTTTGAGCCCATGTTTGGTGCTGAGAACTAAACCAATGCTGATACCACAGTAAGGAAAATTAGAATATTCCCTGAACACATGGATCCCACAGTTGGGGGAATGAAATAGGAGTTAATCAATCAAACAATTAACATATCAAAATAGGAAATTGCAACCACTGCTTCTTGAAAACAATGTGCCCCCAAACCTACAAACAATACTAGCTCAACCCATGGAGTCTGTAACTTGCCTGCAACAATCTGTGCTCCATTATCTGTGCTTGAAAGGCCATAATGGTGGGATCTGAATTAGCCAGGAGCCTGTCCAAGTATCCCATAGGAAAGAACGATTGATCTGAAATAAAGAGGCTGACAAGGCCATGCACACTTGAGAAGGTCAAGTATCTCAGCAAAGTGGCTATAGTTACACTCATTGAGCTTGGAGACAGGTAGCACTATACTCTTCAGAGAATTGTTATCTCTGGGGCCCAGTAGATAAAGTGCTTGCTGCTCAAGTGTGATTACCTGAGCTCTAATCTCCAGCATCCACATAAAAGCTGGATGCCATGGCAGGTATTCATAATCCCAGCCACACCTATTATTAAGGAAAGAGAAGACGGAAGAATACACTGGCAGCTTTGAAGCCAGCCAGCTAGCCTAGAGAGTACAGTGGTGTCAATGTGGGACCTTGTATTAAACAAGTGGAAGAAGCTGGGTGTGGTGGCACACACCTTTAATCCCAGCATTCAGGAGGCAGAGGTAGGAGGATTGCTGTGACTTCAAGACCAGCCTAAGACTACATAGTGAATTCCAGGTCAGGCTGGGCTACAGCAAGACCCTTACCTCAAAAAGCAAAGTAAATAAATAAATAAAATTTAAAAATTAAAAAGAGAGAGAGATGGCTGAGAGGTTAAGGCATTTGCCTACAATCCCTAACAACTGGGGTCTGGTTACCCAGTGCCCAGGTAAAGCCAGATGCACAGTGGCACATGCATCTTGAGTTTGTTTGCAGCACCTGGAGACCCTGGCCCATTCTATCTGTCTCTCTCACTCCCTTTCTTTCTCTCTGTCTCTTTTCTATCTCTCTCTCTCTGCTTGCAAATAGAAAATAAAAGGTGGAAAGTAGTCTTAGCATTCAGGAGGCAGAGGCAGGAGAATCACTGTGAGTTCAAGGCCAGCCTGGGACTACGGAGTGAGTTCCAGGTCAGCCTAGGTTAGAGTGAGACCCTACCTTGGAAAAAAAAAAAAAAAAAGAAAAAGGTGGAAGGTGAGCTGGTTGACTCAGTGGTTAAAGGCACTTGCTTGAAAAACCTGACAGTTCAGGGTTTGATTCCCTAGTACCACGTAAAGCCACATACACAAAGTGGCCCATGAATCTAGAGCTTATTTGCAGCAGCAGAAGACCTGGCCCACCCATACTCTCTCTCATAAATAAATAAAAATAAATAAATAAATAAATAAATAAATAACTTGTGGGTGGGGGTGGGTTTAAGCAGGGTCTCATTCTAGCCTGGGCTGACCTGGAATTCACTAATGTAGTCTCAGCCTGGCCTCAAACTCACAGTGATCTTCCTACCTCTGCCTCCTGAGTGCTGGGATTAAAGGCATGTGCCACCATGCCTGGCAAATAAGTACATTTAAAATTTATTTTATTTTATTTATTTATTTGCAAGCAAAGAGAAGTAGAGAGAAGAGAGACAGCCACTGTAAACAAACTCCAGATGCATGTGCCACATATATGTGCATCTGGGAATTGAACCCCGGTCCTTAGGCTTTAGAGGCAAGCACCTTAACAGCTGAGCCATCTCTCCAGCCCCATTAAATACTCTTTTTTTTTTTAATGGTGGAAGGCTAACATCAACACCCAAAGCAGTTTTACACCATGTGCTGTGGCATGTGTATTCCTGCACTAACACACCTGGACACACACACACACACGGCACACATAAGTGAAAATAATTTTTATGTTTCTCACAAATGAAACAGAAACCATTGAAGACCTATACCTACATAAAGGAGTATGTGCTATTGGCTACAGTATAGCCAAAGAAAGGCAGACTTGTGAACTCCAGCTGACTCCTGCGATGCCCAGTCAATACTTAAAACCACCTCCAGCTTTGTCCGGATAATTTAAAGAACAATGAGTCATAACTGTTGAGTTCTTTGAAGTCCTTGGATAAGAGACATTTTACTGTCTATAAATGTACTGCATGGTTATTACTGATCAGACAAAAAGCTGTCTCTAGCCAAAAGGAGACTAGTAAAATATAAAGTATATGAGGCTCTATACACTTTTACCCTATTTAAATTTACAGTCTGGGTATAAATTAAATGGTTTTAACATTGGGCAAGCTAAGAATCTCTGATCTGTTATGCTCAAAGCACTATGCAAGCATTAAATCATCTTGACTCAAAATGCCCTATGGATGTCCATGTCGCACACACATAAGCCATTATAATTCTCTCTTTAAATATTCTTTCTGAAGCATGAAGTCTTTGAAAATGATGATAAACTTCTGGCTCATTCTGCTCATCTTATTTCTTTTCACCTAAACAAGAAGGCATCAACACTTCTGCTGGATGTGTACATAGTTCAGTGGTAAAGAGCTTGCTTGGCATACACAAGGTCACAGGTTCTATCCCCACTACCTCAAAACAAACAAGAGAAAGAAAAGCTCTCCTGAGACAAAATGTAAGCCATGAACATGAAGAACAGGTAATAAATGCACTTTGTTCCTAGTTGAATATTTTACTTATCTTTACTAAAGGGAAGAAAGTTTGGTGCTCTATGGGTTATTTTGTCATTAGAAAGTCTAGAAAAGAGATGGAAGCAAGAAAACAGGAAGAATTGGGGAGTGAAATAGGCACAGAGATGAAGGGAGTTTATAGGGACACTCTCTTCCCTTCCTTTCAATAGAAACCTTTTATGTTACTGAGGTGACCTGAACACCAGGGGTGAAGGGAGCAGGTGACAAGCAATGTCCAGAGCCAACTCTTTCAGGGCCTATTAAATGATTTAGTTTCAGATTAATGATTTTTACCTAATATACAAAATAATGGGCTTCATTATGAAGTTCTTATGCATTTTATACATATATATCATTGCACTTTGATCATATTCACCACAAATGCCCTCCCCTATGCCTTCTCCTTGCCTCTTGATGGTCCTCTTCTCTCTCTAAATTGTCCCTCGTATGCTTGCATGTTGTGTATGTGTGTGTGTGTGTGTGTGTGTGTGTGTGTGTGTGTGTGTAAATCTAGATTCCAAATATGAGAAAAAAAAACATGAGTTATTTTATCTTTCTTCTACCCCATTACCCTCTCTTAATTCCCTCTTACTTCTCTTCTTAGAGCTCTTCTTTCCCCATCAGAGTTATCCTACATCTTTCATGTTCTACATACTGAAATCTAGGTTCTGCACATGACAGGAAACATGTGCTTTTGTCTTTCTGAATCTGGTTTATTTTGCTTGATAGGCTGGTTCCATATTCCGGCTACTGTAGATTGTGTATGAATGAACACACAGATGTTCAAGCATCTCTGTGGTACACTGACTTAAATTCTTTCAGGTGATGTTCAAGAGTGGTGTAGCTAGCACATACAGTAGTTCTCTCTCCAGTTGTTTGAGGAAACTATAAACTGACTTCCAGTGGCAATACCAGTTTACATTCCCACCAGTAATGTATATTTTCCTCACATCCTTACTAGCATTTGTTTTCTTGATTATAGATACCCTGGCTGGTGTGTGAGGGAATCTCAAAGCAGTTTTAAACTGCATTTTGGGCTGGAGAGATGGCTCCACGATTAAAGGTGCTTATTTGCAATGCCTGTCTGTCAGGTTCAATTCCCCAGTACTCACATCAGGCCAGATACACAATGTGGCTTACGTGTCTGGAGTTCATTAGCAGCAGCAAGAGACCCATACTCTCTCCCTCTCCCCTCAAATAAACATATAAAACATTAAAAGAATTAAACTGCATTTCTCTGATGTCTAAGGATGTTGAAATTTTTTTCAAATATTTATTGGCCATTTTCATTTCTTCCTTTTTTAAAATTTTATTTATTTTTATTTGAGAGAGAAAGAGGGAGAGAGACAGAGTGAGCATGCCAGGGCCTTCAGCCACTGCAAACGAACTCCAGACACATGTGCCACCTTGTGCATCTGGTGTGTGTGGGTCCTTTTCAACTTGATGGGACTAGAGTCACTGTGCATGTGTCTAGAGAAGCTAAGCTGAGCAGGGGTGATGTCCTGAATGTGGCAGCACCATCCCATGGGCTGTGGTTCCAGCCTGAATAAAAGAAGAAAATGAGCTGAGCAGTAAGCAGCACTCATCACTCCATGCTTCCTGATTGTGGTTCCTGTCACCGTGCTGTTCCCACCATTATGGACTGTGGCCTTTCTTAAATGCTAAGCCAAAATAAACACTTTCTGGGAATATATATATATATATATATATATATATATATGTTTTTGAAATCTTATAGTAAACTGGATTGAGCAAGCTAAGTTTAAAAAACAAAACAAAACTGCAGGACAGTCAGTAAGGGCTTGCTATCCTCAATACAGTCCATCTAAAGAACATGGAAAATCTGGGCATGGTGGCTTAATCCCAGCATTTGGAAGGCTGATAGAAGAGGATCACCATGAGCTCAAAGCCATAATGAGGACTTTAGAATGAGTTTCAGCTCAGCCTGGGCTAGGGTGAGACCTTGCCTCAAAAAAGCCACCACCACAAAAAAAAGTATGGACAATAGTTGTGGGACCCCATGGTAGAGGCTACTCATACCTCATAGTGGACAGGGAGCGGAGAGAGACTGAGGACCAGGTATAACCTTCAAAGGCATTATTCCAGTGACTAACTTCCTCTAGTAGGCTCAACCTCCTAAAAATTCCATCCTTTCTCAGAAAATGATGACTCGCTATCCAACACATGAGGAAGCCATTTCATATTCAGATCATACCAGCAACTATTTTGGGGTCCTCTCCCAAACTTTCATTTTTTGTCTGTCCATCTGTGGCTGATCTGGAACTCGCTAAATTGCTGGATTGTCCCTCCTCTTTCCTTATCCCCAGAGTGCTAGTATTATAGGTGTGGCACTAATGTCCTTCTTCACCCCCCCCTCCCAGCATTTTACTTTAACCTTGAAGCTGAAAATTACGACTTCCAGAAATAGGAAGAAAGGAACCAAAATGAAATATTAGAGATCAAGAAAAGAGAAAACAGGGCTGGAAAGATGGCTTAGCAGTTAAGCGCTTGCCTGTGAAGCCTAAGGACCCTGCTTCGAGGCTCAATTCCCCAGGACCCACGTAAGCCAGATGCACAAAGTGGTGCATGCATCTGGAGTTCATTTGCAGTGGCTGGAGGCCCTGGTGCTCTCTCTCTCTCTCTGCTTCTTTCTCTCTATGTCTGTTGCTAATAAATAAAAATAAAACAAAAAGCTAAAAAAAAGAAAAGAGAAAGCAATGAGAAGAAATGGATTATTCTTGGATAAGAATATTTTATGAGGGCCGGAGAGATGGTTCAGTGGTTAAGGCACTTGCCTACAAAGCCTAACAACCCACCCGGTGTTCAATTCCCCACTACTCACATAAAGCCAGATGGACAAAGTGGTGCATGCATCTGGAGTTCATTTGCAGTGGCTAGAGGCCACTGTGTATTTCTCTCTCTCTCTTGCAAATAGATAAAACTAAAAACATTTTTTATGAGACTGATGCACTGTCTAATGTTGTTAAGGAGGCACACCTGGATAAGAATATTTTAAAGGAACTCCTATCAATCCTCAATTTTGTTCTGAATAAACCTAGCATGGTGTGTTCATATTGGAATCTGTACTATTAGTTAGCTATAAAATATTTTAGGTCACTGGTTAGGGCTAACTTATAAATATGTGTATACATAAA
Source organism: Orientallactaga sibirica (assembly GCA_036365145.1). NCBI lineage: Eukaryota > Metazoa > Chordata > Mammalia > Rodentia > Dipodidae > Orientallactaga > Orientallactaga sibirica. Next base: position 16,388,160 of record JAEOAD010000053.1, on the reverse strand, counting down.
GTGTATGTATTTAGAGATCCATTACTCAGGGGTTAATTGGTACTTTTGGATTATATTAATCCATGTCAGAAATATTATGGTAATGTCAATATGACCCTCTAGTGATAACACTTGATATCTTACTACCAACACAATCATCATTTTCCAGAAAATATAAAAATTAGTACTGTCACATGTGATAGAAAGTTTCTCTTTTTTTGAATGTTTCTTATTTCATACATCATATCCTACACTGGAATGAGGTGGGAATCCTTTTATTCTCAAGTATGTTAGTCTTTGAAGGTGACTGTATAACTTTAATTACCTGTAGGTGTGTTGGTAGATCTATAACTGCTGTGAAATTAGCGCAAGGATCAATGGTTTATTGACCGCAGAGTTATTTATGTCTCTAATTGCTACCTTCTCCATGGACCAGGAATCACCTTTCTGCTGGTTCAGAGGCTATACAATGTGGAGTGCTTGGTGCACCCAATGACGGGGCAATGCACTGAATGGCTGTGTATTATTTGCTACTTTGGTTTGAACACAAAACAATGAGTAAATTGCATGTTCTGGCATTAATGGGATTATTACCCTACAGTTTGCAGGAGACAGTTTCTAAACTGACAGGAACCAGAAAGGCTTTCTAAGGTGTCATTAATAGGTGTATCAGTTACTTTCTTGTAGCTGGGACTAAATGCCAGGCAAAAGTCTGTTTAAGGGAGGAAGGGTTTACTTATAGTTTACAGTTCCAGATTACAATACATCATGGTGGGGAAGGCAAGGCAGCAGGAGCCTGAAACAGAGCTGGTCACATTCAGCCCAGTGTGAGGAGGCAGAAAGCGATGAATGTGTGTGCACAGCCAGGTTTCTTCATTTTCTATAGATCCAGCGCATGGAGATGGTGTCACCCTCAGTTCAGGTGGTGGTTCCCACCTCAATTAGCCTCATCAAGATCATCCCTCACAGATGACTCTAGATTCTGTCAAAATGACAATACAAGCCATCACAACAATATATCCACAAGTTATATCAATGCCACTGGCTGCAATTAACCAGTAGTACTGATATCCCTTGATGGGTGGCTCTTGGCAATCACAGGTTCTTTTTTTTTGTTGTTGTTGTTGTTTTTGTTTTTTTGAGGTAGGGTCTTGCTCTAGCCCAGGATGACCTGGAATTCACTATGTCGTCTCAGGGTGGCCTTGAACTCACAGCAATCCTCCTACCTCTGCCTCCCGAGGTTCACAGATTCTTTTATTCCAAACTTAATTGCTAATATTAACTACCAGATCACACGTTGCATTTTACAGGTGTGTGTGCGTGTGTGTGTATGTGTGTGTAGATTACAGAATCATTACCAAATAGTTACAAAGGTGAGAGTTCAGAGACCTTACTGGAAGCAGAGGCAGAGAGCTGAGGTGCAGGGAACCCAAAGGCAAGGTTAAGCAGGGATACAGAGGCTCATGACCATATCCGGTGAGATGCGCGGTCACAGTCATTCATTTGGGCCATTTCATGCAGTGGGAACCATGTTGAGCAGAGGCCCCAAGAACAGTTAGCCAGTCTGTCCCTTGGCACACACCCTGGGTGGTCCCGTGACAGGTCAGTGGGGCTGTTGTCACCTGTGCATTTTTATACATCTTTCTTATGGGGTCCAAGTGAGGGTGTGCTCTATGAAGTTCTTGGGCCTGGTTTTTTGGTTATCACTTTAATAAACCCACGTGTCTTCAATCTTGATTTTTTGAGACAGGGTCTTGTGTAGCCTGGGCTGGTTTCAAACTAGCTATGTCAGCTAAGGATGACCTTGAACTCCTAATCCTCTACCTTTATCTTCCAAGTGCTGGGATCACAGGTATGTACAATATCCAGCTTACAGGTGTTCCCTATTATTTGCATAGATGTTGTGTATCAGTCTGTGCCTCATGGTTGGTGCGGGACAGGTGGTGGTGTGTACTGTAAAGTCCTTTGGTCTCTGAATTTTCACCCAACATGAAGTCAACTGCCGCTTTGTAAAAAGGGAGTCACCCAGGACAAGGCATGTCTTGAAAGCCATTGTTTCACACAATATGGAGCCACTTACAGCAGATCTATATACATCCATACATATAGGTGGGTTTTGAGACAGAGTTAGTGTAGCTCGGGGTACTTGATACTAACCTAGGCTAGCCTTAATCTGACTGCAAACCTTCTTCCATCAGCCTTGAATATTGGGACTGTAGCCATGCCCAGCTTTGTTATATTTTTAAAACACACACACATATTTAATAGTGTGTGTGCACATGTGTGTGAATGTGCCAGGGTCTTTTGCCATAACAATCAAATTCCAGATGCACATGTTACATTTTGTGTCTGGCTTTATAGTGGGTGCTAGGAAACTGAACCTCTGTCTTGTAGACTTTGCGTTTTTAATCTCTGAACCATCTCCACAGCCCTTTAACAAACACACAGCAGACTTTTTTTTTTTTTTTTTCCGAGGAAGGGTCTCGCTCTAGCCCAGGCTGACCTGGTCTTCACTCTGGCGTCTCAGGCTGGCCTCGAACCCCCAGCGATCCTCCTACCTCTGCCTCACTGAGTACTGGCATGAAAGGCGTGCGCAGGGCTTATGTGGAGAACTTTTACAAAATATATGTAAGGCTGGGCCTGGTGATGCACGCCTTTGATCCCAGCACTCGGGAGGCAGAGGTAAGAGGATCGCCATGAGTTCAAGGCCACCCTGAGACTACAGAATGAATTTCAGGTCACCCTGGGCTAGAGCGAAACCCTACCTCGAAAAACCTATATATATAATACACATATACATACATACATACATACATACATACATACATACATACATACATGGAAGCTGGGCGTGGTGGTGCACGCCTTTCATCCCAGTACTTGGGAGGCAGATATGGTAGGAGGAGCGCTGTGACTTTGAGGCCAGCCTGAGACGACATAGTGAACTCCAGGTCAGCCTGGGCTAGAGTGAGACCCTACCTCCAAACACAAACAAAAAAGTTCTCTACATGTTTTTAATGGATAGCTAGGTTTGCAACTCACCGAGCTGAACATCTGTTGGGCAATTTTGGTCTTGCTGATAACTTATTTTTGTCATCCTTTTCCCCTTCTGGTTCAATAAATAATATACCATTTCTAATTTTATTTTATTTTTTAAATATTTATTTATTTACAACAATGTAGAAGAGAAGAGCGAGAGAATGGGCGCATGTGAGCCTCCTGACACCACTGACGAATTCCAGACAGACGCACGCGCGCGCCATTTTGTTCATCTGGCTTTATGCGGGTTCCGGAGGTACTGGGGAATCGAACCCAAGTCAACAGGTTTTGCAAGCATGCGCCTTTATCTGCTGAGTCACCTCTCCAGCCTTTCCAATTTTATTTTTATTAGCTTCCACTTACCGAGCACTTAGTAGGTGCCAAACATTTCTTTTTAATCCATTATTTCATCGTACTTCCATTTTAATCCCGTTTGGCCTCTAAGTTGCGCACACGGAGTCCCAGTTCTTAGCTACCGAGACACACTTATTGTCTCCAAGTCAGTATGGATTCGGAGTCTTCACTAGTTATAAAGAAACGCTACGTGGGAACAACCACCAGGCACAGGGCGCGGATGGAGGAGAGCAGCAGGCACAAAGCACGATCAAGGGTTGGAGAGGGCTCCTCCCCACCCTACCTTTAACCACTCCCAGGGCGCAACACTTTCAAAGCTCCTGGGTCCTTGAGGGCCAATTTCAGGGCTAGGATAACTTATAAACCAATTTCTCAAACCGGTAGCCGCAATTTACGAGTTGAGTTCTTATAGGAGAAGAAAAACCTCTGGCGCGCCTTCCACGTGCGCGCACCCTACCCGGCGGCGAAAAGCCAGCAGATGCGGGAGCATCCTCAGCTCCGCAGGGCGGGAGGCTGGGGTCCCCCCCTTGAGCTCGGCGGGCGGCCGCCTAGCGGAGGAAGGCGAGGGTCTCCCCACTGGGTTTCGGGAGAGACGGCCAGCATTGTCCCGAGCGGCGCCCTGAAGGGCGTGCCTGCAGTGTGAGGTCTGCTGGGCCGGCCCGGGCTCGGCTCGCGGGGAGCTCAGCAAACAGGGATGTCGCGGAAGGGATGTGAGCACGGCTGACCCCACGGGGAAGGCTGGGGCTGGGGTTTTGCGGGGCGTGGGAGCTGACTCCCCGCGCTCGCGGGTGCCAGGAGCTAGCTGCGCGCGCGCGCTTGCGCCCCAGCGGATCCTAGAACCTGCGGGGCTCGGTGCCCGGTTTCCACGGCAACCCCACGCCGGCCGCGGGCGCAGCGGTCCCGGGCGGCCAGGGCTCGGGACTGCTGCCGGAAGTGACGCGCGTTCACCTGCCGAGCCCGGGAGGGGAGGGGAGGGGAGGGGAGGGGAGGGGAGAGGAGGGGGAGGGGCGGGCCGCAGAGGTGCCGCCGCCGCCGTCGCCGCCGCGGGGAGACAGTCGGCCGTGTGCGCGGCTCGGGCTGGGGAGCAACGAGAGCCAGAGTCGCCCGCGCCTACCTGCCGCCGCCGCTGCCCACGGCCCGGCCCCATGGCGCTCCTGCTGCGCGTGGTGCTCCTGTGCGCCGTGGCGGGTGAGTGAGTGAGGGGAGACCCCGAGGGAGGGTCCCCCAAGCCCTCCGCCCAGGCCCGCGGCCACCCGGGAACAATGGGGCGTGGGGGAGGGGGCGCCGCGGAGGCTGGAGACCGATGGGCACCATTGCACAGGGGCTGCGGGGTTTGGGATTTTTTTTTTTTTCTGCCGGGCAGGGTGGAGCAGCCCCGCGGGGGAGCGGGGAGCGGCGCCCGGGCTGAGGGCGGTGGAGCCCGGGGAGCGCGCGCGGGGCGCCCGGCGCCGTCTGCACGCGGGCACGAGTCGGCTCGGCTCCCGCGCTCCGGCGGGCGGTGCGTGCCCAGCCCTGGGCCGCGGCGAGGGTTCAGGTGTCCCGGGGAGGGGGGGAGGCTGCAGTACGAACGCCATTATTCAAAGGACACCGAGTCGGGGCGCGTCCTGGCTCACTCACCTCGAGGAACGCGCCCGAGCCAGACCCAGCCAGCTCCCAGGACGGGCAGATTGGGGAGCACACCGTGGGAAAGCTGACTGCAGGCGCCGGGGTTGGTGGGGGATGCTCGGGTTTGACTTTGTAATGGAATTGGTTCATTTATAAGATAACGACGTACAAGTGATGACTTGTGCGGCGGAAGGAATAGCCAAATAGATTTTCCAACTGCAGCCTTTTTTGATTTCCAACTGCAGCTTTTTTTCTTTCCTCTTTTGGGAGGGGAAAAAAGGCATTTAAAAAATGCGTGGACTATTAGGAGATATAAACATTTTGACACTTTAGGAAACTGATGTTTTTTTCCCCAAATCTTCTTGATCTCCTTTACTGGACGAAGCGCTCGGAGCATTTAACAACCCAGTGAGTCATTAAAACAAAAATCCATAGGTACCACTGTTAAGAGGCACATCGTGTGTAGCCCGAGGAAGGGTTTTTGTCTTTTTGTTTTTGTTTTTGTTTAGGGACCCTGAAGCAGTGTCGGGTGGCTCTTGTCTGTTGGGATGGCTCTCTGCTTCCTGTTGAAATGTTAATTCCATTGTTGGATGCCACAGCTGTGAGCATTACTCATGGGATCTACATTCTATTAACAAGTCTAATCGTAGATCTGATGTCCCAGCAACTCTACCTTCACCTTTTAATTTTTGATACCTATCATTTAGGCTTAGCTGAAATTTTAGGAAGTAAATCTTCTGGAAAAAATGAAGGGTCATTGAACAAAACAGCAGTTTAGAATACTAGATTTATGTTAAAAAGAAAGTAAAAAAACAAAAAGCAACCCAAAACAACAGCAAAAACCCAACCATTATACCACAGACCACGTACAAAGTAGAAAAGTGGAGAAATAAACCACATAGAGGTCCTTTTTCTTCTTCTTCTTCTCTCTCTCTCTTTTTTTTTTTAAGAAATGTTTTTTTTTTCTGCAATGCCTCACTTTGATAGACACAATTTTAATTATGGCTGTTTTAATACATTCAATTGTTCTATTCATAATGTGCATTACAGTATAGTGAACGTATCACCGAAGGATGAATGTGTTCAGTTTAACTAGACAATTATTTCCTCCCCACAAAATTTTTTTATCTAAGAACTCAACTCAGTGGGTTCAATCCCCAATATCACTCTCTCACACACACATCACCTCAGAAACTGTGATTGATAAAAATGGTTTTGAAAATTTCTGTAGATGCTTCTTCTTCTTTTCTTCGAATCAGGGGCTCACTCTAGCTCAAACTACCCTCCTACCTCAGCCTCCTGAGTGCTGGTGAAGGCATACGCCATTATGCCCAGCTTCTGTAGATACTTCTTGCTGGTACAGAAATGCAGTGGTATGAACTCAAGCTCAGTGTTAACGTGATTTACTCATGTTTACAAAATAATCATTAAACATGAAACATAGTGATAGTTACTCTAGATTTGTCTGTATAAATTTGTTTTTTTAAAAAATATTTTATTTATTTGCAAGCAGAGAGAGAGAGAGAGAGAGAGAGAGAATGCCTATGAATGGGTGTACCAGGGACTCTAGCCACTGCAAATGAACTCCAGATATGTGTGCTACGTTGTGCATCTGGCTTTCCGTGGGTCCTGGGGAAGTGAACCTGGGTCATTAGGCTTTACAGGCACACACCTTAACCCTTGAACCAGCTCTCCGGCCCCTGTGTAGGTTTTAAAGAGTTTTGTGTTGTCTTATGCATGCTGATGGAACTATTTCAGAGGTATTTTTGTTGCCTGTGTAGGAGTAAGACCTATTACTATCAGTGGTAGCAGAATCAAACCCTTTACTGAACAGTTACTAGGTAGCCCTTGGTAACCCAAGTTGTCCACAGACTTACTATGTAGCTGAGGATGACTAAACTCTTGATCCTCCTGCTTCCACATCCCACACCCAGCACCCAACTCTATGGGCTTTATATGCATTCACTCCTTTAATCTACCAAGTAACGCTTGAGGTCATCTATCATAATTATTGTATGAGTAGGGAAACTGAGGCATGGCATAGCCAAGGTTATGCATTTGCTGTGCAGCAGTCTGCTCATGTCACTATACTGTTATGCCTCAGAAACAGCCATTTTCCTTGTTGACATCCTAATTTCTGCCATTGGACATCTGTCATTTGATGAAGAACCTGCTTTTCTTTTGATTGTGTGCCAAATACTGAAGGTTTTTGTTTTTTTAAAATTTATTTATTTATTTGAGAGAAAGAGAAAAAGGCAGCTAGAGACAGGGAGAGAATGGGCATGCCAGGGCCTCTTAGCCACCGCAAACAAATTCTAGACACATGCACCACCTTGTACATTTGGCTTTACCCAACTACTGGGGAATTGAACCTGGGTCCTTAGGCTTTGCGGGCAAGTGACTTAAATGCTTAGCCATCTTGCCAGCCTCTGAAGGCTTTTATGATAAGCTTTTAAAGCACTTGGTCTTAGTTGGATACCGTTGAGGCATTGTGAGTACTCTAGTATTTTCTAGGGCCTAGCCTACTGCTAGAAGGCATAGTGCCCTGTGTACCTTCACCAGCACAGTCAGCCGGACATACATACATTTGTTTGTTGGTTTATTTATTTATTTATTTTGAGGCAGAGTCTTGCTCTAGCCCAGACTGACCTGGAACTCATTCTGGAGCCCAGGCTGTCCTTGAACTCACAGTGATCCTCCTTTTCCCTTCTAGGCATGAGCCACCATGTCTGGAGAGCACTGGCATTTCTTAAAGTCTGTTAAAGTAATGGGGTACTGCTGGTTCCCACTCTTACCAACATGAGTGAAACTAATCATATGCCCATTTTTCAATCACTTTGTAGCCATTTAATGGTGGCCAACCCACTGTCCTATCTGTGTGTCTCATGGCTTTCTATGCAAACTGCAGGTTGGGGAAGTGTTGGTCAGAGGAGACTCATTTCACTTGAATAGGAGGAATAAGTTCCATAGACCTATTGCTAAAGATGTTGACTATAGGAGCTGAGAGATGGTTCAGTGGTTAAAGGGGCACTTGCTTGCAAAGTCTGACAGCCCAGGTTCAATTACCCAGTACCCATGTATAAAGCCAGATGCACTAAGTAGCCTATTTGTAGTGGCAGGAGGCCCTGGCTTGCCCATACCCACTCTCTCTGCTTCTGTCTCTCTAATAATAATAATAATAAAAATAAAATATATATATTTATGACTATAGTGAATACATTCCTGAAACTGCTGAATAGATTCTAAATACCACAAAAACTACAAAATGATGTATATCTTACTTAGCTTGATATAGCTGTTCCACAGTGCTTTCTTTCTGACTTTATTGTTTTTTTGGAGCTAGGTCTCTTATGCTCATATTTATCCCAGGTTGGCTTAGAGCTCACCCTCCTGTCTCCACCTGCCTGTGGACTGCTGGGATTGGCCACCACACCTGGATCTTACTGTTCTGTTTTTACCTCCTCCCTGCTTCAGTTGCCAAAGATACAGATAGTCTCTATGCCAAATGGTGTTATCTATGTGAAGTTCTGTGACACCTATTTTTGGTTTTTCCCAACCCCTTGACCTCTCTTTCATTTCACTGCCTTTTATAATAGGCCTCTTAAATTCAGCCTTCCCATGATTTGGCCCATAGCCCCTTTTGGAATCCCTGTCTTAAACCTGGGGACCTCATCTGTCATCATTGTAACCTCCAACCTAGTTGCTACTAAGTGAACAATATTTCATATCAGTCCACTTTGGATTCTGAGCTCCTTCCTCCCTCCCTTCCATCTTGACAAGGTTGTCCCCTGTGGCCCAAGATGTTCTGGTCTGAAACTCATTGTATACCCCAGACTGGCCTCAAACTCATAACACTCCTACCAAGTTCTGGGATAATTAACCTGAGCACCTCACTCAGCCTGAGCTGTTGTTTGCCTATCTGTCAGTTTCCATTTGGTATCTTAGATTTTCGAAGTCCCCAACTAAACTTGTCCATTAATTAGCCTACTTTTATTGTGGAAGGGTTTTCTCTCTGAATTATAATTGATAGTTTCACTGGGTATAGTGGTCTGGATTGGCATCTGTGGTCTTTCAGGTCTTGGAACACATCATTTCAAGCCCCTCCTGGCTATTAAAGTTTGCATTGAAAGTCAGCTATTATTCTTGTGGCCTTGTCTTTATAGTTGACCTGGAGTTTCTGTCTTGGAGCTCTCAATTCTTTCCTTGTTCTGCACATGTAATGTTTTAACTATGATGTGACTAGGGAAGTTTCTTTTTCTCATTCTGTCTACTTAGTGTTCTGTATGCCTCTCGTACTTGAATGGAAATCTCTTTCCGTAGATTTGGGAAATGTTCTGCTGTGATTGCATTGAAAATATTCTCTATTCCCTTGGCATGGTATCCTTCTCTTCTAATTCCTACAACTCATAAATCTGGTCTTTTCATGTTGTCCCAAAGATATTCCATGGTTTGTCCATATAATTTTGTAAGTTTATGTAACCTTCATTTATTTAACTCAGTGTGTTAAAAAAATGGCATGACAGATGCACAAAGTGGTGCGTGCATCTTGAGTTTGACTTCAGTGACCGAAAGCCCTGTCCAACCCATACTCCCTCTGCCTCTTTCTCCTCTCTCTCTCAAATAAATAAGTAAATAAAATATTTAAAAAAAACAAACAGAATGAAAGAAAGATGAGGATTATTGGGGATGGGAGGGGGTGCTTAATGAGAGGGGATAAGAGAAGTATGTGGGGGGGATAAGATCAAAATACACAATACGTTATATGCATGTATGAAACTGTCAAAAATTAAAAAAAACCTAAAAATTAAAAGTCCAGTCATTCAAATACTATGACCTCCTATGTACTATACCCTGTGCTAGGTACTTCTACAATAGGAAATTCTTCAAAATATATTCATTCAAAGCCAATGTTGTGTGGTATGGGCAGTGGTATGTGGAGACCTGAAGGGTGTAGTCTGATTTGGGAATTGAGAAGATCAATGTATATAAAATATGCGGCCAGTACTGCTCAGACTTTGGACATACATGAGTCATTCTTATAAGAGGACCTGGCTCGGAGCCTGAGTTTTATGCTGCCATGTTTCTCATGATGTCACCGCTGACCATGTTTAGTTTGGGCAAAGTTCTAAAGGCTGTTCTAAGAGTATGGCAGAAAATGATAGGTTGGTCAGGGTAGACCTTTCCCCACCCATGACACCAAGAGGTGTGGAGGTGTTAAAGAAGTGAGGTTATCATTATACACTGAAACTTGTTCTCCTGAATGGTAATAATTCAGCAATTCTGGAGGCAGGTAGAGTGACACCTGTAACACAGAAATCCAAAGGAGAGCCACCCTGTAGAAATGCTGTAAAGCATAGCTCGGCTCCTTTCATTTGGAAAACTTTTCGGGGGAAGTGGCATTGGAACCTGATGTGTGTGGTTCCTTGTATGAATAGCAAAAAATGTAGAAGCAGTAAGATTTTTGATTGAATTGTATGGTGATATCACCAGCTTATGGGGAGAATTTAATATTATTTATTTTTTATTTATTTATGAGAGAGAAAGAGGGAGAGGGAAAGCGAGAGAATATACGTGTGCCAGGGCCTCTCCTCTGGCCACTGCAAATGAATTCTAGATGCATGTGTCACCTTGTGCATCTGGCTTATGTGGTATATTAGTCAGGGTTCTCTAGAGGAACAGAAGTGTTAGAATGAATTATATTAAAAAGGGAATTTATTGGGTTAGCTTACAGTAGTCCAATAGCAGTTTGCAGGCCTGAGAATCAAGGAACCTGGTAGCTGCTCAGTCCACATGGCTGGATGCCTCAGCAGTCCCAACCCAGCACTAAAGGCCTGGAGGCTTCCTGAGGAGCCACTGGTCTTCAGTCCATGCGGATCTTCAGTTGACGCTGGTCTTCAGTCTGCATTGGTCTTCCAGCCACACTGGAAGGCAGCAAGCAGCTCTGGCAGCCAAGTGAAAGGAAGGGGCTCTTTGTACCCAGAGTTAACTTCTATAAAGTTCCCCTCTGAGAGGGGCCACCTGCTCTGGGGGAAGGACTTCCTACTTCAGTTAATCTTTCCTGGAAGCAACCTTAGGGATCCACCTGAAAGGGATTTCTGTGGATTACTAAACAGATCAAGTTGACAACACTTTAGCCATCACATGTGGGTACTGGGGAATCGAACCAGGGTCCTTAGGCTTTGCAGGCAATCACCCTAATTGTTGAGCCATCTCTCCAGCCCTTATGGGGAGAATTAAAAAAAAAAAACAACAAAAAACAAAGGGGCAAGTTTTAGGGAAAAGATAATGAACTTAAGTTTGGATGGGGCTTTAAAAAGATGTATATAAAAAAATCCACTAGGAAGAGGAGGACTGAATCTCAGGAGGGGTAAAGATGGGTAACCTTGAATTGAGAACTCACAGCTAATTAGATGTCAACTCTGACTAGGAGAGAAGGTGAGATGTGAGGTGGCAGACAGGAACGTAGGAGGGCCAGGTTTCCAGAGACTGATGAAGAGATGAGGTCCATGTTCCTACCAGCAAACTTGTGCAATTCAGGAGATTGATCGATTTCCAGGGTTCAGTATCTTGTGGTGAGAGAAGGCTGGACTGTAATAGGCCTAGTGGTGTCAGGTTAGTGGAGCATGAACACTGGACTTTGCATGTTTGCCCCATGGGTGAGTATACCCTAAGGCAGAAGGGAGAAACCAACAGATACTGCCTTTTAACCTTTCTACAGACCTAGAGCCTCGCATCTGACTCATTCTTTCCTAGAACATTATTCTTCTTGCTGATGAACTCCTGATTCCTTTAGGCTCAGAGATGTCACTTGTCTCATTTCTTATAGATTCATCCCTTTAATGTTACTCTCTATATGCATAACATGTAGATAATATAATGAATATAATGTCATGAATATTCTTCTATATGCTTCTGACTGTACATTTTCTCTTCACCCATGGCTGTCTTACCTTTTCCTGTATTAATAAGCTTTCTTTTAAATTTTTTTTTATTTGCAAGCAAAGAGAGACAGGAGAGAGAGAAAGAATGAGAACGGGCATGCAAGGGTATCATAGCCACTGCAAATGAACTCCAGATGCATGCACTACTTTTGTACATCTGGCTTTATGTGGGTACCGGGGAACTGAACTTGGGTCATTGAGCTTTGCAGGCAAGTGATGTAACTGCTCAGCCATCTCTCTAGCCCATTTCTTCTTTTTTAAAATATTTTATTTATTTATTTATGCATTTATTTTTAAGTAGAGAGAGACAGAGAAAGAGAGGGAGAGAGTGGTCATGCCAGAGCCTCCAGCCACTACAAATGAACTCCAGATGCATGCAGTATTTTGTGTATCTGGTTTATGTGCATACTGGGGAATTGAACTCTGGTCCTTAGGCTTTGCTTGCAAGCACTTTAACTGCTGAGCCATCTTTCCAACACCCTTAATGAGCTTTCTTGAAGTAGTTGCCTTCATTCACTGACCCCCATTGTCTTTTCATATCACTGATTTTTTCACCCAGTTCTGTGAGACTTCCAGTTTGTAGATGGCCGCTATAAGTGTGACTATATCCAGTGGACACGTCACACTTTCAGTCTCTTAAACATTGCAATAAAAATAGCAGTGTTAAACTGTCTTCTCAGTTAACTATCATTTTCCTCAGTGTACTGTTTGCAACTTGTACCTTAAGTGCTGATTTTCCTCGGCTTGTGGTTTCTGTTACCATTTCTCTGCTTAGAACCTTAGGTCCATTTCTAGTCATTCATAACCTCGACCCATAATATCAAACCACTCCATTGATACCTCTGCTTAGACTTCCCACAGTGTCTCCAGCTGAACACTGTTTTCTCTGACAGTAAATGCATTTTTAGCCTCCAAAATGCTCAGATAGAAGGATGGTCATGTTACTTGACTCACCTGCTCACGTCCAGGTTCTAAGACCTATGTGTTACTCCAGTCACTACTTATAATTCAGGTTACAATATCATCTTAAGCTTGTTCAAATATCTTCATAATTGGCCTTGGCTAGGTGAACTTTCCTCTGTGCTCATGCTGGTAAGTGTCCTTACACTTACCAGGCACATCTTACTGTAATTGTTTTCTCTCAGAAGGTTTATTTCAGGTTAGGGACTGGATGCATTTCATCCCCAGCATGTGTATGCAGTGGACTTTCACAAATACCTGTCAGACAGGGCAAAGAGCTTTTGAAGGTGAAGGACAGGAGTGAGGTGGGAGAGGGTGGGCTGTGTGTGTAGTGTGTGGGCTCTGGCACTGCGGCCAGCTTTGCTTAGATGCTCCAGCATGGAAGATGTTGGTGTGAGCACTCCAGCCTAAACTTCGTTTCTCCTGTTTGCAGCTTGTTCTCTCCCCTTCCCAGTTTCCACATTTCCTCAGTCAGCACACAAGTCATTATGAGATTATGAGGTGAGAGATTTGATGGTTTCTATAATTAAAGAAAATACTGGAGCTGGGAATTTTGGACTGAGTTCATCCGGTGGTCAGTCATGTGTGTGAACTTTCAGATGATCATTAGTGTAGCCCAGAAAGCAGCCAACCCCTTACCAAGATGAGCATTAAAACCTCCCTGGTAGCCAGGCATTGCGGAACACTCCTTTAATCCCAGCACTCGGGAGGCAGAGTTAGGAGTATTGCCATGAGTTCAAGGCCACCCTGAGACTACAGAGTGAATTCCAGGTGAGCCTGGACTAGAGCGAGACCCTACCTTGAAAAACCAATCAACCAACCAACCAAACAAACAAAAAAACCTCCCTGGCCTTCATCAAACTTGTACTTTTAAAGAAAGTAAACTTCAACAGTGAAGCATAATTATCTTTCTCCACAGGGTTTTGCTAGGTATCCTGTGCTGTACTCAAACTTGTGATCCTTGGTCCTCAACCCTCCTGAGTGCTGGGATTGCAGGCATGCTGTACCACATCTGGCCCTGTATTTGCATCCTTTTCTAGAAACTGTTACTAAGGAGAAGTAGAGAATGAAGAGGAGTAGCCTTTTCCAGCTCTGATTTCCTAACTTCCTTTCTACCTAATTTCTATTTATTTTATTTTTATTTTTTATGTTTATTTTATTTTACTTGGTTTTTTGAGGTAGAGTTTTGCTCTAGGCTAGGCTGACCTGGAATTCACTATGTATCTCAGAGTGGCCTTGAACTCACAACTCCTCCTACATCTACTTCCTGAATGCTGGGATTAAAGACATGTGTTACCACACCTGGCTCTACCTAATTTCTAAATTAGTTTGGAATTACAGGTAGTGGGATGTGAGGTGTATGGAAGATTGCCTTTGCTTGCTGATACAACCCCTTCAGAAAACAGAAACCTGTTCATGGCTTGGTTTATTGATTAAGATTCTGTTGTTCATACTTCATTGTAAGGATTAATTTTTCCATTCCACAGCTAACTCCAGGTATAAAAGGTATTAATTTAATTTAATTTATTTATTTCCAAAGAGAGGGAAACACACACACACACACACACACACAGAGAGAGAGAGAGAGAGAGAGAGAAAGAAAGAAAGAATATGAGAGAGAAGAAAGAAAGAAAGAATATGAATATGGGTGATCCCATGCCAGGGCTTCTAGCTGCTGCAAATGAACTCCAGATGCATATGCCACTTTGTGCATCTGGCTTTATTTGAGTACTGGGTAATTGAACCTGGGTTATTAGGCTTTTCAGGCAAGCATCTTTTTTTTTTTTTTTTTCGAGGTAGGGTTTCACTCTAGTCCAGGCTGACCTGAAATTCACTATGTATTCTCAGGGTGGCCTCGAACTCACAGTGATCCTCCTACCTCCGCCTCCCGAGTGCTGGGATTAAAGGCATGCACTATCAAGCCCAGCAGCAAGCATCTTTTTTTAAAAATATATTTTTATTTATTTATTTATTTGACACAGAGAAAGAGGGAGAGAATGGGCACGCCAGGGCCTCCAGCCACTGACAACGAACTCCAGATGTGTGTGCCCCCTTGTGCATCTGGCTTTTTGGGTCCTGGGGAATCAAACTTGGGTCCTTTGGCTTTGTAGGCAAATACCTTAACTGCTAAGCCATCCCTCCAGCCCCAGGCAGGCATCTTAACCACTAAGCCATTTCTCCAGCCCTAACTCCAGATTAAAAAGAACAGAAGTGGCTGAGAACTCAACACTATAGTAGACTTAAAACTCACCCACCAAGGCTTGGAGAATTTTGCAGAAGAGGGAGTGGAAAGATTGTGAGAGCCACAGGGTGGGAAGGAATATCCAGAGGCATTGCCTGCCCCCCATGATTGATTGCTGATATCACAACTCATAACCCATAACCCCATGTTGAATACCAGCAATCCCACTGAGGAGGCTCTCAGTAGAATGGGGGCAGGGAGGAGGGGAGTAATGGTACTGTAGCAGACAGCTTTAGGTTTGCTGAGATGAGCTTTCAGACCAGGCAAAGTTATGGAGGAAGGGATATTTATTGAAGCTTACAGATCCAGGGGAAGTTCCATAATGGCAGAAGAAATTGGCCTGCTTTCACAGAACCAAACACATGGAGAAAAGCCACAAGCCAAAACCAAAAGCCACATAGCACAGCACTCTTCAGAAACTTCAGCTAGGCACACTTTGCATATCTTTATATTGAAATCTCAAACCCACCACCACACCTTCAGATCTGACCAGTGACACTGCCTCCAGCCAGGTGGCTGCAGATGCAAAGTACAAATTAATAAAACACTGAATATATTGGGGACCATCTATTCAAACTATCACAGTTCGCACTTGGCCCCCAGTAGATTCATAACCATCACACATTGGTCCCCATAGTCTTGGCCAACTTAAGATAGTTCTAAAATCCCAAGACTCATCTGAGATTTAAGATTGTCTCTTAGCTGTGAGTTCTGTAAAATCAAACAAGTTATTTCAACATATAAAGTCACAGAGTAAGCATTTTCAACTGGTGTAAGGCATAGCAAGGAGAACTAGAACAATTCAGACTCAACCACCATCAAGCAGTTATTAAACTTCTGCAGTTCAAGTTCAATATAAGCAGAGACTGACAGTCTCCAGGTTTTCCAATTCCACCCCTCCAGCTGGGCAGAGTAACCAAGGAAAATTTCCATTCCAAGCCAACAGTGCACTCCATGGTAGCCCTTACACAGTCCTGGTATATCCAAAACGTCTTCAGGTCTCCATGCAAACCACTGCTCTTCCAGAGGCTCTTCTAGCCTATCAGGGCATCACATCCTGCCTCATGCTGCATCTCAGCTGGAGCTTCTGGAACCGTGTTGTAATTCATGACCACTCCACACATTTTTTTGGTTCCAAAATTAATATCAGGTGTGCAGCACACAGCCATATTCTTAATTCAGGGATGAAATAACTTGTAACCTTGAAAAGCAGGCTCCTTCTCTAGTCAAGTCTTTCCAAAAGAGTTTACATTTCTAAGTCTTTCCTCAGGCATCTTCTCCATTGTTTTAATGTAAAGCAGTTGGGCCATCTTCCTTAAAATTGTTAATGTATTTCATAATAGCAGCTTCAACCTAAAATCAGTCTCAGTGCATATAATTTTAATTTGCTTGAGGTTTTCCCACTTAAAATCTTAAATCTCTCAGTCCGATATCTTTATCCAAACACATTATTCCATTACAAATTTAGCCTTGATTAAACTCTCTGTGCCTGGGCAGCTTCCTGTGTGCTGTACAGTTTCATACTTCAAAGACAGCGTACAAATTGGAGTGCCAATGATTTTTATTTAATTCTAAGAAAAATATGTTGAGATTTCTAGAAGGAACTGCATAGCTAATTGTTACTTTTGCTCTTTCTCTGAGATAGTTATGTTTTCTATGTGAGTTTTAAGGGTTTCTACAAAAAGAAAGATTGTTTTCTTGTACAGATAAAATTCTCTTTAGGATCTTAAAATTCTCTTAAGGATCCCTAAGGGAATCCAAGTGACCAGTCATAAGTGTTTTGGATTCTTGAATACCAAGAGTAACCATGAGGAGTGTCTCTAAGGGACCTGACAGAAACTTGTAACTTTGTTCTGCAACACAGTAGGTCTGCAGGACGCATCAAAAAGACTCTAACCTGCTCAATTGTGTAATGTGAAAACAGATATCTGTAGAGTGAGCTGTTAAATCTGGGAGAGAAAAGTGAACATGTCTAAAACTATTATTCTTTTGTGTTCTCAGAAAGTGGTTGATTGTGTATAAACCAACCTGGCCTTGAACTTGCTGCAGTCCTTCTGTCTCAACCTGGCAAGTGCTGGGCCTACATATGAACTGCCATACACAGCTTCTTACTTTTTTTTTTTTTTTCTGGAGAGAGACAGAGAGAGAGGGAGAGGAAGACAGACAGAGAATGGGTGCGCCAGCAGCCTCTCAGCCAATGTGAACAAACTCCAGATGCATGCGCCCCCTTGTGGGCAAGTGCGACATTGCGCCCTTGTGTCACTTTGCATCTGGCTAAACGTGGGAACTGGAGATTGCAACTGAAGTTCTTAGGCTTAGCAGGCAGGCTCCTTAATTGCTAAGCCGTCTCTCCAGCCCAGCTTCTTACTTTTAAACCACAGTTCCATTTGATTCCACTCTCAAAGACCGTGGAATGGAAAGATATATGGTATTATTCTAATTTATAGGAATCAGATCCTAAAGGCAAAGCCTACACCCAACACATTGTGGCATAGTATAAAAACAGTGTTCTTCAACAGAAACAAGTGCAGGTCCACACATGGAATTTAAAATGTCCTAGCAGCCAAATTTAAAAAGGCCAAAAGAAGCCAGCGTGGTGGTGCACATCTTTAATCCCAGTATTCGGGAGGCAGAGGTAGGAGGATCGCCATGAGTTCAAGACTACCCTGAGAATACAGAGTGAATTCTGGGTCAGCCTGAGCTAGAGTGAGACCCTACTTCGAAAAACAAAGTAAAACAAAAGAAGGTGAAATTAATTTGAATATATCTTACTTATCCCAATTTATGTAAAACACACTTCCATATCTAAATTAAAATACCTAGATGTTAATTTTTTTCATGTAGTCTTTGAAATCTGCTCAGTGTTTTTACTGATCACTCATTTCAGTTTGCAATAGCCACTTTCTCAGTGGCTAGCACTTAGCATATTGGTGACTTCCACTGTACATCACCCTGGACCATCTAACCTGAGCAAACAGGAATACCGTTACCACCATATTGGTAACCCACTGTACATAGTTCAAACATCTAAATGGAACCAGTAGGCATGCAGTTACCACCATGTTAGTAACTTCCACTGTGTGTAGCCCTGGGACATCTAACTGGAACCAGGAAGCGTGCACTGTGCCATCAGGACAGCTTTGTTGTCTTAAGATTGCTCTCACAAGGTTTTGCCTCTAAATAATTATGTGTCACATAGTACTTCCTGTTGGCATTGGGCTAAATAGTGTCTCTTGTTTCTTATTTAGTTTCTTGTAATCACCAGAGTATCTATTACACACAGACAAAATTATATCAGCCTATTTTTATTCCATAGTTGTGAGCATCTGCATCTTATATATAAGATGGGAAAAATAAATGTGTACAAAAATAATATTGTTAACTTTGTCTATTGGGGGAATAAATGCATTTATGGAGAGGTGCAAACTATGCAGGGTTGAATGGCTCTGATAATGGTTGCTGAGGAAGTTTGAATTCATGTTGGGATATTAGGAAGGAATTTACACCAAGATTAAAGCAATAGATTTATACCTGCCTACAGCGGGGATAGTTTTCTTATAAGTAATCTTTTCTTTATTGACTTCAGGATTCCATAATAAGACACATTGTTTACTGATCTTAATATTGTATCTTTTTTTAAGTTTCTATTTTCTGTGATAGTATCTTTGTGAGACATTTCATTTGAATGGATTATTTTGTTTTTATGGAATAGTCCTTTTCCAAGCTTATATTAATTAAAAAGGAAGAGAAGTGTGCTGGGATTTTTATGAGTAAGGAGAGGCAAAGGGAGATTTCCTAAAATGGAGTGATACCTATTACTGTATGAAAGTGATGAAAATATTCACCATGGCAACCAGGCTGCTTTTACCCATAATGCAAAATACCCTATTTGCATTTGTTTTCTTAGGGATTTTGAAATGAGCAGCTGTGTATTAGAGACTAAGGGGAAGGCAATATACTGTTTAGTTAGAAAAGAAGGACTGGAATAATTTTGAACAGAATTGAAATTTGAGTGCTTCCCTTTCTGAGTGTCTGTGAGAGGAAATTGGGGGAGGGTTGATCCACAATCCAATAAAACATACTTGCAGAAAATGTATCTGCCTGTCTATTTTAACTCTTCATCTGTCTTTCCACCATAATTTTTATTTTTCTCAGCTCTGGCTTTTAAATTCTTTATACTTCTTATAAGCAGCAATCCCTGTAAAAGTTTAGGAAAGTAATACATATTTAAGTGCAAAGTGTTACAGTGCATTCAGGAGGTAGGCACAGAAGAACTCGGCATCCTTGCTGAGCTCAAGTCCAGAGGGGAGTCAGGCACTTGTCATCATCCTTTAGTCCTAGTTGAATGCCTCTCTTGTCACAGAGGAAATAAAGGCAAACTGGGTTACACAGTCACTCAGTTTAACCTCTTGTACCCAAATCTAAATGTCTCAATCTTTATATCTTCCCAGTCTTAAAGGTCTTATCCCCTACTTACTTTGGAGTTTTGATTCTTAAGCCTGAGTATTCCACTATATGTATTTTAAAAACATTTATTTTGGGCTGGAGAGATGGCTTAGTGGTTAAGGCGCCTGCCTCCTAAGCCTAAGAATGCTGGTTCCAATCTCCAGGTCCCACGTTTAGCCAGATGAAAAGTGATGCAAGGGCGCAATGCCGCACTTGACCACAAGGGGTGGGCGCACGCATCTGTATTTCGTTAGCAGCAGCTGAGAGGCTGCTGGCGCACCCATCTCTGTCTTCCTCTCCCTCTCTCTCTGTCTCCAAAAAAAAAACAAAACATTTATTTTTATTTTTATTTATTTGAGACAGAGGGAGAGGGAGATATGGATGCACCAGGGCCTCTAGCTACTGCAGATGAACTCCAGACGTATGCGCTACCATGTGTATCTGGCTTACGTGGGACCTGGAGAATCGAACTTTGGTCCTTAGGCTTTGCAGGCAAGTGCCTTAACTGCTAAGCCATTTCTCCAGCCTGACTGTATGTATTTTTAACCCTTATAATTCTATTTCTCCTTTTTTTTCCTTTTGGCTCATAAATATGTTCAACATTTCTCATTTCAAAACAACCTTGCCTTGGCCACACATTGCAATTTGTCGCTATTTTTCCTCTTCTCCTTGAAGGTCATCATCTCAAAACAGTAGTCACTTCTGTATCCCTCCACGCTCTTCAGTTGTTGTCAGATATGGCACATTCTCCACCAAGCTTCTCTAAATTGGAGTTGACTAGGTCACTACTGATGTTTTCATCACCAAGCCAAGTAGATTTCAGTGTCATTTCTCTTCTTAATATATTTTTGAGTTCTGGCACCACCAAGTGTTAAGGATTAAAAGATTTTAGAATATACCTCCCATTACTGAGATTACATCATAGTAGGATATTTGGGCTTTTAAGATGACAATGAGTTGTTTACTAGCTGCTACTTTTTGTTCCAATTCCATTATTTTACATATTTTAGTTACCAGTTTATCTATCCTATTAGGCTGGGTTGAGGCTCTTTGAGCAAGGACTTTGCCTTGAAGAGCATCCATAGGTGCCAAATTCTTGGCTAAATAAGTAAACAATGTTACATTCAAATGGTGTATATATGTTCATAATTATAACCTCCCAAACTATTACAATTTGATTTTAAAATCTTCAAATTTAACCAGAGAATATACCAGGGCATTGATTTTTGCTTATGCTAACCCATTTAAAAAAAAAAAATATATATATATATATATATATATATATATATATATATATATATATATTTATTTATTTGAGAGAGAGAGAGAATGAGTGTGTCAGGGCTTCCAGCCACTGCAAACGAACTCCAGATGCATGCACCCCCTTGTGCATCTGGCTTACATGGGGCCTGGAGAGTCAAACCAGGATCCTTTGGCTTTGCAGGCAAATGCCTTAACTGCTAAGCCATTTCTCCAGCCCAGCTAAACCGTTTTTAAAAAATAAGTTTTGGCCGGGCATGGTGGCGCACGCCTTTAATCCCAGCACTCGGGAGGCAGATGTAGGAGGATCGCCGTGAGTTCGAGGCCACCCTGAGACTACATAGTGAATTCCAGGTCAGCCTGAGCTAGAGTGAGACTCTACCTTGGACCCCCCCCCCAAAAAAAAATAAATTTTATTTTATTATTTGAGAGAGAGAGAGATAGGTGCAGATGGGGGGAGGCAGGGCTGAGAGACTGGGCGTTTCAGGACCTTCAGCCACTATAAATGAACTCCGGATGCATGTGTCACCTGCATCTGGCTTACATGGGTCCTGAGGAATCGAACCTGGGTCCTTTGGCTTTATAGGCAAGTGCCTTAACCACTAAGCCATCTCTCCAGCCCACTAAACTATTTTTATAATTAGTAGCTGTATTTTATTACAAAAAAAATTGGTTCTCATATACATACTCTAATATGAAGTTGAAAATTCATCATGCATTTACTTCGTTCTTTAGCTTCCCTTCCTAGTAAATCTTTAGCTTCTTTGAGGTTTGGCTGCTTTCTAAGGAGATCCTGCTGTCTGGGAGATTGACGAGCAGAAGTCGTGTTCCCCTTCCTTACTTTGCCTTATTGGTAAAGGGTGGCCTCTGTTTATCTTTTTGGATTCAACTCTACCACTGTCTCATAGCCTCCACTGAAGGCAGACTTTGAAGAATGTATTTTACCTGAGGCTCCACATACCTCATGGCTTGTAATGCATAAGCACCTGCAATCTGGCAATCCTGCAGCAGCTGTGGTCAGTCTGAGTGCTACCAGTACACTGGCCATGGCTTAGCTTCCAGTCTCCCCACAGGGGCTGGAGTCATTCCAGCCTGGAGCCACAGCCACCAAGTACAGTGGCCATATCTCAAGGTAAGCTCCTCAGGTCTAGTACTGCAAAATACCTACCAGCTACTGTCTATTTAAGAAATACCTGTTTGTGCTAAAACTAGTCCAAGAATTCTATGTATAGTTTATTCCCTATAGTCATGTAGGCCGTATTTCTGTTTTATTTATTTATTATTATTTATTTATTTATTTATTTTGGTTTTTCTAGGTAGGGTCTCACTCTGGCCCAGACCTGAAATTAACTGTGTAGACTCAGGGTGGCCTTGAACTCATGACAATCCTCCTACTTCTGCCTCCCGAGTGCTGGGATTAAAGGTGTGCGCCACCATGCCTGATTTATTTATTAATTTTTGAGACAGTGTTTTGCAGAATAGCTTTGACTTCACAATGTAATGCAGGCTGACTTCAAATTCACAGTAATCCTTCTGCCTCAACCTCCTGAGTGCTGCAATTTTAGGGTTAATCCACTATGCCTGGCTGACATTCTTAGACATGAATACATCCAGTCATAAGGAAGGTACTAATTGCCCAGGGCCACCTTTAGTAAGCTAAGCTTGATTTTCGAACTCAGATCTGACTTTAGAGCCAGAGCTGCTCTGGGCAGAGCTACTCCTCCATGTAGGTGATAATGTGTGAGTCTGCACTACTGAGTGAGAGGTGGACTCAGAACTGTAGATGGCAAGGGAAGAGAGGATGTCAGTGTCAGTGCTTAATAACACAGCTCTCATCTCAGAGGGAACAAGAGTTTATTCCAGAGCCACGGAAGAGTGAGTGTGGTCTGGAAACAGACTCAGATTACAGACAAGCCCGTGTTCCAACATGGTAGCCGTTTCATGAGGTTTTCACGGTAAATAACCACACAAAGAAATCATAAATAAAACCATAAGATCACACACATTGGCAGGCATATCAGGTTAGGTAGGTTACCTGGGGAATTCTCTGCTATGGGCTCCACATGCTATCTGATGACATTCTTAGCTTTTGGATTGGTGGAAGATAGTTGTATCTTCATAGTTTCCAAAAGGATTTACCTAATATTTGCAAGGATGTTTGGTCACACACATAGGTTAAAATAAATGGCTATTTAAGGAACAAGATTGCTGCAGATAATTTGGCTCTGGACCTGCCACATTTCAACTCCACAGCTGAAGAAATTTAATGAGCCTTGTAGGCTTTTTAATGTAGGGGGATGGCTTTTTCTGGGAACTTAAGCTCACACGGGGGAAGTCTCCTTGGTTGAGATTAGAACATATTATTTTAAAAGTTTTTTTAAATTCATTTTTACTTATTTGAGAGAGAGAAATACAGAGAGAGGTAGGGAGAGAATGGGTGTGCCAGGGTTTTCAGCTTCTGCAAACAAACTCCAGACGCATGCACCACCTTGTTCATCTGGCTTATGTGGGTCCTGGGAAATTGAACCTGGGTCCTTTGGCTTTGCAGGCAAGTACCTTAACTGCTAAGCCATCTCTCCAGCCCAGGGATTAGAACATATTTAATTCTGAAATAGATAATTTAGTTCATATATTTGAACCATAGCTTGTCCAAAATGTTAGGACTTCTGTGTATGTGTGACACATTCAACAACAGGTTCTTAGTGTGATATTTAATTCTCTGTTAAAAAAAATTCATCCAGGGTTGGAGAGATGGCTTAGGGGTTAAGGCGCCTGCCTCCTAAGCCTAAGAACACTGGTTCCAATCTCCAGTGGTTCCAATCTCCAGGTCCCACGTTTAGCCAGATGCAGTGACCCAAGGGCTCAATGCTGCACTTGACCACAAGGGGGCGCACACATCTGGATTTCGTTCACAGCAGCTGAGACACTGCTGGCACGCCCATCTCTTGTCTTCCTCTCTCTCTCTGTCTCTCTCCAAAAAAATAATAAAAAATTAAAAAAAGTTTAAAAAAATTCATCCAAAAAAAATTCATCCAAATGAGCTTTAGTGCTGAAGAAATCTGCAGTGGGGTTTCCCGTGGTCTCCTCACTGTTTTCACGGTGATTTCTGAGCTTAACTTTGTGTTGGTGTCTGCATGCAGGATGAGTGTGGCTGGGAAGTCAGTCAGCCTGAGTTTGTATATTGCTCTGTTAGGAGTTAAACCACCTCGCAGTGTGTCTCTTTGTAAGATGAGGGTGAGAATGCCTCTATCATTGGTGGAGTTAAAACCAAGAATGCACATGTGTAGACATTTTGAAAAGTGCTTGGCATGGTAGTGCGTGCCTGTAATCCCAGCACTCAAGAAGGTCTCAATTTGAGGTCAGCCTAGGCTATATAGTGAGAGCCTGTCTCAAAAAGCATCCCTTCCTGCCCCCCAGAAAGATGCTGGTTTCCATCCCAGCTTACTTCTTGATTCTCATTGGCTGTAGGTGTCAATATTTAGAAAAGCACATAGAAAAGCAAACATATTCTTGTGTTATTTCTTGTTTATTTGACTAGTAATTCTCTTAGCTTTGAGCTTATACTAATGCTCAGTATGTAGTATTTAAACAATTAAAATTCTAAAGATGAAAAAAAAACACAATTTCTGTTACTCTGCAATTCCTTCTTTCAGCAATATTGAAAGCCCTAATTAGAGTAGTTAATTATATTAGCATATTTAACCTTCCTTCCTCTCTCCAGACAAGGTCTCTGTAGCATTTAGCACAGGCCTGAAACTCCCTGTGTGACTCATGATCCCTCATGTCCCAGTCTCCCAAGTCCTGGGATTGCAGATATGTGCCACCATGCTCAGACATACATTTATGTGCATTGAGCGCAGGGACATTCAATATTTGGGTGACCTTTTCAAATATTACTGATTCCAAAACAACATCCTAGCAGGAAGACAGGTGGCACAGTGCAAAGGGGAAGGATATGATTCAGAACATGGCAGTTTCCTTTTGGCACAGGCTTGACATCTCTGATCTGCTCACTCAGATGCCACAGTACTTGTAGTCAGACACAATTTTGCTGGTCTTTACTTTTCCCTGAGCCATACATACTAGTTGCTGGATTTGCCCAATTTACTTGAAATTGGTCTAGTGACTATTTTTTTTTTTTACCATATTTCTATATTAAGGTTGAGTATCAATTTAAGCTCAGAAAGAGTTTTAGATGTGTCCTGTCTTTAGCAGCCCTTATGATATAACTTGGCATTTCTTTAAAAGTATGCTATTAAGAGAATTTCTTTCTTTCTTTTTTTTTCTTTTTGGTTTTTCGAGGTAAGGTTTTACTCTAGCCCAGGCTGACCTGGAATTCACTATGTAGTCTCAGACTGGCCTCAAACTCACAGCGATCCTCCCAGCTCTGCCTCCTGAGTGCTGGAATTAAAGGTGTGTGCCACCACGCCTGGCTAAGAGAATTCCTGATAACAATTGATATTAAAATTATCCTAACATCCCTTTTAAAGAAACTAAAAAAAACAAGTAAGGCTTTGGGATGTAAACTTACAGTCCTTTTATTTTTATTTAAAAATTGCCTTGTGTTGGTTCAGGGTCCATTGCTGAAGAGAGGGCTGAAAGAATGTAAGAGCCAAAGGAAGAGTAGGACTCCTTACAATATGCTCTTCCAGACACAAAATGGCCTGGATATCCATGACCTCACAGTGCCTGACACTATCTACATAAGACCATCATAATAGGAGGAAAAGATCATGGCATCAAACTGAAAAGAGAGACTGATTGAGAGGGGGAGGGAATATGTTGGAGAGTGAAGTTTCAAAGGGGAAAGTTGGGGGGAGGGAGGGAAATAACATGGGATATTGTCTACAATTAAAGAAGTTGTCAATAGGGCTGGAGAGATGGCTTAGCGGTTAAGGCACCTGCCTCCTAAGCCTAAGAACGCTGGTTGCAATCTCCAGCAGTTCCAATCTCCAGGTCCCACGTTTAGCCAGATGCGAAGTGATGCAAGGGCGCAATGCCGCACTTGACCACAAGGGGCGTGCACATCTGGATTTCGTTCACAGCAGCTGAGAGGCTGTTGGCGCACCTGTCTCTATCTGTTTTCCTCTCCCTCTCTCTCTGTCTCTTTCCCCAAAAAAAGTTGTCAATAAAAAAATAATAAAATAAATAAAAATAAAAATTGCCTGTGTTATTGACTAGATTTTTAAGTGAGAAACTGCATGCATGTGTAATTATTTCCTTTTTGCTTCATTTCCTAGAGACATTTGAAAGACAGCAACTTTTTCATCTTTACTGGCGGTTTTAGAATAACTGTACTGAAAACCTTTTTCTGTTGTTTTGAAGAATAGAATCTTATGTTGCTCAGGCTGGTCTGGACCTCACTCTTGTAGCTAAGGAAGCTGACCTTCTGATTCTCTTGCCTCTACTGCCCAAGAGCTGAGATCACAGGTGTGCACACCACCGCCAGTTTTATATGGTGTTTGGGGATGGAGTCCAGGGCCTCATGCATGTTAACTAACAGGTCCTCTTCCCACTGATTCATCTCCCTAGCGTCTCCCTCACGCACATTTCTTAGTATCAGCAAACATTTCACTTATGTTAAAATAAGTGTATAAAGTAAAATACATATTAGTTTCTTACCATGTTTGCTAGCATTTCCTATGCTTAAAATCCTAAGTATTCCAGACTGGAGAGAGGGCTTAGTGGCTAAGGTACTTGACTGTAAAGCCTAAGGACCCTGGCTAGATTCCCCAGTACCCACATAAAGCCAGATGCACAAAGTAGCATATGATTCTGGAGTTCATTTGCAGAAGCCCTGGCAATCTCCCTCCCTCCTTCCCTCCCTCCCTCCCTCCCTCCCTCCCTCCCCCTCCCTCCCTCTTTCCCTCCCTCCCCCTCCTTCCCTCCCTCCCTCCTTCCCTCCCTCCCTCCGTTCCTCCACTTGCCTCTTTCTGTCAAATAAATACACAAAATAAGTGTTTCATGTGTTTCGTGATAATATGCTTACTGTATGCTTGCATATGTTAGTGATTCCTCTACTTTCCTGCACACAGTCTTCCCAAGGTCCCCTTTTTATTTTTCCACAAGGTCTGATGAGCCTTTTTTCCATTATCATTTCTCTTAAAGTAACACCTTCACCTCAGCTTCCTTTTGACCTGAGCTCCCTTGCTTCACCTTGCAGGCCTAGAGAGGCTTGGGAGACGAGGTTCTGAGACCTTGTGGAGTGAAAGTATGTTCCTCAGGGCAGAGAGAGGCAAAAAGCTACTCAAGATAAAGGAGTTGGGTAAGACCTAGGAGGAAGCAGTTACCACTGCCTGTGGGGGACAGGGAAAGCTTCTTCAGAAAGGAGGTGACAGGTTAGCTGTCCTTTGATAAATGGCTTAAAGGTGTTCCTCATGGGGATTCTGGTGAGGACTCTCTGACTTGTCATCAGATCGGTGTCTTCTCATTTTTGTCCTCAGGAGATGGGGACCTGTGGTGATTCCTCTTCCACCTCTGTTGGCTCAGGCTTGCACCTTTTTTTGTTATTAAATATTTAATTAATTTATTTGAGGGAGAGAGAGGTAGAGACAGAGAATGGGTCTCTAGCCATTGCAACTGAACTCCAGACACATGCGCCACCTTGCCAATCTGGCTTATGTGGGTCCTGGGGAATTGAACCTGGGTCCTTAGGCTTTGCAGGGAAGTGCCTTAACCATTAAGCCTTCTTTCCAGCCCAGGCTTGTACGTTTTTAACCTTATTTACCTAAAAGGTCATAGCTAAGATAAGTCACATAATGATTAAGGCTTTGATACATTAATTTTGGGAATTCAATCCGTAGCCTTGTTCTTCAGTATTGTTTTTACTGTATTATTATGTTTGTTACTGCACATTATATGTTAAAGTCATGTTCTTTTTGAAGGCTCTAATCTGGTTCAGTGATCAGGTAATAAATGGATTTAAACCAGAAAGTGTCAATATTTTCACAGATTTTTATTAGTATGAGTGGAAGTCCAGTTTACTACCTCAAATCCAAATTTAGTAAGGTCCCTTTGCTGGAAGGGCTGGTTCTTGGTTCTGTCTGGTATTCGTCACAGGGAGATGAGCTTGGATTTATCACCCTGTCCTTCCTGCCTATTGAGCCCTTGCAGTTGTTTGCAGACAGACTCTTGTTTCAGAGTGCCTCAGTTAGTTCATCAGTGAATAATAATGTACTCACATGTGGAATCTCTTCACTGCAGTTCAACCACAGTGACTAAAAGCCTCATGTCCCAGGTCTTCGGCTATTTGGATAATAGGTTATGCTTATTAATTTTCCATATTTCCACAGTTTTTAATAATTTGCTAGGTTTGGCTTTTATGAAAAACTCGTTTTGTTTTCTTGTGGTATAGGAAATTGAACCCAAGGCCTTGTGTGAGTTAGACAAATGGTCTCCCACTAAGCTACAGCCTTGTGTGTAGCTCAAACTCACCCTGAACTTTTCTGTGTAGTCCAGGCTAGCCTTGAACTCTTGAACTGCTTGCCTCCCCTTCCTCCTGAATGTTAGAATACAGGCCTGTGTGATCTTTGTAGTGTTTCTAAGTTTTGCTTTTTCTACAGTGTCATAGGGTTATAATCAAACATCACATTTAAAAAACATTTATTGATAATTTTCATGCATTTTGATGACAATCTCCTCCCATTGTCTTCTTTTCTTCTCTCCCCTCCCCATCTTTCTTCCCCAGAACCCCCACTTCTATCCAACTAGTATCTCTGTTGTTTTCTTCCTTTGTCATCCTTGATATGTGGATGGGTCCAAGATGGTGCTGATCTTGTAAGGACAGCTGCTGTGAGGCCATAAATTTAATGGCCACTTAATGTCTTGAAGACAGCATTCTAAAGCACTCCTCCTTGTCCTCTGGCTCTTATATTCTCACCTCGTCCCCTGCAATGTTCCCGAGCCTGGGAGGGTGTGATAGGGATATTTCGTTCATCTCAGGGCATTCAACAGCCACTTACTCTCAGCATTTCCATGAGATTTGGGTCTTATCCTTAGTTACTACAGTCTGCATCTCTGACCAATGGTGAGAGAGCAGCACTAATCTATGAACCTAATAAACATGAATATTTAGAGGACAGTTTATTAGCATATCCATTTAGCCAAATAACAGTTGTAACATTCCTTCCCCCTCAGCCTAGGGCCTTCTCACTACCCATTTTTTTTTTTTTTGGAGAGAGACAGAGAGAGGGAGAGGAAGACAGAGATGGGTGTACCAGCAGCCTCTCAGCTGCTGCAATGAAATTCAGATGCGTGCGCCCCCTTGTGGTCAATTTCAGCATTGCACCCTTGAGTCACTGCATCCGGCTAAACATGGGACCTGGAGATTGGAACCACTGGAGATTGGAACCAGAGTTCTTAGGCTTAGGAGGCAGGTGCCTTAACCGCTAAGCCATCTCTCCAGCCCTTGCTACCCATTTTTTAAAAAGATTTTATTTCTTTATTAGAGACAGAGAGGGAGAGAGAGAGAGAGAGAATGGGTGCTCCAGAGCCTCTAGCCACTGTAAACAAACGAACTCCAGGTGCATGCGTCACATGTGCATCAGGATTATGTGGGACCTGGAGAATCAAACAGGGGTCCTTAGGCTTCGCAGACATACATCTTAACTGCTAAGCCATCTCTCCACCCCCCCCCCATTGGCTTTTTGACTAGGCTTATAGTACCAGGCATGAGTTTCCTCTTGTGGAGTGGGCCTCATAGCCAATCAGAGAGTAGTTGGTTACCCCCATAACAGGGTCCAATGCTGGTTTAGACTGTTGACTCTTCTCTGCCAGCAGGCTGTGCAGCACTTTCCAGCATTATGACAGCTAGTCAGCAGGGAGGAGGCTTCCAACTCATTTGTAGCTTCATGTCTGTGTCCTGCATTCCAAGTATGTGGTTTCTTCAGCAAGAGTGTTAACATCCATTTCTGGTGGGCAACAAAGAACATTGGCAAATATCCTGTATTATTTGGGGGCCTAACCAGTAACTTACTGGGAGAAACATAGCATTTTCTACTGCATCTTTCTTTCACTTAGCAATATACTTTTAAGATTTTTCTATCTTACTGACTAGATTACACATTCTTTTTTTTTGGAGGGGGGTTTGAGGTAAGGTCTCACTCTATCCCAGGCTGACCTGGCATTTACTGTGTAGTCTCAGAGTGGCCTCGAACTCATGGCCACCTTCCTACCTCTGCCTCCCGAGTGCTGGGATTAAAGGTGTGCGCCACCATGCCCGGCTTAGATTATTCATTCTTAATCTGGTATGCATTATTATGGAAGTATGTCCTTTGAGTCAGGAGACCATGCTGTCCATCTGTTCTGGTGATAGTAACTGATCACTTGGTTAAGGTGGTGCATACCATAATTCTTCATTGTGATGTTACTGTTTTTCTCGCCATAATTAATTATTTTGTGGAAAGATTCTCTGATACCATGTAAAATAGCTGGTTTCACATACATCTATCTATTCATTTTTGTCCTCTTGTATGAAATAGTACTGTGGTTTTGCAAGATGATAATTTATAACTTCATATGTTTAGTATAACACATTTTTTGTCTTTTCCTCCATGCCTTTTTTTTGGTGGGGGGAGAGAGAGACAGAGAGAGAGAATGGGTATGCCAGCAGCCTCTCAGCCCCTATGAACGAGTTCCAGATGCATGTGCCTCCTTGTGGGCGAGTGAGACATTACACCCTTGCATCACTTTGCATCTGGCTAAACGTGGGACCTGGAGAATCAAACGGGCATTCTTAAGCTTAGCAGGCAGGCGTCTTAACCACTAAGCCATCTCTCCAGCCCTCCTTCATGCCTTTTTTTTTTTTTTTTTTTTTTTGAGGTAAGGTTTCACTCTGTTCCAGGCTGACCTGGAGTTCACTCTGTATTCTTAGGGTGGCCTCGAACTCACAGTGATCCTCCTACCTCTGCCTCCCGAGTGCTGGGATTAAAGGTGTGCGCCACCATGCCCAGCCCCTTCATGCCTTTTAAAAAAAAATATTTTATGTATTTATTTGAGAGAGGAAGAGACAGAAAGAGAGGGAGAGGCAGATAGAGACAATGGGTGTTCCAGGGCCTCCAGCCACTGCAAATGAACTCCAGATGTATGTGCTGCCTTATGCATCTGGCTTACATGGGTACTGGGGAATAGAACCTGGGTCCTTAGGTTTCTCAGACAAGTGCCTTAACTGCTAAGCCACTTCTCCAGCTCCCACCTTCTTTTTCCTATCTTACTTTTCTCTAAGGGCTTCCTCACTCATGTGAAATTCTCATGTTTACTTCTCAAAAAATAAATAAATTTCTAAAGCCCTTAACTACTTTTCCATGATTTAAGATTGCTGGAATGAATGCACCACTTGGAAGATTGGATCCTTCCAGATGAATAGCTCTTGCAGTTATCTCTATATTTACCATTCCTGACGACTTGGTAGGAGGTGACATTAAGGGCTAAAAACTACTCTTTGATGACAACAGTACACTACAATGATCAGCTAGACTGGACGGCAGAGAAGCTCTGAAGGACCAAGTGCTTTGGAAATTGGAGATAAGAAAAGCAAGCAGAAAGCTTGGAGATGTTATTTCAATCACTGCCCATGTGGGATGTGATTTAGTGTGTTTATTTATACTCTCCAGAATGAGCACTTGTAACTGAACTCTGTAAGGACACATGGGTTGATACTGGGCTACGCATTTCATCACTCTGAAAATGAGTCCAAATACAATTGTAAGAATATTTGATACTCGATTAGCTTCTAAGCCATGTTTGAACCTTCAAGTGGTTTGCAAGTTAAATTATCACTCAGTTTCTTGGATAAATAAAACTGGACAGAATTAGTGATCTCCAGTCCCTGCATGAGGCCAAGTGTCTGCCTTCTATTTTATACAGTTTGTGACTGTTGCATACTTGAGCCCTTGAGAAATGATGCCTCTGTGAAGAGAGCTTTCAGTGTTGCTAGGAAACCAAAGAATTGTTTTGTGGGATCTCAAGTTTTCATTTTTAGTAGAACACAGTGAAGAACAGTAGGCACATTTCAAAAAGGAAACAGTGAGACTCATTTATGAATCTGTTTAAAATTTCTTAAGCAGGGCTGGAGAGATGGCTTAGGGGTTAAGGCACCTGCCTCCTAAGCCTAAGAGCACTGGTTCCAATCTCCAGCGGTTCCAATCTCCAGGTCCCACATTTAGCCAGATGCAAAGTGACGCAAGGGCGAAATGCCGCACTTAACCACAAGGGGGCACACATCTTGATTTCGTTCACAGCAGCTGAGAGACTGCTGGTGCGCCCATCTCTGTCTTCCTCTCCCTCTCTCTCTCTGTCTCTCTGTGTGTCTCTCTCCAAAAAAATAATAAAAAAATTTTTTTAAAGTTAAAAAAAATTCTTAAGCATAATAGCATCTCTTGGTATCTGTGTGGGGTGGGGAGGGGTTGGTTCCATGGCTGACTTGCAGATACACATATAAAATCAGGAAGCATTTTCTTATAACCCAAGCCTACTCTGCCACAGGGAAAGGGGATGGGAAGATGTAGCACAGGAATTTCTTATGGCCAAGTAAAGTCCCCCCTTTCTAAAATTGATCAGATTTATAGTGCAGCCTCCAATTCCTTTCTGCTATCTGCAGGAAACTATGTGAGGAGCTAGAAGTACACACAGGTTTCCCTAATGAATATAATGATTTCAATCTGGTCTTACTCTTAAAAGATGCTAAAAATGCAAGGTAGCATAGAAAGAAAGCACACCAACACTGCTTGACCTAAGTCAACCTCACCAGAAGTTTATTTTTAGTAATGTATATACATAAATGTGTATCATATGTGTGTATATATATATTTTTTTTTTCCCATAGCTTGGAGAATAACCCCTTTTTCCAGTCCCCACTGCCCTGTACGCTCTCCTTAGTAGAGTATTGATGTTCACTGTGGGGTAATTAGAGCGTCTGTCTCTAGGGGGAGCTGTGCCTCACGGTATTGCTACCTACGTTGTGGCTCTTAAAATCTTCTCACCAGAAATTGATGAAGGAAAAGAGTCTGAGGTAGCATACACTAAAGGCCAAATGGTCCATACAAACAGTGAGGTAGGGTAAGGTGAGCCTTCATAGAATGAAGGACAGGAAAGTCATTATAAGGTGGATAGAAGAGGAATGTCTTTTTTTTTTTTTTTTTTTCGAGGTAGGGTTTCACTCTAGCCTAGGCTGACCTGGAATTCACTATGTAGTTTCAGGTGGCCTTGAACTCAAGATAATCCTCCTGCCTCTAAGAATGTCTTTTGGGAATGAGAGAATAAGTTATGGAGTTGAGTTTATTAGAAATGATACAAAGTGTTCAGAACTTCAGATATTTATTCAAGAGGAACACTTGAGAGGGTGCACATAATATCAAAGCATGTAACTTTAGACACCTCAACATGAAATGGAGACAGAAGTGATATAGACCTTTGGGTGAAGTGGATGGTGAATCTGTGTGTGTGTGCACGCACACAGCTTTTGGGTGTTGGTACTCACCTTCTGTGTTGTTTGTGACAGGGTCTCTTGAGTTTCATACTTAGGAACACTGGATTAGGTAGCCCTTGAGCTTTGGGTCTCTCCTGATTCCGCCCCCCCCCCCATTGCCATAAGTACATTATGATGAAAAATACATGGGTTCTGGGGAGCTGTACTCTGATTGTCAGGCTTATACAGCAAGTGCTTCTTTTTAACCACTGAGCCATTTCCCCAACCCCATCAATCTTTTTTTTAAAAAGATTTATTTTTATGTATTTATTTATTAGAGACAGAGAGAGGCAGAGATAGATAGAGAATGGGTTCTCCAGGGCCTCCAGGCACTGCAAATGAACTCCAGACACATGTGATGCACCACTTTGTGCATCTGGCTTACGTGGGTCCTGGGGAATCAAACTGAGGTCCTTTGGCTTTGCAGGCAAACGCCTTAACCGCTAAGCCATCTCTCCAGCCCCCATCAGTCTTTTACTACATGAAAAATGAACTCCAACTTAATTCCATGAATGTGATCCTGTGGGTGCTGGGATAGGTTGGGTTGGGGGTGGGGAGCCCTGGGAAGCTACAGCTGGGTGGTGGTATGCTTGCAGCTATTGGTCAGACATTTCAGTTGTTTGCCAGTGGTGAGTTTATGAGGAGGTGGAAGTGGGCTCTTCAAGGACTCTTGAAGCCTGGCCTTTGATTTCAGTCAGGAGTGCTCTTGCTGCATCCTGTTGGCCAGCTACAGACTTAGGGAGATGAGTACAGGATAGCACTATGTTTGAGGAATGTCCTTAAATGCAAAACTGGTGACTTAACTTAGCTGTGTCCTGACTTTTCTTTGGTGTTTAATCTTCTGAGCTTTACTAAAATTTTGTTTTAATTTTTAAAATTTTTTTAAATTTATTTGAGAGAGAGAGAGACAGACAAACAGAGAGAATGGGAACACCAGAGCCTCCCACCCACTGCAAATGAACTCCAGACACATGCACCACCTTGTGCATCTGGCTTATGTGGATCCTGGGGAATCAAACCTGGGTCCTTTAGCTTTGTAGGCAAGTGCCTTAACTACTAAGCCATTTCTCCAGCCTGTTTTATTATTTTTATTTATTTGCAAGTGGAGGGAAGGGAGGTGGGTGGGAGGGAATAGGCACATCAGGGCCTCTTGCCACTGCAAATGAACTTCAGACAAATGCACCATTTCTTTGTGTATTTGGTTTCATGGAAGTACTGGAGAATCGAACGAGGCTATCACGCTTTGCAAGCAAAGGCATTTGTCCAGCCTCTTTACCAACATTTTATTATCTTGGGTATTTGGGTATTAAGCTTATTTCTGACCTGATGGAAAGGATTGTGCCATGCCTAGTGACTCAAGTCTTCATTAGTTGGAATTTATTATTAGAAAGACAGCATCAGTTACTATCAAGAGTTAGGACTTGGGGTTGCTACACCTGCGGCTTTGTTCTCATGTGTTTATGTTTACAGTAGAAGCAGGGGGCTGGGGGGAGGGAAAGAGGGAGGAGGAGGCCCTAAGTACCATAGAGTACCATTGCGCAGCACTGACCTTGGCTCTAGTGATCCGGGAGGCGGAGCTGCTGAATCAGGTCTTGCCTTACACCCTGCTTGTGTCAGGGTCTCCTCTTGTTCACTGCTCCTTCCATGAGATTCAAGGAAATTTTCCTGTCTCTGCTTCTCTTCTCTCCACAGGCACACTGGTGTTACAGAAGTCTGTGACAGTAGCATCCAGCTTTTTACATGGGGGCTGGGGATCATCTCCCTGGCCCTGGGGCTGCTTCTTAACAGAAAAGAGTGAAGCTTAGGGTTCTCCATGCTGAGATGTTTGTGTTCTGCTTAAGATACAGGAGCCAGGCATGGTAGCTCATGCCTGTAGTTCCAGAACTCAAGAGATTGAAGCAGGAGAATTGTCACATTAGTAAAGTGAGTTCCAGGCCAGCTTGGGGTACAGGACACGTTCCAGTTTCAAAAACACAATAATAACTTGTCACAAGGAAATCCCGGGCAATACAAACTAGAGCTGTGCAAACATTTATATTGTAAATAGGCTTTAAAAACAGTTTTCTCTGGGCATAGTGGCTCATGTCTGTAATTTCATTTGAGGTAGGATTGCCATGAGTTTGAAGCTAGCCTAGACTACAAAGTGAGTATCAGGTTAGCCTGGGCTATAGTGCCATCCTACCTCAAACAAAAAAAAGTAGGGGCTGGAAAGATGGCTTAGTGGTTAAGGTGCTTACCTACAAAGCCTAAGGGCCCAGGCTCAATTCCCGAGTACCCACATAAACCAGATACACAAGGTGGTGCATGTGTCTGGAGTTCATTTGCAGTGGCTAGAGGCCCTGGTGTACCCATTCTCTCCCTCCCTCCCTCTCTCTCTCAAATAAATAAAATAAAAGTAAAGAACTTTATTTATTTATTTGAGAGAGGTGGGGGAAGAAGAGATAGATAGAGAGAGAATGAGCACACCAGTGTCTCCAGCCACTGCAAACAAACTCCGGACACATGTACCACCTTGTGCACCTGGGTCCTTTGGCTTTGGAGGCAAGTACTTTAACTACTGATCCATCTCTCCAGCCCAAGTAAGGAAAGTTTTATCTGATAATTCATAATGGACTAAATTTGTGTTTTAAGTCAAGTTAATGACTTATTCAAACTTGGATCTTATTCGAAGAAAAATATTGGTGTTGGGCTGGAGGGATGGCTTAGCAGTTAAGGCGTTTGCTTGTAAAGCCAAAGGACCCAGGTTCATTTCCCCATGATCCATGTTAGCCAGATGTACAAAGGGGCGCACATGGCTGGAGTTCGTTTGCAGTGGCTGGAGGCCCCGGTGTACCCATTCTCTCTCTCTCTTTCTCTCTGTCAAATAAATAAATAAAAATAAAAAATAAAAAATTTAAAAAATATTGGGGTTATATTTGCCTTCACATTGCTGGGACAAACATAGTACCAAAAATAGCTGAATTGTTTATTTTGGCTTTCAGTCTCAAAGGGAAGTTCCACGATGGCAGGGGGAAAATGGTGGAGTAGAGGCTGGACATCACCTCTGCAATAGCAGGTGGAAACAGCAGCAGAGAGTGAGCCGATTTCAGGCAACGGGGAGCTGGCTATAACACCCCTAAGTCCACCCTCAACAACACAGCTTCTCCAGCAAGGCTCCACCTCCTAAATTGTCATCAGCTGAGGACCAGGCATCCAAAACACCTGAGTTTATGGGGGATATGTAATTCAAACCACCACAATTGGCATACTTTTTTCTTTTCAGTACTGAGAATTGGACCCAGGACCTTATGCCTGCTAGGCAACCGTCTCCCACTGACCTGCATTGTCAGCCCTTGTTTTTTGAGATGAGAGTCATGCTTAGTAACAATTAAACTCTTGATCTTCCTCTGTGCCTCCCACACACTTGGTGACAAACCTATTTTTCTTTGAGAAAGAGTCTTTTGATGTAGCCCTGGCTGGACTTTAACTTTTAATCCTCCTGCCTTTGCCTCCCCAGAGCTGGGGATGCGTCATCATGCCCAGTGACAAACCTGTTTTCATAGCCCTGCTTGGTGAGGCACCCCTTTACTCCCAGTACTCAGCTGAGAAAGGAGGATTCTGAATTCAAGGCTGCAACCCTCAACCAGTATAAACCTAGGTTTTCTGTATTGTGGTCAAGTTCATGGTGCTCTGGAAGGGAATTGTATGGCGTCAGATAATGCCACTAGTGCTGTTACAAAGGAACCGCTGAGCTTGAAGTCTGTTCCTCTGGACCCAAACCCATCCTGTGTCCACCACATCATTGTCCGTTCATGAGTGGCTACAGGGCCCTGTGTCAGCCATAGCAGATACCTTGTCCCATGTTCATGTTTCTTTCTCCAGATTTCGCCAGAAGTTTGAGTATCACGACTCCTGAACAGAGGATTGAAAAGGCTAAAGGGGAAACTGCCTATCTGCCCTGCAAGTTTACCCTTAGTCCTGAAGACCAGGGACCACTGGACATCGAATGGCTGCTCTCCCCACCCGATAATCAGCAGGTGGATCAAGTGGTGAGTGTGAAGTGCTAGTCACTGCCCATGTGTGGAGCTGCCTGATGTGTCCATCTCTCTCTGCAAACAGTGCTGCAGGGAGCCTGAAGAAAGGCCCTGGCCGCTCAGGCTTGGTGTAGGTGAGCACAGTCCTGCTGGCGAAAAGAGAGGTCACTGCCCATGTAATGAAATGAGGGAATCATTAGACTAAGAATATAAGAGAGGAAAGGATTTGAAAGTGAATGGCATGAGGCAGGGAATGGTGGTGAGTATCGACAGCAGGCTCCACATGGAGACAGGAATACAAATACTGTTAAAGCAACTGCAATATACTTCGCTAAAGGTTAGATAGAATTACTTTTTTTTTGTATTTCATGTAATGTGGAATGGTATGTATGGTGTGTGTGTGTATATGTGTGTATGCCCATGTTCATACGTACCCCATGTATGAAGACCCCACACATTTGTCTGTGGTGGGCTGCCCTCATCTGCACTGGCTGGAAGGGAACATTGAGTGTCCCCCTCCATTGTTCTGCCTATTTTTACTTGAACTGGAGCCTGCCCCCATCCCCACTTTTTTTTTTGTTCACCCTGGTGATTCTCTGGTCTCTGTCCCCCTAAGACTGAGGGTTACAGATATTCATGGCCACACCCAGCTGTTTCTGTGGGTTCTGGGGACCATGCTTCATGCTTCCTCAGTCCTTCATGCTTGTACAGAAGTGCTTTTAACCACTGAGCTATCCCTCCAGCTCGAGAATTAAAATTTTAAGTTTATACAAGGCTTCTGTTACCAGTAGCATATTGATTATAAAATGTAACATAGGGTAATGAACATAATATATTACTATTTTCTATTCTTTTATTTATGTTTATCAAGGTAGGGTTTCACTCTAGCCCAGGCTGACCTGGCACTCACTCTCTAGTCCTAGGCTGGCCTTGAACTCACAGTGATCCTCCTAGCTCTGCCTCCCAAGTGCTGGGATTAAAGGCGTGTGCCACCACGCCCCACCTATATATTATTAAGGGCTATTTTCTGTGTGGGTGGTTAGGAGACATGTTGGTATGTCTGTGGACAAGAGTGTCCACTTATGCATGAGTCCTTGTGGGGGCCGGAGATTGACGTTGGGGTCTCCCTCTGTCACTGTCCACCTTACTTATTATTCACCTTCACTGAACCCAGAGCTCACTGATTGAGCTAGGATAGCTAGCCAGGTTGCACTGTCTCCATCACAACAAATTTTTTACTTTAGTTCTTGTCAAAATAAATAAAATAATGCTCGGTGGTTAAGGTGCTTGCCTGCAAAACCTAACAACCTGGGCTGAATTCCCTAGTACCTATGTATAGCCAGATGCACAAAGTGCACATGCATCTGAAGTTGGTTTGCAGCAGTAGGAGACCCTGCCGTGCCCATCTTCCCTCCCTCTCTCTCTCCATCCTCTCTCTTACCTCCTCTCTGTTTTTCTCTCTCTGCTTGCAAATAAATATAAATATTTTAAAAAAGTAAAATAAGAGAATGTTATTTATTAACAGAAAATGAAATTCTTCCACTTAATGACTAGGTAAATTAGGAGATTAACATTTCTGACAAATCCAGTGCTTGCCTACCAGTATATTTGAGACCATAAAGAATATGCTTTCTGCAGTCATCAGTGAAGGGGCTCTTTCCAAGGGTGGACCTCATCCTTGATTCTGCACCAGAACTTTCTGTTTCCCTAAGCAAAATAAATCTTAGCTAACTCGTTCTGTCCTTCAGCCTCGATATTCTGCTCCCTTGCCCCCTCTGCTTCTCACTGTCCCTTCGCCATCCTCTGTGGACGTGCTGGCACACTGGAGATGAGCTCTCCCTGCAGGGCAGTGCCCATGCTCCAGAGCCCAGGACTTATACTGTGGTTTGAAAGTGCTTCTGAGTCATAAGAGACAGTGAAGCCTGTGCTGAGGTGAAGCAGACACCAGCAAGCAGTGTGCCCTGAGCCAGCAGTGTGTCTGTTCATGAAGCAGGATCCCAAGTCTTTGCACAGTCTTGCTGTATTCAGGAATTGTGAGATGCGTGTGACACTGGATGGACATTTGATGTTGAGTGGTCATCTCTGGCTTAAATACCTGGTTATCAAACCTCAAATAATAAAACATCAGAGGAAAGGATTACTTGAGGCAACATCCTCATGTGTGTTTTATGTACTGTAGCTACAGAGCCATAGGTGGCTCAACATCATGATATGTTCTTTAAAAAAAATTATTTTATTTATGATAGAGTGAAATAGTGTGTGGGAGGGGGCAGGGCCTCTTGCCATTGCAAGCATTCCAGATGCATATGCCACTTTATGTATCTGACTTTATGTGGGTTCTGGGGAGTCAAACCCAGACCAGCAGGTTTTACAAGCAAGCACCTTTAACACTGAGCCATCTCTCCAGTCCCATGGATATGTTCTGAGAAATGATATCATTGGGGTGATTGTGCCATCGATTGAACATCATAGACTTTACTTACACAACCTTAAGATGGCTATGGCATAATCTTAGGCCCCACTTTGTATATGTACACTCCTTGGTTGACAGAAACACCTCTGGTACATGACTATATGTACACATTTAAGCCTTAAAATGATACCCTGAGATGAGCATTATTATGCTTATAAAAAAGTGGGAGCAGATTTGAAGGAACAAGCCAGGGTCTCATAGCTGACAGTTGAGATCTGAACTCAGAGCTCTATGTTTGTCCTATCTGCACTCTTGTTAACCTCTGCCTATGCCCACAAACCTCTTACCTCAGGTGTACAATAAGGACAAATATACCAACCACTTCTTAGGAGAATCCAATGAAATTCTGTGTATACAAGTATTTTGTCAAGTTTTCCTGGGAAAATGCTAGATAGTTTACAGAATAGCTCACAGTGGGGACACGTGTTATTTTCCAGCTGTGAAAAGTCTATTGAGGTGCGAGTGTGTGTCAAATGAGCTCTTGAAAGTAGAGTAGTTGGAACTTTCTGGCCTTTCACAGCAAATGAGTCTGTAAAACTCCTTTCCAAATAGAAGGGAAGCCAGTGTGCCTCTTTGTGACTTCTGAGAGCTGAGGTTGGTGAGTGGGTGTGGCAAGCAGATGGAGCAAGCTAATGGCCCATATTTTCAGAGTATGCCAGCTCTCAGCTCCTGAGCCAACTACTTTTACATGTACCTAGCAGACTGCTTGAGTGTGTCCTGGTTTAAGTATATAAGCTCAGGTTGGCATGGCAGGGGAATAAAAAAAGACAGAAAAACCCAAGTCACTCCATTCAGGAGGTTCCTTATAGTGTAATCTTGGAAAAATATATTCTCAGATGACTGTTTTTTTTCTAGTTAGACTACCTGTAACTAACATGTTAGATAAGAACATGACTTGTAGAGTGCAGGCCACAGTTACGTTTCTGATTATCACTTGATTTAACATCACTCTTTGACATTTGAGTCACATATGACCAGACCAAAGGAATTTTGTTGGCAAATATGGGAAGTTTTGAAATATTTTGATTTAAAGAGTAGCAATGTCTACTGTACTTCTGTTCCAACCAAATTTAATACAGATTTTATTTTCTTTCTAAAGCTAACCTTCAGTGCTCACTATCAAAGCACTCAGAACAGTCACTCAGAAAACTTAGTGGGACAATAAATGGTTTTTGCTTTAGTCATAGAAGATTCCTTGGGTGGTTTTGCTAACCTGAACATACATATCTTAGGATGCTGAGGTTTAGTTTATATATTAGATTCTAGAACCCTAATGCTTCTAACTTAGTGTTAAGGCAAAAAAAATGACCCCTCCCTGAGGATTTAATAATTCTAGTTGCTGACAAGGGTGGGTTATTTTCTTCCATGGTATAGGCACTGGCAGATCCCCTGTGCTCAGGTAAGTAACCTCCCACTCATGCTCATGAAAGCAACTCTAACTAAACTCAATGGGTCACCAAAAGAAACACAAGTAAGATGAAAGTAGAAAGGGGAGGGACTCAGAAAGAGTGGGAAAGGGACTAGAGAGAGTGATAGGGTCTGAATGTGATCAGTGTACATTACATCTATGTATGAAGTTGTCAAATTATGTTGTTTCTTCTCTTAGATTATTTTTAAAGTATTATGCAAAAATGATCAGTAGGTCCTGGATATTGCACACGTAACTGTTGCAGTGCAGCTTTGGAAGCATTTGGGAAGTAGAGTGCATAAGAGTGAACAATTGCATCCTGGTCTGTTCACTGAATCTTTCTAGTAGAGGGCTGTGCTAAGTCATCATGTTACATCTTGGTTTCTCCCTTTAAAGTGGGAACATGGCACCTGTACTCAAGAGTCCCATTTACTCCTTTCTGTCTGCTTATTCTGTGATTTGATTTAACTGAAAGTTTCTTCATAATACAATATCCTTTTGTGTTTTTGAATTTTGCAATAATTTTGGGAGAAAGATAGTCTTGAACAGCTCTTAGCATGTTCATGGATGTCGTGGTGTATTTGTAGGTGTGTGTACAGATATTGTACCCCATATATGTGCCTGGAGGCTGGAGGAGAAAGTCAAGTACCCTCCTCTATTGCTTATCACATATTTCCTTGAGACAGAGTCTCTCTGAACCACCAGTTTTCAAGACCCAGTGATTTTTGGTTTCTGTTCCTCACTGGGTTGGAGTCAGAGGCATGCATGGTCACATGCAGATGTTCACATGGGTGCTGGGGAATTGAACTCAGCAAATCAGACCCTCTCAGGCCTTCATGCTTGCACTGTTACCCTCTGAGCCATCTCT
Source organism: Orientallactaga sibirica (assembly GCA_036365145.1). Classification (NCBI taxonomy): domain Eukaryota; kingdom Metazoa; phylum Chordata; class Mammalia; order Rodentia; family Dipodidae; genus Orientallactaga; species Orientallactaga sibirica. Next base: position 16,346,109 of record JAEOAD010000053.1, on the reverse strand, counting down.
CCAGCCACATAGATGACTTACTTTGTTTTTCATTGTACTGCCTGTAATTAGCCTCTCAGATAAGAAAATGATTTGTTGAGTATAGCTCATTGTCGTGTTCCTCATTATCCTTTGAGTTTGACATCACTCTTTGGCCTTAGAGCCTCATGGTCAGAATAAGGGATTTCACTGGCAAAGTGTGTGTGTGTGTGTGTGTGTGTGTGTGTGTGTGTGTGTGTGTAAGAGAGAGAGAGAGAGGGAGAAAATGAAACAACTTTTGTTTGTGCACGTGCTTTACTTTGCTTCTTTTAGATCATCTTATATTCTGGAGACAAAATCTATGATGACTACTATCAAGATCTAAAAGGACGAGTACATTTTACTAGCAGTGACCTCAAGTCTGGGGATGCATCAATCAATGTGACAAATTTACAGTTATCAGATATTGGCACATATCAGTGCAAGGTGAAAAAAGCTCCTGGTGTTGCAAATAAGAAAGTTCTGCTGACAGTTCTAGGTAAGTTATTTTTATTTGTATCAGTGGGGTTGTCTAGTAACGAGTTGAGTGTTTGCAGTATATTAGCAGTATTTTGTAAGACAAAGCTTAGCTTAGGATAATTGTAAACATTTGAAGTATTTCTAATGGGCACAAATAGCACAAAATGGAGCACATATATACATATATATATACATATATATATACATATATATATACATACATATATATATATATATATATTTGATAGGAGAAAGAAGAAGTGGCCTATTTTTTTGTGAAATTCATGAGGTTAAAAAACAGCAAAGGGGGGCTGGAGAGATGGCTTAGCGGGTAAGGCATTTGCCTGCAAAGCCAAAGCATCCCGGTTCGATTCTCCAAGACCCACGTAAGCCAGATGCACAAGGTGGAGCATACATCTGGAGTTTGTTTGCAGTGGCAGGCAGCCCCGGCATGCCCATTTCTCTCTCTCTCTCTCTCTCTTTCTCTCAAATAAATAAATAACTAAAATATATTTAAAAAAAACAGCAAAGGGGTCTTGTGGTATGGAGGTAGATTATCCCCCACCAAAACTCGTGTAGTCTTAATTCCCCATGGCAAAGTGCTTAAGTGCTGTGTGGGCCTTTGGTATGTGAGAAGAGTAAGGCTTCTCCACTTTGAGAAGGGATTATTGTAGTTACAATGATGCTGGATTACTTCTCAGGAGAGCAGGGTGTTACCAAGTTGACTCGTCCTTTGCCCCCTTCCTCAAATGCCCGTTGTGCTTCCATATGGCACTCACTGGAAACAAGCTGATGCTGGTGGTATCGTCTCTTGGTCCCCCTTTGTTATAGCTACTGGGGTGGGAGGTGGGAATGATGACAGACTAAACCCTAAGTTAAGTAGTTTAAGTTTTTTTTTTTTGTCTTGGCATCAGAATTTGCCCTGAGAATCAAATCAAGTCTGTATATTTTCCTGAACCTCACACTACCATTTTAAAACATAAAGATTATCATTAAGCCTAAGATCTTATTCACTTCAACACTTTTTAGATGTGCTTTAAGCTGTTCCTTTCACAAGGATACATGAGATCTCCATGATCAATTACTAGAGTCTTTAGATTGGAGGAGATATATTATGGGAGAAGGAACTTTATTAAAGCCTCGGATAGTTATTTAACATCCCTGGCTCGTGGTTTTCACCCTTCAAGAGGTTAGATGGCTGCTTGGATGCTTTATAGCTCTCACTGTGATACACAGAGATTACTGTAAGCTGCTCAGTAAGCTGTCAAAGACTACCAGGGTTATTAGAATCCCTTTTCAGAGCTCAGAACCCAGTAACTGCTGCTCAGTTCACAAGCAGGATACTCCACTGCCCCAGTCTGGCACTGATAGCCTGGAGGATTCCAGGAAAGCCACTGGTCTCTAGTCCATGTGGGACAGCTGAAGAAGCTGGGTTCCAATGCCCAAGAAAGGATAGGAGCAACAGGGTAGATGCACATGCCAGCCAGCAAGTAGCACGCATAGCCAGGCAAATGGCCCTGATTCTGCTGTAGTTCTCCTGTGTTTACGCCACTACCAGAAGGACCACCCACTCCCGCCCTCCTTCACTTCTCCCTGGAAACCCTTCACATACCTGCCCAAGCAGTGTCTTCACTTGATTGTTAATCAGAGCAGCTCGACAATAGAAATTAACCTTCTCAGTAGTTGCATATTCTTGCCCAGACTCATTTTGCCCCTCAGCTCTTCTGAAGAATGTCAAACTGAGCAGATAAAAGCAAGCAGAAGGAATCTGGAATATTTTTTGCATCCTGGTGGCTACTTCAGGGTTTTTCTTGGTTTAGACGGGCTTCTGAGGGCAGCTTCATCCACTCAGCACCCGCAGGTCTTGATAAGGCACTCCTAAATGACCCTAGTTGAAAATCTTTCCAGTGGTATGAAAGCAAATAAGCCTGTATAAGGAAATGCAGCAACACTGGAAATCCTAGCTATGTCTGTACTGTGTTGCCCAGGAGTCATCTTTTTTTTTTTTTTTTTTTTTTCGAGGTAGGGTTTCACTCTAGCCCAGGCTGACCTGGAAGTCACTATGTAGTCTCAGGGTGGCCTTGAACTCACGGTGATCCACCTACCTCTGCCTCCCAAGTGCTGGGATTAAAGGCATGCGCCACCATGCCCAGCCATCTTTTTTTTTTTTTTTAAAGACGTTTATGCATGTTCAACAACTTAAAAACTTATTTATTTACTTGGGCAGGAGGAGGAAAGGCAGATAGAGAATGGGCGTGCAAGGGCCTCTAGTCACTGCAAACGAACTCCAGACGCATATGATGCAACCTTGTACTTCTGGCTTATGTGGGTACTGGGGAATTGAACCTGGGTCCTTTGGCTTTGCAGGCAAGCACCTGAACCACTAATCCATCTCTCCAGCCCTCATTTTTCTTTTGTAAACATGTAAGCTGGTGAAAGTTTCTTTAAACTACTGGTCTGAACGTGCACTGGTGTGGATATAACCCTGCCCATATCTTCTTTCAGTACTACTGTCTAGGAAGTGCTGAATTCAGATATGTTGAATATATTCATACAATGTTCCATGCAGGTCATAGCTTGTTATCAGAATTTGGGGAAGGCACACTGGGAGCAATGAGATTGGTGCATATTCTCGTGATGGTTGTGGACCAGCAAGTGATTTTGTGTGGGTATATGTGTATTGCTGCATTCTGTGGGACCAAGTCCTGGATTAAATTTGAGATCCCAATAAGAGATGTTAGAACATGAAGCTATGTAAGTGAAGGAATGAAGTTCAGCACAGCAATGATTATGTGGCTGAGCACATCATGGACGCAGTGGGAATGTGTTGAGGAGTATTAGGAAAATTTAAAGGCATGAGATCATGATTGATACCTTAGTTGAAGATACCCAACTAGAGATAAGAGATGCTGTTAACTGCTGTGACAGTTTCTTCCAGGTTTAAACATACACTGAATTCATCACTTTCCACAGGAAAAGGGAAACTTTTGTCAGTATACATGAGTGTTCAGTAGTTTGGGTGGTTTGATTCAGGTGTTCCCCATAAACTTAGGTTTTCAGCAGGTGGCATTTTGGGAATTGGAGCCTTCTAGAGGTGATGTATTGTTGGGGGCGGGCTTATGGGTGTTATAGCCAGCTTCCCCTTGCCAGTGTTTGGCACATTCTCCTGTTGCTATTTCTACCTGATGTTGGCCAGGAGGTAATGTCCATCGTTTCCCCTGCCATCGTGAAGCTTTTCCTCGAGTTTGTGAGCCAAAACAAACTCTTTTCCTTCCACAAGCTGCTCTTGCTCAGGATCTTTGTGCAGCAGCTCAAAACTGAATGCAACAGTAGTGCTGTTCATGGTGTGTGAAACTCAAGCCTGTTCACCTTTTGTCATAGTAGTGAAGGACTGAAAGCATGAAAAACAGCCTCAAGAAACAGTCCTGCCATTGGTCAGGCCAGGAGGACACACAACACCAGCTACAGAATTTACCAGAGACATTGTTTTTTCCAAGGTCATGGAGCAGGAATAAGATAGTGACTCTCAAGCCCACTAAGCACTGTCCATTCTTTACTAGGACACAGTCAGTAGAGGACCTACTGCCTGCTACCACCTAGTCTACATTTAATGCCCAGTCCTCTAGTCCTCTCTCAGTAGTATCTGCCAGAGAGCTGATCTCGGTTTGCCTGAGGCTATTCCCAAACCCTTCAATCCCCCCACCTCACGTGCAGTGACATTTTGTGGTTGTCATGGTGCCTTTCTTACTGGTCAGTTTGATTTTGCAGACACCTGGTCCAAGCGTTTGATGAGGGTTTAACAGCCATCCCATAGCTACAGTGTAATGGGAGGTGAGCGGAAAAGCACATGCATCCTGTTCACTCCTGGCATGCTAGCCAGCATTAACAGTCATGACTGATGCGAACAGCATGGATCAGTGTCCAGTATGCTGAATAAAAGACCACTGTTCTTCCTTCTTCAGTCAGAACAACTCTGTAGTGATGGAGCTGATCAGTGTCACCTAGGGCTTAGAGTTTTGAAGTGAGGCTCACTGCACCAGCATGAGACAGCTTTCTCCAGAGAAGACTGGAATCCTGTTTAATGAATGTACCAAAGTTCTCGAATCCCTGGCTTCTGCATCCAACTATACATCAGAAATATTTGGGGGGAAAATTGTGTGTATTCAACATGTATAAATGTTTTTCTTACTTTTTCTCGGTAGTCATGTTTCTATAATGAAAACACATAGCTTGTAGCATGTTAATATAATAGGCATTACATATAACCTAGAGGTGACTTAAAGTGTGACAAAAGGTACTAGAGCATCCCAGTAGTTTTATTTTTATCACTTTTATTCGTAAGATCTGGGGATCCAAACTGAGGTACTTAAGAGCCACAGAGCAAGTGCTTTATCCACAGAGCCATCACTCCAGCCCCATCCTAGTATTTTGATATCCCTAGTCGTTCCTGGAAACAATTACCCTTAAGAGTACCACACTTGTTAGACTCACGTCTTGATGAAGTACAGTAGAAGGGTATGCAATGCTAAGATGGTGAGCCGGAGCTGGGTAAGTTACAGGTGATGGGATTGGGGATGACACTAAACTGTTGCCCAGAGAGACTGGCAGACAGTCTTAGACATGTGTTCTTACAACTCTGCTCACTGAATGGTTTTGAATGCATGCAAATACCAGATATAATGGTGCTTCTTGCACTAAGAGACTTGTCCCTGTTATCACCATTATTGGTTATAAATCCCCTAACTGTCAGGTAACAGCAACTAGAGAGATAAGACTGTGGACATACTCCCAGAGGGCTACATTTCAAGCACAGAGAAGAATAGGTAAGGAAAGGGGGAATGGGAACTTAAGTCCTCCAGCTTGCATCACCCTTGCTTTTTTCACATGTGTTCATGGAATGAAGAGGCATGGAGCTACGCTGTGCCTGAAGTGTTGCCAAACCTTTTGCAATGGCTGCTTGCTGAGCTTGTTCCCTGTTTGTGTTTATAAAGCCAAGTAAACGCATTGCCAGCCTGTTGTCCTTCGGTGTTTTGTCAGTTCTGAGCCCAGCTCCAGCTGATAACGAGACCCTGGCTAGTTACACAGCATACTCTGCTGTCCTTTGCACAAAGCTGTCATGTATTTTCTTTCTTTCTTTCTTTTTTTTTCAGTTAAACCTTCAGGTACAAGATGTTTTGTGGATGGATCAGAAGAAATTGGAAATGACTTCAAACTAAAATGTGAACCAAAAGAAGGTTCACTCCCATTGCGATATGAATGGCAAAAACTGTCTGACTCTCAGCAGATGCCCACCCCATGGTTAGCAGGTACTGCTTGGGATGTGGGTGTGCCAAGTACTACTCATTTGGACTTAAGTCTAGTAGAGTTTGCATGTATATTTATGTAATTTAAATTCTCATGTCTCCTTTTCTATTAGAGAGCAATCAAAATCACTATAAGAATTATTCAGTGGTTTCTTTTTCTATGTTTTCTTTTTATTAAGTAGAAACTTTGTATGGACAAATCGTGTATTGGTACCATTCCCCTCCTCCCTGCCTCTGTTTCACTGAGGGCCTCCTCAGTGGGGTCACTGGTATTCACCATGAGGTTGTGGGTTATGAGTTGTGAGAGTATCTAGCAGTCACTGATAGGGGCAAAGCCTCTGGATATTCCCTCCCACCCTGTAGCTCTTACAATCTTTCTACTCCCCTCTTCCACAATGTTCCCTGAGTCTTGGCAGGTGTGTTATAAATCTACTATATTGTTAGGCTCTCAGCAACCTCTGGAGTTCTGCTTTGATAAATTTTGAGTGTCCTTGGTGTCTATCACCACCCTGACGCAGGTTTTCAGGTTTGCTGTAAGAGCAGCACTTTTGCTTAACTCACCAATTCCTCTGTGGTTTTACTTGGACTTTAGCTGATATGCGAGAGGTGGCTCTTTTCAGTGTTTTATAAAACAATGATGGTTTAACCTTTAGATTAATACTCTTTTATAATTACTTTTGTTTATATACATATTTAATATATATTTTATTTTTTAAATTTATTTATTTGACAGAGACAGTCAGACAGAGGGAGAGAGAAGGAGACAAAGAGGGGTTGGGGAATGGGCATACTAGGGCATCCAGCTATTGCAGACAAACTCCAGATGCATGTGCCATGTTGTGCATCTGGCTTATGTGGGTCCTGGGGAATCGAACCTAGGTCCTTTGGCTTTGCAGGCAAGTGCCTTAATCACTAAGCTATCTCTCTAGCCCTGGTATATCTTTTTTAATTGGTGAAAAAAATGTTCATGATCACAGGTTGTGTCTGTAAGTTTAAGCAAACCAGCCAGCTTTTGTGACGTAACTTAAATGTAATTAATTGCTCCTGTGTTTATTTTTATTTTATTTATTAGAAAGAAACAGATAGAATGGGTGCACAGGGCCTTCAGCCACTGCAAACAAACTCCAGATGCATGGGCCACCTTGTGCATCTGGGTTACAATGGGTCCTGGAGAATCAAACCTGGATCTTTTGGCTTTGCAGGCAAGCGCCTTAACTGCTAAGCCATCCCTCCAGCCCTAGTCCTGGGTTTATTGTAACTGACCTGTTAGTTCAAAGTGATTACCTGGTCGCCTTCCTCTTGTCAACCCCACCCTGGTCATTCAGTTTTCTCTCTACTTCTCTTTTTGTCAAAGTAGAGGCCTAACTGGATCACCACTTCTGGCTTTCTTTTGTACATCTTCTATCCAGGGAGATAAAACAGGTCTTAAATTTTCCTACTTTGTGATGGTCCCTTTGTGGAATGAGATAAGGTTTACAATGAAATGTGACCCAGAATGGGTTTGCAGCCACTTCACAACTGATGCCTGCCTGCTTAATGGATGTCATCAGCTCTAGCTTTGGCTGAGGCTCTGCTCCAGGCTCATGGCTACCTTCACCTTGAGCCAGAACTGCTGGCTAATTGTATGAATTCTGGAGATATGTGTTTGGCTTAGTGGCAGTTTGTTTGCACTCAATGTTGTCTTTCTTTTGACTGGGTTGTCAAACTTGGTGGGGTTTAACTTTATTGAAACCTCAGAGCAGGGCTGGAAATGTAGCTCAGTTGGTAGAATGTTTGCCCAGCATGTACAAAGCCCTGGGTTTGATCCCTAGCATCTAATTAAGCAGATGTGGTAGTGCACATCTGTAACCTCAGCACTTAGGAGGTAGAGGCAGGAAGACCAGATATTCAAGATCATTTTCACCTACACAGTGAGTTGAGGCCAATGGCTACATGAGACTTCGTCTCAAAAAAATAAAATACACACACACACACACACACACACACACACACACACACACCCCTACCTACCTACCTACCTCAAAACAGTATAGACTTTAAAAGTGGGTTTGCCTTTTCCCTCTCCTGCTTCCTACAGAAATGACTTCACCTGTTATATCTGTAAAAAATGCCACTTCCGAGTACTCTGGGACATACAGCTGCACAGTGCAAAACAGAGTGGGCTCTGACCAGTGCCTGCTGCGCCTGGACGTCGTACCTCGTGAGTAGCTTGTGTGTGTGTTTACAGCTTCATTCAGCAGGGCATGCTAACTTGGATTAGAACATTATGGTTGGTTACTAGCTTTTCTAGCTTAGGAAGAGGAAAAAATACATTTTATTAATGCAGCCATCATTATAACGATATTAAGAAGCCAATAGGTGTCAAGTCAGCCTTTTCACATGATTTAGTCATTAAAGTAAGATTATCCTAAAACGTGTTTGTATGCTAACCAAGATAACTTTGATTGTTGGAGTTTTAAATCTGGTTTCATTATCTCAAACCCACCTTCCAAGGCTCAGGGTCCATTGCGGAAGAGGGGTCGGAAAGAATGTAAGAGTCAAAGGAAGGGTAGGACTCCTTACAACGTGCTCCTCCAGACACAAAATGGCCTGAATATCCATGACCTCACAGTGCCTGACACTATCTACACAAGACCATCATAATAGGAGGAAAAGATGATGACATCAAACTGAAAAGAGAGACTGATTGAGAGGGGGAGGGGATATGATGGAGAGTGAAGTTTCAAAGGGGAAAATGGGGGGGAGGGAAGGAAGTACCATGGGATATTGTCTACAATTAAAGAAGTTTTCAATAAACAAATAAATAAAAATAATAAATCTGGTTTCTTTTTTTTTTTTTTTTTTGTTCTTTTTGTTTTTTGAGGTGGGGTCTCATTCTAGCTAAGGCTGACCTGAAATTCACTATGTAGTCTCAGAGTGGCCTTGAAGTCATGGAAATCCTCCTACCTCTGCCCCCAAGTTCTAGGATTAAAGGTGTGCACCGCCATGCTTGCCTCCCCTCCCCCCGCCCCTTTTGAGGTAGGGTCTTGCTCTAGCCCAGGCTGACCTGGAATTCATGGCAATTCTGCTGGGATTAAAGGCGTGTGCACCATGCCAGGCTGCTTTTTTTTTTTTTTTTTTTTTTTTTTTTTTAAAGCAGTTGGGTTATATTGTTGCCAGGATGATTTTTTAACATGAAAACAGTCATATCCACCTTTCTTATAGAGGGCAGTTGTGCTATAAATACAGATGCTTTGTTTGATCTTTCCACCTTCTGTTCCTTTGTTTTCTTAAAAAAATTATTTATTAATTTTTTTATAGAAAGATTGTACACTTAGACCCCTCTCCCCTACCCCAATTCCGCTGAGGGTCTTTTTTGGTGGGATTGGTGGTATTCATTGAGGGGACCAAGAGACCTCAGTTTCTGCAGGGGCTGGGGAAACAAAGTACCTCAGGCTATTCCCACCTCAGGCTATTGCCCTTCTTATGCAATGTTCTCTGAGCCTTGGTGGACAAGATAGGGATCTGACTTAGTGTTTTTGTGAGGTCTGAGTGACCACAGTCTGACTCTGTTTTCCTGAAACTGGCTTTCAGGCTAGCCTTGAGAGCAGAATTTGTGTCACTGCTTTCTCTAATGACTTTTGGAACCAGGCAGATGAGGTGGATGTGACCCATCTCATGGTAGACAGTTGGTTCTCTCCTTGACGTATCCTGGTTCTCCCCAGTATTCTCCATGTGCCCTACATGAGCCACAAGGGAGCCAGGGGCCTACCTGCCCCACATGCATGTGCCGCCTGGGAACCAGAGAGCCCTGGTTTCATCATTTTTTATAGTGGAAACAATGTCCAAAAGAAAATTATTTTTATAATTTTTTCCCTGTAGATCACAAAGGACTAAATAATTTGTCCTTTTCTTGGGGTGGGGGGGAGGGGAGAGGTTCTGAGGTAGGGTTTCACTCTAGCCCAGACTCTAGTCCCAGGCTGGTCTTGAACTCAGCGTGATCAACCTACCTCTGCCTTCTGAGCACTTGGATTAAAGGCATGTGCCACCACACCCAGCTAGTAATTTGTCTTTGAAGTTCATATACATAATGAAGTGAATCTGTCTGTCTGTATCTTCCTTTCAGTGTCATAGAAGTAGTATGTGGTATGGTCCCTTCCACTAACTCTTATGAGTACATTCTAGGTTCAAACAGAGCTGGGACGATTGCCGGAGCCATCATAGGAATCCTACTTGCCCTTGTGCTCATCGGTGGGATCCTCTTTTGCTGTCATAAGAAGCGCAGAGAAAAAAAATACGAAAAGGAAGTGCATCATGATATCAGGTAATGAAGCAAAACAAGACTTCACACAATAAGTATCAATTATGTCTCTGAAGCATCAGTTCTTTTACACACTTGAATGTAGCCGTTGTTTCTGAAGCTTGGATAAAAGCTTTGGTTTCTCCCCTCAGTCATTTCAAAGCACTTAGGTTCAGTTTCAAGTGTACAGGTCCAACTATCTTTCAATATGCTCCTCTCAAATTTCCCTATATTCTATTTGAAAACTACTGCACGATGTTTATCCAAGAGTGCCTGCCTTTTCATGCTGAAAAGATCTGAATGCCATTAAGTGACATGGGAAGTTTGTAGAACTATTGGTAGTACAGTTTTTCTTTCTCCAGACACATGCACCACCTTGTGCATCTGGCTTACATTGGTCCTGGGTAATCAAACTTGGGTCCTTTGGCTTTGCAGGCAAGAACCACTAAGCCATCTCTCCAGCCCAGTTTTTCTTTCTCTCAGACAAGAGTGTCACCAGGTTGCCCAAGCTGGCCTCAAACTCATGATCTCCAGTCTTACTTAGCTGAGTGCTGCTATCATAGGTGCATGTCACCATTCCTGGCTTTTCTTCTTAATATGCTAAACTATTCAATTTTAAGGATTTTACTGTGGATTATAGAACTTAATGACACATGACTCAGATGGTTTAACACCCTGGAAATTGACATTTGTGAGGTCTGGCAGTAGGGGAGGCATGACTAAGCAATTAAAAAAAAAATACCCTAAGTTGCTCAGATTTATAATCTTTGTTGATACTTAATGAAAAGTTTTAGGATTTAATTTTTAGGTTTTGAACACTAAACTAGGCAAAGTTTTAGCTAAAGTCTTAGACGACTTCAATAGCAAAAAAGAGATATTTGCCAGGCAGATGGCTCAGCAGTCAAAAGGCCTGCTTACACAGCCTCCACCCCAGTTCATTTTCCTAAAGCCAGGTGCACAAGGTGGTGCATGTGCCTGGAGTTCATTTGCAACAGCAAGAAGCCCTGGTATGCTCATACTCACTCACTTGCTGTTTTTCAAATAAATAAAAATATGTTTAGAACTGGGATATTTTTCTTTTCTTTGGGGCTAGACGTAGATCTGTCGGTGTTCACACTGTATCAAGTACAGTGTTAACGGCTGACCCGATGATGTGCATCTCTGATGCCACAGCTTGAAACCTCAGGTTTTACTTCTTGTAAGGCAGTGTTATTAAACATGTACATTTATGTCAGATCCCGATTTCAATAAGTGTGAATTATGGGACATTACACAGTTTATGGCATGTGTGGATGTGTGTGTGTGTCGTTAGTACTCTGTACTTTGAGGCTTGTTTACATAATTGTAGGTTTTCAGCATGTTTGGGGGACTCTGTTTTCCAGGGAAGATGTGCCTCCGCCGAAGAGCCGGACGTCCACTGCCAGAAGCTACATCGGCAGCAACCATTCATCGCTAGGATCCATGTCTCCTTCCAACATGGAAGGATATGCCAAGACTCAGTATAACCAAGTGCCGAGCGAAGACTTGGAACGTGCTCCTCAGAGTCCAACTCTGGCACCAGCTAAGGTAGCAGCCCCTAATCTCAGTCGAATGGGAGCGGTTCCTGTGATGATCCCGGCACAGAGCAAGGACGGGTCTATAGTATAGAACTCTGAACCTCTCTTCTGCTCTCCACGCTTCTTTCTTTCACATGAAAACTTATTCTGGTCTAAATTTCTTTAACATCTTCAATATATATGTATATATAAAGTAACAAAACAACTTCAAAATATATATTAAGTTAACAAGAAACTGTAAGAATCATGCATCACAAGATTTTGTTTGGTCATATTGAAACAATAAATATATTATAGTTAGTAAAGACATTTACCATCTGGAGAAGACAGGATTTCTTTTAGAGGTTGATTTAAAGGTATCTGAATATTAATACCCAAGTAAGATGTAGCACTTTGAATATGAAATCATAGATGAAGAAATCTATGAATTTATCTGCAAACTAAGTTGATACTTGAATCATCTCAAAGTGTACTTTGTAATTCACACCATTGCTTTAGGATGTCTGTCTCATTTATTTATGACCCAGCAGTGTCTCCTCTATATTAGTAAGACACGTCCATGGCAAACATCCTTACATTTGTACTTGTTTTCATAGCCTCTTTGAAAACTCCAACGTGTGGGACTATTTGTAATAATAGAAGACACTACAGTTTTAGAAGTGACTACCTTTACTTCTAAGTCATTCATAAACATTGCCTATACATTCTTTTTTGTTTTGTATTGAGATAGGGTCTCACTCTGGATCCCAGGCTGTCCTCAGCTTCATAATCCTCCTGCTTCAGAATGCTGGGATTACTAGGAGTATACTATCGTACTGGCTCTGCGATGATTTGAATATTAACTGACTGGTAGACTGCAAAGGTGGTAGGTAATATTGACCTCATTTATGCTGAAGCAAAGGAGTGTCTATCACATTCAGTTAGATCCTGTGCTTCAGCTACATAGAGATAGCATTACTGGAGTGATTGATCCTGGGCGTTGGGTTCTGTGGTAGTCCTTAGAACAGTGGCACATGGGTGCAGGATGGAGGAATTCTCAATCTGTCATTTAAACAGTGGCACTGTTAGGTGATATTTTTCTAGTAAGAAAATGTTATAATTCATTTATTATCTGATTATTATGGAATCAAATTCCTAAATTACTCATTGTAATTTTTCTCCCCTCTGGTTTCAGTGTTTTATTTTTTTCCCTTTTTTTTGGTAATGGTGGTGAAGGATAGCATTATGTATTTTATGTTATGGAAACACACAACCCTAAGTTAACCCTCTTGAGTACAGTTTTGAAGGCCATTTTGTCATAAATTCAGTGATCAAATACATTTGGGGCAAATGTCTTCCACCAATCGTGTATTCCAGAACTGGATGATGTATAGTTGCTATTGTGTGGCCAAACCTGTCTCTGCAGTACCAGAAAATCAAGTTGAGCTTTGAAAAAAACATGAGTCTTAGTTTTGTGAAAGTGGTTTACTCTTAAAAGAAAGAAAAATGGAGTAAAGGGAATACTCCTATCTGCCAAATGTGTAGAAGTGAATTTATTGTATCTCCCTTAAGACTATGAGGGAGTATGTATAGAGTGTAATAAGCCAGCTGTTTGTTTATAGTAGATAATGGTCTGTAATAAATTATTTCATTAGCTCCAAAACCTTTTTCCTAGGGAAGTGGTTTTTGTTAATCCGTTTGGGTGCTGTGCTGGTAAATGCTACATTGTAAATTGATGTTGGCATGCATTTACAATCAGGCAGTGTTGTATACACTTTTTAATGGTGATAAACTTAAGCTGAATGTCCATGTAATGGGTTAATGTATAGGTTTACATACCTAGAAGCATTTTTATAGTAGGTCTAAACTCACATTAGATCACTTTTTATATTTGTGTTAACATTTTCATCTGTGCCTTTTTGGGTAATATGATTTCTCTCATGACTTTCTGGTGCCTATGAGCTAGCTGTCACCTACCTGAAAGGTGCTTACAGGTGAAGGTACTGTTTCTAAAAGCACACCACTGTGACGCCTTCTGCCCTCACAGTTTCAGTCTTGCCTCTTCTCTGTTCTCTTTTTGATGTAACGATAATGATGTTTATAAAGATAAAAACTTTCAAATCCCCAATATTCTTTGACTGCTTCTGACTTTATAACAGTTGCTGTGTTTGAATGTCAGATGTTTGTCTTGTTTTATAAGATACTCCAAGAATAAAACAATACAAACTTAATTTTCATATAATGATTATACTATCAATCTACGTAGAAATTAGTGTAGTGGATGTAAGAGTTTCTTTCTCTTAGTCTTTATATTTGTCTGGTTTGACTATAAGTAAAACAGTGTTTCCCAGAAAGTATTTCAGTTCATATTCGTACCAACTCAAAAACAAGGCTGTAGAGAAACATTTGTATAACAGGCCTAGTAGGTACCGATTAGAGACATAGTTTCGTTTTAGGCTTTTGTCTCTAATTACTCTCATTGTTCCAGCTATATCTAGAGGTCAGATTAGTGCTAATAATTTCCCAGACAATTGTCACCAATAATTCTAGTTGAACCAGGGGTCAAATATTTGTTCTGGAATTTTTACTGGTAGTGATCAGATAATTCACGAAAACATCGTTAATGCATTTAACTACAGAGCCATTAATAATAATTGTCAACACTGTAACACCAAAGCAGAATGGTTTGATTCTACTTTAGACCTGAGAGACTTAGTACCAGATTTTGAAGTTACTGTGTAATGTATAATGTGGAGAGAGGCAGTGCTGTGGGTTCCATAGTCTGTCTTTGAATATGGAGTCATTTATAGGTATTACTTCTCTTACTGGCACTACTTTAATATTTTCCTGTTAGAAGGACTCCCCATCCCTGCAAAAAGTCTCTCATTGATTGTACACACATAGGTTATTTTCTATAAAATTAATAGCCAAACATTTCTTTCAATAATAAAAACAGCCCGAGTGTGTCTTAGGGGGAAATTAATTGAAAAAAAAGCCCACATCTAATTATCCATACTGATTATGGATATCAAGAAGTGTCTGATTTCTGCCAGGTGTAGTTGTACACACCTGTAATCCTAGAGCTCAGGGGAGAAAGCAGGGGCAAGAGGATATGGATTTGAGGCCACTCTGGGTTAATAGCAAGTTCAAGGCAAGCCTGAGCAACAGGACAAGACCCAACACTGGGGAGGTAACTCTGGTTATAGCACTTGCTTACCATGGGCAGAACCCTGGGTTCAATCCCCAGTACCTCAAAGTAAATAAATACAAATAAAATCTGACTTCTTAGAGAACTGGAAATACGGAGTCAGGGAAGAGGCAAGTAAACATTTTGATGAAATACAAGAACTCATTGCATGAAGCTACAGCTGGCTATCAAGTTCTTCAGTATGTGGCTTATTAAAATAACTACTCTTATTTCTTTATTGTGTGTGTAGCATGTAAATTTGAAGTTATGTGAATGTTTATAGTTTCTCTTTTAAATTTTATATCAACAGTGTCCATATTTTACATAGTGAATGCTTTATGTATCACTTTGGAGTAGTTTGTAGAAATAGTACAGTTTGGCTTTTCAGTGGTTGTGACATTATATATTATATATATGTGTACATATCTTTATAACATTACTGTGTTTTGTAGTGTAAATGTCTGGGCAAGTTTTAATCCTTCAGATGCCTTTGTTTATTCCAGCAATACAGGCAACAACAGGCTCTGCAATAGAATTTACTTGTTTGCCTACCTTGATACTAGTAGCCCACATGAGCAAAACTCCTTTTGTAAATGTTACAGAAGTAGGGAAGAATAATAAGTAAATGTGTGAACTGTGGTTTTGTGTATTTCTCTTTGGGGATGGCTGATCAACTCCTTAAAGGGTACTAATTCCAGACTCATTAATTAAAATCGAGTTACAAAGTACATATCTAGTTTTGTGATTTAATATGGTGACTGTCAGCTGGGTTTGGTTTTGGTCATGACACTGAAGTTTCCAACAAGGAAGAACTTTGTGTGTTCTGTTGATTTGCTTGTTTAATGACAATGTTTAGAAAACCACAATTCACTGATTCACTTATTCTTGTCCCTAAACTGAATTATAGTGATAAGTACACTTGTATGACTGAAAAAACTATTTTGACACTTCACATTTGCAAAGTAGAGTATTAATAGTGTCAGCTTCAGATTTTGTACTTAAAATTTCTGGCTCACATATCCAATGGTGCAGATTTTAAAGTTTGTAAGAACAAATTTTTGTTTAAAAAACAAAAACTTGCTCCTAGTTTTGTGACCTTGTGTACTTTTGAAATAAAATTAAGAAAGCAGTTCTCTGCCTTGTGTGTGGCTTTATTGTGCCTTTTAAAATGTCTGCTAAAGATCCAGTACATTTATCCTTACTGGTTTCCTGTTTCAAGTTCCCCTTCCCTTGGATCCTTCACACAGGTTTTCTTCAAGTGTTTTTAGATGACTAATCTGAAGCCCCCCCAAGCAATTTTCTGTATATGATTGATGATATCAGCCTGCCAACTTATCACCAGTGCTGTATCCTAAGTAACAGAACCTTAATGGCTCTCCATCCGTTCTGTGACTAATCTAAAATCAAGGTGTAGCAGGGATGGTTTCTTCTAGCTGTGAGAGTTTGACATGTTCCAGGCCTCTGTGTTTGGCTTACACGTGACTGTTTTCTCACTGCTTCCCTTCATATTGTCCTTCCTCTGAGTGTCTCTCCAGATAACATTTTTAAAGGACATCAGTCATACTGTATTTAGACCCACACTAAAGACCTGAATTTAATAAGGGTTAAGTGTCAACACAGGAATCAGACGGTAGAGGCAATTCAACTCAACTGCAGTAGTTGTAAATTACGAAGTGAAGGCTAACAAAATGGTCAGAGCTGGTGTGTACCTAGGTTTTCTGTTTAATTTCAGTGATTTAATAAAAATCATCCTCAGCTACCTCATCCTTGCCCCAGCATAGGCTGTCTTTATTCCAGACAGTATGATGATAATACTTTCTTTTTTAAAAAATATATTTTTATTCATTCATTTATTTAATTTATTTATTTGAGAGAGAGAGGCAGAGAGAGAATGGGTGCGCCAGGGCCTCCAGCCACAGTAAACGAACTCCAGACACATGTACCCCTTTGTGCATCTGGCTTATGTGGGTCCTAGAAAATCAAACTGGGATCCTTTGGCTTTGCAGGCAAATGTCTTAACCTTAAGCCATCTCTCCAGTCCGATGATAATACTTTCTAATCATCACACACCTGCTTGTTAATTGAAAAGTAGTTGATGAAATGCTTCTCTATTTGTCTTTCTGAATCTAATAGACAAGATGAACTGATACTTTTTTCAGGGAAAATGAACTTTTAGGAAGTTATGCATTTTGTTACTGATAGGATAACTGAATAATCGTCTGTAGTATTTCAAAAAGGCACTGATACATACAATACAGAGTAAAATATGATACTCTCATCAGTGTTTCTGTTCCCAAATCCCTTATTTAAAAAGTATTTTATTTATTTATTTGAGAGAGAAAAAGAAGCAGATAGAGACAGGGAGAATGGGCACACCAGGACCTCCAGCCTCTGCAAAGAAACTCCAGACACATATGCCACTTAGTGCATCTGGTTTTATGTGGGTACTGGGGAATTAAACCTGGGTCCTTAGGCAGACAAAGGCCTTAACCACTGAGCCATCTCTCCAGCTCCCCAATTCCCTTTCAAAAAAAAGTTTGTTAATTTTTGGATGTTTATCCAAAGAACAGTTAAAAGTATGTAATGAGAGTATGGTCAGCTTAATTATCTTTTTAAAAATATTCTATACATAAATTAACATGTGTGTGAGTTCATCCTGAATATTTACTTTAAAAAGTTAATAGGGAAGCCGGGTGTGGTGGTGCACGCCTTTAATCCCAGCACTCGGGAGGCAGAGGTAGGAGGATCGCCATGAGTTCAAGGCCACCCTGAGACTACATAGTGAATTCCAGGTCAGCCTGGGCCAGAGTGAGACCCTACCTCAAAAAACCAAAAAAAAAAAAAAAAAAAATGTTAATAGGGGCTGGAGAGATGACTTAGCATTTAAGGCTCTTGCTGGCAAAGCCTAATGACTTGGGTTTGATTCCCCAGTACCCATGTAAAACAAGATGGTGCATGGGATTAAAGTTCGTTTGTAGTGGTTGGAGGCCCTGGCATATCCATTCTCCTTCTCTCTCTCTTCTCTGCTTCTGTTTGCAAATAAAATAGTTTAAAAAATATAAAAATAGTGAACGGATTGATCATGAGGGAGGGGCATTAGGTTTTAGGTTGGAGCAACTGGAAAATTGAGGTGGAAAAGGTAAGATTAGCAAATTAGAATGTTTTGAGAATCCTGTTTTAGCCATGCAGCATGTGGGTTACAAAGTTGGACCAGCATAGAAAAGTCAGGATTGTAGATAGACTTCGCATTTGTTAGGAAAGATGGTAGACAAGAGATAGGTGCCATTATGACGGGCAGTTATCGGCTAGAGCCCTCACTGACTCTGGAAATTGCTGGAAATGAAGCTAAGGAACGCTGTCTTGAATGTGTGAGTTTATAGTGTTTACTGGTCTATGAATGTTGAGCTCCTCCCCTGGAAAGGTCATGGGGATAGCTGAGGTGAGACAAAGAGGATGTAAATTGAGGAGAGATGAGTGGGGAAGGGGAGAAAGGTGGACCCTGGTACTCAGAATGCTGGGAGGTTTGTATCATGAAGACTTGGTTTGTTTTGGGGAGTTTTTATTTTGAAGCAGTCTTACTGGCCCTGACTAACCTGGAACTCAGTCTGTAGTCCATGCTGGCCTGGAAATCACATTGATTTCCCCACCTCAACCTCCTCAATTCTGGGATTAAGGTGTGCACCACCATTACCTAAATGATTTTTGCTGGTAAATTAAGCTCTTGGTGTTTGTATGAGCATGGTTACTTTCATTCCATCTGTATTTTACTGACCAAAACTACCTGTTCTATCCATTTTAGATGTTGTAGAGGACTTGGGGGCATCTAAGGAAGACAAAAGGCATGACCACTACCTGATAACGGTATCAAATGGCTACGTGCCTCAAAGCCTCTCCCCATATACTTCTAGATCAAAGTTGTTGAAACTGTTACTTCTTGATTAATTCTTAACACATTATGTGCTCTTTGTCCTCAAAAGTTTTCCTAGACACAATCCAATGTGAAGTTCACTTAGCCTGGTTTTACACTTTACAATTTTCTTTATTTTTTTTATTTTTTTTTTTTGGTTTTTTGCAAAGTAGGGTCTCACTCTGGTCCAGGCTGACCTGGAATTAACTATGTAGTCTCAGGGTGGCCTCGAACTCTCGGCAATCCTCCTACCTCTGCCTCCCGAGTGCTGGGATTAAAGGCGTGCGCCACCACGCCCGGCTTCAATTTTCTTTATATTTATGTTTGCAGGTATGTCAATGTTTCTTGCTACTGCAAACAAATGCCAGACACGTGTATCACTTTTTATGTTCAGCTTTATTGTAGGTACAGGGGAATTGGGACCAATAGGTTTGCAAGTCAAGTGCCTTTAACTGCTGAGCCATCTCCCCAGCCCCCTACACCTTTTTTGTTTTGTTTTGTTTTTTGAGGTAGGGTCTCCCGGCAGCTCAGGCTGACCTGGAATTCACTATGTAGTCTTAGGGTGGCCTCGAACTCTCGGCAATCCTACCTCTGCCTCCCGAGTGCTGGGATTAAAGGTGTGCGCCACCACTCCTGGCTTCCCTAGTCCCATTTTTAAGTTCTAGAAAAGAAGAAAGGGAGAGGCTGTTCTGGCACATCCTCAACACTGTTCTATTCCAAACTTGTGGTCTTGTCTGACCTTAGGAGGATGACCTCGTGCCATCAAGTCTTCTCTCTTCATTTGTTCCCTTGGACGTCTTTTCATTTATTTAGAATAATTCCTATTTGTGAGGGCTCTGTGGATATCCTGTGAGCTTTTTCTTTTGCATTCCTTTGCTAACTTGAAGGAGCTCTTAAATATGAAATTCCCTCCTTGTGATTTGAATTGCAGTATTTTCCCTCAAGGTATCATTCTTATTTGGCTGTTTTATGATTTTTGTCCTCAACTGACCATGTGATCCTAATCCTTTCTAAATCTCCACCACCAGAAAAACCATTCTGGTCCAACCTGATTTCTCCCTCCTTGATAGAAATACCCTTGTAGGGGGCTGAGGTTCTCCTCTGCTTAAGCCAGATGCCCATCTTCATAAGGGTATGATAGAAGTTTCAGCAGTCTATGTGATAATTCAAACAGCTCCTGGTTTTCTTCACATTGGACACGTTTACCTAGAAGCTTGATGGAATGAGCACAAGCTATGCAAGGTTATCTTGCACTTAGAGAAGATGCAGCCTGGTCACATGTTTGGTTACTGTCACACACTATTTTCAGTTGAATGTTGGCCACTGGCACTGTGCTCTTTTAATGTTCTTAAGTAGGACATTTTCCCTCCCACATAGTCTCAAAAGTGTCAACAAGAAGTACATTTCTAGGCAACAGTAGAATGACCTTGTAGTTTCTGGGCAGGCAGAGCCATCAAGAAATACCAGTAAGTCCCATTTATAAACTGTTGGAAAAGTCAAAATCTTCCAACATTCACTAGTCTTTTAAGAATGTAAAAAAAGTTAGGTATCTTAAGTACTCACTGAAACATGACACGAGGTAAAACATGTTCAGAGTAGGTAGATTCACTACATTACAGTGAGCAGGGCTTTATGAACGATGTATGTATGTGTTTGAAGTTTCTTGATATTGGCAAACAATATGCTACAGCTAAGTGAAACTGGTCCTCCACATGCAAACACAAAAATTTTAAAGAGATGAGAACAGATGTTTGAGAAATAGTGTTTATTCAATGAAGACGGTATTTCAGAGGTAAGTTTGTTTTTAAACCAGATACAGATAAACTGGAATTCTGAAAGACACACTATCAAAAATATTACTATCTAGCATTCCATTTTACCAAGCCCAGTGTCATTTTATTTAAAAAAAAAAATCCAGAAAGAGTTTGATTTCTCAAAGCCATACAGTACTGCATCTGCCTCCTGATTTCTTGCATTGACTTTGGGAGAAATATGGCAGGAAAGAAGTTAGAATGAATATGAAAATTATATTTAAAAATTTAGGAGAAAAACAGCAACAAGAAAATAGTCTACATTTTCACATTGTGTCCATAAACTATTTCTTATAATACAACACAATTGTCTAGGATTACAGAAGTAAAAGCTCCTCCATCCTCTAAAAATTCAATTATTGGGTGTAAGATTCAGGTTACCTTTCTGTTGTATATGCTTATATATAAACTAATGAATGAATATTTACTAACAGAAATCACTATGGAATACTTAAAACTTTTCCACTTCTACTAGAAAAGTGTTACTTTACCTTCTTAACCAAGTAACATTATCCAGCCTTTAGCTTTGATATTGCAAAAGAATATCTGACGCCCTCTTGTGGGCAGTAATATGGCCTAAATCAAGGCAATCACACCATTATTAACAGATTAAGGGTAACAACTAGTAACAGTTTAAGAATACACAACCCGTTGTATGTAACTCCTAGAAAACATGTGTTCTGGAGTCTAAGTGCCTGGGTTTCAAGTTCTGTAGTTTTAAGAGTTTTCATCTATAAAGTAGGTAATATTAGGACATACAAATGTGGTTTGATTATAAAATGACCACCATAAGCTCATGTGTTTGAACACTTAGTCCCCAGTGAAGTGGTTCCCATTGGGAAGGTTGTGGAACCTTTAGGAAATGGGAGCTGTGCTAGAGGAAGTGTGTCACTGGGTGGCCTTGAGGTGTTCCAGTCCTTCTTGCTGTTCTCTTCCTCCATTCCTGTCTGCTTGACATACCAGCTTCCTGTCCTGCCTTGCTTTCTCCCACCACAACAGACTCTACCCTTTGAAACTGTAAGCCAAAACTCCCTAAACTGCTACTGGATGGGCATTTTTGTCCCAGCAGTGTGAAAGTAACTGATAGAACTAGTTTATCATTGAATGGTGAATTCCCATCTTGCTATGTAGTCATACACATTAATTACCATAGTGGCAAAATGTAATAAACCCATATGGGTTACATTATTTTTATTACACCTAATTATTTTTAATTTATAGATAATAGTCTCACCATGTAGTGCAGGCTGACCTCAAACTATGCCGTGTAAGCGGGCTTTGAACTCACATAATCCTTGTTTCAACTTCCCAAGTGCTGATTGCAGGTGTGCATACTGTGCCCAGCTAAGTGGGTTCTATAAGGTTTTTATTTTCATTTTTCAGTTTTTCAAAGTAGGGTCTCACTCTAGCCCAGGCTGACATGGGATTCACTATGTAATCTCAGGGTGGTCTTGAACTCATGGCAATCCCCCTACCTTTGCCTCCCGAATGCTGGGATTAAAGGTGTGCGCCACCACACCCGGCTACAGTGATTTTTTTTTTTTTTTTTTTTTTTTGAGGTAGGGTCTCATTCTAGCCCCAGGCTGACCTGGAATTCACTATGTAGTCTCAGGGTGGGTACCTCTGTCTCCCGTGAGCTGTGATTAAAAGCATGCACCACCACATCCGGCTACAATGATTCTTTTTATACTCATTTTCACCCTTCAAATACCTTACGTAAACTTGATACTTGCCAGGTATATAGTTTCTTAATATTAATCATCTAATTTTGTGGTAGTTTTAATGGTGGCCCCGTAGACTCAGATGTTTTTGATTGAGCTTGCAACTTGAATCTCTCATAGGGGGAGCCCTGCTGGAAAGAGACTTGTCACTTGGGGGCAGATCTTAAGTCACAGTACTAAGGTTTTCAGAGCATTTTGTTTAGATCTATGGAAGTGAGCCAACTTCTTCCACCATTGACAATGTTTCTTCTGAATTCTGTAAGCCTGAAATGTAAACCCTTTTCTCCCATAAGCTGCTTCTGTTTGGATGCGTGTCCAATAATGTGAAGGAACTGCAATATATTTCATTCTGTGATAAAGTTCTAAGATGACCCTGGTGATTCATACTTGTAATCCCAGCACTGTGGAGGCAGAGCTCACTAAGGTCACTCTCGGCTAAATAGCTAAGATGGAGGCCAGTTTGGGACATGGAACTCCATCATAAAAGAATCTAACATGGCCAAGTTTTATTATTGTACAAGTGTTTTCACTCCTCTCATAAAATATTGATGTTTTCATGTTGGTAGACCTAATAATCATTCATTACTGCAAATGTTTAAATAAAGCATTCTTACATCAACTGTATTTCTGAAAGGATTTCACAGGCTATTTGTTTCTCAAGTATATTGGTATTATTAAAAATAAATGCACTGAGCTTAAGTGTTTAAAAAAATTTTGGTTTTTATTTTGGTTTGTATCCGTTATAGGATACAAAATACTGTTATAAAAATCTAAAAGCCAGGCATGGTGGTCCACACCTTTAATCCCAGCAGTTGGGAGGCAGAGATAGGATTGCTGAATTCAAGGCCAGCCTGAATGTGATAATTTGAATAGATGTCCCCCAATATATTAGTGTTTTATTAGTTTATAGTTTGTATTTGCAGCCACCTTGCTGGAGGCAATGTCACTGGGCTGATCTTAAGGTGTGGTGGTGGGTTTGAGATTCCATTGTAAAGATATGCAAAGTGTGCCTAGGGGGAATTCCTGAAGTGTGCTGTGCTGTGTAGCTGGTGGCTTTTCTCTCTCTTGCCTGGTCCTGTAAGAACAGGCCACTTCTCCTGCCATTTTGGAACTTCCCCTGGATCTGTAAGCTTTAATAAATAATATCCCTTTTTCTATAACTGTGCCTGGGCTGGAAGTTCCTCTCAACGAACCTGAAGCTGTCTGCTACACTGAGACTACATAGTGAGTTGCAGGTCAGCCTGGGCTAAAGTGAGACACTACCTCAAAGAAAGAAAAATGTAAAAATTAAAATGTACAAAGTAGAAAAACAATTGCCTGTACTTGTCTTCTTTGCTCTGCCTCTGAGGACATTTACTATTAAAACTTAGTGTTTCTTTTTCAGGCAATATAGACACATAATAATACTTCCTTGAACTAAGTGTACATTTTACTAATTGCTCATTTGTTGTGTTTTTTTGCCATCCAAAAATGTTTTATGGTAAACCCTTCTACATAAATTGGCCCCTTATTTGAGTACTTCTGTAGATAGATTTCTAGAAGTACAATTGCTGAGTTAAAAGACACACTAAAGGTATAAGTACCTTCCAGGTTATAGTCCCTTAAATCTCTATTAGCATGAAAACTATTTTTTATGTTATCACCTCACCATCAAGGGCTTTCTATTGGGAAGCAGGTAATTTCTGCAATGAAACTGCAGGAGCCTTTTCTGTAACCTGTGCTTGCGTAGAGCAACTTCCCAGTGTGAGGAGCCAGTGCCATCTCTCATGCGGGGATAATGCTGCTTTCCTGCGAGCCTCGCTGCACAATGGCCTCACATATTTGAGTCAATACTAAACATATGGAAAAATTGTAACATAATGAGTTTGAACATTGTACAATAGGTTAAATCATGAAAAATTTGATAACTAAGAAAAGTTAAAAGACTGGCAAACTTGGGCATTACTATTATTATTTCTCTGTGTAATCTTTCCTTCAGTTCCTTTTTTAAAAATGTATTATTATTATTTTTTTTAATGAGAGAATTGGCATGCCAGGGCTGTAGCACTATAGACAAACTCCAGAGGCATGTGCCACCATGTACATCTGGCTTACATGGGTTCTGTGGAGTTGAACCTGGGTCCTTAGGCTTCATAGGCAAGCGCCTTAACTACTAAGCCATCTCCAGTGTTCAATTGCCCCCTTTTTTTTTTTTTTTTTTTTTTAGAGATAGGGTCTCACTCTAGCTCAGGCTGACCTGGAACTCACCATGGAGTCTCAGGGTGGCCTCAAACTCATGGCAATCCTCCTACCTCTGCCTCCCGAGTGCTGGGATTAAAGGCATGCGCCACCACGCCCGGCCCTCAGTTGCCTTTTTGTCAGATCTTACTCTGATACTAAACCCACTTCACAGTTCCAAGAGTTGGTAGGAGTTACACAGGTAACAAACTATGTGTGGTGAGGAGGTACTATGCAGCACAGCTTTCTGTTAGTGAATGTGGGTATCTGTAAGTTCTCACAGTCCTTATCTAAATGGAGATCAAAGTAGTATATACCTCCTGAGGTTGTTGTAAAGATTAAATTATTGGCACATAATAAAAATAATTACTATTAACTGGAAAATGATAGAACGGCTTTGCAACGTAAAATGCACATAGTAGGTGAGTATGCCTCTTCTCAATCATCAAATAAGAAAATTATCGCAAACTTCATAGCTGAGAAGTCAACATAGATGCTTTATACCACAATAAATTGACAAATGGCACTTTCATACCGATACAATAGAACTTACCAAATTAATCTGTATTTTTAAAACATCCATGTTCATGTTAAACCTCCAAAATTTACAGCTTGCTGTTATACCTACAAATACAAAATGGAAAATTAAAACAATCGTTCAGACACAACCACTCCTGCTGGAAATCATTAGTTTTCAAGCTCAAATTATGCATAGTTTGTTTTTGCCTAAGGGGAAACATGTGCCCCAGGCTTACTAGAGTAAGAACCAACTTTTTTTTCAGTAGAGACCTAAAAGCCATTTTGTTGAGAGCTTTACTATTACTTGATTTAAATAAACTTGAAAACAAGGTAGACAGCCGGGTGCAGTGGTGCACACCTTTAATCCCAGCACTCGGGAAGGCAAAGGTATTGAGTTCGAGGCCAGCCTGATACTGCATAGTGAATTCCAGGTCAGCCCGAGCTAGAGCAAGACCCTACCTCAAAAAAACAAAAACCTAAACAAACAAAAAAAAACCCAAGATAGACAACCAGTAAAGTCCAAAATCTTACATAGGGAGTTATCTAAGATTTAGTGAAAATCAAAATTAGCTCTTCCCAAGAGCTGTCATTTAGTATGTTGGAACCTATGAAAAACAAACTGATGTTTCATAGTAATGTGCAAAGAATGGTCTGGAACTTGGCAAGTAACCAAAATGCTTCTCTTCCGGGTAGTGGCTGTTAGGCTATAGATTTTCCCAAGTTTATACCAAGAACATAAGCAAACTAATAGAACAAATGCTGTCTTTCATGAGAAAAATAATTAGCTTCTCAACTTTACACCAATTGCCCACAAATCTGTCATTATCTCTATAAAATCTTCTAAGACCCATAAAGGAACAGTGACAATTAAACTTAGTGGGGCTTGGTGATCTCTGCCTATCCTCAGCACGGGGGTGGGGTGGGGGATGATCATAGCTCAGCAGTCAGACTAGCCTGGAAAACAGCATGGTTCCACACTCAAAGCAACTTTTCTCATTTTAAAACTACCCTTCTTGTGATACCATCTACCAGGAGAAAAGTCCTAATGTGCTGTAGAAGCATGTTAAAGTTACAATTGAACTGTCAAAAGCACAACAGTATTTGTTTAAAGTAGGCAATTATCTGTTTAAAAGTATTTCAAGTATTTCTGGCTGGGAATGGTGGTGTGTGCCTTTAATCCCAACACTTGGGAGGCAGAGATAGGATAGCTGTAAATCTGAGGCCAGCCAGAGACAAAGTGAATTCCAGGTTAGCCTAGACTAGAGTGAAATCCTACCTGCTGGAAAAAAAACAAAGTTTCTGGATGAAGCTGACAACAGGGAGGCAGAGATGGTATGATCAGAGTTAGAGAGGTCAGCCTGAGACTACAGAGTCAATTTCAGGTCAACAAGACCCTACCTCAAAAAAACAAAAAAAAACTGCAACAGAAAGTTTTTAAATATATTTTTATTTATTAGAAAGAGAGAGAATGGGGGCACACCAGGGCCTCCAGCCACTGCAAGCGAACTCCAGATGCATGCACCCCCTTGTGCATCTGTCTTAAGTGGATCTTGGAGAATCAAACCGGGATCCTTTGGTTTGCAGGCAAACGCCTTAACTGCTAAGCCATCTCTTCAGCCCAGCATAATTTTTTTAACCAACAAAGCCACCTACTGAGTTATTACTACGCTATAGTTTGTTTTTGGTTATTGGGGCAAATAATTTAAGACCAAATGTTTAAAGATGAGAGTGATGGGAAAGTACTGTTGAGCTTTATTTTTATCTTTGGATGGAAAAATACCCAAATTCTTATAGACTTTTTTTTCTTTCTGTAGTTCAAGTACGCTTACAAGACAGATGGGATTACAGTGGTATAAATATGAAGGAATACAGAAGAATCTGAAGTTCTGTACTGTCTTCTTTAGAAGTCTAGTAAAAAGGTGTTTTTGAAAGCACAAGAAACTGACTAAAGTTGCTGGAACAACATTTTTGCTTTATGTACTGGTGTCAGGTCAGAAGTCATGTAAAATTAACTTACCAAAATCCTATGTATAATGACTATGATATTTATATTTTCAATTAGCTACAACTAATAAACTATACTTTTATATGTATATTTTGATATGTGGCCTTTGGGAAGGTATGGTTAATAAAAATTTTTAAAATAAAGTTTCAAATTCTATTTTCTTTCCTATTCAGATATATTAATAAAATATCCCTTCTAGTTTTTCCTTTTGCAATGTGGTATTTTTGTGACATATGCATGGGCATACAAATGCTTTTGTCCTGTGTACACACGTGGTGGCCAGTGAATGACTATCAGGAAGTCTCTTGCTTATCTGCATGTTAACCTGAAGACAGAGTCTCTCAACCCAGAGCTGCTGCCATTTTTGGTAGTCAGTGAGTCAAGTATTCCCAGGTCTTTCTCCTCACTAGAGTTACAGACATGCATGGCCACACTCAGCTTTAAACATGCTGGAGAATCAAACTCAGTGGGTCTAAGTCCCTTATGTTTGCATGGCAAGTACTCTTACCCACTAAACCATCTCTGCAGCCCTTTTCTTTTTCCTGCATAAAAACCACACATTATCATGCCTTGAACTACTTTTTATTTGCAACTACATGATTTCACGCAATTGTTCTAAACAATGACATAAAATAGATTTTCTTGTGTATAAATAACTTACAT
This sequence comes from Orientallactaga sibirica, assembly GCA_036365145.1. Taxonomy (NCBI): domain Eukaryota; kingdom Metazoa; phylum Chordata; class Mammalia; order Rodentia; family Dipodidae; genus Orientallactaga; species Orientallactaga sibirica. The sequence continues at coordinate 16,318,485 of JAEOAD010000053.1, read as the reverse complement.
ACTCTCCATAAAGTAAATGCTTAAAGGTGCGAGAACACATTGTCCACTCTACAGTGTTTTTGTATCCAACAGAGTCAATGCACAATATATAAATACTCAAGTTCAATATTAAAAACTCAGGCACTTGACTAACTTTAATAAATTTTCTGAAACTATATCAATATATCTAAAGTGCGTATATATACTTTTTAAGAAAGATTCTCAGCAACTTTTCTATAAAAATAAGTTTGATGGTTTGGCCATCTAACTTCACTACAAGTATGAACTTTGAACATACAGTAAGGTATATTCTACCTTCCTATCAACAGAACTAATACAAACAAAAGGAGCTAGTGAGGTGCCAACATATGAGGGTTAATCCAGTGATTCCGGTCACAATGCATCCCAGGAGGAGGTACCCACGTTACAGGAATTGGGCGATAGGCTTTATTCTTTCTTCCTGGATTTGGGTAGCCAAATGGAACAGGAGGGTAGTGACTCTGATGGCTGTTCCCTCGGTACACTCCTGGCTTTTTTCTGGGCAAAGGGTGCCACATTGGAAGAGGTGGAAATATCAGCTCTGAAATCTGTAGGGAAGAGAAAGCATTAAGTTAGTTCAATGGAAAAACTTAATAAAACTACATATGCTTCCAAATTTCTCCCTATAAATCAAAAACATCACTCACCTACAACCTTAAGAGTCGGACTAAGTGACTACAGTTACATCTAGGTATGCTGAAAAACCTCATTCATAACAGATGACCTATGCTTTTTTGAATGAAATAAGAAATGAACTCAAACACATCTAAAATGACCTAAACCAAAAAAGATGAAACCCAGCATGAACGGAAGTTGTAAGACAATGTGTCATGCTTAGACAGTAGATTCTATAGTTAAGCCAGGAGTACCTTTCAAACACCAACAGTCATGCCCCAGTCATGGTTTACTGAATACGTATAGTTCAGATTTCTCATCTACAATCTGGCCTTCCAAATGTATCTTTTAAAATTGCATTATGTATATCACTGAATTCAGATGACAGAAAACCAAAGATACAAAGGGCCGAGTGGGAAGACCCTGTTCTTTACCAAGTTAGACTCAATAATTACCCTTCACAGGTGCTGCTAACACCAGATTTGTGTGTATATCTGAAGAGACATTCTCTGCATGTCCCTGTGAACATGTCTGAACAGTTAAGACACACACTTTAAGTTTTTGCATTTGGCCGTATCACCATATATTTTCAATTTCTTCACTCAGAAATAAAAGTATTAGTAAGATATGTATATACTTGCTAGGTGTGGCAGCACGCCTTTAATCCCAGTACTTGGAAGGCAGAAGTAGGAGGATTATTGCCATTGAGTTTAAGGCCCCCCTGAAACTACATACTGAATTCCAGGTCAGCCTGTGCTAGAGTGAGACCCTACCTCAAAAAGCAAAGAAAAAAAAAAAAAGAAAAAAAAGTTATGTATATATTTAATTTTAAAAGTGCCAATGTTTCAATATACCATTTTAAACTCCTACCAAAGGGGTTGGGAAGATGGCCCAGCAGTTAAGATCACTTGCTTAAACTCCTACTAAGAATTTATGAAATCTAGATGCTTTATCAACCTCTTGAATAATATTTGGTATTTAAACTTTTTACTTAGAAAAGTAGTGTTTAAGCCGGGCATGGTAGCACACGCCTTTAATCCCAGCACTCGGGAGGCAGAGGTAGGAGGATCACCGTGAGTTCAAGGCCACCCTGAGACTACATAGTGAATTCCAGGTCAGCCTGAGCTACAGTGAGACCCTACCTTGAAAAACCAAAAGCCAAAAGAAAAGAAAAGTAGTGTTTAGGGCTAAAGAAAAGAGAATGCTCAGTGGTTAAGGAACTTGCCCAAAAACTAGTGTTTTACTGTAGCTTTAATTTGCATTTCCTTGATGACAAGTAAGATTCACACCTTTTGATATGCTTACTGGTTATTTACACTTCTTTAGTACAGTGTTTATTTGTAACTTCTGCCCATTATTTCTTTTACTTTTGTATGTGTGTTGTGTTTCACACTGGGGATATAACCTAGGACCTCATAATACTAGGCATGTGCTATATTGTTGAGCTACCATATCCCTACCACTTTTCCAATTTTTATTTTAAGGCAGGGTCTCACCTGTTCAGGCTTGCTATGAAATTGTGATCCTAACTCAGCCAAGTCGCTGGTTAATTACAGGGTTGTGCCACCAGGCCTAACTTTATTGATTTTTTGGGAGGGAGTAATTTTTAAAGGGTATTTTGGAAGCCAGTCTTTTACTGATATATGTAATATTATTCTATCTTAGTTTATGGCTTACCACTTTTTTTTAATGAGAAAAATGGTTGTTGGTGCTGGACGTGGTAGTGCACGTCTTTAATCCCAGCACTTGGGAAGCTGAGGTAGGAGGATTGCTGTGAGTTCGAGGCCAGCCTGAGACTACAGAGTGAATTGCTAGTGAGACCCTACTTCAAAAAGCCAAAAAAAGGAAAAATGGTTGTTAATTGTATCCCGTATGTCTCCTTCTGTCCCACCCAGTTCTTTATTATATTGTTATCATTAATTACTATTATTGTTGTTTTGAGGCAGGGTTTCATTCTAGTCCAGGCTGACATGGAACTTACTCCATATGTAGCTCCAGTCTAGCTTCAAACTCATGGTGATCCTCTTAGCTCAGTCTCCTAAGTGCTGGGATTTAAAGGTATGTACCACCACACCAAGTTCCCATCTAGTTCTTGGAAGACTTTCCTCATTGAATTGATCTGGCACTTTGGTGTGGGGCTGGGGGGGTGACCCCCAAATGTACAAAAATAATCATTTTCTGCACTTTGTATCTGTTCCCGATTTATTGTGTATCTTTAAATCATCAGCAGTCTTGATGAATGTAATAGCTTTATATTAATATGAGTCCTTACATTGGATTTTCTTCCTTAAAATTTTAGAATATACTATTCACTTTATAGAAAAGGCCTTTTGGCGGGGATTGAGGGAGGGGGGAAAGGTTTGGGATTTTGAGTTCAATTTATAGAACTAATTTGGGGAGCATGAAAAGCGGACTCTATGGGTAACTTACAGAAACCCTACAGAACAAAGCCCCCTGAAGTAGGTTGTTTTCCTTGATAACCCCTTTTAAAGCTATTGTGAATGCCAGAGTCAAGATAAAGATTGAAGGGGAGCAAGCATACAAGCTTTCTACACAAGGGCTTGTAACAGTACTGTTTTTTTGCTTTGAAGCATTTTAAGAATATGATGCCAAAGGGAAAGTTTTTATCAAAAAACATGCAAGTCAATTTCTGTACCTTTCTATTACCATAACAGTCTTTCATGAATGGGAAAAATGTAATCTGATTTTAAGAGAAAACTTAAAAGTTAAAGTCAATTTACTTATAAAGAATTAACAGCAACTAATTTATATTAGAGCTTATATTCTTACTTTATTTAAGAAAAATTGGGGGGTGGTAAAATCACATTAAATTCAATAAATGTAACCTGCAATATATAATACACCATACTGAGTAATGCCCGTGGTATCTATGACCTAGGTTTTAAAAATGATTCTGAAAGGCAAATAGACTTACAGTTGGACAGCAGGAATTCTCGTGACACTATTTTATATTGTTTAGTTTTATGAAGCGGGCCTGGGAGATAGCTCAGTGGTTAAAGGCTCTTGGCTCAGGTTGTGTTCTCCAATACCTATGTAAAGCCAGTTATACAATGTGTTGCATGTGTCTGGAGTTTCTTTGCAGAGGCAAGAGGCCCTGGCATGTGCATATTCTGTCTCTCTACTACCCCATGTCTCTCTTTGCAATAAAATAAAGTTTTATAAAGCCATACTTGTTAAAATAGACAAACACATGTACCTCTAGTATACAATAATCTTAACTAACTTAACTATTCTTTCTCTCAAGCCAATAAAATCTTCAGCAGACAAACAAAAAAGTAAGCTTCATTGGAAAAATATTCATTATATAAATCTAAGCTGAATGTGAAAGCGTAGCTTTGATACTCAAAACTAATAATATGCTTCTTACTCCTTAGGTTCAACTATTTCAGTCTAACTCTGATCTTGGTATGAAAAGGATACATTTTAAAATGTACTGAAAATTCTGTAAGTATGTGTAGAGTAAGACTCCCTACCTAAGTTTCCCTGACTTAAAATATTTTGCTTCTGTTAGTGTGTATTGCTCTGTGTGTGTGTGTGTGTGTGTATGGATGTGCAACTACTTATGTAAGCCAGAGGTTAATGTTCAATTTCTTTCTTAATTCTTCACCCAATTTTTTTAGGTCTCAACCCAGAGCTTATCAACTTGACTGGAGTAGCTAGGCAGCAAACCCCAGAGATCCTTCTGTCTCTCCCTCCCCAGGACTACAGGTATGTGCCATTATGCCTAGCATGTGGCATTGGTGTAGGGGATCCAAATTCAAACGCCAAGTCTTGCAAAGCAAGACTTAAGACCAAGTCATCTCCCCAGCCTCTGTCCTCAATGTAAATAGGGTCTCACTCTAGCCCAAGCTGACCTGGAATTCACTATGGAGTCTCAGGGTGGCCTTGAATTCATGGCTATCCTCCTACCTCTGCCTCCTGAGTGCTAGGATTAAAGGCCACCATGCCTGGCTGTTCACATTTTAAAAAGTTTATTAGATGTTTTTTGGTATAAATTAAATGAAGCTGTAAATGCAAGCATACTAGTTTGTTTCAGGTGTAATGAGGGAGATTTTGCTTTGGATTGAGTAAAACAATAATGAAAATATAATTTAGTGAAGTTTCTCTTTAAGAATGCAAAGGGAAAGAAGAATGAAAGTTAATCCAAAAGCACAAAAATGGAACTGTGAGAAGACTATAAAAAGTGATTAATATATATTTTTTTGTTTTGTTGAGGTAGAGTCTCACTTTGGTCCAGGCTGACCTGGAATTAACTATGTAGTCTAAGGGTGGCCTTGAACTCATGGCGATCCTCCTACCGCTGCCTCCCGAATGCTGGGATTAAAAGTGTGTGCCACTCCGCCTGGCTATAACTTTTTAATAAAATAAGCATTTAAAAAATATCAGTCATCAGGGGAAAGAGATGGCTCAGTGGTTAAAGACCTTTGCTTGAAAGTCCCCAGGGCCCACATAAAGCCAAATACAAAGTGGCGCATGCATATGGAGTTTGTCTGAAGCAGCTGGAGGATCTGGCATACCCAATTCTGTCTGTCACTCTGTCAAATAAATAAATATATTAAAAAAAATCAAAGATGGGCATGGTGGTGCAAGCCTTTAATCCCAGCACTTGGGAGGCAGAGGTAGGAGGATTGCAGTGAGTTTGAGGTTACCCTGAGACTCCATAGTGAATTCCAGGTCAGCACGGCCTAGATCAAAACCCTACCTCGAAAAACAAAAAAAATGAAAATAAAAATAAAAAATCAGAGCTGGGCATGCTGTGGCTGTCACACACCTTTAATCTCAGTAGGAAGATTGCCCTGAGTTCCAGGCACTCTGAGACTACATAGTGAATTCCAGGTCAGCCTGGGCTTACAGTGAGACACTACCTCGAAAAAAAAAAAAAAAAAAAAAAGGGCTGGAGAAATAGCAGTTAAGGCGTTTGCCTGCAAAGCCAAAGGATCCCAGTTCAATTCTCCAGGACCCACGTAAGCCAGATGCACAAAGGGCACATGCTTCTGGAGTTCGTGTGCAGTGGCTAGAGGCCTTGGTGTGCCAATTTCCTTTTTGTCTGCCTCTCTCCTATATCTCTCTCTGCTGGCAAATAAATAAAGAAAAATAAAAAAAAAAACCAACCCCCCCCCCAAAACAAAACAAACAAACAAAAAAAAACAGTAACCGGTCATGGTGGTGCGTGCCTTTAATCCCAGCACTTGGGAGACAGAAGTAGGAGGATTGACATGAGTTCAAAGCCACCCTAGGGCTGGAGAGATGGCTTAGCGGTTAAACGCTTGCCTATGAAGCCTAAGGACCCCGGTTCGAGGCTCGATTCTCCAGGACCCACGTAAGCCAGATGCACAAGGGGGTGCATGCATCTGGAGTTCGTTTGCAGTGGCTGGAGGCCCTGGCGCACCCATTCTCTCTCTCCCTCTCTCTCTCTCCCCCCCCCCACCTATTTCTGTATCTCTCTCAAATAAATTAATTTAAAAAAAAAAAAAAAAAAAGCCACCCTAAAACTACTTAGTGAATTCCAGGTCAGCCTGGACTAGGGTGAAACCCTACCTCAGAAAACAAAAACAAAAACAAACAAACAAACAAACAAACAAAAAAATACATCAGTAACATTTTACATGACTTTTTTTGAAATAGCACATTTTAAAACATGTATCTCAGTTTCTTAGTGGAAAAACCTTAGATGAAGTGAGTCAGGATGCCAATTTATATCTTAGAGGAGCAGTTTCCCCTACTGTCTGAAAAGCAAGAATGGAAATTCAGAGTATCTATCCAGAAACCTTGGGTAACGTAAGCAAGAGCATCTGCCTGATCTGCTAATGCCCTGTAAGAGGAGGTGTCTCCAGATTACCTGGTACACAGGGCTTGGTGTTGCAGTCAGCGAACTGGGTTTTACTTCCATTTCCTTACTTGTCTCTTCATCTGAAGAGGAGGATCCTGAATGATAATCAGAGGTAACCTTATCAAGGGCCCTGGTAACTTTCTTGGAGATTTCATCCTTGTTCTCATCCTCATTTTCAAAGCTGGCAACAATAAATGCATTGTTTTTTTCTCCATACCTAAGTGTACACAAAACATTTACAAATCTTAAAGTTACACCAACCAACCAAACAAGAAATGGCCACAAAAACAATTAAATTAATTCTGTACATATCTCTGTTCCAAGGCAAAGAAAGGGAGCATCCTAGAACCAGACTCTACACATGTAATATCTTAGCTGAGCTCCATGCCAACAAGCAGGCCCTAACTTTCTATTTCTAGTCTACTTAAGTTTTCTTAAAACAATATTTATTTTGAGAGAAAAAGGAGAAAGCAACAGATATAGAGAAAGAGAAGGGGCACATCAGGGCCTTCTGCCACCCAAAGGAACTCCAGATGCCTGTATTACCTTGTGCATCTGGCTTATGTGGGTCCTGGGGAATCGAACCTGGGTACTTAGGCTTTGCAGGCAAGTGCTTTATGCACTAAGCCATCTCTCCAGCCCTCTGGTGTACTTAAGTAGAATTTTCTTTTCTATTGGCTTTAAATGAAAATTGTTGCAAACATCACAGTTCATTCTTTTGATTATTTTTGCATGCACCACTGAATTTAATTGTATAGTAAATTTTTCTAATGCATTTCTAAATAACCACTGTAATATATATCTTAGAAATTCAAATCCCAAGTCAAGCAGACATTTCCTAGATTTACTATTAGTTTTTAAAATAAATGCATGTATGTATGTACTATGACTGAATATGGATAGGCATGTCAGGGCCTCTTGCTGCAACCAACTCCAGACACATGTACCACTTTGTGTGTCTGGCTTTCTGTGTGTACTGAGGAATTGAGCCCAGGCTGGCAAGTTTTACAAGCAATCATCTTTAACCACTGAGCCATCTCTACAGCATACTTTTTAGTATTATTAAATTTTAAAAGGGGTCTGGGTCTGTTTTTCAAATACTAACAAAAGAATTCAGATAATTATTGAAATTCAAAAAGATTTTTTGAACAAAATAAAAGTTTTGCTTGAATTACAGATTTCTAGGACAATTGCTCACCTTTTGCTTTTTTTTGGGGGGGAGCAGTTTTTTTGAGACAGGGTCTTGTTAGATTATGTAGCTCATGCTAACCTCAAATTCATGATTTTGTGCCTTAACATCCGGAGTGTAGAATTCATAGCATTTTGGTTATTTGGGGGTGAAGGGGGGCTTTTTCCCTAATTATTATAATTTATTTGAGAGAAAGAAGGGGGATGTAGAGATAGAAGAAAGGACATGCCAGGTCCTTTTTGAGATAAGAGTCTCTCTAGTTACCTAGCCCAGACTAGCCTTGAACTCACTAGCTTCAAATTATAGTGATCCTACTTCAAGACTCCTGAGTGCTGGAATTACAAGTGTGTGCCATGATGCCTGGTTTTTACCTTCATTTTTACAATAATGGATGGTAGGCATGCCTTCTTGAAGGCTTGGTATATAAAAACTTATTTTAAAAAATATATAATCTTGAGTTTGGATTTAAAAAGGGAAAGTAGGTCCTAGGGAGATGGCTCAGTGGCTAAAGGCACATGTTCTCAAATCCTCTAGCCCAGGTTCGACACTCCTGCATCCATGTAATGACATATGTAAAAAGTGGTGCAAGTGCTTGGTGTGTCTGTGCGTGCACACACACACACACACACAAAAACTTGAAAAAAAATGTGATGAGGGCTGGAGAGATGGCTTATCAGTTAAGTGCTTGCCTGTGAAGCCTAAGGACCCCAGTTCCAGGCTCCATTCCCCAGTACCCACATAAGCCAGATGCACAAGGTGGTGCATGCATCTGGAGTTCCTTTGCAGTGGCTTGGAGACCATGGTGTGCCCATTCTTTCTGCCTCTTTCTCTCTGTCTGTTGCTCTCAAATAAATAAACAAAAATTTTTAAAAACTTTTAAGCTGGGCATGGTGGTGCACACCTTTAATCCCAGCACTCGGGAGGCAGAGATAGGAGGATCGCTGAGAGTTCGAGGCCACCCTGAGACTACATAGTGAATTCCAGGTCAGCCTGGACCAGAGTGAGACCCTATCTCGCAAAACCAAAAAAAAAAATTTTTTTAAAATGTGATGAGAGAATGAGCACATAATGAACAGTAAGACTATTTACTCAAAGGACAAATGCAAATACCTACTAAACAGGCTGAATTATATATAAACACTATGCAACAATTTCTACTCAGTGTTAAAGGCAAAATATATTAATTGTTAAATAGTGTAAAAGGTAGAAACACAAAGTGATTATAAACTTGAAAAACACCCCACTAAAATAACTTGTATGTGGAAATGTCAACCTTTTGATTAAACAAAAAAATTTAAAGACTAAGTAATATCATTGCATTTCAAGGTAACTCTTGCTTAAAATTATTTTGAATCATAATGACCATAAGGTAAAATGCCTGTTCCATAAAGGTTCTGAAAGTTTATGCATCAAGTAGTTTTCACAGATAAATTGTGTTTCTTTATGTAGTTTCCACAGGCTAACTGGAGCCATAAGCATTACCTAAATATAATATCCTTTTTCTCTTCTTTTCCAGTTTACTTCATAAACAGAGCAGCTTGTAAAAGCACTAAGGCTAGTTATTCATTCATTCATTCATTCATTCATTGTTTGCTTATGCATTTGAAATGTGTGCATGTAAGGTATGCCAGGGCCTTTTGCCACTGCAAATGAATGCCAGATGCTTTTGCCACTTTCTGAATCTGGCTTATGTGAGTGGCTGGGAAACTGAACCCAGGAAAGCAGCTTTGCAAGCAATTGCCTTTATCTATTGAGCCATCTTCCCAGCCCTGAGTGCTAGTTTCTTGTTCTGGCTTTGCTGCCAACTAGCTCTGTGACCACATGATAGTCATTCAATCTCCTTGGGCCTTAGTTTCCTGTCCAGTTGATAAAGAAGCTGGAAGTGTTTAGTACTTGATCTCAACTAGCATAAAATGCAAAGCAATTAGTCATCTCACAACACAAAATTCATATAGTATATAATTTAAAGTTATTTATCATGAAGTTTTAGAAACAGACACTTCTGCATCTCCATGCCTTAACTTAAAGGCATAAAGGGTTAATTCACACATTGATGGCAGTTAAATTAACAGGCTAAAAAGGCAAGATCATTTTTGGCCGCCTATAGAGTTAAAATTGAGACAACATAAAAAGGCAGGAAACTTTAGTAAGGGCAGACAGAATGACTGAAGGATGGGCTTTATTAACCCAGATTTCCTTGACAACCAATTTCTGCACCTTGGCTTTTGGATTATTTTGGTATGAGGCCTCACAGTAAACAAACCCGCTGACTGCATGACTGTAACATTAAGAATGCACTGTGGGGCTTTACTCCCTCTGCCTTCTCGTGGGCAGGAGCTCTTCATACTCTCCTCTTTCCTTCACTCTCTAATAAAGTCTAAGTTAAAAAAAAAAAAAGTACTATTAATTCATTAGGAGAAGTAGTAATGGGCAACTTTTAAACTCTTCTCTTTTTTTTTTTTTTCTGAAGGAAGGCTCTCAATCTAGCTCAGGCAGGGTTTGAACTCAAGGCTATCCTACAACCTCAGCCTCCCAAGTGCTGATATTAAAGGTGTGAGCCACTGTGCATGGCTAAACTTTCCATTTTTAAATAAATGATACCTTGCTAAAAAACATCAAGGCTAATTTAATCACTAAGAAACAAAATCAAGTTATCAAATGCTTCTTTATAAAAAATGACTGCAGACATTACCAGAAAGTCATAAAATATACTGAATTGATAATAAAGCTTCTAGCTCTTCTCAGACTTCTCATCACAGGAAAAATCCATTATCCTGTGTTCTCAAATATTCCACTGATAACCTTTTAAACTCATTCTGTGGTTTTTAACAGAGGAACTCCAGACTATGAAGAATGATTTCTGAATGCACCACAATTTTATAACTCCTTAGTCCCTAGTATGCCAATGAGTGACTATTAAGATTAAGATGGGCTGGAAAGATGGCTTAGCAGTTAAGATATTTGCCTGCGAAGCCTAAGAACCCATGTTTGACTTCCTAGGTCCCACATAAGCCAGACACACATGTCTGGAGTTCAATTTATAATGGCCGGAAGGCCCTGGCACACCAATTCTACCTCTCTAGTTCTCTTGCATTAAAAAAAAAAAAAAAAAAACTAAGATAGTTTTCAATTATGTAACTGCTACATCAGCATTGTTTTGCATGTCTGGATGATTTCCCTTTAACCAGGCACTGATCAGTATCTCTCAATGCCCTCTATTACATCAGTCATCTTTACCCAAGTGTTAGTATGTTGTTGTTCTAAAGGTTCTGTTACCACTGAATGAGCACAGTACATTGTGAAGGAGACTTTTATCAGGGGCGGGGAAGATGGCTAAGGCTGCTGCTTGCAAAGCTTACTGGCCTGGGTTCAATTCCCTAGTACCCTTTTGGCACATGTATCTGGCATTCATTTGCAGTAGCAAACAAAAACACCCCAACATGCCTACATGGCAGTTTGTCAGGTTTAGGCAAAATTTTAATTCCATAAAAAAATTATTACAAGGTACTAAATGCAAAGATTCTTAAATGAACGAGATGAAAGCATAGTGGTTTTCATCATCTGGCACCAAGTAGTGAAGTATCCATTTAAGCAGAATGCTCATATAACTAAAGCTCTTATCATTAGGTGGCAAATATCATTTTAAGCATTTAAAGTAAGCATGTCCAAAATGTTTATATAGTCAGCCAACTTCTTGAATGTATGTGGATATAAAACTTTGCCTTGATGATTTAGCATTACCATGTTAACTATTTGTGTGGAAATACATCTGTGCTTGCTTGCTTATTCGTTTGTTTCATTCTTGCTGCTGCAGCATTGTTTTGTTTTTGTTTTAACACTATGAGCAAGACCCCTTTTCTTCCCTCCCTAGCTGAGGATTGAACTCAGGTCCTTGAGCATACTAGGCAAGAGCTCTTACTTGTTTTTAAATATTTTATTTATTTATTTGGGGGAGGGGAAGAGGCAGAGAGAGAGACAGAATGGGTGCTTCAGGGCCTCTAACCACTGCAAGCGAACTCCATCCATCTCACTTGTGCATCTGACTCATGTGGGTACTGGGGAATCGAACCTGGGTCCTTCAGCTTTGTAGATAAGTGCCTTAACCGCTAAGCTATCTCTACAGCACCAAAAGCTCTTCTTTTTATGGACTGAGAAACTGTAAGAATTATGTGATAAGTAAGAGTCAACTGGGGCTGGAGAGATGTCTAAGTAGTTATAGACGACTGCTTGCACAGCCTACTGGACTGTATTCAATTCCCTAGTACTCACATAAAACCAGAAAGAAAATGGCACCTGGATCTGGAATTCATGTGCAGCGGCAAAAGGCATGCCAACACACACATGCTAATAATTTTTTAAAATATATTTTATTTACTTATTTGAGAGAAAGAAAGGAGAGAGAGAGAGAGAGAGAGAGAGAGAGATAGATAGATAATGGGCATGCCAGGGCCTCCAACCACTGCAAACGAACTCCAGATGCATTTGCCCCCTTGTGCATCTGGCTTACGTGGGTCATGGAGAATTGAACCGGGATCCTTTGACTTTGCAGGCAAATGCCTTAACTGCTAAGCCATCTCTCCAGCCCAAACTTTTTTTTTTTTTAAAAAGACAAGTTCCTAGTTCCAAGAAGTAAGCTATTCAATACAGACAGTAACTTTGTGACAGTTATTTCTTGCCAGACATTTGACTAATGTTAAGTCCTTAATTAGTCCTACTAGCTAAAACAGTTTGACTTTCTCAAATCAAAACTTGGAATGGTTTACTCCTTTTAGTTCAAAATTATGTTGGAGAAAGAATCTCCATTTTATAAACTTGTACCTTCTATACTCAATTTCCCAAAGAAATAACTATACCAACTGTTGTCATATCACATAGTCATCTCTAGGGCTTTTCTGATAAATTTGAGTGGAGAATAACCACATATTTTTAGAATTACTTTTCAAGCATCACTTACTTCTACCTTCACTACAAACAAAATAAAAGGCTGTGGCCATTTCTGGAGCACATAGTTAGATATGCATCAAAAGTAGCTTCTTGACAGGTGAGCTGGTGCACAACTTTAATCCCAGCACTTGGAAGCAGAGGTAGGAGGATTACTGTGAGTTCAAGGCCAGCCTGAGACTACATAGTGAATTCCAGGTCAGTCTGGGTAGAGCAAAACCTTACCTCAACCCCCCAGCCCATAAAAAAAAAAAGTAGTTTCTTGCTGGGCATGGTGGCGCATGCCTTTAATACCAGCACTTGGGAGGCAGAGGTAGGAGGATCATCCTAAGTTCAAGGCCACCCTGAGACTATATAGTGAATTGCAGGTCAGCCTCAGCTAAAAGTGAAACCCTAAACCCCTGTACCTCCCACAAAAAAGGTAGCTTCTTGGGCTGGAGAGGTGGCTTAGGGTTTAAGGCACTTGTCTGCAAAGCCAAAGGACCCAGGTTTGATTCCCCAGTACCCACATAAGCCAGATGCACAAAGTGGCGCATACATCTGAAGTTCTTCTGCAGTGGCTAGAAGCCTTGGGTGCATATTCTCTCTCTCTCATAAATAAATAAATAAATAAATAAATAAATAAATAAATAAATAAATAAATAAATAAATAAAAACACAGCTTCTCTGCAGTTAATTCAGAGGCCAAGTGAATTGTACTTTACAATCAAGAGAAACTCCCTATAGGTACTGTCACAGAAAATCCTTGACATCCTACTGGTTTATCCTGTTTTTTCTTCCTGGAGAAAAATAGCTTTCCAACCTTGCTATCTACTCAACCTCAGTTTCCCTTCAGCTCCCAGCTCAAGTATGATCTATTCAGCAGCTGTTTTGATCCCCCAATGAATAGCTAACCTTCTCCTTTTTGTCAGCTGTCACTGTACATTGTAGATATTTACATTATGGGCCAAATCAGACTATGCTGCAATGTGCTTACCCTTTTTCCTCCCCTTTATTACACTCTGAACTAGGTTAAGAATGTTGTATTGGCTTTTTGAAATCTCAGTTAAGTGCCTAGTCTACAATGTTTGCTTATTTATTTATTTGAGATAAATTCAGAGAGAAAGAGAGAGAGAGAGAGAGAGAGAGAGAGAGAGAGAGAAATATGAATGAGAACAAACGGGACAGAGAGAATGGGTGTGCCAGGCAGGGCTTCCATCCACTGCAAACAAACTCTAGATACATGCACTACCTTGTGCATCTGGCTTACGTGGGCCCTGGCGAATCGAATCAAACCTGGATCCTTTGGTGCTTGTAAGCCATTCCTCCAGCCCTCTACAATGTTTTTGAATACATTTCAAAATAGATTTCATAACTAGCCCTCTTTTACAATTCTATAAGAAGTTTTCACTAAGAAAACAAAATCATGAAAATATTTGTCACTTGAAAACTTAAATAAACAAAATGAGGCAGAGATGGAGATTAACCAGAGGTCATTATCCCATATTATTTGGAACTGGCTTCCCTCCTATCTTGGTGAAGGGAATGTGTAGCACCAAGGAAGAGCATTACCAATTAAGGGAGTTTAAGTACCAAGTTAACACCTAGTAGAGTATAACAAAATTTAAAAAAAACAAAATCACTCAAGAAGAGCTGTCCCACCAGTTCCTGGTTTTTTTTAGGTATAGAGGAATGTAGACTGTTCTTCACTCTCACCTCAAGAGGAGAATTTCATAAATTTCTTATCTGAGAAAGCCAAAATGCTAGATCATGGCTGTAAAGACATACAAACACGCCACACATGCAGTAGTACATACAGTAAGTTCAGCTGCCCAACATCAGGACTTACCTACAGCACACCTCACAAGGGTCCACCCAGAGAGTGAGCTCCTTCGGCAAGCCCAAGTCACTGTACAAGATGCAGCTGTTCTCACAGGCTTTCAGGACATCAGGATCAACTCTTTGAAACTTATTGACACGGATGCATCTACAACAAAGTGGATTATATTCATGGCTTTGATATTCAATCAAAAACCTTTATCAATATTTGCAAAAGTGAATAATAAAATATGCTGATGGAGAACCTGGGAGTACACTAATTTTAAATTTAAATATCAGGTTAGGAGGCAACATCAAGATTGCCTAGTTGGGTAAAAAAAGGTACCTGTGTAAGCCAAGAGTAATCATGAGAACTGGTTCCACCTTAGTTGACTAGGGTCTACTTAAGTGTGTGTGTGTGTGTGTGTGTATGTGTGTGTGTATGTGTGTGTGTGTATATATGAAATGAACACGGGAGACAAAAGTCGTATTAAATTACTTAGATCTCTGATGGTACAAGTTTTTGCAAATAAGCACCTTTAACAGCTGAGCCATTTCCCCAAGGTACAAGGTTTTGTAGGTCAAATTCCTATGCAATAAAATCGTAATTAACAACAGATCCAACTAGAGTTTCAAATGTTACTTGAATATTTTCATGGTAAGTTTTAATGTCATTAACTTGCTTTTACATCTCAGATAACATGGTAAGCATTAAGGGAGGTTACCCTTTGCCTTATCTGAAATAGTTTCAGAAATATAGTATTACTCCAGGATATAGAATCCCACACTTAAACCAAGAGCCTATTACTTTTTTTTTTTTAACCCTAAGAAATGTCACATCTGGGCTGGAGAGATGGTGAAAGCACTTGCTTGCAAAGCCAAAGGAGCCAGGTTCAATTCCCCACAACCCACATAAGCCAGAAGCACATGGCACATGCATCTAGGGTTCGTTTGCAGTGGCTGGATACACTGACACGCCCATTCTCCCCCACCCCCACGCCTCTCTTTCTAGAATGTTTAAAAAACTGGGTGGTACTCTACAGGCAGTTCTCATTACTGCCTAGCTTGCTGCCCTCTTGCAGTATACTCAGTCTGTTTTCTTTCTAAAAAAATGAGTAGAATGAATGCAAAAATACACATTACATTCTGCTTAGGTAGAGAAACAGTAGCTGAATGGAGGCACTTCAACCAAGAACTAGCCTAGAGAAGCCAGTGTTAGTACTAGGTCTTGGTACTCCTAGGGGGAATTTTTTGTCTACTTATCATATCTGTAGACATAAAATATGGTAATACAAGTTAATTAAAATTAGTAAGTTATGCCATAATACAATATGGAAAAATGTGTTGTGGATGCAGATCAGAGTAGAGCAAGTGGGTGAATGTATATTCCTGGGTTTACTATCCATACCTAATTATAAACAATAGTAATGATGATATGCCATTTAGTTTTTTAAAGTTACATTGTTTGATTAGTTGGTTCTAATTTTTATTGAAGAAAGTATTTCTCAAGATGAGAATTTATCTCACTTGACAAGCCTTAGAAGGCCAGCATTGTATAAATTAAGCATAGTGGCACATGCCTGTTATCCCAATACTTGGAAGGTAGATGTAGAAAGACCAGAAGTTCAAGATTAACTTTGGTTACATACTGAGTTTGAGGCCAGCCTGGACTACATGAGAATTTATCTTAACAAAACAGCTCTCATTAGACAAATACTAATAAAGGGTTTTAAAACATTTTTTTTTTTTTGAGCATTTACTATACAGAAGGGTTTTCCAAGCATGGATTAACTCCTGGGTGTAGTTCAGGAGAGTGCTTGTTTAAGTCCCCAGGTGAGATCTCCAGCACACACAACACCTCCTCAGTCCCTTCCCTCACACTAAAATACCCTATTCTATCTTAATAGCACCATTAACAGCAAATTCAGAATGTCTTATACTATGCCATATGCTTCTTGATCCTCTCTATTAAATGGACCTCTGCTGAAGAGTCTAATACTGTACAGAGTGCAACTGCATCAAAACAGTTAAGAATATGAAGTGTTTAGATATTTTTCTGTATCTTATTCACAACGGAATGTAGGCTCTAAGCTGTTTTTAATCTATACACTTTTCTATTAACTGTTCTTCAAAAAAAGATTGAGTTGCATAAAAAGTCTAAAATTTGCTTGCATTTCTGATTATGATTCCAGAATATTGAACAGACGTAATGGTCAAAATGTATTTTGCATATCTTAATATTGCCAAACTGTCCTCCACAAACACCTTATCTGTATAATTTGCAGAGAAAGCACCTAACTTCCTTCACATTTGTACAGTTACTGAAGCCTAATCAGATAGCTTCAAAGTGACTCAAAGACAACCAGGTGTGATGGCGCATGCCTTTAACCCCAGCACTTGGGAGGCAGAGGTAGGAGGATCGCCATGAGTTCAAGGCCATTCTGAGACTGCATAGTGAATTTCAGGTCAGGCTGGACTAGAATGAGACCCTACCTTGGAAGGGGGAAAAGTGACTTAATGATCCTTCAGATCATGTGCCAATTTAGGGAACTTTTGTTTTGTATTGTTTTGTTTTGTTTTGAGGTAGGGTCTCACTAGCTCAGGCTGACCTGGAATTCACTATGTAATCTCAGGGAGGCCTCAAACTCACGGTGATCCTCTTACCTCTGCCTCCCGAGTGCTAGAATTAAAGGCGTGCGCCACCACGCCCCGGCTCATGTGCCAATTTAATTGTTTTACTTTTTTTTTTTAGTTTTTAGAATTCATGGGAATGAAATTACACTGTTTGCCCCATGACAGCGCCTCTTTTGTCAGTACTAGTATGGTGGGTTGGTACTCCCCAAAGCCTTCATCCAACATCTACTAAATAAGGGTAAAAATGTCAACAGCTCCAACTCACAAAAGCTATACAAAAGTACAGGAAAAAAGAAATAGACAACCAAATGATAAGCTAAAAAATTCATGTAAGCCTAAGTTAACATCTGCATTCCCACTTCGACTCACCATATTTAGCAACCTACTAGGAAACTTATTTGGATAAAAATGAATGGAAAAAATACAGTAATTACCTTGGTTCTTTTCTTGTCATTGGAATACTCCCTCACCTGGCTTTAAGCAACTGAGAAACAAAAACACATTTCACCTTTATCCTAGCTGTCTTGAAGAGTCCTATACTTGCAAGTGCTCAGCGAAAGAAGTGTTGACTTGTGCAGGCAACGTTAGGGTCAGAAATATGTACAAATAAGAGAGAATTTCTAGTTGTCAGTATAGTCACGTTTCACTTTTGAGGTCATATCCACAATGGGAAAGGTATGCCAGCTACTTTTAGGAGACTCGATCCAAGTTCCTGAGTAGTCATGTAAGTACAAGGGAGTGAGCATGCCAGGGCATGTTTCTAAGATGCCTGCTCTTCTTTACTTCAATGTGTTAAAGTAACTTATAAAACTAGAATACAAAAGACAGCTGCCAAGTATGAATGCTCCTTTTCAGTGCTGAGACAATGCTAAACATGAAACTTTAGTCAGTAAAGACTTGATTCAAATCCCAGAGCCAGTATTTATCATTTGTGGATCAACTACAATGTAGTTGTACTGTCTTATCTCACAAAGAATTATGTATAGTATAAATGAGATCATTGCTGTAAGAGCCAAGAACATATTAGTTTGCCCAACAACCTTAAATTATGTTTCAATAAAATGTCTTTTCTTCAGAAACATGTAGCATAGAATTTACCTTATGTTACAAAGAGACTTATTTCCCTCAAGCATACTGTGCTCATTTATAAGTGATAAACTAGTTAGTTACTCCTCTAGAACTGTAAAAAACCCAAGTACCTAAGAAACAGAGAAATGTGAGCAAGGAGAAGCTAAACTATGGTTGGTTACAACAGACCTAGGAGCTATAGCAATGATGTCCCAAGTATGGGCAGTAAGACTTCATCAACAAATACTTATACCTTAAAATGAGTAAGAAGAAAATACCTAGCCTAGATACCCCAAAGTTCTACATACTGCACATTAAATCACGATAGGCATCCTTCTGGCCTTGCAGCCATTACAGCAGTAGATTTCCTATCCAAGTCACCTTTCCAATCTAATTCTTTACCTATAGGCCTGTCCTTTTGAGGGTTTTTCTGGATACCAGTGATTTTTATATTTCTCTTGAAGTATTAAAGTCAATTTCTCAGCAAACCTCTCAACTGCTTCTTTCTTCAACTTATCATGTTTCCGAACTAGTCTTGTGAAAAAGAAGACAACAGCAGCAATTTCGTTCTTCATTTTCCCCTGTAAAGGTAAATAAAACAGGTTTCCTCAATATATATGTATATATACACTGGGAAATAAAAGTTCTACAAAATATGCTTAGGCTTCCCTTCCTCCTAAGTTGATCTTGTATTTCATTTTGGGGAACAACCACTAATTTTCGTCGCATTTACTATAGAATTTACTATAAAATACATTAAGAGGGCTGGAGAGAAGGCTTAGCAGTTAAGTTGCATGCCTGCAAAGCCTAAAGACCATGGTTCAATTCTCCAGGTCCCATGTAAGCCAGATGTACATGGTGGCGCATGCGTCTGGAGTTCATCTGCAGAGGCAGAGGCTAGAGGCCCTGGTGCGCCCATTATCTTTCTCTCTCTCTGTCTCGAATAAACAAATACAAATAAAATCTTTAAAAAATACATTAAGAAAAATAAAAAATAAGTAAACGCCACTCAGAATCACTGTCAATATTTGGTTAAATTTAAAATTTTGTGAAATTATTTGAACTTTAAAACGCATAAAAGGGTCCACTTTAAATTGTATTGTAGAGCCATTCTGGAAAAATTTTACACTTCCTCCAGTAAACAGTTATCACATTCTCAGTAATTCCACTTCTAGCTATGTCTAAGAAAATGTAAATTTGTATTCACACATATAAACGTATGGAATTGTTCATTGTCACATTACTCATAATCCCTATAAAGTTGAAACCCAAATGTATACCAACTGATGAACTGACTCAAGTTTTATATAGTATGTGTAAAGAAGTATTATTTGGCAATTAAAAGGAATGAAACATCACACATGCCACAACATGTGTGAGCCTTACCATATGATGCAAAGACAAAGAAACCACTCACAAAAGTCCAAATATTACATGATTTCATTCATATGCAAAGATCAGAACAGGCAAGTTTATACAAGCAGAAAAATGGATTATATGGCTTGAAGCAGGAGTAGTAGAAAAACAGGTTATTTTGGGGGGGATGATAACTATTCTAAAGCTGATAATGTAAAGGTTGTACAACTCTTATTTTATCACTGAGCTGTGTATTTTAACAGATGAATTACATAGTATGTGAATATTTCAACAAAGCTGTTACACATTGTTTTTCAGCACTGACTTTTAAAAATACTCTTTCAATAGAGATCTTTCCCTAAAAGCTAAGACAAAAAATGACTATCAAAACACATTTAGGAGCATAAATTCAGAATCAGCCACAGTAAAATTAAATGCAATAATCAGCTGCATTTTGGAACTGCTTCAAAGAACTCTTAAAATGGCAAATCTGACTGGCCATTGATTAATCTATAAAGGCAAAAACCTTGCTCTGAGATTGTCTCAGTATACATTGTGCCTTTCTGGATGAGCTCATTGATTTGGCTGCTTTAAGTAACTGGGAGGAATTCAAATATAGCACTACTTGTAAGCAACATCACCTTCCTAGGAGCCAATCACAGTCCCTGTTATGGTTAGTATAAGAATAAGCAATAGTCTGTGTTCCTACAAATTCAAAAACCAAAGTTGATTCTGTTAGCTTGCTTTCTTTTCTCAAACTGTTCTTTAAGGCTTCTCTTCCTAATGTGATTCCTTCACTTTATGCAAATCCAAACAACGACTTCAGTGTGAATTAAATTCTATATAGTTATTTGAGAGGTTGACAGGCTGTCACTCTGATCCTGGAAGGGAAGATACCCAAACCTACCCCCTAGAACCCTAGAATGCCAAATTTATCTTCTAATGCTAACTATACGCACTGGAAATGGATTCTGTATTTAACAGTGTGTGGGAACACACTTCAGTCCATTATAACTGCTGTATAACCTCTTCCTGAAAAAATGTAAGGCATTTCCATTTTATGCAGCTACATTTATGCTGTAGTATGTTATGATGTACAATGAAAAAACAATGGAGTTAATATAGTTTAGGGAGAAAGGTGATGGAAGTACAAAATTTCCTACTCATCAAAGAAAACAAGAAATCATACTGCAGAAATATACTCTTAGCTAAATCATTGTCATCCACTAAATTTGCCAACTATGTACTGCATTTCAGTTTTGGGATTTGCTTTTGTTTGTTCAAATTCGTTCAAAAAAAAAGGGGGTGGGTGGGAGGAAAGAACCACTTAGTGGTTGCCTTTGGTTTGTAACACAAGATGAGTCATTCGGACTTTTTCAGTTTGAAGGACCAATGATGCCTGGAATAAGCTGAAAAATTAACCCACTCCCACCAGTCTTCTCTGATTGACCCCAAGGTAAAAACAAGAGTTCCTTAGACAGGGAGAGATGGGACAGAGGTTCGAGGGTCCACTTGGACCTCGGGCATCTCGAGTGGGTGGTCACACTCCCTCCACGTACTCTGGCCCCCAACAACTCCCCGCTTTAAACATCACTTGGTGACGTCACCCTGGAACCTGGTCACCGCGGCGGCGGCTCAAGTTCTACTTTGTTGCACACCGAGTGCCCGGCCTTCCAGGAGTTTCTAACTTTTGTAGTTTTTACAAAAACCTTCCGTTTTTTTTTTTTTTGTTTGTTTGTTTTTTGTGAGGGAAGGCTGATCGCCGCCCTTTCCGGAAACTCATTTCTCGGGCTTAGACGTTGCCTGCTGGGGTGGGGGGACGGGAGGTCGCAGGCTCCCAACCCCTCCAGCCGCCGCGCAGAGGCCCGCGTTCAAGTTCCTGCGGACGGACAGACGGACGGATGGATGGACCGACGGACGGTCCCGGGACTCGTCACGACGGACACGCGGACTGCGGGTATGCTGTCCCCGGCTGGCGGCCCTCTCCAGCTCCGCGAGTTCGAGCCTCCGTCGTCCCGGGCTCGCCGCGCACGGGCTAGGCCGCCCGCCCGCCCGCCCTGAGGCGGAAGGTGAGGCGCGGGGAGACGTGGCACGGGCCCCGCGGAGACCGTCGCGAGCGCGGGGCCGGGCGGCCGGGGGCTCCGCCCGCGAGCCTCCGACGTGGCGAGCGGCAGAAGCGCCCCGCGACCCCGCCATGACCGCCTCCCTCCTTCCCTCTCTCCCTCAGGCCCCCCGCGCTCCTCACCGCCGCGGCTCTGGAGCCGCCGGGAACCCGAGGTCCGGCCGCGCTCGGCCGGGAGAACCGCGGCGCCGCGGGCGCACCTCGTCCGGCGCGTGCTGCCGCTGCTGCCGCTGCCGCCGCTTCTGCTGCTGCCGCGGTTCCGGCTGCGTCGTCGGGCCGCCCAGCGCGCGCTGAGGAGACCGGCGGGCGGGCGGGCGGCGGGGCGGGCGGGCCGGGGAACGGGCGTGCGGGCGCAGCCCCGAGGCGGCGCGCGGGGGGCTCGGCGCCCGGAAGAGGGGAGGGGCGATGACCCGGGAAAGGGTTGGCGCCGCGCGGGACCAACTCGCGCGTTCCGAGGGAGTGGCCAAGGGACGGGGCTCGGCGGTGACCACGCCCCGAGCGCTGAGACCCCGCCCCGCGCTCGTGCGGACCCGCGCGCCCTCGAGCCGGGGAGCTGCGACCCCGGAACCCGTGCGGTGCGGCGTCGCGTGTTGCCGCCCGACCCCGCCACGAGCCGAGCCCACACCCTGGGCTCCCACGACGACCCCTGCGCGACGGAGACTTCCCTTCCGGGCGGGCGGGCCGCCCTTCCTGCGGGGGTTCCTTCGGGGGTCGCGCTAACCCTCCGCGTCCCACCTTGGCTCTCTCTGGCCTCCCCACCCTGCTGTCGCCCTCACTCTCCTCCTCCCTCCCTCCCTCCTTTCCTCCCTTCCTCCCTCTCTTCCTTCCTTGCTCCCGGGCGGGAAAGTTCTTGACCTACGTTGACGGGAGGTCCGGGCTTCGTGGGCACGCGCGGAGGGCGGCCGGCCAGGGCCACGTTGCGCGTGTGCGCCGAGCGGCGTCGAGCCTGCCGTGCAGTCCCACGCCCCTCCGCCGCGGCTGTCCTGCTGCATCGCCGGACGTGGGGTTCGAACCCCTGTTCGCACACTTTCCTGGACGAGCTGGCTTTTCCGCCCTGGGGCAAGGCACGTTTACTTGTTGAGCGTCGCTTCCCTAAAACTGGCGCTGTTTTGCCCCAAGGAGTGGCTGCAGGCTTGAATAATCCCAGGCCCTCTTCTCTGAGAAGTTTCTGCTCAAGGACTTCCCCGGGAAGAAAGCTTAATCCTTGACCAAACAAACGAAAAGGAGCTTTTAACTTTCTCAAGAAAGAAAAGAACCTTTTGTCCACCCTTTCATATTGCAGTGGCACCAAGGTGTAGTTTGTTGTAAAAGCACTTTAATACATCAAATAGGCCAGTAGAATATAAGACATTCCTTTTAAATGATTAAAAGAAGGCTAAAAATGCAAATTATTAATACTGATTACGATGTATCTTCATTAAATGTCTGAGTCACTAGGCCTAGGAACAGGGTTTTAGCACTGATTTCTGAGTAAACTATTCGTTACTGATGTTGGTGATTATTGCCATGTGCAATTGAAAACGATAAATTTTAGCAGTAATAAATATCCAATCAAAACCAATTCAACAAATTGTTTAAAAACGTGTGATTATATTGTTCTACAACGACAGCTAATTTTCAATTGATGGAGGTTGCTGATTTATACCTCAAACTACTTTAAGAGATGTAACAGTATTTTCACTTAAACTAATAATCACAGATTACTGATACAGACTTTTAATTCTGCAGTTTCATAAATAGCTATTTTTTTTTCAAAATTTGTTCAGAAATTTCTGAAGCGTGTGATTATTTTGTGTAGTGTTTATAAATCTGTCATCCTCGTGGTTTGAACTTGCAGCTGTATCATATTAAAATGCAAAAAATAGGCAAAAACCTAAGTATAATTTGAAAATAGCTTTAAAATTATCATAGCCAAACACTCTGAAACAGATTCAATATGTACCAAATATTTCCAAACTGTTTTCTTTCTCATCCACTTCCTTATCCCCCACAGGAGCTGTTTGTTCCTTCAGCTCTTGCCCTGCTCCTCTCTAGCCCTTCTGTGTACTTAAATCCAAAGCTCTCTTCCCTTCAAGGAATCTAGCAAAATGGGCCATCCTCTTCAGGGAGTGTGAAGGAGCATAGCTCTGGAGTATGTGCACCCTGACCACCAATCACGTGGTTATTAAAAAATTTCCTTTTTATTTATTTGTAAGAAGAGAATGAGAATAGGTATGCCAGAGACTCTTGTCACTGCAAAGGAACTCCAGATACATGTGCCACTTTGTGCATCTGACTTTATGCCAGTATGGGGAGTCGAGCTCAGGCTGTCAAGCTTTAAAAGCAAGTACCTTTAACCACTGAGCCATTTCTACAAATTAACATTTAATACACGAATGTAATGATAGCATTAGGAGGTGGGGTCTTCAGGAAGTGATTGAGTTATGAATGGTGCCTCATGAGTAGGTGATGGAGAGATGAGAGTTTTCTCTGTTCTTTGTTAGAGTATACAAGTAGAAGACATCAAACATGGAAGTGTACCCTCACCAGACACTGGGTACCTTGATATTGAACTTCACGTTTTCCAGAACTGTAAGAAAGTAATTTGGTGAGAGGTGTGCCAGGACCTCGTGCCACTGCAAATGAACTCCAGTTGCATGTGCCACTTTGTGCATCTGGCTTTACATGGATACTGGGGAATTGAACCCAGGCTATCACGCTTTGCAAGCAAGTGCCTTTAATGACTGAGCCATCTCCCCAGCCCCAAAACACACATTTTCTTGGTGGATGAAGCAATGGAATCTAGGCATACCAGCCTCCTCACTGAGTTGCATACACTGTTGAAATCCTCTTCTCTGCCTCAGCCAGGCCCCGAACTTGACCCGACTTTTTCAGAAGAAAATATTTCAATCAAACATCTCCGATTCTTTATTGGTAAAGCTTTGTGTGAACCAGGTAATGGTATTGCATAAGTAGGCCAAACACTGGTCTGGGAAGAGCTTCATCTTGGAAAAGCCTGGTGTAATTTTCCCCTCTTTGACAGAAGAGGGGGTGCCTTTGTTGAGTTCTTTTGACAATATTCCTTGTTCTCCAAGTCAACAGGAGGAAAGATGCGAATGTGTTAGCGTTATTTTAAGCAATTGGTCTATGTAGTTGTAGGAAGTGGCAAATCCAAACTCTATGAAGCATTAGGCTAAGACTTAGCAATAGTTGATATTATTATCTTCAATCCAAAGTCTATAGTTAGAATCACTGGCAGGGTGTGGTGACGCATGCCTTTAATATCAGCACTTTGGAGGCTGAGGTAGGAGGATTGAGGCCACCCTAAGACTACATAGTGAATTCCAGGTCAGCCTGGACTAAAGTGAAACCCTACCTCCAAAAACAAAACAAAAACAAAAGAATCTCTGTCCACATCTTGAGGCAAAATTTTCATTTTTTGGAAATCAGATTTTGCTTTTAGGGACTTCAATTGATAGGCTCCCAGCCCCACCACTGGGGATAACTTCCTTTACTTAATGTTAAATGAATATAAATGTTAATTACATTTAAAAATTCACACCAACATCTAGACTGGTGTTTATGCCAAATATCTGGGATTGCTGAGCAAGCTGACATAGAAAATCAATCATCAAAACAACTAGTAGGTCTATAAAAATGAATTTCTTAGTGAGCCACATCAAATATATGTTCATTAAGAAAACAAATTCCTTTATCCTTTCTTTGCCTTTTCCAGGGTTGTGTGGTGAGGATGGGTGGGGATGGGCATAGAGGATTGGAGACCAGAGGCCTGTTTTCAGAAGCCATGTTCCATATATAACCATATCAAATATTTGTGCTAAAGCATTGCGAACAGTGCAGCTGTTACGATAAAAAAAAATTGAACAAATAAATTGGTCATGATCTATTTAAAAGTAAAGACATGTTGGTATGCTCTGAGTCTAAAATCTGGGCATTATCAATGTAATAGTATTGAAGTAATTAAGGGGTACTAAATGAGGATAGTGCTGGTACAAAACACTGTTCTCACCTCAGAGGGAGAAAGAGTTTATTTTTGTGCAGAATATGCGTGGCCAAGGTCTGGGAACATGGACTTGGGTTGCTCCAAATAACAGGCTATAATGTAAAGACGATTTCCTGAAGTTTTTATGTTTATAAAACAATAAGAGCCTGGACCAAAATGAGACCCTACCTTGAAAAACCAAAATAAATAAATAAATAAATAAATAAATAAATAAATAAATAAATAAATAAGAGGCTGCTGGAGAGATGGCTTAGCAGTTAAGGCACTTGCCTGTGAAGTCTGAGGACCTAGGTTAGTTGCTAGTGCCCTTGTAAGCCAGATGCATAAGGTGGCGCATGCATCTGGAGTTTGTTTGCAGTGGCTGGAGGCTCTGGCACACCCCTTGTTTCTCTATCAGCCTCTTTCTCTCAAATAAATAAATAAAATATATAAAAAAAGAAACTCACAAATCAAGGCATTTATTTTCAAATACATTGGTTGAAACATTTCATAGGTCTCAGATGTTCTGTGATGGTATTCTCTGCTTTTGGATTGGTGGAAGTTAGTAATCTGTTAATACATTCCAAAAGGTTTTACTTGGTGGTTGAAAGGATGTTCAGTCAGGAGAGTTGGGCAGGAGACAGCTATTAAGGGATCTCAGATAGCCCAAGATCATTTGACTCTGCATTTTCAACATTGCAGGCTCTCTACAATCAAGAAGTTCTAGTCAGTCAGCTTTG
Organism: Orientallactaga sibirica; assembly: GCA_036365145.1. Taxonomy (NCBI): domain Eukaryota; kingdom Metazoa; phylum Chordata; class Mammalia; order Rodentia; family Dipodidae; genus Orientallactaga; species Orientallactaga sibirica. The sequence continues at coordinate 16,292,172 of JAEOAD010000053.1, read as the reverse complement.
TCAACTCTTTTATACAGTGTTGTTTTGGGGGAGCGGTGGTGGACTATAGGTCACAATAGAGATCCTTCTAAAAAGGATTTGGGGATTTGGGTGTTTGTCTCCTTTGCCAATCTATCTTTCTTCCACCAAGTGAGGGCACAGGATGCAGAAGTAAGACCCTACATTGGACATGAGAGGAGCCCTCACCCCAAAAAGCAGTCCTGCTAATGATCTTTTCTTTAACTTTCTAATCTCCAGAATTGTGAAAAAATAATTTCAGCTCTTTATAAGTTTTCCCACCTCAGGTGTTTTTGCTGAAGTGGCACAAACAACTTGGACACTTTACAGCTGTATTATGAATTAAGGGCCATATAAAGTTATAAAGGCAACAGTGGTGTAGTTATATCAAAGGGTTTGGATATAATTGGGCTCCCAGCTAAAAAGAAGGTTTTACAGGCTTATGAGGACATGCTTGCAAACCTTCCTCACTGCTTTTTCAGCACAGGCAGGTTGAAGGGGAGAGGCTATAAACACCAAGAAATTGCTTCCAAGGCAGAGTCACTCCTTTAATGCAGGTGACTTCAGTTGCTCCACAGAGATGGGTAGAATTAATCAAATTCACACAGCAAGTCCTGACACTTGATGGCCTAATTAGAATGATTATGGGTAGGCTTTAAAATCGTGCTTTGTCAGCAGATGATCCAATGAGACGTTACCACAATGAGCATATTCCCACCCCACCCCTGACCCAGCAGCAACTTAAAGCATGGGCTAAAGTTAGCACATTAATAATTGTTTGTGATGTGGTGAGCAAAAATATTTTCTAATGGTGTCCTTAGAGGAGTGCTTTAGGAGATAATTGCAGCTGGTCAGGCTTTTCTCTAAATTGTAGGAAGGTTTCTACTAACACCCTCCTCATCCCCCATCTTGATTTTGTGGTATGTGTGCATGTGTAGACTTATTACTAAAGATAATGGAAAGAAAGAGCATTTGTTTTTTAAAATGTTTTATTTATTTATTTATTCATGAGAGAGAGAGGAGGGGGAGTGAGAAGATGGGTACACCAGATGTAGCCACTTGCCAACGAACTCCAGACGCATGCACCACCTTGTGCATCTGGCTTATGTGAGTACTAGGGAACTGAACCTGGGTCCTCAGGCTTCACAGGCAAGCACCTTAAGTGCTATGCCATCTCTCCAGCCCAAGAGAGAGTATTTATAACAGATTTATTTTTGGCATCTTTATATGAGTTTAAAGTGCTCACGATGGTTTTTGTTTTGTTTTGTTTTGTTTTTTTCCCAGAAGGAAAGTTGGTGAAAGTAATTATCAACTATGACCAGCACTGAAACACAATGAGTTAGAATTTAATGAAAGAAACAAAGTGTTGGGCTGGTAGTATTCTGGTTTTTTGTTTGTTTTTAACTGAAAACATGTAAATATTGAATTATTATGGTGCTGAGGAACTTAAATGAATAATATTTCTTTTTTCTGTTGAGGTTTGTTTTTAGAGGTAGGGTCTTACTGTAGCCCAGGCTGATCTGGAATTCACTATGTAGTTTCAGGGTGGCCTCAAAATCATGGTCATCCTCCTACCTCTGCCTCCTGAGTGCCTGGATTAAAGGTGTGCGCCACCACACCTGGCAAGAATATTTGTGTGTGTGTATGTGTTTGTGTGTATGACTTCATGTGTGTGTGTGCACGCACATGTGTGCACATGCATGTGGAGGCCAGAGCATAACCTCAGGTATTGCCATTCCTTAGATGCCACCTACTTTTTTGGGGGGGGGATGGTTAGGGTCTCTTACTGACTCAAAACTTGTCATACAGGCTAGCCTGGCTTGCCAGTGAACCCAGGGATCCAGTTGTCTCTGCCTTCCTCAGCACTGGGATTACAAATGTGTGCCATCATTTGTGTGTCAGATTTTTGTTTGTTTGATTTTGGTTTTTCAAAGTAGGGTTTCACTCTAGCTCAGGTTGCCTTGAACTCACAGCAATCCTCCTACCTCTGCCTCCCGAGTGCTGGGATTAAAGGCGTGCGCCACCACACCCGGCTTAGTTTTTTTTTTTTTTTTTTTTTTAACATTTTTAAAATTATTTTATTTATTTTTGGAGAGAGACAGAGAGAGAGACAGACAGAGAGGGAAAATGAGACAAAGAATGGGTGCGCCAGCAGTCTTAGCTGCTGCGAACGAAATCCAGATGTGTGTGCCCTCTTGTGGGCAAGTGAGGCATTGCGCCCTTGCATCACTTTGCATCTGGCTAATCGTGGGACCTGGAGATTGGAACTGGGTTCTTAGGCTTAGCAGGCAGGTCTCTTAACCACTAAGCTATCTCTCCAGCCCCCTTTTTTTAAGTGAGGATTGTGTTACCAAAGCGAGGTCCTCATTCATGCAAGGCAAGCACTTTACTAACTGAGATAACTCTCTAGCTCCAAGAGTAATATTTCTTTTTAGATGTCCAGCATAAAATGTTATATAAAATGTGCATAGCTCTAAGACATTATTCCCTGGTCCTTTAATATGTGACATGTGACAGCAATGAGGAATTAGAAGGGTGATAACTTAATCCAGCTCTGGTGTTTAGAGCTGAGAACTTTGAGTGGCTTTAGAAGCAGATAATGCCATCAGCATGGAGCCCCTTGATTGCATACTAGTGGCTTTATAAGAACAGGGAGAGAATAATGGGCATGCGGTCTGTGTGCATCTTTTCTTTCTTGCAGTGTGGACTATAGCAAATAAGCGATCATCTTTGTGGTGCCATGAACTTCTGGATCCATGAGCTACATCAAACTGTTTTCTTGCTGGGCGTGGTTGTGCATGCATTTAATCCCAGCCACTCAGGAGGCAGAGATAGGCCTGCTGTTTGAGTTCAAGGCATCTTGAGAATACATAGTGAATTCCAGGTCAGCCTGAGCTAGAGCAAGACCCTACCTTGAAAAACCAAAACAAACAAACAAACAAACAAACAAAAAAAAAAACAGTTTTCTTTACAACATTATTCAGCCTTAGGTATTTCATTACAGTAAGGCAAAACAGTTTAACACAAGCACGGACATCTTTAGGGAGCCATACTTTTTCCTGTGATAGTTACAGCATCCTGTCCAAGGAGTTTCTCTCAGGCCCCAGTCCTAGTACTTGGAATATTCTTCCCCTGGATAATTGCCCAATTAACTCCATCATTTCTTCATTATCACTTCACCTTCATTATTACCACATTCTCTCAGCTCTCTCGCAAGGCTTTAATGGAAACATTACTCGCTTTTGCTTTCACTTTTTTCTTTGACAGCATTCTATCTGTTGTCTGTCTCTCACTGCTAAGTCAGTGACAGCATGTAATGTAACTTTTTCACTGTTGAATGTCCACTACATAGAGCAGTTATTGACAAATACTAGAATGTTCAACAAGTATTTATTGAATGAACACAGAAAGTTCCAGAGACTTCACTTATTAATCATGTTTGAAAAAAAAACAAACTAATGTTGAATTGACCTCATAGAAAGAACCACTTTAAAAATCTTAACAGACTATCATTAGCTTGTAAAATGCCTTGTTGAGGTCATTAGTAGCAACTTCTGTAACTTCTTATCTCAAACAAAACAAGCATTTTGACAATATTATACTTGTAACTAGCTCCAAGTTTTCATCTCCTTCATCACTAAATGCTGGCAAGATTTCTAATAGTCTGTCTTAAAATCTTGAAGGGCCTTAAGATCAAATCTGTAGTTTTCAGAATCCACTTTCTCCTTCTTTCAAAAACAGACTATACCACATTTGACAATCCTTTTTTTTTTTTCCTTTGACTTTTTTAGGTAGAGTTTCACTCTAGCCTAGGCTGACCTGGAATTCACTAGGTAGTCTCATGCTGGCCTTGAACACAGTGATCTTCCTACCTCTGCCTCAGAGTGCTGGGATTAAAGGCATGTGCCTCCATGTCTGGCTTTTTTTTTTTTTATTTTTATTTTTTGATTTTCAACATTTCCTCAGAAATTACTGATCATGTAATTGAAATCCACAAGTATTATCCCCTTAAAGCCGTTCTCTTTTTCTTTAACCCACTTCTTTATTTATTCATTTATTTATTTTAAATATGTTTTATTTATTTATTTATTTGAGAGAGAGAGAGAGAGTGGGCACACCAGGGCCTCCAGCCACTGCAAATGAACCCCAGATGCATGCGCCCCTTGTGCATCTGGCTTATGTGGATCCTGGGAAGTCGAACCAGGCTCCTTTGGCTTTGCAGGCAAATGCCTTAACCTCTAAGCCATCTCTCCAGTCCTTTAACTCACTTCTTTAGGATGTTGATTTTGGATTATTTTAGGGTTGTTTTCTTGTAGTAAAAGAAAACAATGAGAATTTGAAGGTTTGTTTTTGTTATTTTCTGTACTGAGCAGGAATCTGGACACTTTCCTTGAACTTCGCTAAACAGCCCTTTGTGACACACAGGCTCCCTTTGATGCGTAGTGGCCGTTCATCACTATCGCAGGTATTTGTAGCTGGTCTGTCAGACAGCACCTTGTACAGGGTGCTTAGTTTCTTCAACATTTCTCTCTTCTCTTTCTTACTTTTTTAAAAAAATATAATATGGGTACACTGTTCAACAGTTGTTCATCTGTCATGACTCATTTTCTATTTTGGATTTTTGTTAATGCAAGCATACCTATCCCTTAGAATTGAGATGTATAAATGTATTTCTTATGGCTGGAGAAATGGCTCAGTGGTTAAAGGTGCTTTCTTAAAATTCTTAATTTTTAAATTTCTTAAAATTTTCTTAAAAAGAAAATGTACACATACAGGTGGAACAGTATATTCTCAAAATGTGGTTGTTGGTCTACCTGAATCAGAATCAGGAGACAGGGATGGGGTTGCTTATTATAGTGTAGATGGCTAATTATTGAGTCAGAATTATAAGGCAATGGATGGGAGGCATGGGAATTAGTTTTTGTTGTTGTTTTCAACAAGTGTTTCTGTTTATACTCTTCAGAGTTTGAGAACCTTTCTGTCAGGTATATGGAGGCCTAAACCCTGGCTATTGAGGAGCTAATACTAAGAATCAGATGAATGGCACAATCAGTGTACTTGAATGGCAAGTCCAGCTGCTTGGAACGAAGAGGTGGGAGGTGAGGTGAGGCTGGCCCCATGAAACGGATGTTGACTGCTCAGAAGAGGCACTCAACTGTGTTGAATCAATGATAAAATCTATCCTAAAATGCCAAGAAACTATAACATTCTTTAATTGAAGAAGAACTTGAAACTATTTTGTCTCTCTCCATCAGCATACAGATAAGGAAATTGAGCTTCGGGGGGGGGGAGTCAGCTGACAGACTTGCCCATGTCACACAGCATGGTAGTATTGTAAACACGGGAATCAAGCTTTCCTAATTCATACTTAGTCTTTCTCTGTTAGTCCGTGGAGTAATTTGGGTGTGCTGAGAGCAAGTGGTAAAATTATTTTAATGACTGGGATGAATTTACTTCTATATGTATCAAAGAGGTGTGCATTAACCCACATAGCAGGAAGATCAGAGAATTTGAGAGACTAAAGCCCCAAAAAGTCAGATTTGAGTCAAATCATGAGTCACTTAAATACCTAAGTAAAGGGCGTGGAAACTGGAGAGCTGTTGAAACATTTGGAACAATATAAAAAGAACAACAAAAAAATTTAACCTGTAGTTGCTACAGGGAAAAATGAAAGGAGAGAAAGCTCAGAGGTAGAGAGCTGGGAGGAGGAGCAGGCTTCATAGTCTGTGAACTGGAAACCAGGACCCAGGCTAATGGAAGGGTGGACCTGTGAACAGATTTAAAATTTGGGTCTGTAAAACATGTCAACATGTTTAGTTCTAGTCTAGTTTAGTAGTTTTCTTTAGTTGAATAACCTTCTAGTTGTATTTTCTTTGAGGTAGGGTCTTGTTGTGGCCCAGGCCGACCTGGAATTCAGTATGTAGTCTCAGACTGGCCTCGAACTCACAGTGATCCCCCTACCTCAGTCTCACCAGAGAGAGAGAGAGAGAGGGAGAGAGAGAGGGAGAGAGAGAGAGAGAGGGAGAGGGAGAGGGAGAGAGAGAGAGAGAGAGAGAGAATGGGGCATACAAGGGTCTCCAGCTGCTGCAAATGAACCCAGATGCATTTACCACATTGTGCTTTATGTGGGAACTGAGGTAGTTAGGCATTGCAGGCAAACACCTAAACCACTGAACCCTCTCCAGCCCTAGTTGCATTTTTTTAAAAAAGCAAAGAATTCACTTTTAGAACTGACTCTTCTAAACTTGTCTTTTGTCTTTTTCCTTTGTCCTTTTTTATATACGTAAACAAATAACATGAAATTTAAGTCACATACTTCAGAGATTATAAATCCACTGTATTAAAAATATGTTATACAACGAACTTTGAAGAGAAGCATCTACTTTTGGTTAAACATTATGCTAAATTCTGAGCTCTTAGAAATACATAAGATTTTACATACTGTCTGTTTATGCCAGTGTTCTTCAGAGAAACAAAGCCAAAAAAGATGTGTATAAATGTGTACAAGGCTTGAATTCAAAGAATTGGCTTGTGCAGTGATGTAAGATGGCAAGGCCCCAAGTCTCCATGGTAAGTCAGGGAGCTGAGATCTGGGACAGCCAGTGATATGGGTCTTGTTGGAATTGAAAGACCACAACCAGGAGAACCCACGGCAGATCTCTGTCCAGTTGCCAGCTGGCTTAAGAGCCAGGAAGAGCTGATGGTCCATTTGGAATATGAAGATTGACAAAAACAAATGTTCCAGTTGGGAGGCAGAAAGGAAGGGGTCTCAGTTGGAGGAAGGTGGACATTTGTGTCTTGTTTAGACCCTCCACTGACTCGATGAGCCACACCCACCTCAGCGAGGCAAATCTGCTTCATCCTATGAATCCAAATGTTAATCTCATCCACATGCCCTTAAGGGAACACTCAAATGTGCCCAGTCAAGTGGACACAGACATTTAACCATCACAATTTATTTCTTCAAGTAGTCTATACTTTGCTTGCGTCAGCAGAAGTGGAAAATAGTGACACATACTTCATGTGAAAGCCAACTCCTAAGGCCAAGAAATCTATGACATAAAAGAGTTTCTTGAGACATTACAGTTGCTCGTCAGAAAGAAGGAAAGAGCTTCTGGAACCAATTTCCAGAACTAGTAACAACGCCTGCAGGGTCTAAGAAGCCAGCACATTTTCAAAGGAAAATTTGGGGCAGGAAGCAACTTCTTTACGTTGAGCCTACATTGGCTGTTGATTACAGGGGCAAGATCAACAGAAGGGAAAAGCTCTGGGACAGGAGGACGGTGTACAGGAGAAGCCCCCATTGTCTCTCAATTGGTTGGTCCTGCAAGCAGCATGCAGTGGCATGGACTGCATCACACTACTATTGGAGTTGAAGTTCTAACATACATTCAAGACTTACAGCCTGAGAGACTTTTGTTCTGACTCTGTAGCTTGTTCTTTCCTTTTACCCCCCACCCCGACCTTTGTAATTTAACACCTCTCAGAATACTTTTTTTAAATCACTGTTCCAAGACAGCTTGTTTTAAATACTATGAAAATACAAGTGAGAGAATGAGAAATTCTGTCTGTCGAGAAAGGGGGAGTTAATGAAGTTACAAGAACAGAATATTTTAGGAAAAGGCTTAGATGGGCCATTTTCTCATGAGCATCAGCTCTGACCACTGGGAGAATAACTCAGGATATCTCCCAATTACTCTTAAAGGGAAATAAATGGACATTTGAAGGTTGATGTGACCAAGCAATGAAGATTGAGAGTCTAGGAAGAAATCAAGACTACTGACTGCTGAGTAGCAAGCTTATTCAAATGAAAACTTTTAAGATTCAAGAATTATCAAGAATCCTAAGAGAAGGAATATGTTGTTGTTTTCTGTTAAATTTGAAAATTATATTAAATGGCTGAAGAGATGGCTAACAGTTTAAGTTGCTTGCCTGCAAAGCCTAACAACCAGGGATTGATTCCCCAGTACCAACGTAAAGACAGATGTACAGAGTTGGTGCATGCATCTGGATTCATTTGCAGTGCCTGCAAACCCTGGCTCACCCACTCTGTCTATCTGATTCTTTTTGTTAAAAAAATTTTTTTGAGTCAAGCCCAGCAGACTGGCCTTTTTTTATGCGAGAGAGCAAGAGGGAGAATTGTCATGCCAGGGTCTCCAGCCACTGTAATCAAACTCCAGAAGTGTGTGCCACCTTGTATGCATGTGTAACCTTGCATGCTTATGTCACCTTGTGTGTTTGGCTTCTGTGGGACATGGAGAATCAAACATGGGTCCTTAGGCTTTACAGGCAAGCTCCTTAACTGCTAACACATCTCTCCAGCTCTGTCTCTCTAGCTTTCTGCTTGCAAATAAATACACAATTTAAAAAAATTATATGAAATGAAAAAAATTAGATACATATTAAATAGAGATCACATACCAAACTTGTTTAATGTCCTTGCTTCATTAAATATTGAAAACAAAAATCTCAGAAATCCTGGCATCTCACTCCTGCATACTTTAAACAAACTTCAAAATATGTCCCTAAAATACAATTTTTTTTTTGAGGCATGTTCTCACTCTCACTCAAGCTGTCTTTAAACTCATTGTAACCTTTCAATCTTCAAATGCCCATTTATTTCTTTTCCAGAGCAAAGTCTTTAACTTCTTAAAGTTTTTCACTTTGGGATGTAATTTTGTGAACCTTAACAAAGTCATCAAGTGTAAACTCTAAGATACTTTAGAAAGATCAGTCTAAAGCGGGACATGGTGGTGCACGCCTTTAATCCCAGCACTCGGGAGGCAGAGGTAGGAAGACTGAGGCCACCCTGAGATAGCATAGTGAATTCCAGGTCAGCCTGAGCTAGAGTAAGACCCTATCTCGGGAAATGAATAAAGAAAGAAAGAAACAAAAAACAGTCTAATATTACTAGGAAGATGGAAATCTGAATAATATTTAACCTACTAACAGGACTATTGGTACATTGATATTGTTGGCTTTTTAGCTTAAGCACAGAGCTTATATATTTATCTCAAGGAAAGAATCAGATTATCACCTTACTGTAGAATCATGTAGAATCCAGTGGCAAATAGCTTAGTTCAATATAGTTTTATAGTTTGTTACTTTTATGGTGTTAGACTATAAAATAAAACATTTGAACTGGAAGTGTCTTGCTCTTACCCAATTCCATTGCCAAGCTGCTTTTCACGCTCTTTTGCTTTTTGTTGCCCAGTGCGCTGGTTCATTTTCAGCCAAGTATTTCAAAGTGTCACATAAAAGTATTGGGGTAGCCAGACAGCAGCTGACTTTGTTTTTGCTTCAATGTAAGACAGCTGTCGACTTACATACTTTTTAAATGAAATAATTCTTATGAATCCCAAATAAACCAAACTATTGCCAGTGTTGCCTTTGAAAATTTAGTAGTAACACTGCAGACTCCAGCAACACCTCAAATGTCTCAGATGTTCAGTCTCACAGAAATCTAGTGAGGTCACCACAGTATTGGTGATTTTAGCTTTTCCTTTATTTTCTAAATTGTTCTACAAATTGTTACTTTATACATTTTTCCATATTATTGCTGTTTTAGACCGACTGTAAACTGAGGTCATTTCTGCTCAGCCGTCCTTAAATGGAAAGATTAGATGCCACTTGTTCATGAGCTGTTCCACACTTTTTTTTTTTAATGTCTGAATTTGGGGCATCTCAACAGAAAGCAGCAAATATGTTTGAGAGTTTGGATATTGATAACTTATTTATTTATTTCCAGTTTGAGTGCCACAGAGGGAAAAATTCAGCAGGGAACTGAGGTTAAAAAAAAAAAAGTTACTCCTCTCTCTAAAAGGCTTTTACCATCTATAGCTAAGATTGAAGCCTGGCTGAATTAAATGTGTGTGAAATACAAAGCTTAAGGGCTGGGAGAGAAAACTTAAGGGAATCCAATGTGGGTTAGCATTCTTGTTGGAAAGATCAAGGAGAGGAAGAACTATTAAAAGAACAGATAAGGGTGAACTCAGAACAGAGTTGCATATTGATGTGAAGACTCAATTCATATGAATCAGGACAAGGTCAAAGGCTTCCAAAAGCAACATTTAGTACACATAAAATAACCCAGAGTTCAACTTGAACTTAATACTATGGGGAATAAACTTGGGTCAAAGCCTGAGACTATGGGTCTGAAGGATTTACAAATAGGAGTTCAGATTCTGGCTAGAAGTATTGTCTTTATTGTGCTGTAAGTTTTTCCAGCAGTGCTAAGGTAATTATATAACACAAAACACTATACCTGACATTTTCTTAAAAATAACATTTTATTTATTTACAAGGAGAGAGAGAGAGAGAGAGAGAGAGAGAGAGAGAGAGAGAGAGAGAGAGAATAGGCATGCCAGGGCCTCTATCCACTACAAACAAACTCTAGACACACCTTATGCATCTGGCTTACATGAGTACTATAGAATTGAATTTGGATCCTTATACTTTGTAGGCAAGTGCCTTAACCATGAAGCCATCTCCCTAGCCCCTTTCTTTTAACTATATGAAACTCATATCCCAGAATGGACTCACACAGACCAGTAAAGAATAGCAAATCACTTGGACCAATGGTGTATTCTACAATAATAGAGGAAGAAAGAAAATATAAGGTCATGAACTCAGGAGCATGATCCACAGAGGAGAGATTCCATCTGTCTTATGCTCTATAAAGCCTCAGCAGAAGTGTGGTAAGCTGTTACTTTGCTGATTGCTGGGACAAAATACCCAACCAGAAGCAACTTAAGGAAGAAAAGGATTTGTTCTGGTTTACAGTTTTTTTGTAATTAAAAAAATATTTTATTTAGAGACAAACATGGTGGCACACGCCTTTAATCCCAGCACTCAGGAAGCAGAGGTAGGAGGATCACCATGAATTCGAGCCCACCCTGAGACTACATAGTGAATTCCAGGTCAGCCTGTGCTAGAGTGAAACCCTACCTCAAAAAAACAACAAAAAAAATTATACATATATATATATGAAGGAGAAAGAGAGAGGAGGAGGAGGAGGAGGAGGAGGAGAGAGAGAGAGAGAGAGAGAGAGAGAGAGAGAGAGAATGCCAGAGCCTTTAGCCACTGCAAACAATTTCTAGATGCATGTATCACCTTGTGCATCTGCCTTTTTGTGGGTACCGGGGAATTGAACATTGATCCCTTGGCTTTGCTGGCAAGCACCTTAACAGCTAAGCCATCTGTCCAGCCCTGATTTACAGTTTTGAGGGGATACATTCCATCATGTCTGTGAAGGCATGGTTGTAGGAGCTGGAGGCAGCTGGTCACATTTACAGCTATGGCCAGGAACTAGAGTGAGATGGATGCAGTAGCTTAGCTCACTTCCTCCTTTTATGCAGGTCAGAACCTCTAGCCACGGACTGGCATCACCCACATATATGATAGGTCTTCATTTAACATAAAGTAGAAAATTCTTCACAGACATACCAAGAGATTTATTTCTATTGTGATTCTAAATCCTTGCAAGTTGGCAACCAGAGATGAATCATCTCAGGTACCTCTAAAAGACAAAGTACTTTTTAAGACATTATAAAATTTTATTTATGTTGTTTTTTAATTTAAAAAACCCTTAAGTTAGTGCACTAAAAATAGCTTAATCAGAATTCTTTTTAGATGGTGATCCTTGTAAGCCAAATAGCTCCTTACTAAGTATGGCATTAAGCTTATAAAAGCCAGATATGGAAAGGAGCTTTTCAAGTAGAATTAGAGAAAGGGCAGTTGGTAGATTTGAACTAGTTATTTCTTAGAACATGGGCAATGCTTTTGAGTAATTCCAGTGGTCACCACCATCTGAAAAGAGAAGCTTCTCTAACCAAAAGTGAGAGTGGCATTAGTATATCGGTATGAACATTAAGAAAACTGTTTACAGGGCATTTTGGTGAACATAATATGTGCATTTAGGCAGACACCAGCAGGTGTTACATCCCTAGGGCTCATGACTTCCCCTGTCAAGGGTTTTTAGTATCAGGCATGTATTCCATCCATTGGAGCAGGCCTCCAGTCCAACTAGAGAATGGTTGGTTTCCCCCATAACAGACATGCCACTATTGCACCTATTGCCTCATTTAGCCTGGCTGGCCCAACTTAGGGCTTGCAGTGTCCACTGTTGTTTATCTCCACTGATGATTTCTTTCTCTCCCATGGAGCTGCATGCAGCTTAGCTCTTTTTTTCTTTTTTGAGGTAGAGTCTTGCTCTATCCCAGGCTGACCTGGAATTCACAATGTAGTCTCAAACTGGTTTGAACTCACAGCAATCCTTCCCACCTCTGCCTTGAGTGCTGGTTTTAAAGGCAAGGGCCACCACACCTGGCCCTGTCTTGATTCTTGTGCAGAATTTTGTCTAACAAGGGAAACATCAATGGTAGTCTAATCTAAGAAAGAAAGACTAAGTGCTAAAGAAATTAATATGTGGTACATAGTGGAATATGGAAATGAGCCCACTTTTTAAGTCATAGAGAATGTCAAGATGGTGACATCAGAGCATTAAGCCACCGTGCAGGGATGGCTGTCACTGGGCAGGTTGCACACTCATGAAATCTTATCAATGTAAGATGACTCCAGATACATTGTGCTTCTGGGCAGCATGATGAAAAATGTGACAGCAAGAGGTAAATACTAACTGAATCTGCTTCTTTGTGTTAAGAATAAAATAGCTTTCCTGGAAGCCCTGACCCATAAATATGCATTTATATTTCATTAGGCAGAAATGATTCACATGCCAACTTCTAGTTGCAAACTATCTGGAGACTATGTTTTTGCAACTGGGTGTTTTAGAAATTAAAAGGAAGTGAGAGAAACTGTTATGTAGACAGTTAACAGGCATATTCCCACTAACACTTACTGTTTTATCTATCTGATGGCATGGAACAAATAACTCCAAAATTTAATGCTTTAAAACAACAGCAACATTTAATTTGCTAATAACTCTTCATTTTGGCAGAGTCAGTGCTGTGACTCAGCTGGAGTGATTCAGGGTGAAAGCAGGAATTGTTTGAAGTTTTACATGAATGTCTAGGAGTTGAATTGGCTACTGGCTGCCCTCAAACTTGTAATCCTCAGTTTCAGCCTCCCAAGTGCCTGTCTATCATTCTTTTAAAAAGAAAAATTGGGGGCTGGAGAGATGGCTTAGCGGTTAAGGCATTTGCCTGCAAAGCCAAAGGATCCTGGTTCAACTCTCCAGGACCCACGTAAGCCAGATGCACAAAGGACACATGCATCTAGAGTTCGTTTGCAGTGGCTGGAGGCCCTGGTGTGCCCATTCTCCCTCTTTCTCTCTCCGTGTCTTTCCTTTCTCTCTCCCTCTTTGTCACACTCAAATAAATAAACAAATAAAATATTAAAAAAATTAAAATTGAGCGATGTTGTTTGCTTGCTTAATATATTTCAATACTTCTCATTGTAGTTCAAGTGCAGTCAAATGTTTTGATTCATGGTTGATGAGGTAACTGATTTCTCTCTTCAATTCTGCTTCATCTTTTTCTATCTCTCACTTGCTTCATTATATGACACATCAATCCTCAAGCATAGTAGCTTCTTTTATCCATCTACTCCTTTGTGCATATTTTTTTTCTCCTTGTGAGACATCTTTCCTTCAGTCTGTTGGATAGACCAGACCCTGTTCTTCTTTACTTCTCAGAGGGCCTTTGGCTAAGTGCTCAACAAAGACAGGAAACATCAGCATTATGTTTCCCCAGTTACTGCTTATTACTGCCTCTTAAATGTAGTGTTAACAGTTTCAGAGACCTCCACAGTCTGATTCCTGTTGTAGATCTGCTATATGCATGTTATTTCATCATAAACTGATCAGCTAGATAATGTCATCATTTCCATTTAAGTGATAGGAACTGAAGCACAAGGTACAAAAGAATGTCACAGTGGGGCCTGAACTCAGGCACTTGGACTCCAAAGATACCACTTTTATTTATTATGACCTAAATGATTTTGCAAAAGTAGTTGATTATAGCTGATCAGGAAAGAACTTTATAGAGACAAGGCATTCATCAGGACCTTGAGAGATAGGAGCAGTTTTATTAGACAATGGTGGGAAGGAGAACATGGTAGGTGGTGGGAACAGTGTGAACAAAAACAAGAGTGGAGAAGGCACTGGTACATTCTGGGGATGATGAGTAACTTAGAAGAGGATGTGGAGGAGTTAAAACTGGAAAGGCAGGTTGCATCATTCTGTAGGTAATTAGAAGGCATCAAGTTTTTTTGTTTTGTTTTGTTAAGAGGAGACTGTCTATGTTTAGGAAGATAAAAATGTACAAGATAAGCATTAGGAGTCAGCTACTGGCATTGAGAAGTGATGCAAGTACTTTGAATCTCCTTTAATTTCTTTATAAAATAGGATGTAAACAATGTTCATAGATTGTGTCAGGTTAAAATAAGAGGGTTCATGTGAAAGTGCTTTATACGGTGTAAAGCACTCCAGAAGCAGTAGTGAAGATTTTCATCGCAGATGTTCACATGGTTCTCTGTTAGGAGAAGGTAGAAGGAATCAGGCAACCATGACAGTGGGGAAATGGCAGAGCCAGCTAGAATAGGATCAAAACATAAAGGAGAATAGGATTGTAAGATACTTTGTCTAACCACATGCTGCTGACACAGAACATCGAGAGATCTAGCTGGAATCTGGAAGGAAACCGGTCCTCAGATAGTCTGCCCTATAGTGCTGGGGGAAAGTGGCCAACAACCTTGTGTGCTATCAGGGGACAATGCTATACAAAAGCAACCAGCTGGACAAAGTGGACACACCTGTGCAGTAGTGGCACCCAGCCTAGGTGGATAACCAATGGCTCTCTGAGTGGCTAAGAGATCTTCTCAGTGGAAAGGAACCCATAGCTGCAACTAAGAATGGAGTCGCAATCCTTTGGAGACCAAGATAATGGAATCCAACAAGAAGCTCCCACTAGTCTTCAGCCAAAAGAGAAGCTACACCCATCAAAATCTCTTAACTAACAAGGCTTATTCCATTGAATGTATGCTGACTTCATTCTCTGTTGAAGAATGTGTTTTTCTTTTTCAGTGGCAGTGAGAATCAAGAAAATGAACCATCCCTCACATAGCAGTTAGGACCCAGGTGAAACCACAAAGGAACTGGTGAGATGAGCAAGAGTGCTGCTTCCATGGTGAGCCTGACAACCTGTGCTAGGGTGATGTAGACAGACACTAAGGATACTCAAAACACACCGAAGCAGAAATTCAGAAGCTGCTGAGAGCTCAGAAAAAAAGTAGACTTAAAACTCACCCACCATAGCTCAGGGAATTTTGCAGATGAGGGAGCAGAAAGATTATAAGAGCCATAGCGTGGAAGGGAATGACCAGATGCATTGACCCCCCCCCCCACTTACAATGACTGCTGCTCTCATATCTCATTACTCACAACTCCAGGGGGAATACCAGCTATCACACTGAGGAGGGCCCTCAGTGGAATTGGGGTAGGGAGGAGGGAAATGATGGTACTTACACATGATCAATACAAAGTTTCTACTTAATAAAAAAAAAAGCTGGGCTTGTTGGTGCATGCCTTAAATCCCAGCACTCAGGAGGCAGAAGCAGGAGGATTGCTATGAGTTCGAGGCCACCCTGAGATTACATAGTAAATTCCAGGTCAGCCTGGACCAGAGTGAAACTCTACCTGGAAAATCTAAAAAAAAGATACTATTGTCTAACAAAGGCAAGGTTTGTCTGTTTGTTTTTTGCTACTGGGACTCAAACCCATGGACTTGGTATAGCTATTTAACTATTAGAAAGAATTTGTGGCTCTTAATTCATGTGTTCACATATCTGTGTCATACATATATGAGTATCTTTCTACTTATGTATCTTTCAATCATCTATTTAATCTACCTAAATACCTGTCTACTCACATTTGTTAAGTAAAAGAAATGCAGAAGACACATAAGGCTACCACCAATCAAAATCATGTGCTTTATCACATGAAGGTCAGTTGCAGAGGAAAAAAAAAGAAGCAATGTTAACAAAAAAAAAAAAAAAAATTAAGCCAAAGTTCCTGACTTTTATTGAACTAAGGAAGAAAGGACAGTTTAAGAGATTAATGTGACTGACACATTGTCCATTAAAGAACTGTAGAAGATGTTCAAAAGTTTTTTTGAAAATATGAACATGGTGTACAGATAGAGGGAGCTCATAGTTAAAGATATAGATTCCAATCTTTAAAAAAACATATTTAAGCCGGGCATGGTGGTGCACGCCTTTAATCCCAGCACTTGGGAGGCAGAGGTAGGAGGATCACCATGATTTCAAGGCCACCCTGAGACTACACAGTGTAT
This sequence comes from Orientallactaga sibirica, assembly GCA_036365145.1. Taxonomy (NCBI): domain Eukaryota; kingdom Metazoa; phylum Chordata; class Mammalia; order Rodentia; family Dipodidae; genus Orientallactaga; species Orientallactaga sibirica. Next base: position 16,275,865 of record JAEOAD010000053.1, on the reverse strand, counting down.
TCCAGGTCAGCCTGGGCTAGAGTGAGACCCTACCTCGAAAAAAACCAAAAAAACAAAAAACAAAAAAAAAAAAAACCACCCATATTTATTTGTTTAGTGGGAGAAAGAAAGTGAGAATGGGCACTCTAGGGAAACTTGCCATTACAAACCTACTCCAGATGCACGTGCCACTTTGTGAATCTAGCTGTACATGGGTATTGGAGAATTGAACCTGGACCAGCAGGCTTTGCAAGCAAGTGGCTTTAACTGCTGAGTCACTTGCCCAGCCTGATTCTCAGATTTTTGCTTGGAAACTCATTAGGAGTTATAGACAAGACCATCAAGAATAGAGAGAATGGAATAAATTAGAAAAGGTAAAGAAAATGGCTAAGGGCCGACTCTTCAAGCAATGTTCTTTAGCTTTGTGTGTAGACAGATCACCTGAGCATGCTATTAAACTGCAGGCTCTGATTCAGTAGGCTTGCAGTGCTGTTTCTAATAAGCTCCCAGATCACAGCACTATTGCTGATGCATGGTTACACTGAGTAGCAAGGCCTTCAAACCTGGGAGACTGAACTGTGCTGGGGAAAAAGCAGGGAGATACAGCATGTGTGAGAGGGTTGCTCCTCAGCTTAAGACCAGTGAATAAGGACATTGATTTTCATAATTAAGCTGAAATAGGAGAATAGTTTAAATACATGGAAGATAAAGGACAGATTACAGGTAGGAGGTAGGAAAAATGATCAGTGTTTGTATCCACTGGAGAAACTTCAGCCAAGAAAGAAAGATGTGTGATAGTTATAGCTGCATAGGTAGTGGAAGTATTGCTTCTAAGACCAGAAGACTTATAAGTTGTAGACTGAAAAAGAAAAGGCAAAGAGAGGAAGTAACAGGAAAAAGATAGGCTTTGCTATAGGGAACAAAAAGAAGAGTTAGGACTGGAGAGATGGCTCAGCAGTTAAGGTTAAGTGCCAACATAAATGCCCAGGGGCCCTGAAGCTGCCTGAGTTCAAATCTCCAGATCTAAGCTGGGCATAGCTATGAGTGCCCTATCCCAGTCCCACAGGGGAGCAGAGATCCCAGGATTTTCACAGCCCTGAAAGGTCCTGCATTAATAAAAGGAGACTCGGGCTTAAAATAAGTCCAATTAAAATGCAATGGAGGGCTGGAGAGGTGGCTTAGGGGTTAAGGCGCCTGCCTCCTAAGCCTAAGAACACTGGTTCCAATCTCCAGGTCCCACGTTTAGCCAGATGCAAAGTGACGGCAAGGGCGCAATGCCGCACTTGACCACAAGGGGGCGCACACATCTGGATTTCGTTGGCAGCAGCTGAGACACTGCTGGTGCGCCCATCTCTGTCTTCCTCTCTCTCTCTCCATCTCTCTCTCTCTCTCCAAAAAAAAAATGCAATGGAGCAGGACACCAACATTCCACTCTGGCCTCCAAAGGAAAGCGTATGGGGGCTGGGCATGGTGGCTCATGCGTAAAATCCCACACTTTGGAGGCTGAGGCAGGTGACTGTTATAAAGCCAGTTTGAGCTATAGAATGAAATCCATTCAAAAAAACAAGACAAAAAACAAAACAAACAAAAAAAAAAAAACCCCAAAACAAATTGGGAAAAGTACAGAGATGATTTCCAGCAGAAGAGAAGCTAGGTAATAGCATGGATTTGAGGGGTTTACTCTACTGAGACTAGAGTACAGGATGAGATGAATATGGAAAAGATTAGTGTCAATCTTCCTGGGTGACATAATGGGACAAACGTGTGAAATACAGATGAGCATGCTGAAGTTAGGTAATGTTGTAGTTTGAATGTATGACCCCCATAGACTCAGCTGTTTTATTAAAGCTTGTCACTTGGATCTCCAGTTGCCTGGCTGGAGGAGGTGTCCCCAAGGGCAGATCCTGGGGTCCAGCCCAAAGGTGTGTTTGAGGGCAAATCTGACTTCTAGCCAAAAGGTATGCAGAGAGGTTTAGAACTTTGCCTAGAGTTGTGCTGCTTGCTGTCCATTCAGGATTGCTGCTTTTTTTTTTTTTCTGCTTGGATTATGGAAGCAACTTCTCCCACTATTGATGGAACTTCTCCCCCCCAGGATCTGTAAGTATTTTCCTCCCCTAAACTATGCCTGGTTTGGATATTCATCCCAGCAACACAAAGTGGTCTAGAATAGATAGCATGAGGACACGGTAAGGACGGTATGCTGAGGTTAGAAAGCATGAGGACACAGTAAGGACGGCGTGCTGAGGTTAGACAGCATGAGGACACGGTAAGGACCGTGCTGAGGTTAGACAGCATGAGGACACGGGTTAGAGGGACGGGCGTGCTGAGGTTAGACAGCATGAGGACACGGTAAGGACCGTGTGCTGAGGTTAGACAGCATGAGGACACGGTAAGGACGGCGTGCTGAGGTTAGACAGCATGAGGACACGGTAAGGACCATGTGCTGAGGTTAGACAGCATGAGGACATGGTAAGGACGGCGTGCTGAGGTTAGACAGCATGAGGACACGGTAAGGACCATGTGCTGAGGTTAGACAGCATGAGGACACGGTAAGGACCATGTGCTGAGGTTAGACAGCATGAGGTTAGACAGCATGAGGACACGGTAAGGACCGTGTGCTGAGGTTAGACAGCATGAGGACACAGCATGTAAGGTTACAGGCGTGCTGAGGTTAGACAGCATGAGGACACGGTAAGGACCGTGTGCTGAGGTTAGACAGCATGAGGACATGGTAGGACACGGCGCTGAGGTTAGACAGCATGAGGACACGGTAGGTTAGACAGCATGAGGACACGGTAAGGACCATGTGCTGAGGTTAGACAGCATGAGGACAGCATGAGGACATGGACGTGAGGTTAGACAGCATGAGGACACATGTGCTGAGGTTAGACAGCATGAGGACACGGTAGGTTAGGACCATGTGCTGAGGTTAGACAGCATGGGGACACGGTAAGGACCATGTGCTGAGGTTAGAGACAGCATGAGGACACGACAGCATGAGGACAGGACCATGTGCTGAGGTTAGACAGCATGAGGACACGGTAAGGACGGCGTGCTGAGGTTAGACAGCATGAGGACATGGTAAGGACGGCGTGCTGAGGTTAGACAGCATGAGGACACGGTAAGGACCATGTGCTGAGGTTAGACAGCATGAGGACATGGTAAGGGTTAGACAGCATGAGGTGTGCTGAGGTTAGACAGCATGAGGACACGGTGAGGAGGACGGCGTGCTGAGGTTAGACAGCATGAGGACACGGTAAGGACGGCGTGCTGAGGTTAGACAGCATGAGGACACGGTAAGGACGGCGGAGACAGCAGGACACGAAGGACGTGCTGAGGTTAGGTTAGACAGCAGCATGAGGACACGAGTAGACAGAGACCATGTGCTGAGGTTAGACAGCATGAGGACATGGTAAGGACCATGTGCTGAGGTTAGACAGCATGAGGACACGGTAAGGACCATGTGCTGAGGTTAGACAGCATGGGGACACGGTAAGGACCATGTGCTGAGGTTAGACAGCATGAGGACACAGTAAGGACCATGTGCTGAGGTTAGACAGCATGAGGACACGGTAAGGGACGAGGTTAGACAGCATGAGGACACGGTGCTGAGGTTAGACAGCATGAGGACACATTAAGAACCATGTGCTGAGGTTAGACAGCATGAGGACATGGTAAGGACCGTGTGCTGAGGTTAGACAGCATGAGGACACGTAAGGACGTGAGGAGGTTAGACAGCATGAGGACACGGTAAGGACCGCGTTCTGAGGTTAGACAGCATGAGGACACGGTAAGGACGGTGTGCTGAGGTTAGACAGCATGAGACACGGTAAGGACACGAGGTTAGACAGCATGAGGTTAGGACAGCATGAGGACACACGGTAAGGACGGCGTGCTGAGGTTAGACAGCATGAGGACACGGTAAGGACGGCGTGCTGAGGTTAGACAGCATGAGGACACGGTAAGGACCGTGTGCTGAGGTTAGACAGCATGAGGACACGGTAAGGACCGTGTGCTGAGGTTAGACAGCATGAGGACACGGCTGAGGTTAGACAGCATGAGGACAGAGTTAGGACAGTAAGGACATGAGGTTAGACAGCATGAGGACACGGTAAGGACGGTGTGCTGAGGTTAGACAGCATGAGGACACGGTAAGGACGGTGTGCTGAGGTTAGACAGCATGAGGACACGGTAGGTTAGGCATGAGGACGGTGTGCTGAGGTTAGACAGCATGAGGACACAGTAAGGACGGTGTGCTGAGGTTAGACAGCATGAGGACACGGTAAGGGCGGTGTGCTGAGGTTAGACAGCATGAGGACACGAAGGACCACTGAGGTTAGACAGCATGAGGACACGGTAAGGACCATGTGCTGAGGTTAGACAGCATGAGGACACGGTAAGGACCATGTGCTGAGGTTAGACAGCATGAGGACACGGTAAGGACCATGTGCTGAGGTTAGACAGCATGAGGACACGGTAAGGACCATGTGCTGAGGTTAGACAGCATGAGGACACGGTAAGGACCATGTGCTGAGGTTAGACAGCATGAGGACACGGTAAGGACGGCGTGCTGAGGTTAGACAGCATGAGGACATGAGGACACGGTAAGGACCATGTGCTTAGAGGTTTAGACAGCATGAGGAGGTTACAGCATGAGGACACGGTAAGGACCATGTGCTGAGGTTAGTGAGGACACGGTAAGGACTGAGGTTAGACAGCATGGGGACACGGTAAGGACGGTGTGCTGAGGTTAGACAGCATGAGGGACACGGTAAGGACGGTGTGCTGAGGTTAGACAGCATGAGGACACGGTAAGGACGGCATGTGTTAGACCATGAGGTGCTGAGGTTAGACAGCATGAGGACACGGTAAGGACGGTGTGCTGAGGTTAGACAGCATGAGGACACGGTAAGGACGGTGTGCTGAGGTTAGACAGCATGAGGACACGGTAAGGACGGCGTGCTGAGGTTAGACAGCATGAGGACACGGTAAGGACGGCGTGCTGAGGTTAGACAGCATGAGGACACGGTAAGGACAGCGTGCTGAGGTTAGACAGCATGAGGACACGGTGTGCTGAGGTTAGACAGCATGAGGACACGGTAAGGACGGCGTGCTGAGGTTAGACAGCATGAGGACACGGTAAGGACGGCGTGCTGAGGTTAGACAGCATGAGGACACGGTGCTGAGGTTAGACAGCATGAGGACACGGTAAGGACGTGCTGAGGTTAGACAGCATGAGGACACGGTAAGGACGGCGTGCTGAGGTTAGACAGCATGAGGACAGGACATGAGGAGACAGTGAGGACACATGAGTAAGGACGTGTGCTGAGGTTAGACAGCATGAGGACACGGTAAGGACGGCGTGCTGAGGTTAGACAGCATGAGGACACGGTAAGGACGGTGTGCTGAGGTTAGACAGCATGGGGACACGGTAAGGACAGCATGAGGACACGTGGACTGAGGTTAGACAGCATGAGGACACGGTAAGGACGGCGTGCTGAGGTTAGACAGCATGAGGACACGGTAAGGACCACGTGCTGAGGTTAGACAGCATGAGGACACGGTAAGGACGGCGTGCTGAGGTTAGACAGCATGAGGACACGGTAAGGACGGCGTGCTGAGGTTAGACAGCATGAGGACACGGTAAGGACGGTGTGCTGAGGTTAGACAGCATGAGGACACGGTAAGGACGTTAGACAGTGCTGAGGTTAGACAGCATGAGGACACGGTAAGGACGGCGTGCTGAGGTTAGACAGCATGAGGACACGGTAAGGACGGTGTGCTGAGGTTAGACAGCATGAGGACACATGAGGACACGGACGGCTGAGCTGAGGTTAGACAGCATGAGGACAGCATGAGGACACGGTAGGGACGGCATGCTGAGGTTAGACAGCATGAGGACACGGTAAGGACACGGTAAGGACGTGTGCTGAGGTTAGACAGCATGAGGACACGGTAAGGACGCATGCGTGCTGAGGTTAGACAGCATGAGGACACGGTAAGGACGGCGTGAGGTTAGAGGTTAGACAGCATGAGGACACATGTAAGGACGGGGTTATACAGCATGCTGAGGTTAGACAGCATGAGGACACGGTAAGGAGGTTAGACAGCATGTGCTGAGGTTAGACAGCATGAGGACACGGTAAGTAAGGACGGTTAGCTGAGGTTAGACAGCATGTTAGGACACGGTAAGGACGGTGTGCTGAGGTTAGACAGCATGAGGACACGGTAAGGACGGTGTGCTGAGGTTAGACATGAGGACATGGGGACACGGTAGGTTAGACAGCATGAGGACACGTGCTGAGGTTAGACAGCATGAGGACACGGTAAGGACGGTGTGCTGAGGTTAGACAGCATGAGGACACGGTAAGGACGAGGACACGGTAAGGACCTGAGGTTAGAGGTTAGACAGCATGAGGACACAGCATGAGGACACGGTAAGGACGGCGTGCTGAGGTTAGACAGCATGCATGAGGAGGTTAGACAGCATGAGGACACGGTAAGGACGGCGTGCTGAGGTTAGACAGCAGCATGAGGACGGTTAGAGGACCATGTGTGCTGAGGTTAGACAGCATGAGGACACGGTAAGGACGGTGTGCTGAGGTTAGACAGCATGAGGACACGGTAAGGACGGCGTGCTGAGGTTAGACAGCATGAGGACACGGTAAGGACGGCGTGCTGAGGTTAGACAGCATGAGGACACGGTAAGGACGGTGTGCTGAGGTTAGGACCATGCATGAGGTTAGACAGCATGAGGACACGGTAAGGACGGCGTGCTGAGGTTAGACAGCATGAGGACACGGTGAGGTTAGGACGGTGTGCTGAGGTTAGACAGCATGAGGACACGGTAAGGACGGTGTGCTGAGGTTAGACAGCATGAGGACACGGTAAGGACGGTGTGCTGAGGTTAGACAGCATGAGGACACGGTAAGGACGGTGTGCTGAGGTTAGACAGCATGAGGACACGGTAAGGACGGTGTGCTGAGGTTAGACAGCATGAGGACACGGTAAGGACGGTGTGCTGAGGTTAGACAGCATGAGGACACGGTAAGGTGTGCTGAGGTTAGACAGCATGAGGACACGGTAAGGACGGCGTGCTGAGGTTAGACAGCATGAGGACACTGAGGTTAGACAGGTAAGGACGGCGTGCTGAGGTTAGACAGCATGAGGACACGGTAAGGACCAGTGCTGAGGTTAGACAGCATGAGGACACAGCATGTAAGTGCTGAGGTTAGACAGCATGAGGACACGGTAAGGACAGCGTGCTGAGGTTAGACAGCATGAGGACACGGTAAGGAGGTTAGACAGCATGAGGACGTGCTGAGGGTTAGACAGCATGAGGACACGGTAAGGACGGCGTGCTGAGGTTAGACAGCATGAGGACACGGTAAGGACGGCGTGCTGAGGTTAGACAGCATGAGGACACGGTAAGGACGGTGTGCTGAGGTTAGACAGCATGAGGACACGGTAAGGACGGCGTGCTGAGGTTAGACAGCATGAGGACACGGTAAGGACGACAGCATGAGGACACGGTGAGGAGGTTAGACAGCATGAGGACACGGTAAGGACGGGCGTGCTGAGGTTAGACAGCATGAGGACACGGTAAGGAGGTTAGACAGCATGAGGACACGAGGTTGAGGTTAGACAGCATGGGGACAGCATGAGGACACGGTAAGGTTACGGGTGCTGAGGTTAGACAGCATGAGGACACGGTAAGGACGGTGTGCTGAGGTTAGACAGCATGAGGACACGGTAAGGACGGTGTGCTGAGGTTAGACAGCATGATGAGGACACGTGGTGAGGACGGTGTGCTGAGGTTAGACAGCATGAGGACACGGTACACGGTGTGCTGAGGTTAGACAGCATGAGGACACGAGGTTGAGGTTAGACAGCATGAGGGACACGGTAAGGACGGTGAGGTTAGACAGCATGAGCTGAGGTTAGACAGCATGAGGACACGGTAAGGACGGTGTGCTGAGGTTAGACAGCATGAGGACACGGTAAGGACGGTGTGCTGAGGTTAGACAGCATGAGGACACGGTGTGCTGAGGTTAGACAGCATGAGGACACGGTAAGGACGGCGTGCTGAGGTTAGACAGCATGAGGACACGGTAAGGACGTAAGGACACGGTGCTGAGGTTAGGTTAGACAGCATGAGGACACGGTAGGGACGGTGTGCTGAGGTTAGACAGCATGGGGACACTGAGGTTAGACAGCATGAGGACACGGCGTGCTGAGGTTAGACAGCATGAGGACACGGTAAGGACGGTGTGCTGAGGTTAGACAGCATGAGGGACACGGTAAGGTTACGGTGTGCTGAGGTTAGACAGCATGGGGACACGAGTAAGGACGGCGTGCTGAGGTTAGACAGCATGAGGACACGGTGAGGTTAGGCATGAGGACGGTGTGCTGAGGTTAGACAGCATGAGGACACGGTAAGGACGGTGTGCTGAGGTTAGACAGCATGAGGACACGGTGAGGACGGTGTGCTGAGGTTAGACAGCATGAGGACACGGTAAGGACGGAGTGCTGAGGTTAGACAGCATGAGGACACGGTAAGGACGGTGTGCTGAGGTTAGACAGCATGAGGACACGGTAAGGACGGCGTGCTGAGGTTAGACAGCATGAGGACACAGTAGTGGCAACTGTCACCATTAGTGATTTTCTCATGTACTCCACCAAATCTTACAAATGGCAGAGAGCATATATCTTGGTTTACATGGGTGTCATGAGATGCATACATGGGTACATGTGAACATCTCATCAGGTTTTAGAATTTTTAAAAAATATTTTATTTAATTTATTTGAAAGCACAGAGAGAGGTAGAGAGAAGGGAGACAGAGAGAATGGGTGTACCAGAGCCTCCAGCCACTACAAACTCCGGATGCATGAGCCACATCTGACTTTATGTTGCTACTGGGGAATCAAACTCGAGTCATTAGCCTTTGCAGGCAAGTACCTTAACCGCTAAACCATTTCTCCAGCCCCGGCCCCAGGTTTTGGAATTTTTGTTGCCTTAGGGTTGATTCAAGAGCCAAAGGAAGACATGAGCAAGGATAGAATCGCTTTCCAAGCAATATGACACAGAAAATAAGCTGCAGACTGAAGACCTGGCTTCCTATCCTTCCTTCCGTATGTACATCACTGGCTTCAGGCAGATCCCTTAGATCCATCACCTTCAAAACAAACGTGATGATGTGAAGCAATTTATGGCCATGACTGCACATTGACTATCCAAGGAAATTGAAAGAATATGATTCCCAGTCCCAATTTTAGAATACTTACATAACAGGTTTGGCTTTTGATATATGTGGGGTGTTTTGTTTGCTTGAGATAGGGCCTTGCTCTAGCCCAGTCTGATCTCGAATTCAATATGTAGTCTCAGGCTGGCCTTGAACTCACAGTGATCCTCCTACCTCTGCTTCCTAAGTGCTAGATTAAAGGAGTGCACCACCATGCCCAGCTGGATATATATACTATATAAATATATATAACCTTATATATACTTATATATGTTTATATAAAAATATATAAATATATATATTTAAGTATTTATTTAAGTATGCCTGGTGAGACTTGGACATCCAGAACTGAGAACCATGATGGTAGATCATGTCTAAAGTCTCTTCTCATAAAGTTTGTTTGCCATCCTAGCCTTTGATTTGGGGTGTGTGTGGTGTAGTATGTGTGTACAGTATATACACACGTGTGTACATATGTACACCCCCAATGCACACATGTGTGGAGGCCAGAGTATAACATTAGAGCTCTTCCTCTATCACTTTTCTGCTTGTTTACTTGAGACAAAATAGCTCACTGAACCTGGATCTGCTGTTTTCAGACTGGCTGACTAGTAAGCTCCAATGATTCTCCTATCTCTGACTACCTCAAGACTGGCATTACAGATGTGTGTTGCTATGTCTCACTGTTCATGTTCATACTGGGTGTTGAACTCAGGTCCTTATGCCGTGCACCAAATACTCTTACTCATAGAGTCATCTCCCTAGCTCGCAAACTAGCAACTCTGTCTGATGGAGGCTTTGCATGTAGCTCAGTTGTAGAGAGTCTGCCTGGCATATACGAGGAGTTTATCCTCAGCACTGGAAATCAAAGTAAATGGCCAAAGAGCATCTTAGTTCATTCAGGCTATTCCAACAAAATTTCAGAGTAGGTGTCTTTAAAGAAGAGAAACAATTCTTACAGTTTTGGAGACTAGGAAGTGCAGGAGCAAGACAGTGGCAGAAGAGCAGGACACCTCTTTGTTGAGTTGTTGATGAAGGAGCCCCTGAAGCTCCCAAAACAATACTGGCTGTTGTCAGTGATCTTGATTGCCCACCAGAACTACAGTGTAAATATGACAAGTGGTCCCTCATCAAAGAAAATATGAAATGAACGTTGTCCTTGCTTCATACTTCCACCACTACCCTTCTCTAGAAGTAATTTTTATTACCAGTTTTTTTTTTTAATTTTTTAATTTTTATTTATTTTTGTAGAGAGACACAGAGAGACAGACAGAGAGAGAGAGGGAGGGAGAGGGAGACAGATAGAGATGGGTGCGCCAGCAGTCTCTCAGCTGCTGTAAACAAAATCCAGATGTTTGCGCCCCATTGTGGGCAAGTGCAGCATTGCGCCCTTGCGTCACTTTGCATCTGGCTAAACGTGGGACCTGGAGATTGGAACCGCTGGAGATTGAAACCAGCGTTCTTAGGCTTAGCAGGCAGGCGCCTTAACCGCTAAGCCATCTCTCCAGCCCTATTGCCAGTTTTTGCATCCTTAGAAGTATTATATGCAAATGTAATCATAGATATGTGTGTATGTATACATTGTACATTTTTTGTGTCCTAAAGATATATAACTCGTTGGACATTATATACACTGTTCTAAAATCATTCTTGCCTTTTGCTCAACAAAATGTGTTTTTTGTTTGTTTGTTTGTTTGTTTTTGTTTGTTTGGTTTTCTGAGATAGGCTCTCATTCTAGATCAGGTTGACCTGGAATTCATTATGTAGTCTCAGGGTGGCCTTGAACTCTCAGTGATCCTCTTACCTCTGCCTCCCATGTCTGGTTCAACAAAATGTTTTAAAGAACTTATCAGTAATACAAATATTCCTTTAAAAAATCTCTGCAGCCAGGCGTGCTGGCACACGCCTTTAATCCCAGCACTCGGGAGGCAGAGGTAGGAGGATCGCCGTGAGTTCGAGGCCACCATGAGAATACAGAGTGAATTCCAGGTCAGCCTGGGCTAGAGTGAAATCCTACCTCAGAAAACTTAAAAAAAAAAAAAAAAAATCACTGCAGCCAGGCATGGTGGCACAAGTCCTTAATCCCAGCACATGGGAGGCAGAGAGAGGAGAATGACCATGAATTCAAGGCCAGCCTGGGACTACAGAGTGAGTTCGAGGTCAGCCTGGGCTAGAGTAAGATCCTACTTCGAAAAAAAAAATACAAAAAACAAAATCACTGCATAGTATATAGTATGGTTTTTCACTAATCTATACAATATGGTAAACATCTTAAACCATTCATAGCAGACAAGACTGATATAAATAGCATTTTACCCATGTCATTTTTTAAAACATTTATTTATCTGACAGAAAGAGGGAAAGAGAGAGAGAGAGAGAGAATGGGCATGCCAGGGCCTCCAGCCACTGCAAACAAACTCGAGATGCATGTATCCCCTTGCACATCTGGCTTACGTAGGTCCTAGAGAATTGAACCAGGGTCCTTTGGCTTTGCAGGCAAACACCTTAACTGCTAAGCCATCTCTCTAGCCATCATTTATTATTATTATTATTTTTTGAGGTAGGGACTTGCTCTAGCCTAGGCTGATCTGGAATTCACTATGTAGTCTCTGGCTGGCCTCAAACTCACAATGATCTTCCTACCTTGGCCTCCCAAGAGCTGCTATTAAAGGTGTGCACCACCACACCTGGCAGAGAAAGAGAGGGAGAGAATGGATGCACCAGGGCATCTAGCCACTGCAAAAGAACTCTAGATGCATGCACCACTTTATGCATCTGGCTTCTCATGGGTATTAAGGAATCAAATTGGGGTTGTTAGGCTTTATAGGCAAGCACCTTGACTGCTGAGCCATGTCTCCAGCCTACGCCATTCTTTGTCTTGTCAGGTATGTGGAGCATAATTTCTTGGTAGTGAGAATGACATTAGCCTATTTCTTTCTTTCCTCCTTCTACTTCCTCCTCTTCTTCCTTCTTCCTACTGCTTTCTTCCTCCTTCCTCCTCCTCCTCCCTCTTCTCCTTTTCTTCTTTGGGTCTTAATCTAGACCAGGCTGACCTGGAACTCACTCTAGTCCCAGGCTGGCCTCAAACACACAGAAATCCTCCTACCTCCTGAGTGCTGGGATTAAAGATGTGCGCCACCACACCCGGCTATTTACCTTTTATCACTTTGGTAGATACTAAAAATGTTTTCTCTCTATTATCTGTATACTAATTTACATACTCACTAGCTCAGTTTTTAAGCTAAGTATTGTGGTACACATACGGAATCTCAGAACCCAGTACTTCGGAGGCTAAGAGAGAGAGTGCTAAGACAACATGGGCTACATAGTGAGACCCTGTCTCAAAAACGAAATTACCCTGAATAAATAAATATTTTTCTTAAATTCAGTTTCCCATTATTCTTCCCAGCACAACAATATATACCTATATATCATTTACATACATATACAATCTGACAATGGATAATATTTCATGTACTTTTAAAATTATCTTTGTGTATGTGTGATGTGTGTGAGTGCAAGCTCCACAGCATATGTATGGGGGCTGGAGGACAACCGTGAGTTCTGGTCCTTTCACTTTGTTTTGAGGCAGGGTTTCTGTCTAGAAGTCCAGCAGTGCATTCTCCGTTGAACCACAGTGCCAGGCTGGGTCAGGGTCCCTCCTCAAATGCCAAGCTAGCAGGGTCATGAAGCATGCTGGGACTACAGATACCCCTACATCCAGCTTTTATGGGGGCTCTGGGAATGCAAACTGAAGTACTGATGCTTATACAGCAAGCTCTCACCACACTGGACCATGTCCCCAGCCCATCATCTGATCATTTACTTCTCTTACTTCAAATAAGAATAAGCATCTTTACAAATGTTTAATATTGCATGTCCTGTCCCATGAATTGACCATCTCTTTTGCCTATTTTCCTACTTTCTTTGGCCATTTTTTCCAGTAAGAAATTTTTATGTAGTAAGGAAAATTGACCACCACTAAAAATATGGTTGGCAGTTTTTTTCTTGGTTTGTTAAATTGTCATTTGGGTGTTTGTTGTTCAGAATGCTATTTGCAATTGCTCAGTTTATAGATCTTTTCATTTTGCTTACTGTACCTTGTATCATGTACTTTCTCATGACTTCTTAGTATAATTCAAGGCAGTGAAGCCTTAGAGAATTGCAATCAAAGAGGAGACTCATTCTCTGACTTTAAATATGAGTTCTGTTCCCAAAAGTCCATTGTAATTAAAGTCTTGGTCTCTAGGGTGGTGCTCCATTGGAAGGTGGTGGAACCTTTGGAAAGTAGGACCTAGTAAGAAGGCCGTAGGTCATTAGGGCATAAGGTATTTCTTGTGCAACCTCATTGGTACCTCATTTGGGACCTTTCATTGAAAGTTATTAAAGGAACATGCCTGCTCCTGCTAACCCTCTGTCTTTCTGATACTGGTTTGAACTGTGACTTCATGCTCTGACTAGCAACACTCCTTCCATTGTCATCTGCCATTTGCTAATGGGCCCTCACCAGAACTAAGTATATATAGACATCAGGTCATTGAGCTTCCCAATGCATGAACTAAATTAACTTTTCTACTCTATAAAGTTAGCTGTCACTGCAATTGACTATGATAACTCAAAGGTTCTCCATAGCTACTATGACAAATCACCACAAATTTTGCTTAAAACAGAAATTTGTTTTCTCAATCTTCTAGAGGTTACAAGTCAAAAATCAACATTACTGGGCTGAAATCAAGGTATCAACAGAGCCACGTTCCCTTCAGGGCCTCCTGGAGAAAAATCTGCTCCTTGCCACTTAAGCTGCTGGCAATTGCCAGTTCTCCTCGGCTTGTGGTCCAGTCTTCAAGGCCAGCATGTCCCAGTGTCTCTGCTCCATCTTCATATTGCTCTCTCTGTGTGTGTCAAGTGTCCCTGGGATGCTTTCTTATGAGAACATATGTGACAACATTCAGAGTCCTCCCACTTAATTCAGGGCAATCTCCTCAGTTCAAGATCCTGAACTGAATTACACAGATAAAGACTGGTTTCTTTTTTCCCATACAACATGACACAGACCTCCAGGATTAGGACATGACCAGCTAGCTTGTAGAGGATCACTGCGCTATTCTAGGGAAGAGAAAACTGATCTAGAAATTCAAAGTGGTTTTTTTCATTATTTTCTCCCCCCCCCCTATTTTTTCTCCCCTCAATATGCTCTCCCTTCTGTTTACATCTCATAGGCATCGTCTACCTAAAGTCCAGGGCAGTTGACAGAGATGGGTCTAGCAATGCAAATAAATAGCATGAGTTTCAAAAGATCGATATAAATCACTGCAGGTGTTTTTTCTTTTTTAATGGCTGGAAATGATACTTTGGAGGAAGAAAATGGTAACACACAGATTTAGGGTGAGGAGAAGTAAATGACTGTGGTTATAATAGGCAACACGGGAAAGAATCAGAGAAAAGCTGCATTTTGGTAGAGCTAGAAAGTGCCTTTACGTGAAAACTTACTTTGATTTAACAGTTATGACATAGTGAAGTCTTGGTAGCAAAGGGAAAGACCATTCTACATCAGTCTGAACTATGATGAATTTCACACCAATAGTTTGTAGCGAAAACCATTCATCATGGCTTCCAAGTTACTATCCTGGAACAGGTCCTACATAGTTACTGTAGGATTAATTAATTATGGTTGATTTGAAAAGACTACTAAAATTCATAATGATAATGCTTGGCTAAGCACTTATTCAAGAATTTTAATTAAACAGTGTTAATTGAATTAATGATTGAATGACCATAGTGATCCTCAGAAGGTCTTGCAGCCTGACTTCCCATAGCTGGAGCACAATTGTCCCTGGAGACCGTTTAAGTGTAGACCTGTCACAGAATATCTACTTGCTTCTATAGCCACCTAGTCATTAAGATACTCAGCTCCTTAAATCCTACTTAGAGACTATTTTCTTCTTCATCATCTCCTCTTTAAAATGGTGAGAGTTTAAGAAGAATTTAATATCAGTAAAATCATATTTCAAGTTATAAACTTGCTTTTAAATACAGATAGAAATTTTAGTATTGAACATGATAGACTGAAATTTTTTTTAAAATGTAAAAAATAGACCATAATTGCTTCTGAAGTAGGTCCTATTGATTTCTCCTCCATTATCTCATCAAACAGAAAGTGAAGGGAGGAAAATACAAGTTCTGAGGGACCTGCTACTCAGGTAACGGGCAGGAGCTTCCAGTGAGCATTGCTGGCTCATTAAAAACCCTTAAAGGAAGCAGCTTATCTTGGTATAGGAAACATTATTCTCAGTGTGAGTTCATCCTCTGGTGTCTTCACCTTTGCAAAGGTTCCTTCTGTGCAGTTTCTAAGAAGCACTTCTTTAGTGAGGTTTATGTTAAGTTGATATAGAGAAGTAGACAACTGTGGAGCCTTTTTAATGGACAAGAAAGGATTGTCGAGTAATTAAATAGATTTCTTTTCCCTTATACTGATCCATGGTTTCAAAAACACTCTGCTGAGCATGTGAAATCAATTTCCATTACAGGCCTTGACCTTTGCAGTGATGTTTTTACCCTAGGTTTGGAATATGGTTCAAAGGAAACAGTGCACTGTGAGATGAGGCAGGCTCCTGAAGTTACTTCCATTACAGTGAAAAATCTGTGTTTTAACATAATTTAATCAACATGTATCATGTACTTCTCTATGTTATGCTATTTATATGTAAGTATAATTTACACTGGAATATGTAAATATGTGTTTTTTTTTTTTACATTTTACTAATCAAGTTATATACTTATGGGGAACTACCTGATATTTCGATATTTGTATACAATCTAAAATACAATCCCTTCATGTGCTTGCTATTTTTCGTGGTGAGACATTTGAATTTTACTGTTATTTTGGAATATGGAGCTATAGTCCGTTACTAATAACAGTCTGCAATATCATAATTCCCAAAGCCTATTACTCGTTCCTGTCACTTTAAACCCTTTGACCAATGACTCTCCTTTGCTCCCCCCTCCCTCTAAATATGTATGTTTATAAGGCTTCCCCCTGGGCACTACAGATCTGAGCTTTGTTTTCACTGCTAAAAAGTATTTTTCCCCTTCCCATTCCAACAAAGTAGCCAAGCCATTGTGTTCTTTTGCCCCAGGGGCTTTGGGCCGCTGAGTGGAAAGCAGCTGTTGCCATGGGACAGCCTCATTCCATTTTGTTTTGTTTTGGATGATTAGACCCATTGTGGTGATTAGGCCACATCTCCCAGAGTGGAAGAGAAGACAGATAAGGACTTTTGGCAGGTGCTGAGAGGTGGAGACAGAGAGGTAGTGATTGCTACCACAAGTTGCAATCCCTTGAGACAAGCAGGAAGAGTTTGGGTGGCTTCCAAGGAGGGGAGTGGAGATCTGCTTGTTAGGCCCCCTCTATGGGTCGATTGCTTCAGCATCCTTGGGACCAAGGACTCTCGGAGCTGTGGTGTTGACATATGCAGCCATGTGACGAGGAGCCCTGTCCAAGCTTACCAGAAGTAACCCTCTACTCAGGAACCAGCTCTTGGGGGTCTAGGAGCATATCAGTGAGGACCAAGTGGAGGTTTACACTGGCCTTTCAATATTCTGACTTGGACATCACGTGGAAATGGGAGTGGAGGGAAGCTCAGAAGTGACTGAAGAGGAATTGCCTGCCATGTAATGGTATTTAAGCAGCTCCGACTGATAAAGATACGCCAAAGTCTGAGGTGAAACCTCACTGCTTTCTCTTTCCCTTGCCATTTCTTCTTGTGTTAAACGGTGGCTTTTGAGCTCACCTCACGGTGTTGTTTTTAGCAATACATTAAAATGGCCCATATCAACCAGTTCTATCACAATAGTATATGGTCATGAGGGGATATGTGCATGTGTCTACAGTGTTTGTTACAGGAATGGGGTTGGTTAGGTGCTAGATTTTCAAAGAAGCACAAGACATACCTGTTTGCTTTCTTCAAAAACAATTAATTCAAAAAGCTGACAAAGTAACAGGTTTCTTTAGAGCCTTTTCATCCTACTCTGTTTTGGTTGACTTCTTCCCCCTCCCCCATCTCCCTGCTTCCCTTTCCCCACTGTACCCCTGCATCCCAGAAGTCCCTCTTCCACTTTAACGTATATTGTGTCTCATTGTCTCCTCTCTACCCCTTCCTTAAAACCTCTTTTTTTTCTAGTCTTATGAGCCCATTTCTACTTACTTGGCCTTTATCTACATTTACTCATACCCAGATACACATATTTGACAGATCTAGGTTCTGCAGAAAATTGCAACATTTTTTTTTTCTGAGCCTGGGTTGTCTTGCTTAATGTAATTTCTTCCAGTTCCATCCCTTTTCTTCAAATTTCCTAATTTCATTTTTCATTATGGCTAAGTAAACTTCTATTCCCCCAGTGATGAGAAGACTTCTTACTAAACTCTGCTCCTTCACTTTCCACTACCTCCCAACAGCACTGAACTGTGAACTAAGTCTTTTTCCGTTGTATTTTATTAACAATTTTCATATATACACATTTAAAAAAAGTATTTTTATTTTGGAGAGATAAAGAGAGAGAAGAAACAGAGAGAGAGAGAGAAAGAGAGAAAGAGAGAGAGAGCACCACTGCAGACAAGCTTCAGATATATGTGCCACTTTGGGGACTTTAAGCTGCGCTGGCAGGCTTTGAAAGAAAGCATCTTTAACTGATAAGCCATCTTTCCAGCCATATATAATTTATTTTGATCATAGTCCCTTCCCATTATTTTCTTTTGTCCCCTCCCCTTTCTACTGAACCCCCTCTTCTTTCCAACTAGTCTTCTATTTTGATGTTTTTGGTCTTTTTTTGCTTTCCTTTCCTTTCCTTTCCTTTCCTCCATTATCCATGACAGCATGTTGACGGGTCCAGTACTATATCCTGTGCACATAATGACAGCCACTCGGAAGACAGAATTCCAGCCACTACCTTGTGTATGGAAGACATCATTCCATCAAATCACTCTTCTTTATCCTTTGAGTCTTACATTCTTTTTGCCACCTCTTCCACAATGGTCCTTAAGCCTTGGACACTGTGATAGAGATGTCTCATTTAGTGCTGAACACTCACCTGCTACTTCTTCTCAATGAACTGATGAGTTTTGAGTCTTCCAGTAGTTACCACCACCTGAGCCATCTGAAAAGAGAAGCTTCACTAAACAATTGAGAGTAGCAATAATATATGGGTATAAATATAAATGTTTAGAAGGCAATTTGTGTATTTAGTATATACATTTATCCAAACAACAGTGGCAGCTTTCCCTCTAGGGCATATAAACTTCTCAAGCATAGGCTTGAATTCAGGCCAATCAGGCATGACTTCCCTCCTGTGGACCAGGCCTCAAACCCAGTCAGAGAACAGTTGCTTACCCCAATTACAGACATGCCACTATTGCACTAGTGGGCACATCTCACCTGGCTGGCCATTTATATAGCTTGAAGGGTCTACTGCTGGTTCACACTTTTTTTTTCTTTGAGGTAGGGTCTTGCTCTAGACCAGGTTGGTATGGAATCCACTATGTAGTCACAGAGACACACAGAGAGAGTAGCCACAGCAATCCTGATGCCTCTGCCTCCCGAGTGCTGGGATTAAAGGTGTGCCCTACCATGTCTAGTTCTAGTTCAGACTCTTGTGTATTTTTATTTATTTATTTGAGAGTGACAGACAGAGAAAGAGAGAGAGAATGGGGCACCAGGGCCTCCAGCCACTACAAACAAACTCCAGATGCATGTGCCCCCTTCTGCATCTGGCTTACATGGGTAATGGGGAATCAAGCCTTGAACCCGGGTCCTTAGGCTTCACAGGCAAGCGTTTAACTGCTAAGCCATCTTTCCAGCCCCTAGTTCAGACTTTTGATGATTTCTCCCCAGCAGGTACCATAGCAACTTCTGGCACTATGGCAGCTAGTCAGCTAGGAGCATGTGTCCAGCTTTGAACTAACACATGGGTCCTTCGGGCGGGGGGAGGGAATGACACTTCAGATTCAAGCCATACTAATTACCCAATTGTTATAACTTAGAATTCATACCTTAAGGAATAATTATAAATCTGTATAGAATATTTTTGTCTTTTTAAAATTGACTCTATCAATTGACTTCTATAATCAGTTAAAATCTCCACTGGTTCAGAATTCATTAGGATATGTACCTTCTCACTAAAACCGTTTCAAAATAATTGAATTGGCCTCCTAAACAAGACAGAATATATAAACATTCAAGTATAAGGTGAGTTATTTTATCCTTAAGAAAAAATGGAAAAATGACATCTTTTATTCTGACATACACAAATTAGTACCCTATACAAAGAAATCCTGTAAATGCTCAAAAATGGCAATTAATTTATATAAAGTAATTTTGGGGAAAATAACTTAGAGTCAGGTTCTTTTGCTATTTCGATGAATCTGTTCACAATATGAAAACATGAATATAACTTAAGCTATAATCATTTCTACTGTATTTCCCTTGTTCATCTAATAAAGGGTTGGTCAGTAATGACCATGACTAAATGTTGGAGGTGGTGTGTATTCGGGGCTGCCATGGGGTCATGCATTGTACATTCATGGAACTGGTCATAACTTCACTATACACTTAAAGGAATATATGATAAGGGAGATCAGCAGAGTCATAAGGAAACTAAGCCACTTTAACTCTATAAAGTAATACTTTTATTTTTATTCAATCACGTGTCCTTTCACTCTTTCATTCAGAGAGGGTCTTGTCATGTATCCCAGGCTGGCCTAGAACTCCTGGTCTTCCTACCTTTTTCAAGTACTGGGATAAGCACCATTATTAAGTAATATCTTTCAAACTTATATTTTAGCTTGGACTTTTTATGAAGTTGAACAGTGTATTTCTTATCCTCATTTTTAAAAAAATGTTTTTTATTGAAACCTTCTGTAATTATAGACAATAAATCATGATAATTCCCTCCTCCCCCCACTCTCCCCTTCCACAAATCCACTCTCCATCATATCCTCCCCTCAATTAGTCTATCTTTTATTTTGATATCATCATCTTTTTCTCCTATTATGAGGGTCCTGGGAAAGTAGAACCAGGCATTGCAAGGTCATGGATATCTAGGCCATTTTATGTCTGGAAGAGTGCGTTGTAAGGAGTCCTACTCTTCCTTTGGTTCTTTCTGCCCCCTCTTCTACAATAGACCCTGAGTGTTGGAGGGTGTAATAGAGATGTTTAAGTGATGAAAACTTGTCTGTCACTTCTTATTCTCTTTTTTTTTTTTTTTTTGGTTTTGCGAGGTAGGGTCTCACTCTGGTCCAGGCTGACCTGGAATTCACTATGTAGTCTCAGGGTGGCCTTGAACTCTCGGCAATCCTCCTACCTCTGCCTCCCAAGTGCTGGGATTAAAGGCGTGCGCCACCACGCCCGGCCTTATTCTCATTTTTAAGCTATAACCCTACCTCTCTTCCAAAATAAAGATGGCAACTCATCTTTTACCCACCACAGATGAGCCCAGTGAAGGCCCATACTTACAGTCTGAAAAGTGCTCCAGTCTTTAAAAAAAAAAAATTAATTAATTACTTAATTTGAGAAACAAAGAGAAAGCGGAGAGAGAGAGAGAGAGAGAGAGAGAGAGAGAGAGAGAGAGAGAGAGAGAATGGGCACACCAGGGCCTCCAGCTACTGCAAACTCCAGATACATGCACCACCTTTTTTATGTGAGTCCTGGGGAATTGAACCTGAGTCCTTTGGCTTTGCAGGCAAGTGCCTTAACCCTCTCTCCAGCTCCTCCAGTCTTTTTGAAAGAATATTAACTTGGAGAAAAATTATGTATAGTCAGGTTGTTCTACTTGTATTCCCTCTGGGTGTTCAAATGAGTCTCTGCATGTTGTACTAGTTTTCTGTTTGATTAAATTTACAGTATGAGTTCTGGGTAAATCTGAGCAGTTGGCAAATTGCAGTTGTGTTTATTTTTCTGTTTGGTGGCTGATGCTCTTGCTCCACCCCCATTGTTCTTCCTTTTCCCTGAATTCCTCCCTCATCTAGAACTTACACAGCAAGACTTGGACTCTAAATATACAGTGTCATTTTGTTGCTGCTTGTTTGAGATGGTCCTACCCCCAATACCCCATCCCTGCCTCCATTTCACTAATCAGTAATGGCTTACAGGAGGAAAGTCATGCACTGTACATCTCTGTCACCTTCACACTACTGCTTACAAGCATCCACATGAAACTCTCAGAGTGAGAGGCACAACTGCCATACGTATGTCATCACTGATCTTGTGCCACCTTTTCTGCAAGGGCCATATAAGCATTTTTATACTCACTGTCCTTACATAAGGGAATGGAGATTTTTACCTAATTTTATAGTTGGATCTGAAATAGAGAGGACAAGTAACTTTCATGAGGCTATGGTATACTTTCTCATCTACATTACATATGAAATATCAGAGCCAAGAGTTGAGGCCAGGTTGAACCCAGGATCTGAATTCATGCTCTTTCTACTTCCATGTAGCAACTCCTCTCCTCATAGTCCATATACAGCCTACATATAGCAGGCAGATTCAAGCATACAACTGTAGCATTAGTTTTCATATAGATCTGTAATTCAACTAAAAAAGCTAATGGAATCCCAGTTCTATCTTAATAACTTGCAGTATTAACTCTGTTCTTTGGAGAAGTAGGTGACCAGCTTTCTGGGAACAAAAAAAAAAAGTATTTGCCTCTTTAGGGGAATCGGAGCCTGGTGAGATTGAAAGGGTCAAGATATCAATGAGCGGGAAGTTAGAAAAGGGCTAAAGAGGGATGCTGAAATTCAGAAGTGACCTTAAACCTATAGCTTATTCCCACCTCTGCATTTCATACCCTTGACCTTAACATCAACCATTTCTCTATGACATAAATGGGCAAGCCCTGAGTATTCAAGTGACAAATGAGTGGCAGGAATGTTTATTTGAAATGGAAAGATGTAAATTCCTGGGTCTACACAGATTCCATTTCAGACAGAGGGCATGCTGCTTTCCTTAGGAAAGGCCACCAATGAGAGTGATTTCTGGTGATGCAATGCTGATATTTCAGTGCCATTCTGGAGAAGCGAAGAAGTGGGGTTTCTTTGGAGCCAGATGAACTCATAATTAGTTCTCACACAGGCTGCTTCAGCAATTATGCTGAAACCAAATCACATTACTTTTTTTCTACAGCTCTCGATAAAAGCTTCAGCCTCACTCCTTCTGCCCCATAGGGCACTTGACTGGCCATTATTCCTAACACTACAGACGCTTCTGCTCTTGTGTTTCCAGGCTAAAGCTGTCACTGTAGAGAATAAGAAGTAATGTGCACCTCTTGGTCTCACTACTTTGGAGGCACCTAGCAACCCTGTCTCCAGGCAGGCGGCACACAGCTTCCTGGTAGTTCGCTGCCCACTCACAGCAGAGGCGGCGTGCTCTCTGCAAATAGCCTATGTCTTTGCTGATACCAGCTTGGTGGTGGGGTGGTGGGGTGGTGGTGTCATTTGGTGTCCTTAGGGACATTTGGTTCTTGTTCTGGGAAGACTAGGGCAAAGCAATGATGATTTCCCCAAGGCTGTTTGTGCAATCAGAAGTTAGGTCAAGCAGTTCCTAAAAGTCAAAGCAATCATTTCCACCATTTGTTTTGTCCAGTGTTTGGTACATTTATGTCACTAACTATTCAGTAATTATTTGAAAGATAAAAACAATATGTGTGTGCGTGTGTGTGTGTGTCTTTCAGGTAAGTGTGTGCAATGAGCAACTCTCCTGTCTGTTCTTTTTTCTTTTGTCCATCCATCAACCCACTCAACAGTGATACATTTCGCCTATTCCCATATCCTTCTCTGTTTTCAAAATGTCAATTGAGCTGAAGAGAGTCTCGTGGGCTCACCAAACAGCCCACGTGGACTTTCCATTTCAGGCTCAGGTATCAGAACACATTACTGTATGGGTGCCTAGACTCTGCTAATTCATTTGATTTCTGTGCCTGAGGAAATTTGTAAAGATCCTTTCTTTCTCAAGTTCTTATATTTTGTCTGCATTTTAAGACCTTCCCACCGAATGATCATGGGAGAAGGAAAATTGCCCCTCTTTGGGAGGGAAACAAAGCTTTTCCTCTGTAGCAATTATCAAAGAATGGGAAGACTTGGGGTCGTAAGAATAAAAAGCTTTACTGGGAAAACAGAGCTGCTGGGTAGAGTGAGGATTTCAGGATATCATAAAGGAAAGATGTTTTAGTCTCCAAAAGTCATTTATTCACTCATAAAATAATTATTGGATTTTTCCCTTCTGCCAAAACCCTCAATAGCAAGGGAGGAAAATATAAATAAGAAATCTTATTGACCAGCCCATGGGTTGAAGGATATTTTAGTGATGACAGCAACAACCACCAGGAACAGTGTCAATTTTGTTGTATCACAAGTTATTGCAAAATGTTTTGGGATCTCAGACAGAAGATCTCAGTGAAAGAAGGTCAAGGTCAAGAATGATTTTCAAAAGTTAACACAAGTGATGTTTCTGGCCTCTAAAATCATAGGGGAAACCTGACACCTGCTATATAATCAGACACACAAGTTTATTAACTAGTAAATAGTCTGATTATATCTAAATTTTAGAAAGAGAGCTCTGTTCCCTGGCAAGGAAGCACTGGAAAGGAAGAGAAGACACAGAGGCTATGTCCGGTGATGAGAAGATGTATGGCTAGGATTACTTCTGAGAAGACAGAGGATGGGGTCTGGGGCGTTTTAGAGTTTAAATCACAAATGATGTGACTGTCAGTTTGAGGATTTCAAATATAAACTCATATAAATTAGAGGCAAATGAATGCTTGTTTTGGTTGCTGCTAAATTTTGTATTCCATGCACAGTTCTTGACACTCAGCAGATGTTCAATGAAAGTACATTAATAAGTGAGGGATGGGGAGATGGTTCTACTGGCAAGTGCTTGCCATGCAGACACAAGGACCTGGTTCAGATTCCTTAGAATGCAGTGTACTGTAGTGCATGCCTATAACCCCAGCACTGGGGAGGTGAGACAAGAGGATCTCGGGGCCTGCTGGCTAGCCAGTCTAGCTGACTCAGCTCCTGGTTCACTGAGAGACCCTGTTTTCAAAATAATGAGAAGAGTGATTGAGGAAGACACCCACTGTTAACCTCTGACCTCCACACATAGGCACGCTCCATGCCCATGTACCTACGCGCACGCGCGCGACACACACACACACACACACACACGATAGGCAAATTATTAATTCAAATACATAAGCAACTACACATTTTCTGTACATTAAAAACAAGTATGGAAGGCAGGTGTGGTGATACATGTCTTTAGTCCCAGCACTGGGGAGGCAGAGGCAGGAGGATCACATGAATTTGAAGCCAGCCTGGGACTACAGAGTGAGTTCCAGGTTATCCTGGGCTAGAGTGAGACCCTACTTTGAAAATAAAAACCACTAAGTATGGTCAGTGAGAATGAAAAGCCACAGGCTGAATTTTTATTTTTTGAAAAAAAAAATCTGATAAAAGTCTGTTATCAACAATGGGCAAATAACTTGTAAAACTCAGCCATCAGAAAACAAACTAATTAAAAAGTAGAGAACTGCTCTGAACAGATACCCTGCCAATGAACATATGCGGGTGGCAAATAAGCACATGGAAAATATTTGTCATACTCAATCTCGGTGTATGTTTCTCTCTCTCAATTAAATAAATAAAAATATTTTAAAAA
The DNA here is from genome assembly GCA_036365145.1 of Orientallactaga sibirica. NCBI lineage: Eukaryota > Metazoa > Chordata > Mammalia > Rodentia > Dipodidae > Orientallactaga > Orientallactaga sibirica. The sequence goes on along the minus strand of JAEOAD010000053.1, from coordinate 16,250,940 downwards.
GAAATGAGCTGTCAAACCATGAAATAACATGGAGGAAACATAAAATCACATTACTAAGTAAACCAACTTGAGAAGTTCCATACTGTATGATTCTACCTACAAATACTCCTTGATCTGTGATGGCGTTATGGTCCGATAACCTCAGTGTAAGCTAAAGATATAATAAGTCAAAAATGCATTTAATATATCTCACTCACCAAGCATCACAATTTGGCACACAGTACCCTGTCTATAAGCTGCCCATCTGGACAAGAGAGCACCGACTGAATCATGCTAGCCCAGGCAAAGGTGAAATTCAACGTATAATTTCTACTCAATGTTTATCTGTCATCTATCTATCTACCTGTCATCTATCTATCTAAATGACATATATGTTACATATACAGTTTATACATGTTATATATATGTGGGTTTCATTGTTGTAAAGTGAAAAGGTTGTTTAGGGGAACTATCAAAATGAGGATGTGAACTCTGGAAAGAACAATGATGTAGATGGTAAGAAGATCAGGGTTGTCAGGAGACAAGAAAGGAAGGGAAGATGAGGCAAAACAACCCTGCTTGGTATTCCAGTGGCAGACCTATGTCATCATATACTTGTCAAAATGCAGGGGATGTACGAGCCCCCAAATGTAAACTAGATATTGGGTGATGTGAAAATTTATAGAAGTGTTGTTTCCTGCTCTAGATCTCTGCAGATCAGACCAAACCAGACTGCAGTGACTTGTGTTCCACATAAACTAAGTTTAAAAATGGGACAGTTTTCCCAAATAATAGGAGATTCCAATACAGCTTTCAGCATAATAAGGAAATCTCTCTCTTAACTCTGATAAGAGTAATTTTGATATGACTCATCTTTTATCTGGTGACATGAATGGAGTTTAACGTGTATATTTATTTATAAGAATTTAGGTGTCTCCATTTTTTCAGGAGAGACATAAATAAACCCCTGCTTGGGTCAGTAGTGTACATAGCAGGTCAGCTTCTAGAGCCAGGGCCCTGCTGCCCTGGGCACCCCCTTAGCACATTATCCTGTTAACAAATCTGGCCAACAGTCCTGACAGTCTGGCCATCAGAACACACCCATCTCTTTGGAGAAATCTTTCATGAAGATTCTGTTGAAGGTTGAGAGGGGAAATATTCCAAGTATTGAGACTATATAATTGTTTTGTGCCTGCTTACTAGCAATATGTCCGAAATGTGCTTCTACTACAGCTGTCTGGTAGTGAGGAGGTGAGTTAGAAGTACAGGATTGGTGCCCCTTCTCATAACTAGAGCAGTCTAATGAAGACCATACTTCATGACATTGGTGGGTTGTTGGTTCAAGTCTCATTCTCTGTTCTTAAACACACATTCATTATGATTAGGAAATCTAAATGTCCCCCTGCCACATTGGAGTTTGTTTGGACTGATGTGCTCATCTGTCGTTATGAACATGCAGCCTACCAGACAGTGTAATCTGCAGAGGATAGAAAAATCTTCTGGTCTTTGTAAACACTATTATTCATGCTAGCTTCCAGACTCATTTTTTCCCCTTTTGAATAAGACTTTGTTTTTTAGAGCAATTACAGGCTCACAGTAAAAATGAGTAGAAGGTATATGACTCACATATACCCCTTGTCTCACTAAAGCTTTCCTCACTGCCAACATCCTGCTATAGGGTGGTACATTTATTAAAGTCAGTGAATTTACACTGAAAAATAATTATCTGTATAGGAAGACAAGATTATCAAAAATTTAAGGATCTAGTTTTCCTTTATTAGAGATTCTAGAACTGGGCAACATCTCAGTCTATAAAGTCAAATGTTCTGACGGAGTGAGCTAAGGGGCTGGCTTCCTTTGCAGAAAGTGCTGAAGAGAGGTCTAATATCCAGATGAAACTGTACCTCTGCTCTGCTTTGTACAAGTGGTTATGACCCCCTAATAGCTATAAGACCTAATTGTTCGTGTTACCAGTTACTGTGTTATAGGGAATGAGCACAGGTGGGTTTGTTTTAACATTTAAGCAAAAGAATTCAAAGCAGATTACTGTCTGGGTTGATACAGCATTGTGGATCCATTTTAAGAGTTCCCATTATCAAAAGTAACCTTTTACTTATGATTTTACTTGATGTATTTTTGCATGTTTGTTTGGTAACAGGAAGAACCATGAGTACTATTGATATCTAAAGAGAACAGAAAAACATCCCAGAGAGATGTTGTCATAGGAACTGTGCTAGGAGAGCAGATACACACTGGGTGGAATGTACCATCCAAGGAGGAATGGAAAAAGAGATTTTTGAAGTTGCTCTATAAGTCTAAGAGTATAAAGCTCTCATGAATCTTTGCATGGGACTTGTACCCAGTAATAGGAAGAGACAGTGGGATGCTAGGATGCTAGGGGCTAAGGATATATATATATATGCTTCATAGGCTTAAATAACTTAAAACATGAAAATTAACATATACAATATATATTAAATCTACTCCATATAGTCCCTGAAAAGGATCGGTGATGGTAGCAGCAATAATGTTTGCATTTATTGCCTCATATAACCCTTACTAGAGTCTATGAAAATGGTTATTTCAATTCCCATATGAGATAATGAGACTGAGAAGTTGGGTTGTTTAAGGTTATATTGTAAGTAGATCTAGGGCTGACACATGAGGCTTTCTGTCTTTGATTTCTCTGCTATGTGATTCTGGTAAGCAACCAATAACTAGTAATAATTACATTAAATGATTAAGTTTTGGTTGAATAGTAGTAGGAATTTCAATTGTCATGTGGCATGTATAGCAGAATGTGACAAAATTTGTTGAATCCCTCCCCCCTTAAATTTATTTTTCCTAAAGGATATTGTGTTGGTTTGAATATACAATGTTCTCCATAGCCTCAGGTGTTTGAATATTTAGTCCCCAGTTAGTGACATATTTGGGAAGATTGTGGAGCTTTTGGAAGGTAGAGCCTTGGTAGAAGAGATGTGTCCCTGGGAGATGGACCTTAGGGCTTTATAGCCCAGCCCCACTTGTGGCATTTAGCCAGCATTTCTACTTCCCCATGATGATGTGAAGATGTGATGCCCTCTGTTTGATGCTCCATGACAAAACTTCCCCTCAAAACGAACCCCAAAACAATCACTTTCCATAAGGCACTTCTGGTTGGGTGTTTTGTCCCAGCAATGATAAAATAACTACTACAGATATGGAAAAAAGTGTCACCTTACAGGATGATAACCACTTGTTCTATTTTCCTCTCTGCAGAGCTCCAGGCACTTTTAATCAATACACTGCAGACAGCAAAAAAAGTTGCAACTGAATCTTAATATTCCTAAACAACTCTAAGAAAACTAGGAATATCTTCCCTCTCTCTCTGTGCCTCTCTCTTGTTTTCTCTCCCTCTTCTCTCTGTTTTTTCTCTTTCTCTATCCTTCCTTTTCATACCTTCAAATATTTCAAATCTCTTGTTATTGGCTGAATTGTGCCTCCCACACAAAAATTCATATGTCAAAAATTTACTCCCCAGTTAAGCATATTCAAAACCTGACTGCTTATAGGTGGGACTTTTAATGAGGTATATTATTGATTACTTTTGCATCACTATGTCAAACTACTTGACCTGAACAATCTAAGGGAGGAAAGCTTTATTTTTCCTCATGATTTCAGAGGGCTCAGTCCAAAGTCCATATATACATTTGGGCAGAACATAACAGCCATGGGAGTATGTGGCAGAAGAGAGCTGGCTCCCTCGTGACAGACAGGAGGGAGAGAGAGAGAGCAGATCCCACTGTCATTTCATCAACTAGGCCCCATCTCATAAAGTCTCCAAAAGCTGAGAAACAAGCATTCAAAACATGATCATGTATGGGAATTCAAATAGTAAACTGAATTAATTAAAATTAAATTAGCTGGGCATGGTGGAACACACCTTTAATCCTAGCATTCAGGAGGTAGAGATAGGAAGATCACTGTGAATTCAAGGCCAGCCTGGGGGTACAGAGTTAGTTCTAAGTCAGCCTGGGCTAGAGTTAGACCTTACTTCAGAAAAGCCAAAAAAAAAAAAAAAAAAAAAAAAAAAAAAAAAAAAAAGGACTTGGATCCAGTGTGATTGGTGTCCTTTTGAGAAGATAGTGATAGGAAACTAAACTTGGAGTTACACAAGAGTGGCCTTGATGCTCAGCAGCAAGCCTGACGAAAAGGAAACTGACCCTTAGAATGGTGAACCTGCTGCATCTGCTGTCACTGTTGCTCTGACGTTTCTGTGGCTGTAGCTTTTCCACATAGGCACTCACTAGTGTTTTTGTTAAATAGCCAAAAACTCAGTAGTATGTGAATAATTAGTATTACATGGGTGAAGGACAAGTAACTTTTGACTTTGAATAATACTTAAACATTTGTTAAAGAAAGAGATTTAGGGGAATGACATGCTATATTTTGCTAATCCAGAACAAACACACACTCAGCTCACAAATGTAATTATTAAGCCCACCTGTTGTGTTCAACTGATCTGTGGCATTTCTGTGAACCAGATTTTACTGGCTTTGCTGACTTCAGTGTTATGGTCAGAACTTCTTATGATTGTATGTTTGTTCTGGGTCAAGAATCCAACCAGGCTACTGAGGAAATTGGACAAAGAGTGTAGCTCAAGAGTGTAGTGGTCATCTGTATTGTTCAGGCCAAAGGTAGACCAAGATAGAGGTAACCTAGTCACATTGCTTTACGCAGGTGGATTACATGGTTGTTAGATTAACTTTAGGCAAGGTACAAGCAAGAAATTAGCAGAAAAGCATCTCATATCAATAATCTCAGAAAAGTTGTTTGTAAGGTCCATAAAAAATATCCTCAGAGGCTCTTTCCCATGTATTTCAGTCTTATATTCATTCCTACACTTTGTTTTTACTGTTCATTCATATAATTCATCCCTACAACAGAGAAAAGACCATGTGAAAACATTGAAGGAAGGCAGTTTTGGGGCTCAGAGCATGCCACTCCAGTCAGGAATATGGGCATGAATGAGATCAGAGAAGCCTCAGAAGCAGTGTCTCTATGATTTTTCTCCCACCCATCTTTCTGGAATTCCTTTCTCCCCCAGCTCAGATCACAGAAACAAGGACTGTTCTCCTCTGAGATGGGTCCTAGCAAACCATAAAGCCTAGAGATGGCACTCTTTGAGCTTGTCCTTTCTCCCCAAAGACCATAATCCCCTGCAGGCATTGTGTTCTATGCCTGGAGAAAGGATTGCTACACAGAGAGGGCAGAAGAAGTTTGAGTGACAGGTCTGGATACGTTTTCCCCTTAGAATGATATTATCTTTGACCATTTTGTGCACTCACATGTCTTTAGAAGTGACTGCTCTTCATCAATCCTGAGTATAAAAACACACAACTTTCCCTGGCTCTTAAATTTTCATTTCTGGTGGCTCTTTTGTCACATAAAGCTTTGACTAAATAAATGGACTATGTCTTTTTTTTCCCCATTAATCTGTTGTGTTATCTCCCAATCATTATCTTGGTTTTTCTTGTTTGTTTTTAGAGATAATATCTCATATATCTTGAGGGGGGGAGGCCAACCTTGAACTTCTGAGGGAACTCCTGATTATAAATATGTACCACCATACCTGAATCTCTCTGTCATTATATCAGAGACAACCAACTCATAAAGAAAAAAGGCGCCCACCTTCAAAGCCTAAGAACACCCGTTCAACTCTCCAGGTCCCACGTTTAGCCAGACGCAAAAGTGATGCAAGGGCGCAATGCCTCACATGCCCACAAGGGGGTGCGTGCATCTGGAGTTTGTTCACAGTGGCTGAGAGGCTGCTGGTGCACCCATTCTCTCTCTCTGCCTCTCTCCCTCTCTCTGTCTCTTTCTCTCTCTCAAAAATAAAAAATATATATAAGGATGTGCATAAGGTTATATGCAAATACCAAGCAATTTTACATAGAAACTTGAACGTCTGTAGATTTTGACATCTTTGGAAGGTCTTAGAATTAATCCCCTCCCAATACTGGGAAAAGCTTGTTTGTATAGCCTTTCCATCCTTCCCATGGTTTTCTCAGATGTATAACCCAATGAAGGTCAACTGCTCCTGAAAGTCTTAGTGGAATGCCGGGTCATGAGCTTGTGTTATTTTTAGATAATAAACAACAATGTATGAAGCAAGAGATATAACTATGAACACATGCTTTTGAACTACTTGGACTGTCTTCATAAATTTGCTGTTTGTAAGAGTGCTAACACCCCACAGATTTGTGTCTGAGAAAACAGAAGGAGAACAACCTTTCATTAGACTTTGTATATTAGCAAAATGTGTACAAATGAAGGTCAAATTTGTCCTCCAGATACTTAGTAATAATTCAGAGAGGCAGGAGGGAAAGGCAATAGAGAAAAAAATAAAATAGAAGACTGCCTGGAGTTTGAGAACACTAAACAGAGACATTAGATCTGCCTTTAATGTCAAACATGCATGGTCACCTTTCTCTTCTAAAGGCATTTAACTTTGTGGGATTAAAGTTTTCTTCCATTTTTCTCCTACAAAAATGTAAATTCCAGCCATTTGTTCTCATCTGGGTAGTAAGAAGACTGTTTGTAGGTAAGGAAGTTACTGTCACACAGAATATTAATATCCTGCAACATCCCAGCTTAAAAAGACCTCCAAAACAATGTGTTTCAAATGGTGGAATTTCTGATCTTATAAAAAGAGAGCTTTAGGGATGTGTGCCCCCACCATAAAATATATATTTGTATTATTTATTTTCCCATCAAAGCTAAATAACACAGGGACATGATTGGGTTTTTTTGTTGCTATTGTTGAAAAATGTAACACATGATTATTTCTGAAAAAAAAAAACAACAAAAGAATATGTTAATAGGAACAGTTTTTTTTCTTACTTTGACTATTGTTACTGTCTGGGGGTTGGGTTCATTTTCTCCATCAGTTAAAGAATTAAAAGGCAGGACAAGTGTGAAAGTCAAGCAGAGTAGAGCTTATTCAAAATAAAAGTAAAATAGCAGAGAGAAGAGACTGTGTGAAGAGGGGATCCGGAGCAGGAATCCCAGTCCCGGTTGGCTTCCTATGGGAGCCTAGCTTTCACTGAATGAGGAGAGCGTCTCCCTGCTGAGTGGCAGCTTATACTAAGGGGAAGCCAGTGATCGGTGTACAATGTAGCTTTCATTGCTCCTGTCTCAGGCAAGTCCAGGCAAGCCTGCCAAACAAACCTGCCACAGGAAACCAACCCCAGTGTATTCTGTGTACTGGTAGAGCCAGGATATGAGCCACCATCAAGGCCATCTTAAGTTGCCATCTTGGGACACACCAGTAAAAGAATAGAGCTAACCTGGACTCCTTTTCCCTCTCTAACTACCTGGCAGGGGAAACTACATACCTATGGTCCTTCACTGTCTTAATGTGTAGGAGATTGAACTCAAGGTAGGAAACAGTTTTGAAAATTTTAACAAAAAGGCATTTTATGTGATATATATGGAAGATCTGTTTAAGAACATTAGCACCTGTAGGAAAAGGATTGATAATGTGACATAAACAAGTCACTGGTATAAATTTAATGTTTCCATTTTCAATATTTTCCAAGGCCCTTCAAGTTACTATAGTGACACTGCTCAGCATGTGTTACATGAAAACTTTCCCTGGGGACACATGAACAGATAGGGCACAAATGACAAACCAAAGCATGATTTCATCAAAATCCAATGTTTTAAAATTTTTATTGTGTGTATGTGAGAGAGAGAGAGAGAGAGAGGGAGAGAGAGAGAGGGAATGTGTATGTATAAACGTGTACAGGGTCTCATTGCTATAAATGAATGCCAAATGCATGTGCCACTTTTTGGGTGTGGCTTTAGCTGGGTGCAGAGGCATTGAACCTGGGCCAGCAGACTGTAAGCAAACTCCTGTATCCGCTGAGAAATCTCCCCAGCCCCATCCAAATCCAATATTGGTGAACTAATGAGGTTGCTGGGGTTCTTAAGAGGAGCCTGGGTGACTGAAAGGCAGCTGCGCCACTGAAAAGCCCCATGCAGCATAGGTGAGGACTCACAGACCCTGCATCTCTGGAGCTCACTGCACACAGCTTGCAGGAAGCTCCACCTGTCAGTTTCTACATAACTTAGAGAGAAGTCAAGGTTCAAGAACTTCCAGAGACTTGTGGGGTCCTCAGCCCTGTTTATATCCTGAGTCTTAATCAGATTTCCTCCATGATGAAATATTACAGTTCTAAGGAAATTGTTTCACAACAGCATGATATCCCTAGGAAACAGACAAAATTGTGGCTATTAGAGTGGACATAGGTAAAAATCTGTTAAGTATTATTTTGAGTTTGAATTGCCTGCTTGAAGAGCTTCTCCCTCCCTTTGTTTCTTCCCCTTCTCCCATGTTTTGAGCTTGCCAACATCTAATAAGAAAAACGTAAGTTCTATAAGGAAAATAAGAAACATATTTAGTTCCCAGTTTTGAGTGTAAATGGTGGAATGATGTCACAGCATTGCTAGGGAGACAAACAATGAAGTTCTAAAATAAGCACCTTTCAGCAGGAGCTGGCCTAGAGCGTCACTCTTGATGCTCTATGAAGCTATCGAGAAGGAAATACAAGTTGGTATGTCTCCATCCAGGGCTGTGGCATCCTTTGTGTTTATTTTTTCATATAAGATGGACAGCTGCAGCTGGAATTGCTCAGCAAAACAGCTTGTGCTTAGTATGGGAAAGACTGTGGATTTGATCCCCAGCACTACAAAATAAGATAAAATTAAAAATTAAGCAGATGAATGGGTGTGCAAGTTTTTCTTCACAAAATCAATTTATAGCCGGGCGTGGTGGCATATGCCTTTAATCCCAGCACTCGGGAGGCAGAGGTAGGAGCATCACCATGAGTTCAAGGCCACCCTGAGACTACATAGTGAATTCCAGGTCAGCTTGGACTAGAGTGAGACACTACCTCGAAAAACAAAAAAAAAAAAAAAAAAAAAAAAAAAAAAAAAAAAATTTACCTTAGAAATTCATAGGTAAATGAAAAAAAAAAAAATCTCCTGACCACTGAAATATGTGAGAAAAGTGACAAAAGATAAGAGAATTATTAAGGAAATAAAGTGGTAAGATACTGTGAGTAATATGGATTATAAGTGGTTAAACTTGTTATGTGTACCTGACCTTATGCTAGAGAGCTTTATATTTTTTATTTTAGTTTTAAAATTTTCATATATGTATATAATGTACTTTGATCATATTCACCCCCATTACCATCTTTTATTCCCCTTCTCACTAAACCCCTTTTTATAAACTAATCCTCTTCCTACTTTCATGGTTAATTAATTAGTTGTGACCCACTGAGCTAAATTAGGGTTGCATGCATGGGCATGGGTATATGGGTGGCATATCATTTATCTTCTCATTAATGGAACAAAAGACCTGACCAGAAACAGCTTGGGGAAGGCACAGGGTTTATTTGTGCCTTACAGTTTTGAGGGAAAGTTGCATCATGGTAAAGAAAGCATGGCACGAGCAGGAAACTGGTATCAGATCATTACATCAACCAGGAAGAAGTATTGTAAACGATAAATGCTGAATGCTCAACTAGCTTTTTCCTTTTTATATAGTCAGGAACTCAGCCCATGTGATGGTGCTGCCCAAATTTAAGGCAGGTCTCTCAGCAGATCAAATCTAGAAAAACCCTCACAGATATGACAGGGATTTGTTTCTATGGTGATTCTAAATTCTATCAAGTTAACAACCCGCATTAACCATTATAGGTAGTGAGTTATTCACTGGAGTATGGGCACTTTACTAGAGGGTACACTACTGAGGAACATGACTCCCCCTGCCTCAGCAGCCATTTACTGCCAGCAACTGCCCTGAGAGGAGTGAGGTCTCATATGCCCCTCTCCCTTTCATGATGGAGTGTTGACAGACTTAATCTTATGCAGGAAACCACAGCTGCTATGAGTTCATGAGTTTAAAGTCCATTTCATATCCACCAGACAGCATTCCATAGCACTCTTCTCCATGTTCTGGCTCTTAGATTTTTTGTGCCGTATCTTCCACAATGTTCCCTGAGCTTTAGAAGGGTTTATGTAGATTTCACATTTAGGATTGAGCACACAATAATCACTTATTCTCAGCACTTTTACCTGTTATGAATCTCTGCTTTAACCACTTCCCTCTCCAAAAAGAGACTTCTTTGATTGAGGCTGAAAGTAGAACCAATTTCTGGGTATAAACATAAATATTTAGAAGGGAGTTTGATAACATGTCTAGCATGACAACAGTAGTAAGTTCTCCCCTAAGGCTTATGCCCTCTGCAAGCATGGGCTTCTGTCTAGGTTTATAGTACCAGGCACAAATTTCCTGCAGAGAAGGCCTCAAATCCAATCAGAAAGTGATTGGCTACTTCCATAACAGTCATGCCACTATTGGCTAAGTCCCTTAAGTTTATTATTTTATTTAATCTTCATGACAGTAATATGTAGTTGCCATGATCAGTATCTCCATTTTTTCAGATGAGGAATTAAATCTGATAGGCTTAATGTAAATTACATGAGAAATAGGGAAAGAAAGGTGTGACACACTTCTCCATCCATTTTATGTTCAGGGCCAATAATCTTATAACCAAAATACAAGTTAACAAAAGTAAAACACAGCAAATTTATCTAGACAAAGTTTAACATAGCATGTGTGGTGGTTTGGATCAGATGGCCCCCATAAACTCATGTGTTTTGAATTCTTGGCACCCAGCTGTTTGGGAGGTGGAGCCTTGCTGAAGAAGGTGTGTTGCTGGGGATTGGTCTTAAGGTGTATTAACCCTATCTTGACAGTATTAGCTTGACTCACTCTCTTGCTGCTGTTTTCCACCTGCTGTGGCAGAGGTGATGTCCAGCCTCTGTTCATGCCATGCTTTCCCCTGCCATCATGAAGCTTCCCCTCAAGACTGTAAGCCAAGGGACTAGAGAGATGGCTTAGTGGTTAAGGCACTTGCCTGCAAAGTCAAAGGACCTTGGTTAAATTCCCCAGTACCCATGTAAGCCAGATGCACAAGGTGGTACATACATCTGGAGTCCATTTGCAGTGGCTGGAAGCCCTGGTGAGCCCATTCTCTCTCTCTCTCTCTCTTTCTCCACACACACACCCTCTGCCTCTTTCCCTTTCATAAATAAATAAAAATAAAAATAAAATAAAATAAAATAAAATAAAAGACTGTAAGCCAAAATAAACAACTGTTCTCCCAGCCATTGGTTTTGGTTCAGTGTTTAATCCCAGCAATGGCAAGGAAACTCCAACAGCAGGTAAACTTTCAGGAATGAGAATCCAAAGACCCAGAAAAACTGTTTATGGTGAGGTTTGATGAACCATGGAAGAGCTAAGTAGTGTTGTGATTGAACAAAATGACTTCATAGCAATGGATGGAGAGATAACTCAACAAGGTCTGACAAGATTTTTCTTGACTTCTCTGTGCAACAGGCCTTTCCTCCATGGTATAGGATAGAACCCTCTGGAATGAAGATTATGGGAGAAGAGAGTGTGAGGTACTGATCTTGCCAGGGCTTCTGGCTCACTTGAGAAAGGGCAATTATAGTTTCTATGGCCTTCCTCAGGAAAGAAGAATTCTGGTTTTTTTTTTTTTTTTTTTTTTTTTTTTTTTTTTTTTTTTTCGAGATAGGGTTTCATTCTAGTCCAGGCTGACCTGGAATTCACCATGTAGTCTCAGGGTGGCCTTGAACTCATGGTGTTTCTCCTACCTCTGCCTCCGGAGTGCTGGGAGCACCACCTCTCCCAGCAAGAATTCTGGTTTCTGAACTCACTTCAGAGGAAATAGTGTCCCTAGTTTCTTGGCTTGGATTTTATTTCTTGATCATGAAGAAGGACAAAGGACAATAGAAGAGCAAGCCAGCAAAGTTTTTATTCAGAAGCTAAAGTAAAGCGACATGTTATCTCCCTGAAAAAGGCAAAAGTTAAACATTCAGTAGGGATGATCCTGGTTGGTTAGTTTGGACTATCTGTGGATCCTGATTGGTTAAGGAATTGGATAGACAAACACAAACTCAGAAAAAGAGCCCAACAAAGGAAAAGCCTGCCAAAAGGTACCAAGGAGGAGGAAGAACAAGGAAATAAAAAAGAACAAATTCTGACAATTTGATGGGCCCAGGCCTGTTTGAATTTCAGTTCCAGAACTCTCTGTTCTTTGGGCTTATCACTGTTGTGCAGAGTTCATTACACAACGTCAGTGTTCTTGGAGCTGACTGCTGGTTTTAGCAGGGCATGTAGATATTTTGTCTATTTGGGTCTGTGACCCTGACTGGCTGCCTATAAAGTGGGGCTGCCTTGCTCTTAATGCCTGTTGATCAAGGAGGACAAAAGCAAAGTTCTCAGTATGCTGAAGCATGCTGTTTTTCTTTTCTCTTTTTTCGGGAGTGGGGGGGAGCAGGGGCTCACTCTAGCTCAAGCTCATTGCAACTCTTGAACTCATGGTGCTCCTCCTACCTCAGCCCAGGGATGCTGGGATTAAAGGCGGGAGCCACCACACCTGGCTAGGATAATATTTTCTAGGGTAGCAACTGGTAGGACTTGTGTATGTCAAACAAAAGAAGCAGCCTGTTTGTAGGTAGACACTAGGGAGCAATAGGCATTATGGATAGAGGAGCTGGGTTATAATCAGTCACAGAAGGGAAATGAACCTGTGCAAGGTTCCATCTGACAAGTGCCAAGATGTAAACTGAAGGGATGCATGAGGCTTGTGCTATCCACTGAAGCAAAAAAGAGCAATGCCCAAGCTCCTCTTTTTTGCCCCCCGAGGCAGAGTCTCACTCTAGTCCAGGCTGACCTGAAACTCACTCTGTAGTCCCAGGCTGGCCTTGAACTCACAGTGAGCCTCCTCCCTCTGCCTTGCAAGTGCTAGGATTAAAAGCATGAGCCACCCAAGCTCCTCTTGAAAGGAGGCAACCAGGGATATAGATTTGACTTTCATGAAGCCGTTTTTAGGATTTTCATGTGGGCTGGAGAGATGGCTTAGGGGTTAAGGCGCCTGCCTCCTAAGCCTAAGAACTCCCGGTTGATTGCCCAGGTCCCACGTTTAGCCAGACACAAAGTGATGCAAGGGTGTAGTGCTGCACTTGCCCCCAAGGGGGTGCACGTGTCTGGAGTTCATTCACTGCAGCTTAGAGGCTGCTGGTGTGCCCATTCTCTATCTGTCTCTCTCTCAAAAAAAAAAAAAAAAAAAAAAAAAGGATGTTCATGCACCCTTTGGTGAAGTTACTTATAATTATGTATAAATTCACACAACCAAATTGAATAACAAGGTAGGTTGGATATGTCATAATTTCTGATATGCAAGAATATGATAACTTAATCTTTTCCTAAAATATTGTCCTATGAGCTAAAAATTGGCTGCAGTTTAATTACCGTTCTTGGGAACTCAGGGTGTGTGTTGGACAGTGGAATTAATATTTCATTATACTCCAGGGTTATTTTATCAATTCATTCAACATGTTCTACCATACTTTATTGATTGCTGTTCCATAGGAATCAACCAGAGGTGAGATACAAGATCGACTGTTGTCTTGTGAAATGATTCACACAGACTTCATTGGGTTTCTACTAAACTTCTAAATTAGTAGTACAAAGGACAGTGACTGGAGTAGTCCACAAGAGGGCATGCTGGTACTTTTCAGATTCATAACAGAGGTGACGGTGAGCAAAAGACAAAGTGCAAAACTCAGGCACAAGACAGCTTCCTTTTTTTTTTTTTTTTGGCCACTAAATATCAAATCTGAAAAATATTTTTCTTTAGAAACTTTTATGGGATTTGAAAATAGTAAAGAGATTTATTCATTAGTGATACCCACTGCTTCTTACTTTCATTGAACATATGAATTTTTTTTCCTCAAAATTTATGTTCCTAGGTAAATAGATACATATCTAGGGTTTTTTTGTTTGATGTGTGTGTGTGTGTGTATGTGTGTGTGTGTATGTGTGTGTGTGTGTGTGTGTGTATTTGTTTTTTTGAAGTAAGGTCTTGCTGACCTGGAATTCACTATGTACTCTCAGAGTGGCCTTGAACTCACAGCAATCTTACCTCTGCCTCCCAAACACTAGGATTAAAGGCATGCACCACCACACCCAGTTTTAGATGTATATTATTTGTTATCACTAATTATCAAGACAGCTTGTTAAAAATTTGAAAACAAAATTTTTAGCAACACAAAATACCAGTTGGCAAAACCATTTATTTTAGCAGATGCATAAGAGGAAACAAATTATAAATTAGGCAGAAAATTGATATATTCAAATAAGTGATATATAATTGATTTATGCCACTTCCTTTCATACATATAAAGTAGGTGATTTATTATATATTAAAGAATAGTGGGCTGGGAATGTAGTTCATTTGATAAAACTCTTTCCTAACATATAAAAAACCTTTGTTTTTTTTCCCCTACTACTGCAGAAAACACACATAGTGGTGTGTGCCTGGAATCCCATCACTCAACAAGAGGATCAGAAGTTCAAAGTCATATTGAGTTAACAGGGCTACATGAATAAGAGCCTAGAGAAAGAAAAGAAAGAAAGAAAGAAAGAAAGAAAGAAAGAAAGAAAGAAAGAAAGGGAGAAAGAGAGAAAGGGAGGAAGGAAGGAAGGAAAGAAGAAAGGAAGGAAGAGAAAAAGCTTTAATTGACAAAACCATCCAACATTTTCAGGCTCAAACACTGTTTCTTTAATAGTCAGTTGAAAAGGGAATTTGGATATTGTTCCCAAAGCAAAAGAAAGAAAAATAGGTAAACTAGAAAATTCTCCTAGCATATGCAGTTTGAGGTGATCATAGAAGTGTATGTGATACTTCTCTGTGGAAGAAAATCAAATATATAGATATCCTCAGAGGAAATGTTCTTTTCATTTATGAATTGGCATACACTTTCTATAAAGAGCCATGCATTAGTGAATTTAGAGTTATGGTAACAAATATATTTTAGTCCAGCTATGGACTTCTTCACAGTACAGAAGTGAATAAGAAGGAAAAATAAACTTTTGAGGCCTGAACATGGGTATGAGATACAGAGAACCTCTAGTTAAAGAACAGTGATATAAAAAGCTCCCTCTCAGGTCCCAGGAGATGCCCAATGAAATCCTTAGCAAACAGCAAAAATGGCCGCAGGGAAAAGATTACTTTTGAAAATGGGTCGAACTATAGGTATAGACCCATACCTAAAATAAAGCTCTGCAGCTGCCATAAACCTAAAAATATCTGACATGCACATTTGTCCAGAGCACCAAGCCTGGCATCCTGAGTCATTCATAAGTAAAATTAAACCAGGAACCCTTAGGAACCTCTGGGGTTTGCAAGACAATCATATATGATACATTATCCCCAGGCTGGGGAAATGGTTCTGTGTTAAAAACACTAGCTTGCAAAGCCTGCCAGCCAAAGTTTAATTCCCCAGCATCTACGTAAAGCAGGATGCAAAATGGCTCATGCATCTGTGACCCCAATGTAACTAAGAAAATGGGAGTTGGAGCCAGGTAGAATGGAAGCTGTAGGCCAGCTAATCTGATGTTCATTGGCAGTTGTTTACTCAAAGTTGGAGTTTATTTCAGCTTACACATCCAGGGGAAGTTCCATCAATGGTGGAAGAAGCTGGCTCTCTTTCACAATACCAAGCAGAGTGAAATCACCAACCTGCCAGCACTACAAGCAAACACCAGCCCCAGCAAACACAACTCCCCCCTGCCCCACCAGAGCCCCCACTGCTCTCTCACACCCTTGGGCTGGAATCAGATCAGCTCCCAAACACACTTTAGGATTGGACTCCAGGATCCACCCCCAGTGACACCTCCTTTAGCACCAGGGCTGAAATTCCAAGTTACAAGCTTAACAAAACACCTGAGTCTATGGGGACATACATTCAAACTACAACAGCCCTCCTCAGTGCTAGGGTCATAGGCATATATAGCCACACCTGACTTTAGTTTTTTTTTTTTTTTTTTTTAATTATCAACATTTTCTAAAGGACCAATGGAACTTTAAATATCATGAAAATGTATTTCATGATTGAAAGGAAGATGACATTTTGGAAGAGTAGTGGAGTCACAGATCCATTATACTTTTATTTGGGAAATGAGCAAAGATGTTCCAGACCCTACTGATTACGTGGTGCAGAGAACCTTAGAGAAGGACACGCTACAGTGGTTTCCAAACCTGACTACATAAAAACACAGCAGCCGAGATCTTTTTCCCAGTTCCCACTGGTTGGGATCTGACCTCACTGAATGGGATCTATTTTTATAATCACTGCCTGTGACCAGGCATTTTTATAACACTATCTATATCTACTCTGGCATTAGCTCAGGAGTTGATACTTGGAGGGCAAAGGTCAAACCTGGGTTTTGTTTGTTGTGTTTTTTGAGGTTATCGATGCTGTGTTCAAATCCAGGCTCTGTTGTGGTGACATCTTTTTTGTTGTTTTTATTGTCCCAGCTCCTTGTAGCAAGCATCTCTGTGACACGGAACCAGTGTCAGCCGCTGTTGTAAGGAGCATGGGTCTGTGAGGGCCGCAAATTGCATCAGCACTTTTAGATCCTCCTTTTCCTACTTGGCACCGTGGACCTGGATTTGCATCACTCAGGCCAGAATTTCACTAAAAAAGTAAGAGCATTTTAAGGAGGATATATAATTTCAGTTTTGCTTCAATGGGAGCATTTCTTCTAAAATTTCCCTGGGACTGTGGGCTCAGGGGATACTAGTGGGCACGGCATAGCATGAATCAGATGGATTAGCATGCCTGCCATTTCCAGGCCTGAATACTAGCCTGTACAGGGAAGCTATGGAAGGCTGGTGTCAAGCCCCAGCCTGTTCTCACTTTCTCTTTTTACTTGGAAACTGGTTTTCAATTCCAAATTCTTGCTGGGCTTTGTTCTCACATGCATATGTGGGAGGCTTTTGCATCTCTGGTAGAAGTTCATTTAGATGACAGTGAATCAGTCCATACTTGTTTCTCCCCTTAAAAATTGAATTGCATCTCTTATTTTGTTTTCTCCCTGGTTTATCTGGACAAAGAAGAACATCACTCCCTCCAAATCTCGAGTGTGGAAAGTCATGGGCAGCCAATGAGTGGTTAGTTGGCAGGGGACATGATACTGTGGGGAGGGAGAGTGAAGGGGGACTGGCAACTCCTTCCTTGTAAGCAATTATTCATCTGCTCTGCTCTTTGGAGGAGGGTTTTTTTTTTTTTTCTTCTTCCTGAACATAACAAACTCATCAAGAAAGAAAATAATGACACAATGCACGTTGTGAAATCTTTTTCCACAGTAGGAAAGTATTTGTGGAACAGAAAAAAAGAGAGAGAGAGAAGACTGGCAATCATTCAAATATTTTCTTAAAAGAGGAAGGCCAGGAAAAACAAAATTGTGGTTGAAGGAAACACATGCCTTCAGTCTACAGGTCTGCAGCAGTTTCTCCAATGATGGTGGCCTGCAGGTTAGAAAGTCAAATTGGAATTTGAGAGGCTGTGGACTCAGTATGAGTCAAGGTTCTGTGCAAATAAAACCTGAGAGTTTTGTTGTGTTCTGATTTAACTTGTCATTAGCAGAACTAGAAATGCAAATGCCTCCTTCAGCAGCCTTGCTACTTAATGCCACTACTTGATCGCACTACTTGAAGCAGAGGGGAAAGAGCTGTGATAGTTTTTCAAGGAATCAGGATATAATCATTGGAGAACACTGCATATTAATGTGGGTTTTTTTGGAGGAGGATGATAGCTCTATAAGTGGAATGACAACTCTGCATATTAATTGGGTTTTTGGACAATGATAGCTCTATAAGTGGAATGACAACTCTTAGGTTTAACAATAAATATGAATTCAAAGGTTTTTTTTTTTTAAAGTCTATGAACATCTCTCATAATCTCAAAAGAAATAAATATTCTAGAACCAAGGCATGGCTGTATTATTTTTACCAAAAATTTGTTTACCAAGCCAAATGTTAAAGCAATGCACAGCTGTTCAAATTAGTCAGAACTGTATTTGTCAAATAGAGTTGGAATGCTCATGTGGGAATACAGGCAAAAAAGGATTAGTATCCTGTCATTATGTTGCTTTTTAAAAATTATTATTATTTTTATTTTCAGAGTAGCAGTACTAAGTGAAAGGAATCTCATATCTAAGATAAACTACCTATGGTGTCTTTTTAAAAATAATATTTCAAGTGATTACTTTGGGGTTTGAATAATAGTAGTATGCTTGATGGTCAAAAAGAATTGCTTAGCCAGGCGTAGTGGCTCCTGCCTATAATCTCAGCACTTGGGAGGGTAAATTAGGAGGATCTCCATGAGTTTGAGGCCAGTCATGGCTAGTGGGACCAGGCCTCACAACAAAACAAAACAAACCAAAAATAAACAATTGCTTTGAGCTGGGGATATGGCTTAATAGGTAAAAATGTGTATTGGGTAAGCAACCAGAGTTTGGGTCCTCAGAACCCACTCATAAACAGGACATAGTAGAAAGCATCTGTAATCCAGCCCTCCTGCACCGAGAGGGAGGCAGAGGCAGAAAAGTCCCAGAGCTCACAGGTCCGCCAGTGAACACCAAAAAGAGACCCCGCTCCAACATGATGGAAGACAGGGACCAACTCCCTAAAGGTGTCCTTTGACCTCTACACCTGTGTCATGCCACATGTGCACCTGCTCGCACACACATGGACACATACACACAATCGTTAAAAATTTTTTAAAAATGCTGTGTACATTTTTAGGCACCTTTGATATTTGCAATGTTCCAAAAACTGGTTAAAGGCAAGAGAAAACTATTTGACATGAAAGTACCCTCAGAGCTTTTGTGATGAGTTTCCACACACAATGGTGCTTCCCTGTGCATGGACTTCCTGAGCACAAGTAAAAACTAAAGGGTAAGTGATAGAAAGCAAAACAGCTAGGGCTGGAGAGATGGCTCAGCCATTAAAGGTGCCTGCTTTCAACACCTGACCACCCTGGTTCAATTCCCCAGTATCCACATAGGCCAGATGCAGAAAGTGGCACATGGGTCTGGAGTTCACTTGCAGTGGCAGGAGACTCTGGCACACCCCATACTCACTTTCTCTTTCTCTGTGTCTGCCTTTTTCTCTCTGTCTCTCAAATAAATAAATATTTTTTTAAAGCAAAACACCTAATCCAACTAATCAATGACTTTTTAGGGCAAGGTACCTTGGTGTCATCTGTCTTTGTTTTCTTGTTACTGAGTGCTCAGGGTAAAGTTTGGTCTCTGGCGTCCCTAACATGCTAGGCCTGGCTACCCACCCCAATCACCAGGTAAACAGAGATTTATGCAATGTGCCTACATTGGGAAGAGGAACAAATAAAGGGGTCCAGTACCCCTGAACACAGACTGTAGGTTTAGGATTAAATAAAGGGTAAGAAGTATGCAAAATTAAACAATACTGTCAAGGTGTGGTCAATGACTCATCATTATCTTAGCTCCCATCTGTCCTATAAGTTGGCAGAATTGTGTGAATGTACCCTCCTCCTGGCAGTCAAGTTCCTCTTCTGGGTAGGACTAGGGCTTCAGCCTTGTCCTTCCCAATCCTGGAACTTCTGGGGAACTTTTAATTCCCTGGTATCCATTGTTTCAATTGCGTGTGAGCTGAGGGGAGGGGCTGACAGATCTCTCTTTAGAACAACTCCTGTCCTGCCAGCGTGGTCAAGGCTCTGCCTCTAATCTGTGACCAAGTTCTCTGAACCTTCCTCCCCATTCTTTTGTTTGTTTGTTTGTTTGTTTTTCTAATCAAATACAACTTTATTCATTTTGCTATTAAATTGTCCCAGCTTTGTCCATTTGGTGTTCCTGAGTCATTTGCACACATCTCAATCACTGTGTGTTTTGTTTTGTTTCTGAGTATGTCCTTAATTTTTGGCACTTTTAGATGTTCCAAGTTGGGCTGGAGAGATGGCTCAACAGTTAAAGGCGCTTGCTTGCAAAGCCTGACAGCTTAGGTTTGATTTCCCAGTAATCACATAAAGCCAGATGCACAAAGTGATGCATGCATCTGGTGTTCATTTGCAATACAAAGAGGCCCTGGTGCCAGGCATGGTGGTGCACGTCTTTAATCCCAGCACTTCCTCCCCATTCTTTATGCCACTGCTTGTGCAGTTTGTATTTGCCTTTCTCCCTTAGCTACAGCAGCCTGCAGCCTGTTTTATCCTACTTGTTTTGCAATTATCCTACTTTTTTTTCACATAGACCCTCCCGATTACTCAGTTTCCTTTTCCCCTTCCTTTCTTCCTTCCTTCCTTCCTTCCTTCCTTCCTTCCTTCCTTCCTTCCTTCCTTCCTTCCTTCCTTCCTTCCTTTTCTTCTTTTTTTTTTCAAGGTGGAGTCTCTTTCAAGCCCATGCTGACCTGGAATACACTATGTAGTCTCAGGGTGGCCTCGAACTCACAGTGATCCTCCTACCTCTGTCTCCTTAGTGCTGGGATTAAAGGCGTGCACCATCACGCCCAGCCTGACCACTTGTATATCTTCCTTACGTTCACCAGTTTTTAAAGGCATTGTAGTTTAGCTGTTTCTTCCTGTTTTTTTTTTTTTCTTCCTGGTTTTGATATCAGAAGTTTGGGATGTTCTTGAGAGTGATGGAGCCTTTCTCAGGTCTTGGTTGGGGAGTAACTCACACAAGATCACACAAATCTTCCAGAGTCATTGGCCTCTGAGCTCTTAAGAATTTCAATGGATAAAATCCACAGAACAGAGGATAAAGTTTTGAAAGATTTTATTATGCAGATTATAGAACTTAAGAGAAGGCAAGAAGACAGAGCTTCTGCCCAAGAGGCAGGAGGGGGTTTCCAGAAATAGGAACGCCTACCTAGAGACCCAGATTTAAAAAAAAAATTTTAATGGAAGTTTACTGGATGGGGACTGAAATAGTTAGTCCAGCTCTGACACCAGGTGTCTATGTAGTGCCATTTTGTCAAAAAGAAAAAGACCAGGCCCTATGCTATATGTTTAGGTATCCATTCACATCCTCAGGTGAGGTTTTAGAGAAAAAAAGGGATAATGAGAAAGGAAGATTATCCCTTATAAACTCAAGAGCATTGTTCATTTGTACTTTTTTGGTGAAGGGGGTATTGCCACCCCTAAACTGTCTCAGCTTCACTTACCATTGCCACCTTGAAACATAGCAGCTGTGGTGACCTACAGAGGACCTAGGCCTAAGGTCGTGGCAAAAATAAACAAGAAGTCCATACTGAAAGCTAGGTCTGTAGTAACAGTAAGGGGAATAGTTAACATTCCCTTGTGGAAGGAGGGGAGAGTATCTCTAGATCCTCACCTGAGTGGGATACCAGTCACCACTCTCCTGCCCCAGTTACACGTGGTCTTGGGCAAGGGGTGCTAGGAAGTGGAAGGTAGGCTGGGGATTGGAACTCTTCAAGGATGCAGCTGCCCGAGAGTCATCCTTGTTCCTGTAAGCACCTCAATAAATGCATGGATCCAGCAAACTGGACCTGGATGAAACCCGTTCTTTGGTCTGTTGGTGCCCCTGTATTTGGAGGGAACAGACATTTCTTTATATCTTGGTAGGAAAAACAAAATCATGCTATAGTCACAATTTCCAAAATGGACTGATTATGTGAATTTCTTGGGAGAGCTCCAGGGAGCTATTAAAAATAACCTAAACCTGTGCTGGAGAAATGGCTTAGCGTTTAAGGCGGTTGCCTGCAAAGGCCAAGGACCACAGTTTGATTCCCCAGGACCCACATAAGCCTGATGCACAAAGTGGTGCATGTGTCTGGAGTTTGTTTGTAGTGGCTGGAGGCCCTGGCGTGCCCATTCTCTTTCTATCTTTATCTGCCCCCTCTCTCTTTCAAATAAATAAATAAATAAAAATAAAACATTAAAAAATAACCTAAATAACCTAAAAAATAACCCAAATCTGTCTATGGTGGCTTCTGCCTGTGTGCCCAGTACTCAGGAAGGTGAGGCAGAGGGTTTGCTATTAAAGTAACAAACCATTAGCTTCCATCAATCTAAAGCTCAAATTATTATCAGAGAGCATCTGAAATCTAAAACAGCTCCCTGCTTTTTATAATCATCCCCTTAATGTTTCTACCAACATTCTTAGTAGAAACATTAATTTATTACTTTTTTTGTTCTGTGACCATCAAACTTCATGTAACCATTTCCACAGTAGAACATGTCTTCCTGTTTTAGCCTCTAGCATGCTGGCATTCGAGTTGTGCCACCACACCTTTGTGGACCACAGCACTCTCAGTCCTCAGGACTCAGAGCACTGACTTCCTCTCAGAAGGTGGATGGAAAGGGTTTTGCTTCATTTGTTGTTTGGTTATGGTCCTTGTTTAGTTGAGACTCAGCATAAAGAATCCTGAAATGTCAGGAGAAACAGGCCAAGGAGCAAAGTTTCCATGACCATCTCAAGCACATTGGAATTGTCTGTCTTATCAGATGCATACCAAATCCCTACTTTCATAAAATTTACCTTCTGCTAGGGAATGGGGGGGGGGCGAAGCAAGTGAAGAATAATACATCCCTGAAATGATATGTCCTTGTCTAGAAGAAGTGACAAGTAATAACCAAATACACGACTCAAATGACCCAAACAGGGCTAAGTACAGTAAAGAAAACAAAGTGATAGATGGGTCTGAGAGGATGTGTTAGCTGAGCTTGGGGGGTCAGGATTCAATGGGGTGTGGCAGGGAAGGGCTCTCAGAGACTGTTTTGTGTTGAACAGTGGGTATAATTAAGAGGCCAGCCATGCAAACAGCTTATGGGAGAGAGTTCCAGGAAGTAGAATCTTCAAATGGCACAGCCTTAAGAGATGAGTGAGTTGGAGTGTTTTGGGAAGAGACAGAGACACAGCCTGTCGAGAAGCCACTTAAAGAAGGACCAAACTATAAGAGGTAAGGATGGAGAGAGTCAGAAGGTAGATGCTGTGAACAGAGCTTCAGAATATTCATTTTATATCAAGTGCAATAGAAAGCCATTGGGAGAGTTTTAAACAGGAAATAGGATAATTAAAGTGGAATGATTAAAATATTAAAGAGGGATAACAGAATTAAGTGATTTCTGGAGTTTGATAATTTCATGTTTGAACACTAGATAGGCTATGAAAAAAAACTAGAAGTTTGCTATCAAGAGTCTCCCCAAGAGGCTTATGATGTAATGTGATCTGTGTAGAAGTTTTGAACAGTGCATTATTTTTTTGGAGATACTGTATATGGTATTTTTGTCTTTCACTGTGACAGGTCAACATCCAAATTGTGCTTGAAATGTATTTTATTCCAATTGAAATCTTAGTACAGTCTGTACTGTAGAATCAGTTGTCCTATTTTTATTCAGGAAATGTTTTACTTGTTTCAAAATTGAGATAATAGTTTTAGCTATCAACATTATTAAAATTTTTCTCCCAAGCAAACCACTAGGTAAGTTTCTGGTCAATGAACTGATAAAGAAATTCGACACAGATCATTCCATTTCTTAGTTATCATATTTACCAGTGGTGTAATGCCTAAGTTTTTTTCCACTTGAGTTTTGTTACAGTTTTAAATGATGGAATTGTTTCTACCCCTGTTAAGCAAAACAGAAACCTCCAAGAAGTCACTGGGTAAGGCAGTTTACAGGTCCAAAGATGATGCTCAAGTTCCTGGCTTTGTAGCTGAGTAGAAGTATGTGCTACAGAGGAAGGAAGCTTTGTGTGAAAGTTGATGTGTTAGTTTGGGCATGCTGAGTTTTAGGTTCCCATGGAGCAACCAGGTGGAAATGTTGAGTAAGAAATTATATACTTGTGTGTGTGTGTGTGTGTGTGTGTGTGTGTGTGTGTGTGTGTGTCTTTGGGGATAAGCCTCAGCCACAGACATAGATTATGAATTTCCTTTCCTAAAGATAGTTATTAAAATGACAAGCATAGTTGAAATTATAGTCCACAACATGTGTGGATTGAGAATGGATCCCATGGAATGTCAGGATTTTCAGAGTGGATGGGGGTAGTGGAATTACAAGGGAGATGTTCAAAGAAACCAAAGGAATATTTTTATACTTAAATATGTTTGTTAGATTTGGTAGAATGGAGTCACTGTTGACCTTGGTGAGGCAAATTGAAGTGGAAAGTGAAAGCTGACCATTCTATGAAAAGTTGGTGGAAGTGGAAGGAGAAAATTGTAGAGCACTACAAGGCCAACATATAAATAACTTGGGACTATTTTATATTGGGAAGCCAGACAGAATTTCAAAACTGCATTACATTCTTTGTCATTCATTTCATCCTTTTCTATATCCCTCCCCTGTAACCTTTTTCCTTTCCTTTCTTCCTTCTCCTTCTTCACCTTATCCCTCCCTCTCTTTTTCCAGCTGCCTCCTAATTCTTCATAGACATTATGTTCAGGGTCTAAGACTTCTCTGCTGCATGCTTAACTCTGTATTCATTCTCTCCTGCAGATTCACATCCTTTCCTCGGGAAATTCAACTGAACCGAACAATTCAACTGAATTCAAAATTCAACTGAACAATTAGACAGTGGGGTTTTTATTTTATTTTATTTTATTTTATTTTATTTTATTTTATTTTATTTTTTGTTGTTGTTAGTTTGTTTTTGAGGTGGGGTCTCACTCTAGCCCAGGTTGCACTAGAATTCACTATGCAGTCTCAGGCTGGCCTTAAACTCACAGTGATCCTCCTACCTAAGCCTCCTGAGTGCTAGTATTAAAGGTGTGCACCACCACACCGAGAGAGAGAGATGGAATGGATGCACCAGGACTTCTAGTCACTGAAAAAGCACTCCAGATGCATGCACCACTTTGTGAATCTGGCCTTATGTGGGTACTAGGGACTCGAACTTGGGTTGCTAGTCTTTTCAGCTAAGTGCCTTAACCTCTGGGACATCTCCCCAACCCAAGGCAGGGATTTTAAGGAAAGCAACCCTGCTCTTATTTAGAGAATTCCTGGTTACCTGATACTCTCCCTAGAAAAAGCTAGAAGCCAGGCTCTCAACAATGCCAGGCAAGGAAAGCCTGCTTGGAAGTCTCCTCTCACTCCAGATCTAGACGGGAGGACCATGACTCACCCAGCCTCAGACACCTGTAAGGTAGATAAGACCGAGGGAAAAGTATGGTCCAGTTGTCAAGGTCGGCATTTCCTTGCATTTCTCTTCTCTCTCTCCCTCCCTTCCTCCCTCCCTCCCTCCCTCCCTCCCTCTCTCTTCTCTTCTCTTCTTTCTTTTCTTTTCCTTTTCTTTTATTTTTTTTGGGGGGCTTTCAAGGCAGGGTCTTGCTGTAGCCAAGGCTGACCTGGACTTCACTATGTAGTCTCAGGCTGGCCTCAAACTCATGGCGATCATCCTACCTCTGCTCCCAAATTACTGGAACAAAAGGCGTGTGCCAGCCACCATGCCTAGCTCCTTGCACTTCTCTCCAGGCCCTCCAGTGGCACCATGACACTGACTGAACACTTCTTCTCAGGGCAGAGCTCAGTGTTCAGGTCACTTCTCTCACTTGCTTGTGCCAGTCAACAGGCACATCTTACTCTAGTGAGCTTGCTGGAGTCAATGCTTTCTTCCTCTCTTCACTTATATATAGTATGAGGTATTAATTATGTTTACTTTCCAGGGAAGTCTTTCCTGACCTCCTCTGCTCAGTCCCACTGTGAAGTCTAATGTGGACCTGAGCATTTCACATAGTTAAATTCTATGTATCCTAGGGGAAATTTCTTTTTTACCAAATATTCATCCTTTCCCCCAACTACACTGTAGGATCCTCAATAGTACATGCACATGTGGTTCTGTTTTCCATTTGTCCCCAGAGAGGAACACAGTGGAGGCTTTTCAAGAAAGACGCTCAATAAATCCTTTTCAAAGGAGCGAATCCGTGGCAGCCGGTCCCTAAGTGTCTTCTCCTTCATCAGCAGAGGAAAGGAATGACTTAACAGAGCCGCTGCCCGGACCTCCAGAAGAAAAGGGCCGGCCTTTTCCTCTCGTTGCCACAGGGCTTCTGTCATTCCTGTTCTGGGCTGCTTCTGGTGATGTCACAGCCATTACACATCCTTTGGATGTGTTTCTGCCCGCAGATGCTCAGCTCCTATGGAAAGCTGGGACTATTGAAGTCATGTCCTTGAAGGCTGCAAAGCAGCTCCCTCGCTTCTCCAGATAACAGGGCCTCTCTGGTAAGGATGTGTGGGGAGTAAGGTAGGCAGGCTCTTGGCAGTCCTCCGAAAGCACAGAGCAGATCAGGGCTGCTGGGATTCAACGCCCTGGAGGCCGCTCTTGCACGTTGCCAGTGCTGTGGGCTGATTCTGCTGAGTGGCCTCGCCCACCGCTAAGATGGCCCAGCCTGGCTGCTCTTCCTGTCTCTGGGTTACCTGATGCGTCTTTCAGTTTCTGCTGTCGCTACCACTTGCTTGTCTTTCATTGACACTCTCTCACTCATAGTTTCAGCAGATTCCTGTTTCTGTGACATCGCAGACCTGTTGGCTGCATTCTTAGCATTTATTTTTTTAAAAATATTTTATTTATTTATTTGAAAGAGAAAGAGAACAAGGCAGAGGAAGAAGGAGAGAGAATGGGCACGTCAGGGCCTCCAGCCACTGCAAACGAACTCCAGACACATGCGCCACCTTGTGCATCTGGCTTAAGTGGGTCCTGGGGAATTGAACAGAGGTCCTTTGACTTTGCAGGCAAGCGCCTAAACCACTAAGCTATCTCTCCAGCCCGAATTTATTTTTTAGTATCTGCTATTCATCTTCTTCATGTACTTCACATCCAAATTGTATTGCTTTATTTATTCATGGCTATCTTTTTCTTATTCTCATGCCATCAGCCCGGGACACTACCAGGCTTTGTCAGCTTTATTTCTTTGGGGTTCAGTGCCCCTCCAGGACTGAGCAAGTCTGAGCTGAGCGGTCAGTATGTTCACAAGAGTGGTGTGCTGGAGGTGGTGATGGATTTGTGAAGTCGATGAGGTCCTTTGTTAAACAACTGAAGTCTGAAATCATTTATACCCACAAACCAGCAAAGGCTATAAATCAGGATCTCTCTCTTCAGCATCCCTCTCCAGCCATTTTGTGAGCACACCACTTAATGGATTTGAGATCGTCTCAAAGAAGCATTTGAGCCACTTCCTGTGGTTGTACAGTTGCCATTTTGGACTTCCTCAGTGGAGCAGTAAAAACTGGCCAAGCCTTTGCATGGCTGGTTCACTCTAACCTCATCACTCACAGGTCTTTCAGAATTATCAGAGATTCCTTTCATCATCACTGCTGCCCTAATTGCTGCTGTACTAATGTTTTGGGCTAAGTTTTCTGGGAAATAAACTCTGCTATGTGGGTAGGAAGGAGGAGGTAAGATTGCACAGAAGAAGCTGAACAGCCTCAGTTCACCAAGGAGAGGGCAGCCAAGGACAGGAGAAGAACCAGTAATTAGAAGGTGGTTGCTCATTGGACAAGGCAGAATTCCTTCCTGGGACTCAGCTGAGAAGTATTGGTCACCAGCCTTCTCAGTAGCTGGCGGGAAAGAATGCCTCCACCTTGAAAGGGAATCAGGATGGCTCACATATCCATGGAGAGGGAAAGGCATGTTAAAGATGACGTTTCCCTGAAGCACATTAAAATTGTTTTCATTAAGTTTCCATGAAAGACAGCTTCCCTCATTTTTAGCAAATCCCTAAAGGTTTTAACTATTAATTTATTGCAATCTTTTAATCTTTCAGAGTCCTCATCTCCTTGAAAAGGACTGTAACCCAGTCACCCCCCCCCTTGCAGGATCAGAAGAGACAATAATGAACATTTCATAGTGTCACCTTATCATTCGTAATCACCTATACCCAGGTCTACTGGTATTCTTTCCCTCACTGGGCTTTCTGTCTTCTGCACGAGTGTAACAAGCTGATAACTACTCATCACGCTGTATCCTTTTTCTCCTCATCTTTATACCCCTCCATTCTGGCATTGGTTTCAGTGACCCCCACCCTCTTTCTCTAGCAGGTCTTATCTACTT
Organism: Orientallactaga sibirica; assembly: GCA_036365145.1. Taxonomy (NCBI): domain Eukaryota; kingdom Metazoa; phylum Chordata; class Mammalia; order Rodentia; family Dipodidae; genus Orientallactaga; species Orientallactaga sibirica. The sequence continues at coordinate 16,222,997 of JAEOAD010000053.1, read as the reverse complement.
GTTTGTGAGTATTTCTCATGCTTATGTTGACATGCCTGCTTGTAGATTTATTTGCTCTTACAAGTGTTATCTTTGGGGATCTTGCTAGTGGTGGAACATTAAAGAGAAAGGGGGGGAAGAGAGAGGGAGCATGGGCATGTTAGGGCCTGTTGCCCCAGCAAATGAACCGCAGACACATGCACCCACCACTATGTGCAGCTGGCTTTATGTGGGCACTGAGGAATCCAACGACTGATGCTGGCAAGTTTCACAAGCACGTGCCTTGAACCACTGAGCCATTGCCTCAGCCCTGAAAGAATGGTTTTAAAAGTAGGAGTTGGGCTGGGCAATGGCTCAGTGGTTCAAGGCACGTGCTTGCAAACTCTGCCAGCCTGGGTTTGATTCCTTAATACACACATAAAGCCAGATGTGTATGAAGTTTGCTTTTATCAGCAAGAGGACCTGGCATGCCAATACTCTCTCTTTCTCTAGTAAATAAATTAAATAATTTAAAAATCCCATTCTTTCCAAACTGCTTATTGGTTTCTCCTTCGTCAGACACTGGTAATGTTGGACTGAATAAGATGGACACAGGCTGGCTACATAGAGTTCACTCAGAGCTATCAGGTGGGATAGACAAAAGTAATACCACTTAATGGAGTAATGTACTGCATTAGAAAACAATCAAATGAGACCTTTTTTGGCATAATCTTGCTAACAGAACTGGAGAACCATTGTAGTTTGGTATAGGGCAAACCATTGTGAGATGTGGTGGTTTGAATGTGAATGTATGTCCCCAAAGCCTGAAGGTTTTTTGTTTTGTTTTATTTGTTTTTTTGTTTTTTGTTTTTAGGTAGGGTCTCACTCTAGCCCGGGATAACCTGGAATTCACTCTGTAGTCTCAGGGTGGCCACAAACTCATGGCGATCCTCCTACCTCTGCCTCCCAAGTGCTGGGATTAAAGACGTGCACCGCCACACCCAGCTGATGGCTCTGAAGTATTTTTGATTAAGCTTACAACTTCAGTTTCTAGAAGCCTGCTGGATGAGGTGAACTGGGGTGGATCTTTTAAAGAGCCAGTTTGAAGTCTGGCTGTTCCCGTTTGCTGGCTGTTGGTGGTGTTTTCCTACTATGGCTCTGTGGAAGTGAGCCAGCTTCTTTCACCATTAATGGTATTCCCCTGGATTCTGTAAGCCTGAAATAAACCCTTTCCTCCCATAAGCTGCTTCTGGTCTGATGTTTGTCCCACAATGAGAAAGTCACTGCAGTAGGAGAGAAGTTTGGATTTCTTCACTGTTTTCATTAAAGAAGTTAGAGATTAATTTTAAGGCCTTGTTTTTGTAACTGAGCTGCAGCTCTTGCCCTTGTTCCCACAGAAATCTGGAAGTTTGGCAGTCAACCCCAGTTCTCTTTGTTGTGCTCAATAGTCTTAGAAATTTTTCAGAGTCTGGTTTTATTTATTCATTCATTTAATTTTTTTGTTTTTGTTTTGTTTTTGTTTTTGAGGTAGGGTTTCACTCTAGCCCAGGCTGACCTGGAATTCACTATGTAGTCTCAGGGTGGCCTTGAACTGATGGTGATCCTCCTACCTCTGCCTCCTGAGTGCTGGGATTGAAGGCATGCACCACCATGCTGGCTGGTTTTATTTTTAATAATTTTATTTATTTGTTTGTAAGTAGAGATAAAGAGAAAAGAGACAGGAGAATGGCATGAGAGGGCCCCCAACCACTGCAAATGAACTCCAGACACATGTGCCACTTTGTGCGTCTGGCTTTACATGGGTACTGGGCAATCAAATCCAGGTGGTTAGGCTTTGCAGGCAAATGTCTTAACCACTAAGCCATCTCTCCAGCCCCCAGAGTCTAGTGTTATTATCAAAGAGAAGTATTTATTTATTCACCTTCTTTTGGTTTCAACTTGTTAATTCAGTGGAACTGATTGATGATAAGAGACAAATTAAGGCTGACAAGTTGTTATAGTAATATAGATCATTATGTTAAAATTAACATCTGGAAGAAGATTCTGGGAGATTTATACTCCCCATAGAAATGTATCAGAAGCAGCAACTGGGCAAGAAACATAGAAACACGAGATGGAATGGGAATGTGAGGTGAATATGCCATGTAAAATTGCTTATATTCATCTGTGATTTTTTTTTTTTATTATTTTTTGAAGTAGGGTCTCACTCTGGTCGAGGCTGACCTGGAATTCACTATGTAGTCTCAGGGTGATCTCGAACTCATGGAGATCTTCCTACCTCTGCCTCCCGAGTGCTGGGATTAAAGGCATGCACCACCACGCCCGGCTGTGGTGAATCTGTGAATTTTTTGAACTTAAATTTGTCTTTAATGGACATATATGAATCCAAAGGGATTATGTGGTTTTTTCATACATGTCTGTGTTTTTTAATCATTTGTAATTTTTTACCTACAAAAATGACAGTGATCTGTAATTAAACCTAATATATTCCATTGCATTGTTCAAAACTAATTTAATAAATGCTTATTTACTTATTTTGATTTTTAAAAATATTTTATTTATTTATTTTTAATCAGAGAGAGGGAAAATTGGTGTGCCAGGGCCTCTACCCACTACAAATGAACTCCAGATGCATGCACCACCTGGCTTTAGGTGGATACTGGGGAATCAAATCCTGATAATTAGGCAGTGCAGGCAAGTGCCTTAACCACCAAGCAATGTCTCCCACCCTGTTTATTTTGATTGATTAATTAATCAATATTTATTTATTAAAATCAACTCTTCTGGTCTGGCATACAGTGCTCCTCCCCAGATACGAACCCTAGGTGTCACACTCAGATTGACGGGCTCCCATCTTACCTCAGAGTTGTATTATTTAGACTTTGCTTCTGAGCCTTTTAACCACAGGTTGAAATTACTATGTTCAAAGCCACCTGCATCTCAATTCACCACCAACTTCAGCACATTTAACATTCCACCTATTAACTTTCCAGTGCTGCCTTTTTAGACCAGTGGTTCACATCTCTGGGTGCCCATTAGAGCCACCTGGAGAGTATAGTTTTATGTACTCCACTCTAGAGCTTCAGAGTCCATTGTTTTGTAAGCATCACAGGGCATCATTACTCTAACAAGAAGAAATAAAAAAAAAAACCCTCCTTAGCTGGTTATAATACGCAGCCTGCATTGAGAGCCAAACTGCCATGAGACATTGCTCCATTTTTGTGAGTTGTGATTGCCTATTTTCTTTCATGAAGTTCTAGTATTCTGAGGAATTATCTAGGTCATATTCATTCTGCTTCTCTGGTTTTGACATGCATGCTTTTGCATCTCATTTCCCATCCTTCTGCATGAGTAAGCTGTTAGCTAGTCAGGAGAGAGAACCTGGGGATGCGAAGGGCAGACACTGGAGATGTAACGATTCTTGGGAAGGGAGGGCTGGGCCTGCTAGTGGTGAGGGACTTCTGGTCTTGCATGTCAATTCCAGAAGATGAGTAAGAACTGTCCAGGGGTTATGAAAGGTAAGCCTTTGAGTTCTGAAATAAGCTGAACCCAGGACCCTGTTAAACCATGCCAAATACAGCCTCTGATTCATCCATTGGTTCTTCTGGTCACATCCTGTTATTCTGAACCCAAGCCAATGTCCCATTATCAATAGCTTTGCTGGCCCAGTTCCCTTGTCTTCATCTTTCCCACTGAAATTCTATCCATCCATTAACGTTGATTCCAAATGTTACTTGCTCCATGAAGCCTTTTGGAGTTCATCCTTGCCAGTCTCATGTATTGTCTTGAACTTCCATAACAACTCACAACAGGCAAAGCAGGGATAGCAATGAATTAGAGGCACACTAGTCTCCAGCTAGGTCAATCCCATAGGATATCAACATCTATATTCATAATATGGTTTTTCTTGAATGAATGACAGAATGAATAAATCAGTTGTTTGAGATGAGAAACTTTTCAGTCTCCATTTAAGAGATTTTATTTCTTTTAGTGGCATTTATTTATTTATTTATTTACTTATTTATTTATTTTAGAGAGAGAGAGAGAATTGGCACACCAGGGGCTCAGCCACTGCAATTGAACTCCAGATGCTTGCACCACCTAGTGGGCATGTGTAACCTTGTGCTTGCCTCACCTTTGTGCATCTGGCTAACTGGGATCTGGAGAATCAAACATGGATCCTTAGGCTTCTCAGGCAAGTGCCTTAACTGCTAAGCCATCTCTCCAGCCCCTTTGAGTGGTCTTTAGAAGGTCAAAACCTTCTTTTTTAAAAAAATATTTTATTTTTATTTATTTGACAGAGAAAGAGGGATAGAGAGAGAGAGAGAGAGAGAATGGGCACGCCAGAGCCTCCAGTCACTGCAAATGAACTCCAGCTGCATGTACCACCATGTGCATCTGGCTTACGTGGGTCATGGGGAATCGAACCTGGGTCCTTTGGCTTTTCAGGAAAACATCTTAACTATTAAGCCATTCCTCTAGCCTGGTCAAAACCTTTTTGCATTCTTGTTTAAATGCTGAATCATGCCCTTTCATCTGAATTGGAATCACTGGAGGGGTCTGGCTCTGTTTAATTTACACCCTTCTTATGAGTATGATCAATAAAGTTAGAAATTCCTAGTTATCTGTTCAATTAAAGGATCATGATGATGAGAGTTGCAAACCTAAAAACTTTGGAATTTATCACAGTCAGCTTCAGTTGCTCAAATGAACTTTCAAACCAGGCACAGTTATGGAAGGAAGGAATTTTACTGAAGCTTACAGGTAGAGGGGAAGTTCCATAATGGCAGAAGAAGCTGTCCCACTTCCACAGGTCCATGCAGAGAGAGAAAAAAAGCCACCACCAGCAGCACAAGCAAGCACACTTCCTGAACTCCAGATAAAGCTCCAGCACTGTGTTTATCTTTGGTTGGAAATTCTAGATCTGCCCCTATACCTTAGAGCTGGACCCTGGGATCTGTCCACAGTGACACCAAGTTACAAGCTTTTATAAAATTCCTGAATTGATGGGGGGACATCCATTCAAACTACCACAGTATTATTCATAGAGAAAAGAGGTTTTTGTTCTTGTTGAAAGTCGATCAGAGATTTTTTTGTTGGAAAAGTATCAGATAGTAGAAAGAGCTTGAAATGCTTCAGGAAGATTGGCATTGTCTGCAGACAAAGGTCCAATGAGACACAGTAATGGAAACACATTTGCATAGCATTGATTTTTCACCTATCTTCTTCATTTGCAATAAAGAATTGTGCATTAGCTATCTGTTCAGCTGGCTAAGCTGAGAATCAGGGATAAAGGCAGCTTTAGGCACAACTCTCTTCTGCAGTTGTGGCCATGATTGCTAGGCATAGCTGATAGCATTGGCGTCTAGACCAGAACCCGTAGGAGGTAACTGTGTCCTGCTTCTTTCTGGATGCCTCATTGTCTCGTTATGGATCTTGAGCTGTGAAATGCAATTTCTTTTTCAACTGGGCTCTATGAATTATTTTCCATTGGAATGATTTCCTAAAGTTTATAAATGAGATGACTGGGTTGGTAGAGAACAAGATGTTCCCTCCCCTTCCTTCCTTTTTCCTTCTTTCTTTTCTTCCTTCCTTCTTTCCTTCCTTCCTTTCTTCCTTCCTTATTTCTCTACTTCCCTTTCTCTTCCTTGCTGGGGATCAAACCCAGGGCCATTATGCTACTAGATAAGAAATTTACAACTGATTTTTACCTCCAGCTCCAAAATTTCTGTATAAGATTTTTTTTATTTTTTGTTAAATATCTTCTCTGTAATGTGCAAGATCTGCACAGGAGTTACATGTGATGTTATAGGTTTTTGGACTGAAAAATATCTTCAAGTTTCAAAATTGTCAACTGCAAAGACTTTATTCCTACCCAACTCAGCCTTTAGCTTCAGACAAATTTTCTAGAGATTAAAGAGTAGATTTGCTGTGTTTCTAATTAATGGTTAGGAACTTCTTACAAAAAAATCTCTAACTGCTATTTTCACTATATTACTGAGCCAGTGTGACCATAAGTATGTTAAAGGGCTGTGGGATTTCAAGTTGTAAAAGGAGTTTAAAATGCATTGCATGGGCTGGAGAGATGGCTTAATGGTTAAGGTGCCTGCCTGTGAAGCATAAGAACAGTGGTTCTAATCTCCAAGTCCCACATTTAGCCAAACACAAAAAGTGACGCAAGCACTCAATGTCACACATGTGCACAAGGGGGCACAAATGTGTCTGGAGTTCATTCACAGCAGCTGAGAAGCCTTGATGCACCCATTCTCTCTCTGTCTCTCTCTTTCAAATTAAAAAAAAATGCATTGCATGAGTCTTTCAAAACCACCATGAAAGTTAATGAAATAATGTTAGTGAGCATATTACAGTTATCCAATTTTGTCACATTTCTTATTCCTTTTCTAATATTAAAATGCATCATGTATTTTTAAAAGTGACTATGCAAGATTAAGATTATAATGAACTATAAAAGTTATTTCCTTAAAAAATGAACACCTGACAAAAAAGATTATTAAGCTTCTATATATAAGTCTTCCCTTTTACTTTAATTTCATCTTTTGTCCAAATGTTACAAGAGAATCTTATAGTTCCAGGCATCTTGATCCAAAATGCTACACTGCTTAATTTAAAAACCATAAAAAAATGGACTGAAATCTTAGTAATTATTTGTTTTACTGAATGATGAGGGTGTTATATCCCTAAGCAAGCACTAAGCCCACAGCCCAGCTCTGGTCGACTGCTGTTGTCCCTGGGACAACTCAGACCTTGCTTTTTGAGAAAACCCATGGAGCAAAATGCATGGACTAAAGGTAAGAGAGGAGTTACCCATCATCGCCAGCCTGTCAATCATGCTGCTGCCCCACATTGCGCAGGGAGTTGGCTTGCCGTGCATTTCATCTTTGGCTGTATTTCTCAAGTTGAGCCTGGTCATCAGACAGGGTCACCCCGAAATCCCATCTAGTGAGGGAGGCAGCACGTGGCTGTATTTCTCATACACACTGATGGCATTTCCCAAACTCCACAGGTTTTTAAGACGCAAAATGCAGCTTAGCAAAAGGCCAAGGGAGCAGCTGTAAGTGGACACCAACAGCAGCAGGTAGAACCCGAGTGGGAGGGAATGGGCTGGACAACAGAGGACAGAACAGAAAAAGCAGGAAGTAAAACACAGGAGAAAGATAGGAGTGTAAGCCAGGTAGGGAAAAGAAGACACAAGAATTACATGTGAAAGTGGAGATTAAAAGAAAAGAAAGGAAGCATACATGGAAAGACCCAGAAAGTTGGTTATGTTTTAATACTTTATTTACTTTATTGTTTTTAAATTAAATTACATTTTAATTTTTTATTTTATTATTTGAGAGAGAGATAGAAAGAGGCAGATAGATAGAAGGAGAGAGAGGGGGAGAAAATGGGCACATCAGGGCTTCAAGCCACTGCAAACAAACTCCAGACATATGCGTCACTTTGTGCATCTGATTTATGTGGGTCCTGGGGAATCAAACCTGGGTCCTTTGGTTTTTCAGGAAGCGTTTTAACCACTAAACTATCTCTCCAGTCCTAAGTTAAATTTTATTTGACTTTTTAATTTCATTTTTTATAAAAGGTGAAGCTGCTTCTTTTTACATTCAAAGATGTGACGGGGGTGAGGGTAAGTCCATTACAATGTTCCTAGTGTCCAGCTATTTGCATGTTTTCCTTGGAGCCTTTCACTTTCAAAGTGCTGATATATTTCTGCTCTGCTCTATCCTTTCAATAATGAGGCTGATAAGAAAGCAGGTTTGTTGTGAACAAAAACAAAACAAAACTTAAGCCTTTTGGTGCAATACCTCTTCTTTTCATTGACAGTGCTTTGGGGACTTAGCCCAAGAGCTCATTGCCCACACCAATGTAATAGAGCTTTCCCCTGCTCCCCTGTTTTCTTCTAGTGGCTTTACATCTTCAGCTCTGACATCTAAGTCCTTAATCCATTTTGATTGATTTTTGAATATGGCTTATGATAAAGGTCCAACATCATTTTTTTCTGCATGCAGATATTAAATTTTCCTGATATCATTTATTGTTGAGGCTTGGCATCCTTGTTGAAAAACAATTGACTATAAACATATAGGTTTCTTTCTGGGCTCTCTATCTCTTTCCAGGCTCCATGCATCTATGTCTGTGTTAGCATCATGCTATTTGCAATAGCCTGGGCACCTTCTATGCTGTAGGAGGGTTACATTGTGGTTACACCAACATATAGTTCTGTACATTTTACAAAAGAAGCCATGATCTTCAGTGTCACTTTTTTTCCTCCTTCCTAACTTTCTGTCCATTGTGCTTTGCCTCATATTGAATGACAATTCAATATGAGACTTTTTTTTTTTTTTGGCAACAAGATAAGGGAATGCATTTAGTTTAGTCTGAATATATTTAGGAGGTTCTGGGGAACTTCCATGTATGATTAGCTTCTTGCTGCCTGCTCTCTGGTAGAGGCAGTTCCCCACTGTGGAGCCTGGCTCAGTGAGCAGTGGGGAGGAGGAGGGGGAACCTCAGAATGAAAAGTACTACAAGTTATTTTTCAAGGGAACATTTCTAGTCGTCCTGTGTGTAACATTAGAGGCAGAGTGGATTGGGTTGATTTTGAAGCCTAATGAAAGCAGTGAGTCCCTGTGGTCAGGAATATAGTCCAGAAGGTAGCATACATAATGATTTTTCTCTTTATAGTATTCACATAAGGCAGGATTCATTATAATTCTTGTGTTTGTAAGGCCAAACCAATATCTGTAATACAAAATCAAAATCAAGTATATCTAGTGTAGAGTTTTTGTTTGTTTGTTTTTTAGTGAATCCTAAATATAGTATTTCAACCAACCATGCTGGAAGAAAAATTCTTTTGATCCCCTTCAGAAAATATTACAAAAGTGTGGCAATATGCAAAGATTTTAATGGCTATGATATTATTTTTTACCAGGACTCATTTTCACACATAATTTTGGTTTTGTCATTGTATATTTTTGCTAAAGAGCTTCTCTGAATATTTCAAGTTTAGCTTCCATGAAACCTGAATTGGGTCCTGTAGGTAAAAGTCCCGTGGCATGGGCAGGTAGGCTGTAGTGCACAGGACAGCTGCGTTCTCCTGAGCCTTCAGCCCAGCAGCTCAGGCTTCCTCCGGCATTAGAGAGATGACAACATGGAATTACTTTGTATGTATATTGCAGGAAGCACTCGGACATGTAAACAGATACTACAGAACATACAAATATCAGGAGAATGTGACCTGAAGGCAATGACTAAGGAAATGATTTAAGTGGTAAAGTTAGTTATTAAAAAGATGTTAGAGGGGCCTGAAGAGATAGCTTAGTGGTTAAGCGCTTGCCTGTGAAGCCTAAGGACCTTGATTTGAGGCTTGATTCCCCAGGACCCACATAAGCCAGATGCACAAGGTGGTGCATGCATCTCGAGTTTGTTTGCAGTGGCTGGAGGCCCTGGCATGCCCATTCTCTCTCTCTTTTTCTCTCTATGTCTCTGCCTCTTTCTCTGTCTGCCTTTTGCTCTGAATAAATAAATAAAAAATAAACAAAAAATGTTTTTAAAAGATATTAGAAGTTAAGACATTAATGAACAGCTTTTTTTCCCCCTGTGGAGATGAGTAGAGAAAACAAATTCACCTTCAATAGTCAATAAGGATAGCATCAAACTAGAAATCAGGAGACCTTGACCATGGTTCCTGCTTGCCTGCCTTCCTTCCTTCCTTCCTTCCTTCCTTCCTTCCTTCCTTCCTTCCTTCCTTCCTCTCTCTCTTTCTTTCTCTCTTTCTTCTTTCTTTCTTTCTCTCTTTCTTCTTTCTTTCTCTCTCTCCTTTCTTTCTTTCTTTCTCTCTTTCTTCTTTCTCTCTTTCTTCTTTCTTTCTTTCTTTCTTGCTTGCCTGTCTTCCTTCCTTCCTTCTTTACTTTTTCTTTCTTTCTTTCTTTCTTTCTTTCTTTCTTTCTTTCTTTCTCTCTTTCTTCTTTCTTTCTTGCTTGCCTGTCTCCCTTCCTTCCTCCCTCCCTCCCTCCCTCCCTCCCTCCCTCCCTCCCTCCCTCCCTCTCTCTCTCTCTCTTTCTTTCTTTTTCTTTCTTTCTTTCTTTCTTTCTTTCTCTTTTTCTTCTTTCTTTCTTGCTTGCCTGTCTCCTTCCTTCCTCCCTCCTTCCCTCCCTCCCTCCCTCCCTTCTCTTCTCTCTCTCTCTCTCTTCTTTCTTTCTTTCTTTCTTTCTTTCTTTCTTTCTTTCTTTCTTTCTTTCTTTCTTTCAAGTAGGATCTTGCTGTAGCCCAAGCTTACCTGGAATTCACCATATAATCTCAGGGTGGCCTTGAACTCACAGTGACCCTCCTACCTCTGCCTCTCAAGTGCTGGGATTAAAGGTGTGTGACACCACGCCCGGCTGCTGCTCCATTTCTAAGGAGCTGGATGATTGTGGCAGCTTTGATTCTTTGTTCCCCACTTTTTTCTTTTTCTTCTCTGTCAGCCCCTGGTTTGTAGCTTCCCAGCTGGGACATGTTCTCTGCCTTCCTTGTGGTTAGATTAACATGATCACATTTGGGCCACTTGGTTGTAAGTGAAAATGAGTGTGTCATTCCATAGAATGTGTTTAACAGTAAGATGTTGCTTGTCTGCCACTTTTTTCCCTGTGGGCTGGAGGTAATGGTGACCCTGTGTTACAGTCAGGTTCACATTCTGGCAGAAATCATCTGACCAAGAGCAGCTTTTGGGGGAACAAAAGGACCTTATTTTGGCTTAAAGACTCAAGGGGAAGCTCCATGATGGCAGGGGAAAACGATGGCATGAGCAGAGGGTGGACCTCACCCCCTGGCTAACATAAGGTAGACGATAGCAATGGGAGAGTGTGCCAAACACTGGCAAGTGGAAACTGGCTATAATACCCATAAGACTGCCCCCAACAATACACTGCCTCCGGGAGATGTTAATTCCTAAATCTGCATCAGCTGGGAACCTAGCATTCAGAACACCTAAGTCTATGGGGGGCAGCTGAATCAAACCACCACACCCTGACTTCTCTCATCTGTTGACAAAGGCAAAGATGAAGGCACAACCGAGTCTTAGGAACTCCACTTCATGAAGTCCTTAGATGCAACAACAATTAAAAAAAAAAAAAAAAAACTGCATTCCTGGGGGTCTGTGTAGGAATTCCAAATTTTCCCTCAAAAGTTTTGGTATTTGAATCTGTTGACATAAACTGACAATGGGCAGATTTTAGGAGAAAAGCATGCAAGCTGATTTGCATGCACAAGGCTTCCGGTTCACAAGAAGGTGAGACCCAGTAACTCTATGAATATGAAATGCTTGTACACTCTTCACAGGCACAGAGGAAGGGGAAAGACGTGCAGGCAACCTAAGGAGAGTAAAGGATCATGACCAAAAGAAGAGTGGGTCATGGGACTAGACAACAGCCTGTGTGGATGAGGCTCCATCTTTCAGTTAGAATCCTGTTGCTGTTAAGTCTTCCCAAAGGACGGAAGTCCCCAGAGAGGGCTTTCCTGACAGTCGGCTTCCTTCTGGAGAATCTACTGTTAGTCAGTGAAATGAAACCAGGAGAAGCCTCAATGTTCACCTGCTGCTTAGCCATTGCTGAGAAATATTTGGGGCCATATTCCTTGGACTGCATCTTACAAAAGAGAGCCTTAGGCTGGAGAGATGGCTTAGTGGTTAAGGTGCTGCCCTGCAAAGCCTAACAACCTGGTTTTGATTCCTCAGTAACCATGTAAAGCCAGATACACAAAGTGGCACATGCATCTGGAGTTTGTCTGTAGAGGCTAAAGGCTCTGGTGCATCCATTCTCTGTCTCTCTCTCTCTTTCTCTCTCTCTCGTCTTGCAAATAAATAAACATTTTTTTTTAAAAAAGATAGCTTTGCTTTTGCCTAAGCAGCCCAGTGAATTATGGCAAGTGGCTGCCCTCAAAACTCCCATATCCTCACCTGCAAAAAATAAAGGGAACAGGGCTGGAGAGATGGCTTAGCAGTTAAGGTGCCTGCCTGCTAAGCCTAAGATTGCTGGTTCCAATCTCCAGGTCCCACATTTAGCCAGATGCAAAGTGACGCAGGGGCACAATGCCATACTTGACCACAAGGGGGTGCACACATCTGGATTTCGTTTGCAGCTGAGAGGCTGTTGGCGTGCCCCTCTCTATCTGTCTTCCTCTCCCTCTCTCTCTGTCTTTCTCTGACTTTCTCCAAAAATAAAAAATAAAAATAAATAAAGGGAACAATATCAAGCCTGCTTATGCACCTAGCTATTCTAAGCATTAAATAAAATCATATAGATTGGAGATGCACATAATATAAAATATTGTTTCTATTTGTGTATTGCAGTTATGATGGGATGAAAAGGAAATTAAATTTTAGTTTTATCTTTTTGTAATGGGGAATTGGGGTTCTGGGGTACTTCCTGGAACCCCAAGTCCTGAGTTCATATCTGCAAATCAACCAAAGAATTGGCAATTCCTGATTCAAGAGAATCATTTTTAAAATACCACATTTTATTCAGATTTTACAAAGGAGTGGGGAAAGGGGGAGGCTGGGAGATAAGGGCAAATAAAATGAGGAGAAGAGAAGTACACCACGTGGAGCCCAAAAGCCCATGTGGGCCATGTGTAGTTCAGGAGTCCATGTGATCAGATAGGACCTTAGAAAAAATGTGAGAGGGAATTTTAAAATTAACGTGTGCTTTCAAGAAGGACTAAAAGTGAAGATAGTAATAAAAGAAGAAAAGGTGTTTTTCCACCCTGGCAGCCATGCCAGGGTGTGAAAGAGCTCTTACCCACCCAAAGATTGGAAAAATGCTGCTGCCAGCTCCAGAGAGAGGAAAAATGGGCCCCTCTCTCTGTGGATTTGTGTCATCCCACCTGGGCACACCTATACCAGGTTTCCCAGCCAATTGGCCTGGGCTTAGAGGAGAAATCTACCATACCTGGGCAGAGTGCACACTTGAGAGAGACCTAATTGGGTGAGATGGATAAACTCTAAATCCCAGGATTGGTGCAGGTGGGGCAAGCTGAGATAGGTGTGGCATCCTAAGGCCCCTCCTTTTTTATATTTTTTAAATGTTTATTTATTTAGAGGTAGATAGAGAGAGAATGGGCACACCAGGGCCTCTAGCCACTGCAAACTAATTCCAGATGCATGTGCCCCGTGTGCATCTGGCTTACGTGGGTCCTGGAGAATCAAACTGGGATCCTTTGGCCTCACAGGCAAACACCTTAACTGCTAAGCCATCTCTCTAGCCCCCTAAGGCCCCTCCTTTTAAGGGCTGCTCTGATCCTGCCAATTAATTTAATTGCCTATTCTGGCACTTCCAACATTTTAATACATTTTAATTTTGGAATAATCTTAGATGAAAAATAGCAAAGGACGGGTCAAGATCATCTGTCCACCTCTCAGTTTTCCTGTTTCTGCTTACGTGTTTTATTTTCTTTTTTTGAGACAGAGTCTTACTATACAACCTATGCTGACCTGAAACGTATTATATAGTCAAGGCTGGATTCAAAGTAGTGGTGATGCACCTGCCTCAGCCTCCTGAGTGCTGGGCTTGCACCCATGTATCACGATGTCTAGCTTTTATGTTAACATTTCAAATATGCTTGCATGTTTGTCAAAGCTGAGAAACCCACTGTGATAGGATACATCTTCGCATGCACAAGGCTCTGGGTTCAGTCCTTTAACAGGAGTTTCTCTGAAATGCATTTATAGCTCTTTCTGTCTTTCTTTCTCCTTCTCTCTCTTTGAGGCAGGGTCTTACTCTAACCCAGGTTGTCCTCAAATTCACAGTGATCCTCCTACAATAACCTCCCAATTGCTAGTATTACAGGTGTTAACCACCATACCCAGCTTCCTTCCTTCCTTTTATTTAAAACTCTTTATTGGCAACTTCCATAAATATAGACATGATCATAATCTCCTCTCACCATCCTCCCCTTTCTCCATCCAGCCTCTCTCCACAGAATCCCTTCTTCTTTTCAAACAGTCTCTCTTCCACATTGATGCCATCATTTTTTCCCTCCTACTATGCAGGTCTTTTGTAGGTAGCCTCAGCCACTGTGAGGTCATGAATTTAAGGCCACTTCTTGTCTGGATAACAGAATTTTCTGCAATCTTCCCCTTCCTTTGGCTCTTCCATTCTTTCTACCACTTCATCTGCAATGGTCCCTGAGCTTTAAGTGGGTGTGAAAGAGATGTCTTACCTAGTGCCAAACACTCCACTGTCACTTCTTAAGCAGTATGGTGACTTTTGATTCACATCAGTGATCACCACCATGTAAAAAGAGCAGCTTCTCTTTTGGAGTGGCTTCCTGACTCACCTACTTTGAGTGTGAAGCCGGTTCCCTCCTTGTTGCACTCTGGGCTTGGCTCAGCTAGTTAGGTCAGTGGATTTGCTCTTCAGATCAGCTGTGCTGGACGTTGTGTGGGTGGGGGGTGGCATTTTTATTTGAAGTGTGTGTGTGTGTGTGTGTGTGTGTGTGTGTGTGTGTGTGTATGCCATGGCACACATGTGGAGGTCTGAGGACAACCTCGGTATGTCTGTCCTCTCTTTCCATCTTCCTTGAGAGAGGACCTCTCTTGTTGTTTTTGCTACGGCGTGTGGGCCAGTCTAGCTGGCCCTCAAGCTTCCACATTCTCCTTACTCTGCCACCCATGACTGTAGGCATGTTAGCATTACAGATAGATGTGTCACCTTGTGTTCTGCTTTATGTGGGTGCTGGGGAATTGAGCTTGGGCCAGCAGGCTTGCAAGCAAGTACCTTTACTGCTGAGTCATTCCCCCGCCCTTACCCTTCCGTTTTTAGGAGAACCTGTGCATTGTGCTCTCTTACTCTGCTGTTTCTCCAACCTGCTGAGTTATTTCTCCTCTCCAGTTTACTTCACATTCCAGAAACAGCAAGCTGTACAGGCAGATATCCCATTACACAAACAAAAGCTGTCCTCCTCTTACCCCAAACAGTGACAACTTCCCCTGTGCGGGCAAGATCCTGCAAGACCAGACGGGAGATAATAATCGGCCAAAGTATGTCTTAGCCCTTCCCATGTTACATAATGTATAATCCGGAAGCTGTCAGCACCTTGGAAGCAATCTTTAGGTCCTTAAACTGTAGCTTTCCCAGGCGGTGGGCACACTGCACTCAATTCCTTTCCTTTACCACTCATCTCTGTTCACGATTGTTTCATGACATGGGGGTGTGAATTTGATATTGTGGGAACCCACAGAGTCAAGCTTTGGTGGTGTGGTATTCCAATAAAACTCCTAACACAAGGAAGGGAAAGAAGGAAGGAGAGAGGAGGGAGGAAAGGAAGGAAGGAAGGAAGGATGGAAGGAAGGAAGGAAGGAAGGAAGGAAGGAAGGAAGGAGGAAGGGAGGGAAAGGAGGAAGGGAAGAAGGAAAGAAGGAAAGAAGGAAGGAAGGAAAGAAGGGAGGAGAAAGGAAAGGAGGAAGGAAGGAAGGGAGGAAGGAAGGAAAGAAGAAAGAAAGACCAATGAATGTTGCTACAAACCCAGACTTTATTTGGGTTTTACCATTTTTAACTCATTTCCATTTTCTCTGTCATCCAGAACATGATACTATGTCAGTTGTCTCTTGATCTCTGCTGGTCTGGGTCCTTTCTCAGTCTCTACTGGATTTTGACTTTTACAGCTTTCCAGTGTTGGAGAATATTAGTTGGGAATTTTGTGGAAGGTTCCTCCACTTAGGCTTGTTTGATGTTTCTAAGACTAGTCTGGGGTCATGTTTTTAAAGTTTTTTAATTTTTAAAAATTTTATATATGTTTATTTATTTGAGAGAGACAGAGAAAGAGGCAGAGAAAGAGAGAGGGAGGGAAAGAGGGAAGGAGAGGATGGGTGCATCAGAGCTTCCAGCCACTGCAAACAAACTCCAGACACATGCGCCACCTTGGACATCTGGCTTACATGGGTCCTGGGGAATAGAACCTGGGTCCTTTGGTTTTGCAGGCAAGTGTCTTAACCACTAAGCATCCTTTCTAGGTCAAGTTTTCAAATCTTAATGTATAGGATAATATAGGATAAAAAAGGATGAATAGGGAGGTTTGATAGTGAACAACCCCTCTATTCTGATGTGATTGTCTCCTCAGCTCTAAGTGCTGCCCAGTTGGTATGCCACTTTGTTGTTTATTTTTTGAGAGGAAAGGAAAAAGTGAAGGTGACAGGGAAAGAGGAAGATAGAAAGTCACTAATGCCAACTGTAGATAAGTAAAAGTTTGAGACTAAGCTTAGAGGGTTGTGTTCAAGTCTAGATAAACTAGGAGGCTAATAGTTTGCCTGGCTGCTAAACTGTGGTTTCACTCCTATAGCAGAATAGTTTCTAATTTGGGATGGAACATAGCATGCTTACTTCTTCCTGTATTTACTCACTTTTCAAGTTCTGCGTATCTTTGGTATACATGTACTAGGCTATTTTATTTTAATGATTTCGTGTAAAGGTGTTTATATTGAATATCCACAAAATTCTAAAACACTATTATTATTTTTGTTTGTTTTTTCAGAGGGTCTCACTCTAGCTCAGGCTGACTTGGAATTTACTATGTATTCTCAGGGTGGCCTCGAACTCACAGCTATCTTCCTACCTCTGCTTCCTGAGCACTGGGATTAAAGGCGTGCGCCATCACGCTCGGCTAAGACATTATTTAGTATATAACTTTTTCTGGGTATCTAAAGCCTTGGATATATAATTTTCTCATAAGAATACATGTGTGCACATGCATGCACACACACACACTTTCTCTTTCTCTCTTACTCATTAAAAATTCCGAATATAGGAAACTGATTGGGAAGAACTTAATTTTGATAAAATTCTAGGACTTACTCTTTTCAGAACTCTTTCAGCTAAATGGTCAGATACTACCCATCTTTGTCTCTGTGGCTGCTGTTCTTATGAGGTCCACTGGCCCTGTGACTCTTTTCTAGGTGTATAGAGGCAACAGTTCGGAGGATGCCTTGGACACTAGAAGTTGGTCTGTATCAGTGCCTTCCTTTGCCCTCTGCCCTGGGGCTTCTGTCTAACTCTATTCACTACAGTTTCCCTATAGCTCTATGGCTTCCCCTACCTAATTCTCTCTTTATCTTCATAGTGCATCATCACCACTGATGGGTCTGCTGGGTCTGCTTCTTAGGCGTCTCACCCCCACCCACTCATTTATATTGTCATTGTTGGGGTCTGCTGGGTTAATTCATGATCTCCAGGCAGTACCAGTGGGATCTCGGAGACATAGTTCTCTTTGTACCACTTCCACTTGCTTTAATCTAGGCAGTGGCTTCATTATTTGTTTACTAGAGCGCTGAAGCAAAATTCCTGGAAAATGCTGATAACAGCTGTAGCCCTGCCAGGTCTGGTCCACCCTTTATTTTTCTGGACGGATCTTTTGGTATTTCCTTCTGTTGTCTGGATTCACTATCTCTACTCTGCCCTTTTCCTCTTGTCTTTCCTATCTCTCTCCACCATGGACACCACAACCATTTCTTTCAGGCATCCTGGTCTTGCTGTCTCTCTGCAGCCTTCTCTGAACACTCTCCAAATCCCTGTTCTTCTCATCCTTTGGAATACAGTTTCTCTGCTCAGCTCCTCTTCTACTCTACTGTGCGTCCACAGAGCCTTTGCTTCTCTTTCACTAAACCATCCTCCTTTGTGATGCCTTTGGGAAATCCTTTGTTAGTATTTCTCTCTAACTGCTTAAGTAATTTGCAATTTTTTTAAAAAAAGATTTTATTTTTATTTAATTGAAAGAGAGAGAAAGAGGGAGGGAGTGAAGGAGGGAGAAAGAGAGAGAAAAAAATATGAATGGGCATGTCAGGACCTCTAGTCACTGAAAATGAACTCCAAATACTTATGCCACCTTGTGATGAATCTGGCTTTTGTGGGTACTGGGAAAATGAACCTGGGTCCTTAGGCTTTGCAGGCAAGTGCCTTAATGACTGAGCCCTCTCTCCAGCCCTGAATTTGCAAATGTTTTTAAAGCATTTTCATGGAAACATACATTCTAGAACCTCTCCTTGATCGCATTATAGAAGATTAAAAGATCCATCTGATTTTTCAGTAATATGTCAAGTAAATGGTGGAAGGAACCAGTATCTGCTTTTCATTCCTAGTATAGACGTCTTTTATGGTACAAATTTTGATGATTCCTTTATAGTACACTCAAATGCATACAGCCTATGGGAAATTTTAGTTGTTTCTCCTTAACAGTATGGTCAGAATTGACTTTCCTCTGCTCCCCTTCCCTGTACTAAGTGTGGTCAGGTAGGAAGAGCTGAATGATGTAGTTTCACAAGTTATGCTTCCTGTGTAGTGAGGTAGGCATTTCTTATGTGGTAAGGTTGGGATTTCTTAAAGAAAACCCTTGGTTATAACTGGTGACCTTGGTTTTGTTATGAAAAATTATGGTATCCAAGAATCATTAATTAAAACAACCATTGCACCAATTGCCTGCTTGCAGAAGGAGGGATGATATATGAAACAGAAAACATTGTTGCAGATTATGGTAGCAGTTCCAAAAGGACTCAGAGAAACAACCAGCTTTTCTATACACTCCACTCTTTGTTGAAGCCTTCAGCATGTACAGGTCACACTGATTTCCTTGCAACCCATTTTTGTGCATGTTAATATGTTTCATCATGATTCTTTTTCCTTGAAAAGCACTGTGTATCTTTTTTTGGCTGTTTTTAGAGGAAAAGTTTTCATTTTAAGTTATGAAAATACCTTTAAGGTTGACCTTGAAAATTTTTCTCTTTTAATTCAGAAATCTAGGTGTTTGTCTTTGGAAGCTATTGAACAATGACTCACAAGTCTCCATCCTCCATGTCTATTTGCATTTAAGACATTTATACTTACTCATGATGTTCTGTCACATGGGATCCTATATTTATTCTAACTGGACATACCCTGCTGTGGAAAAATATATATGAATGTCTTTACTTTCACTGTGAGTATAATTGACTTGCTGTGACATCTCCTCTGCCTCTTAAGAATGTCATGGCTAAGAGGCTCTCATCCTAGAGCAATACATAAACAGAGAAGAGAAGTAATTTAATCTTAGGTTATATTTTTAACTTTGACTTAGTGGTTCCCAGTTTTGGGTGGCAGCCACAAAAACCCAGGCAAATGCTCAGGATGCCAAGCCACAAGGCAATTTCTGGCAACATCAAATGATTGCAGACTTCTTGGAAAAAGTCTCCAAGTAAAAGCTTCTCATAATAAGAATTTAAAGGCAAAAACAGTTACTTTTTTTGCTTATGAGCATCTGTTCTTTAAGCATACTTCATGTGGCTGCCATGGCATGCCTCCTCCTCCCTAATGCTGGCCCTTATTCTGTCAATCCAGCTGCCAAGGTGTGATAGTCTCCCCATCCCTGGTCCTCCACATATGTGACACCTCACTCTTTGCTAGCACCACTGCTGACACTAACTGGTCTTGTCACTCCTCTTGATCCAGAGGAGAGTTGAGTTTCCTTCCTTCCTTCCTTCCTTCCTTCCTTCCTTCCTTCCTTCCTTCCTTCTTTCTTTCTTTCTTTCTTTCTTTCTTTCTTTCTTTCTTTCTTTCTTCTTTCTGGTTTTTCAAGGTAGGGTCTTGCTCTAGCCTAGGCTGACCTGGAATTAGTCTCAGGCTTGCCTCAAACTCACAGTGATCCTCCTTCCTCAGGTGTGCTACGGTTTTCAGCCTCTGCAAGCAAACTCCAAACACATCTGGCTTATGTACTGGGGAATCAAACATGAGTCCTTTGGCTTCACAGGCAAGTGGCTTAACTGCTAAGCCATCTCTACAGACCCCAAATTGAGTTTCTTGTCTGTTGACTTATAGATGTGCTTAGTACAGCTCAGACTGGAGCTCTAAGCACATTTCCTTGTAAATTGCTATGGTAGACCATCCTCCTAAAAATGTTTTTGTGTTTTTCTCTCTGCTTTGGAACCTGTATTAATTATATTTCTTGTCACAGTAGCAATTTAAGGGAGCAGAATTTTATTTTCACTCATAGTTTCAGGAATATTGCCCCTCGCTGCAGAGAAGGCATGGTAAGTGATGTGGCTTGGTTTGTGGCAGTGGGAACTTGCAGCTTGTCACATCACAGCAGTAGTCAGGAAGCAGAGTGCTCAGATCAGAAGTGTATCCAACCTATAGCATTCAAAAGCCCACTCCAGTGACCTAACTCTACCAGCCATGCCTCTACCTCCAAGGTTCTGCTATCTCCCAACACAGTGCCATTAGCTGGGGACCAAGTGCTCAAACATATGAGCCTGTGGGAGACATTTTTGACTCAAATCATGAAAGAACCAAATCATCACATAATAGTGGTAGTATAGAAAGTACCCTCAATACCATCTTAGAGAGAAGGGTGATGGTGATTTGTTAAAAAAAAAAAAAAATTGGAATATCTGGGCTTCCAGTCCTATGTGCACACTGTTTATATTCACTTAAGTTAAAAATGATTATGCCAGAGGTGGCAGTACGTGCCTATGATCCCAGCACTTGGGAGGCTGAGGAAATAGGATCACTGGTTTGAAGCCTGTGTCAGCTGTACAATGCTACATAGTGAGACTGTTTCGAAGAAAGAATAGGTTGTGATTTTAAGAGATGTCTCACTTTTGAAACAAACCACTATTGCAAAGAATAGCAATAAAGCAAAAAGTGAAGGATAAGACTCAGCAGGTAGGTCTCTCAGTGACCTTTACCCTTAATTACAAAAAGTGTTGTAATTCTAGAATTTCCCCAGAGGACAACTATGTGAAATCTGTGAAACCAAGATGACTGGGAAGAACGTTGAGTCTGACTTCTCTCCTTCACCAACCCTACATCAAAATCACACACATTTGGGAAGCAAATTTAGAAATAGAATATGTGTTACTATAGGTTCTTTATTATTTTTAAAATTAGTCCTGCAGGAAATTTTATCTGTTGATCCATAATCTCTGTGTCCTTTGAGGGTTTAGTGGTCCATAATTGGGTGAGAAGCACAAGCAGCCCTTGTATTAATGAAACAGAATATACAGGAGGTCAACAAGATCCTGTGGTTTCAGGAGTGAGGATTAATTAAAATGAAAAATGCAGAGTGCAGATCACACAGGAAATGATAGGAAACAGCTTCTTAAGCTTCTTAAGTAGGAAATAAATGGTTAAGTGACTAAAGAGGTTCTATCATGTAACACTATAATGATATAGATGTTGTCTCTGGAGAAAGAAAAAAACACGTAATTTGATGACTAAAAAGAGGTGAACAAGGAGTGGAGAATGACTACAGGAAGGATTTTTATTCCACAGCCCAAATCGTCCAACTGATGTTTTATTCATTTTAAAGGATGGTAGGAACTAGGTTTTGTAAAGGCAAAAATCTTTTCCTCCATCTTCTGAAGGTTGAATAAATTATGTCAAAGAAATGAAATGATATTAGAAGTATCAACAGGAGAAGACACAAATTTATTGGGCACACTGGGACATTACACAAAAGAAAAATGAGTCCCAATAATACAATGAAATTTAAGTGCTTTGAAATTTTCAGGGTAGAGGTGGGAGATGTAAGCAGTTTAGGGTAGAGTAAAGGATTTAAGAAAGGGGATGAATGGGCTTGGAGAGCAGATGACAGACAGAGTCAACCTGGAATTGGCATCAGTCTTTGGTCTTCCATACCATGACATGAGCCATTCCCTACCGTGGTGAGATTCCTGGGGGGAGGGACCCAGTGCCACGTAGTTCTTCAAGAAAGATCTGGTTTCAAGGTAGACAAGGCAAATTCAGAGGACACCTCTGTCTGTGTTTGGAGGTGAGGATTAGAGACCAAAGGGAAAGAAGAGATCAGGGGCTTTCGGTCTCCTTTAGTTCAAAGCACTCAGAAAACACAAGGCTTTAAGGCATGATTTCCTGAGCTTGGATAATTCTCTCTAAAAGTTGAGTCTCTAGTATATGGCTTGGGTTGATTCAACTTTTCTATTCTGAATTTCTTGTCTTTCTATAAGCATCTTTGTAGAAAAGTACCTGTAAAAAAGTGTCTAGGCAATGATGAGTGGTGAGATGATGGCATGGACTTGGGGAGAATTAGGATAGGCAGGAAGTGTGAGGAGCTGAGAGCACAGAAAAGAAATTACGTCTTAGTGCAGAAGCATCTGTTCACTGGAGAGAGGAGGGCATGAGGGGCACTGTGCTTACACCAAGGAATATCAAAGTCAGAATATCATGCCAAACTAGAGATAAGAAAAATCTCAGTGTTTAGGAAACTAAGTGTGAGTTTAATGTCCAAGGATTCAAGTCTAAATGGACAATGAATGAAGATGTAGGGCAATCAATGAAGATGTAGGGCAATCAATGAAGATGTAGTACATATACACAAATGTAATTTTATTCAGCTATCAAGAAAAATAAAATTGTGAAATTCGCAGGAAAAATGGACAGATCTGAAAAATATTATGCTATGTGAGGTAACCTAGGCTCAGAAGAAAGACAAATGCCATATATTCTCTCTCATATTTGGATCCTACTTCTAAGGTTTTAGATTTGTATGTAAGTTGGAGTAAGAGTCAATAGAGGGTAGGAAGCTAGAAAAGGACCATGAGATGGGAGGGGATGTCTTAAGGATAGTGAATATGTAAGCACAGGGGTAGAAAGGCTTTACTGGGGACAGAGTAGCATGATAGAGGAGAGTAAGGGTTGGAAGGGAAGGTTAACCTAACCTAAAGACACAATGACAAGACAATATGGAAACCCACTTCTTTGTTAGCTGATTTTTTTTTTAATTTGAGAGAGACAGAGAGAGACAGATAGAGAATGGGCACGCCAGCAGCCTCTCAGCCTGCTGTGAATGAACTCCAGACGTGTGCACCCCCTTGTGCACATGTGCAACATTGTGGCCTTGTCTCACTTTTGCATCGGGCTAAACATGGGACCTGGAGAATCGAAAGGGTATTCTTAGGCTTCGCAGGCAGTCTCCTTAACCAGTCAGCAATCTCTCCAGCCTTGTTAGCTGATTTTTAAAAAGCATGATTTAAAGATGAATTTGGGCAGAAGTACCCTTCAGGGTTGAAAAATGCCCCTCTCAGCAGCCATGGGTTGTTATTAGAAAATCACAGTGCCAAAGAAATCACAGTACCTCTCAGTGAGTCGTTGGGCAAGAAGGCTCTGAGTGCCCCTCCCCAAAAAGACAATATGGTCCATTGTGGAGACTCTTGATTGCCCACCAGAACTAAAGTTACTGTTGCTTAAGCCACCAACATGCTTTGATTGCAGGACATGGAGGAATCAAGCTGGAGCTGAGCTGGAAGCTTCCTCCCTGCTGCCTAGCTGTCACAGTATTGAAAAGTACTATACAGGCTTCTAGTGGAAAAAGAAGTCATCAATAGTCTTTCTCAGCAGTGTAATCACCCTGTAAGCAACACAACTGAACATCCAGGTGAGATGTGCCTACTGCTACCATAGTGGCATGCCTGTTATAGGCATAACCAACTGTTCTCTCTGATTAGATTTGAGGCCCATTACACTAGAGGGAATTCATGTCTGCTACTGAAATGTAGTCAAAACCCTAGGCCCTAGGAGAGAAGCTGCTACTTTTGTTTGGCTAAATGAATATGTTGTGTCCATCAAATGCCCTCTAATTTGTTTATTTATTTTGATTTTTCAAGGCTGACCTGGAATTTACTCTGTGTAGTCTCAGGGTGGCCACAAACTCATGTCAATCCTCCTACCTCTGCCTCCCAAGTGCTGGGATTAAAGGTGTGCTCTACCATGCCTGGCTCCTCTAAATATTTATGTTATATCTATGTACTGCTCTTACCTTTGATTAGAGAAACTTATTTTTTGTAGTGCTTGGCAACTACTGGGAAGACTCAACACTCATCAAAGTGCTGAGCATAAGTGACTGTTGAGACATCTCTTTCATGCTCTCCAAGGTTCAGGGAACATTGCAGAAGAGGGGATGGAAAAAATGTCAGAGCCATAGAATGGGGAGTAGTGAAGACAAGGGTGGTGCCGCATGCCTTTAATCCCAGCACTCAGGAGGCAGCAGTAGTAGGACTGCTGTGAGTTTGAGCCTAGCCTGAGACTACATAGTGAATTCCAGGTCAGCCTGGGCTAAAGAGAGACCCTATCTAGAAAAACCAAAAAAAAAAAAAAAAAAAAAAAAAAAAAAAAAAAGAAAGAAAAAAAAAAAAAAAGAATGGGGAATAGTGCTTTGGAGTACTGCTTTCTGGACATGAAATAGCCATTGCATTCATGAACTCACAGAGGTTGTCATTATGTGCACAAAACCTGCACAAAATTGGGCCCATCAACATTCTGTCATGTCAAGGAAGGAAGGAAGTGGAAAGAGAGAGAGACATGGAGATCAAAGTAGAAGAAAGACTCATTGGAAAGAAGGAGATTTGTGGAAGGGGGCAGTGGAGAGCAAGAGAAGTCAAAAAAAGACAGGATTGTGATCAAACTACATTGTGTACATGTATGAAAACTGCTAAGTTAGAAAAAAAAGGCTGAAGTCTGTATCAAGAGTCTCACAAAGAAAATGGTGAGGAATAGTGACCAGAATTCCAGGCAGAGAGGTATATATTACTGGGTGCCTGAGAACACACCATGGTTCTAGAACTCTGCTGGCCATAGAGTGTAGAAGGTGCAGACAGGATGTAACCTGTGTTTGTGATTATCAATGGGATTAAGTGACAGGAAGGAAAAGTAGGATGAGGCGTGTGTAGGTAAAGGGAGGAAAATATCTTTCCTCCTACTTACCTTAGTTTTATGAATGAAACCTCTATAGCAAGACAGATTAATCAGAGAAAGTAATGCAATTATTTCAATATGAGGTTTATGGGATGTGGGAGTTTTCACAAGGAAACTAATTCCCAAAGAAGTAGTTAAGTTTGATTTTTCTAGGAGTAGGTTCTATTAGGAGTAGACAGTTACCCTTGGCCTCCCCCGCAAAGAAAATAATAGAAAATAATGATGACATATAATAGGATATAGTAAGAACTAAATATAATAAATTAGCAAGTCATCTTTATTCAGAATCCTCTCTGTATCCCTGCATTTTTGGAGATAAACATGCTACTTACCTCTTATTACAAGGAACACACCTCTCACATAGGGTCTTAGGATCTGCTTTAAGGAAAAATCAGATGTTTTCCTAGATTTTTAATTGGTACTGATGTCTTAGGGTAAGGTTCCTAGCAATGGGGTTCTCAAGAGACTACATTCTGCAGCCCATCAAGGTGGCAGTTGGAAAGATGAGTAGCAGAAGAGGCAAGAAAGGAACTTTAATCAGTATAGCCATACCAGAAAGAAGAGGGGCCCCATGAACTCAGCCTTGTCTTCCAGGGACTAACAAGAGCTCAGATTATAAAGGGATGAGAGACAAGATGTATTCATAATTAAACAGTCACGGTCCAACTATGATCTGGTAGAGCATGATCTTGTCTCATTCTCTGAGGCTCTGGGGAAGTCATCATTGCTTGAGAAGGCATTTGATTCCCATCATGGGACATTCTTGCTTAGGGAGGGAGCCTCATCATATATGCCCTGCCTGAAACCTTCCCCTGTTCCCTCAATAATCACTTTTATACTCGACAACCCCAGCAAGGCTTGTTTTAAAGTGTTTAAATCTGTTTTGGGGATGATAAGATCAGTTTTGCTAAGGAAGCGTTATAAGGCTAGTCTATAGAAGAGTGAGCACTTGAATGAGCCACATTTCAGGTATAAGCTGAAGACCAAAAGATGACTTGGACAAGTGTCCCTCTGGAATGAGCTCCCAGACACATATGTCCTATGTCACCTCCACTTGTTCAGTGTTTAATCTTGAGTTATCAAGACTATGTCTCTGAAACATTAATGGGCAAAGTCATTTTATCTCATTAAAGCTATGTTTAGTATAATATTAATGACTCATATTTTAATTTTATTTTTGACAAGTTCATGCATGTATATAATGTATTTTGATTATATTTACCTTGTCTACCCTCTCTTATCCCCTGCCCACCCTCATTAAATTTTTCTCAAATAATCCCCTTCCTCTTTTCATGTTTTATTTTGTGTGTGGGTGGCTCATGGTGATTCATGTTTTTTGTTATTGTTGTTGTTTGTTTGGTTTTTGAGGTAGAGTTTCACTCTAGTCCAGGTTGACCAGGAATTTACTATGTAATCTCAGGGTGGCCTCAAACTCATGGCCTCAAACCTTTGCCTCCTGAGTGTTGGGATTAAAGGCTTGCACCACCATGCCCGGCTTCATGTTTTTTAATTGTAAGAAGTAGAAGCTGCATCCAGCTCAGGTTTTAAACTGCCATTGATGTAGAAGAAAGGTAAATTCTCAGCTTGTCTCAGTCACAATCATTCTTTATTATATCACATAATTGATTGACCAATCTCATACCTAATGGCATTTGAATTTGACCCTTTCTCAAAGCCTGGGAAACAAAGACTCACAGTCAACTGAGCACACTTGTTGCCGTTACATTCTTGTTCTGGGAATGATGTATTGGACCAAAAGCAGCTGACGGGAGGAAAGGTTTTTTTAATTTGGTTTATAGTCTCAAGGGAAAGTTTAATGGTAGCAGGGAAAAGCATGGCCTGAGCACAGGCTGATGATCACCTCTGCCATAGTCGGTGGGAAACAGCAAAAAAAGAGTGTGCTAAACACTGGCAAGGGGGAGCTGGCTATAACACCCTTCAGCCTGCCCCAGCAACACACCTTCTCCAGCAATACTCTATCTCACAAACTGCCATCAGCTGGGGACCAAACATTCATAACACGTGAGTTTATGGGGGATATTTGATTTAAACCACCACATTCTACCCCCATCCCCCATAAACTGATGGCTATCCATGATGTTAAATACAATGCATTTAGTCCAATTTAAAAGTCCCCATAGATCTTTCCATCTCATCATTGTTCAACTATTCCCATAGTCCAAGGTTTCTTAACTATGAACCTGTAAAACCAAAAACACATAATGTCATAGAGTAAAGGTTCACATTGCATAAGGTAGCTTTGCAGGAAAGAAGCAGCCAATGTGAGTTCTTAAAAAAAAAAAAAAAAAAAAAAAACAGGTGAAGCATTAAATCCTGTATTTCCATGTCTATTAAGAGACACAATGAAGTCTCTGGAGTTCTAGTTTCTCTCTCTAGCTGGGCTGCTCACCATCTGGGGAATCCATACCAGGCCAGCAGCTCTCCTTGGCAGCAGATGCATAGTTCTGGCATCACTGTAAAAATCCTGGGTCTTCACTGCAACCCATGGTTCATTACCATGGCTCCACTGGGCTTCCACATAGGGAATCCAACAACCCTGCCTCATATTACCCAGTGGCCATTTCCAAAATACCATGTAGTAAACCCAATTACCCTTTCTTTTCTACATTTGTTATACAACCATAGTACTAAGTAGGTTATCAAACATGTTAATCTGGGAGGTGGGAATAAAGCTGACTTTGAAGAGCAGGACACTCCTTTAGCATTTAGGCCCCTTACCTTCAAGAGAGTCATCATTTTTCTCACTGTCCCAATGCAGAACAGCTGCCTCAATCTCAATGGTGGTAATCTCTCAGACAATTACAGCTGAATGGGTGCTATCTCCATCCTGAAACTTTCATTTTTTTCTGTGTCAGATCCATCTCATTACACCATTTCATTTCTAAACACAACCCTGCTCAGCTTTTGAAAGCACAGGAAGAATGCACTAAGCCTCTTACACAAAGTACTCCTAGCCCAGTCTAGACAAAGTTCTTTCTTCCCCTCATAAGGCCAAACCTCACAGTCTACAGTTCTTTTTGCATTTAGGTCTTTCGACTCTGACCCGAACAGTCTATCAGACTGTACTTACAGCACTATAAGGCATCTCTTAGGTCAATGTTTCAAATCCTTCCACAAATAAGTTCCAAAAGGCCAAAAGCCATATACTCAAGTTTCTGGCAGCAATATCCCTGCTCCATTGGTACCAATTTTCTGTTGTCATTACCTTTGCATTGTTGGCACAAAACCCCTGATCAAAAGCAGCTCATAGAGGGAAAGGATTTGTTTTGGTTGTTTATAGTCTCCAAGGGAAGCTCCATGATGACAGGGGAAAGCATGACATGAGCAGAGGCTGGCCCCACAGCGGGTGGACAACAGCAGCAGGAGAGTGAGCCAATCTCTGGCAAGGGAGTGCTGGCTATAACAACATCTCTTAAGCCCACCACCACCAACATACCTCTTCCAGCAAGGCTCCACCTCCCAAACAGCCACCAGCTGAGGATCAAGCACTCATAACACATGAACTTATGGGTGACATCTGACTCAAACCACCACAGAGCTGATGAAAGAAGCAAACTTGCTAAGTTTGTAGATGTAGGATTCTCTCAAATTTACCTGGCCCGTATCAAGTGGTCTTCTGAACTAGATCAGTAATCATGACCTTATCTTTGCTGATAGAGTCTGTCCAGTGGCCATTCACTCTACCATCAGGAAGTCTAGAATTTCTTTCTTAAGAAATTGGCTAAAGGTTTCAGGTCTCCAGCCTGTTCGGTCATGTTTGCAAACAATGTACAAATGCCATTGGAGAATGATGACTCTGTTGATTTACAAAATCCTCTTGGTACAGATTCTCAGGCATCATGATTTTTCGTGATTTTCTTTCCAAACACTGATGCCAAGGACACACTGCTGATCAAGTCAGCATGTCCAGTATTAGCTGACATTTGTCATGTCAGCACACTTGCCTCCCACAAAATGAGACAACCATGCCCTTTCATACCCTAGTCTCCAGGCCAAGCTTCACCTCTCCTCCAGGTAATTGTTCACCCAGTCGGACACTGACATAGTTTACCTAATTCAAGTTTTTGTGAACACAGTAGGTCTCTTTTCTGAGCTCTTCATGTAAACAAACACATTTCCTCCGGTGTGGCAGCATTACTCACATCGGGTTTTCTTGAATCATGGAACCTTACTGCGATGACAGCAGCTTTTTTTTTTTTTTTTTCACCTTTTGGATCACTGCATCACCCCATGTGGACCGATTCTCTTTTTACTTAACTAGGAAAGACAGCTCCACACTTTCTCAAACAAAAATTTTGTCTCTGGGAGATTTTCCTTAACTCATTTTTAAATCCTGTCATGCATCCCATTGGCTCTTGCATAGGCACCTTTTTGCAATCACAATTGCATTGAGTTAAAAAAAACCTCATATATAAAGCATTCCCAGGGAAAGTTGATCATCTGTGGTAATGCGAGAAAATTGAATTTAATAGCTACTTGAATTATAACTTGTGCAAGTAGAACTGTAAAGCCATTTTTAGAAGGCTCTCTTTTACCAAATATAATAATTAGGTCAACTGCCAGAACATGGTAGATGCTGGGCTGCTTCCTAACAGGGCCTCATTTATGCTTCCTCACATTTCAGACATAATTGAAAACTCTCAAAGAAGTTACCTTGTAAAAGATTCTTCATGAGAGTAGCCAAATCCTGTCAAGTTAAAACATCTATTTTAAATGACTTCTACCAACGTGAATGAGAATGTACTTTATTACATTTGGTGAAAGGGAAGCCGTTTTACTCAATGATAAATGTCCAGTTAATGGAACTATCCACCCACATCAAGTTCTGATCCCTCCCTTCTGTGCTTCAGACCTCGCTTCCCAGATGAATATTCAGTGAAAAGCCTTTAGGCACAGAAATGTTACTACTGGCCATTTAAATAACCAGGAATAGAAATGGTTTCAGAAAAATGTAGGCATTTATGATTCTAAAAGATGTTTCTTCATCTTTGACTTGAAACACACTTAATTTATATCCCAAACTGCATGCACTCATTCTCAAGTGACCCTCCCCATTTTAAAAGTTTAATTGTACTTTTAAAATATTCATGGATCCATTTTGTTATAAATACTTATATATAATATATAGGGACTTTATATCTATCTTATCTATCATCTATCTATCTAGCTGCTAGTCTCCTTTCTACCACATCTGTAACTGAATGCAATGTGTTTGCATCTTGGTGAGTACAAAACCAAATCAAGCCCAGTGCAGAATAAAAGAATGGAGATTACTTACCTGCAACAGGAAAGGAAAGTATAAGAATTATATCTACAGCACTTTCCTCCTGAAACAAAAGAAGCGTGGTGGGGAATTTCATTCAGGTAGCCTATACATATTCACATGGGAAAGCACTTGAGGGGTGGCTTATTCTTGAACATGCTCAGTTAAGGATAGCATTCCTGAGCATGTTCCATTTAAGGTCATTGTTCCAGGTGGCAGTTTAAGGTATGCCTAGCTAAAGATGATGGCATGTGTTTGAAAGCTGAAAATGGCAGATAGGAAGACTTTAGGGCATTGTCAGCATGCATAATAGATGTTGGAGAGGAATGCCTATGGGCGTGTTGAACTTGCATTGTAAATATTTGGCTAAAAAACAAAACAACAAAAAGAATGGAGTGTTGAAAATATGTTAATACAGGAGTTTGGCTGTAAAGATGCTTCACTTAGCAACTAGTTAGTATGTCCTGTGTTGCCTCAGATGGGACCTTTCATCCAGTAAGGTTACTGTATTTAAACCATTAAGCCAGAAATTTTACATGTATGAAAATTCATATATACATGTATTGGTAAATATAAGCATGTATATAGAATACCTAAAGGGGGAAGGAAGAGACAATGTGAAGAGAAGTAGAAATTAACCATATGTATATATATTTACAAAATACAGCAGCAGCATACTGAAAGAATTTGGTAATAAAGGCTACCCCAAACTATGTCACTTCCTAGACTTTAAACTGAGGATTGTTGAGAAACAGGAAGAACAGGGAGGGCCTTTCTCTGAACTTCCCTGTGTGACTGAAGACAGATCCACCAGAAGAAATAATTGTTATGAACAACTTCACCAGGAATTACATAACCTGGAAAGATGGATTATAGCACAGGAGAGCAGGCTTCTGTGTTTCACGACATTTAGACGTACTCACTTTTTGTTCGTGTGATGCCTGTCATTCATGTAATAAATTTGATTATCTTTTCTCCTGCTGTCTTTCCATTGCCGATTTATGTCAGTTCAATTACTGGACCTTCTGAGAGTAGAGGGAATGTTCTCCTTCCCCACTGTACTATGGAGGCTGTTCTACGTGCTGTCAGTATTTTTTAATTTAATAAGCTAGCTTGAAGATAATTATGTAACAGTATAAGTGACTTCCTCATTCTTTTAAAGCTGCATTTTATTAGAATGTTTCTAATTTTAAGCAATTATTAATCAGGCTTCAATGAATAACTACATATTCACCATCTTCCATATGTGCAAAATTTAGAAGTAAAGTGGTGAATTATAACTTTGTTCTTCTCATGGGCAGTGTCCCCTTGCATTGTTAGCGGTTATGCCAAGTTACAGTGCCCTCAGCAAGCATGAGCATGCCAATTTTCCCACAATTTAATAAAAATAATTCATTATCACATTTTTATTCTTTTTCTTTTTCTGGTGGGAGGACTATGCCTCACTACATAGCCCAGGTTTCTTTTACTTTTTTGAGGGGGGACTGTGCCTCACTACATAGCCCAGGTTTCTTTTTCTTTTTTGGGGGTGGGTGTGGAACTGTACCTCACTACATAGCCCAGGTTTCTTTATCTTTTGGGGGGGGACTGTGCCTCACTAGGTAGCCCAGGGTTCTTTTTCATTTGTGGGGGACTGTGCCTCACTACAAAGCCCAGGGTTCTTTTTCTTTTGGGGGGGACTGTGCCTCACTACATAGCCCAGGTTTCTTTTCTTTTGGGGGGGACTGTGCCTCACTACATAGCCCAGGTTTCTTTTATTTTTGGGGGGACTGTGCCTCACTACATAGCCCAGGTTTCTTTTCTT
Organism: Orientallactaga sibirica; assembly: GCA_036365145.1. Classification (NCBI taxonomy): domain Eukaryota; kingdom Metazoa; phylum Chordata; class Mammalia; order Rodentia; family Dipodidae; genus Orientallactaga; species Orientallactaga sibirica. The sequence goes on along the minus strand of JAEOAD010000053.1, from coordinate 16,191,232 downwards.
TTTTGGGGGGGACTGTGCCTCACTACATAGCTCAGGTTTCATTTCTTTTTTGGGGGGGACTGTGCCTCACTACATAGCCCAGGTTTCTTTTTCTTTTTGGGGGGGGTGTGGAACTGTGCCTCACTACATAGCCCAGGTTTCTTTATCTTTTGGTTTCACTTTTCTTTTTCATTTGGGGGGACTGTGCCTCACTACAAAGCCCAGGTTTCTTTTTTTTTTGGGGACTGTGCCTCACTACATAGCCCAGGTTTCTTTTATTTTTGGGGACTGTGCCTCACTACATTTTCTTTTCTTTTTGGGGACTGTGCCTCACTACATAGCTCAGGTTTCATTTCTTTTTTTTGGGGACTGTGCCTCACTACATAGCCCAGGTTTCTTTTCTTTTTGGGGAATGTGCCTTACTACATAGCCCAGGTTTCTTTTATTTTGGGGACTGTGCCTCACTACATAGCTCAGGTTTCATTTCTTTTTTGGGGGGGGACTGTGCCTCACTACATAGCCCAGGTTTCTTTTCTTTTTGGGGGGAATGTGCCTTACTACATAGCCCAGGTTTCTTTTATTTTTGGGGGGACTGTGCCTCACTACATAGCTCAGGTTTCATTTCTTTTGGGGGGGGGGACTATGCCTCATTATATAGCCCAGGGTTCTTTTTTTTTTTTTTTTTGAGGGGAAAACTGTGCCTCACTACGTATCCTACGTTGACCTTGAGCTGGAGTTCCTCCTTTCTCAACAACAGGATTGTCACCGCATTGACTTCAAATATTTGATATTTTTAACCCATCTAATTAGGTAAACATGAGCAATTCATTTACTTTTAATTTGTATTGCATAAGGAGGATACCATATTTTTTCATCAAGTAATCCTGTAAAGCCCAATTCCACTGCAGTTGGATGGAGCCAATGTTTAGAGGATCAGAGGGATGGAAGATGAAAAAGCTTGACTGGCAACAAACTGGCAAGCTAGAACATGGCAGACTCCACTTCTGGAGAAACCATCTCTGCCCACAACCCCAAGTACGAGGCTCCTATAGGAAGTGTAAAGAAGTGTATTTGTGGCCATATATGGGTGGACAGCCTTAATCCTGCAGTGGTCCATTTCTTGGTGCCCATTCTAATGTTATCTGAAGGTCACCAGATGTTCTGGGTACTGTACACCAGACTACTGATTAGGAGGTTTTACACAGGGTTTTGTTCTTGTTCCTTTTTCCAAAATAGCTGACTCTGATAGTTGATATCTTAATCATTTAGTTGGGCTCTTCTTTAGAATTTTGAATACCAGACAAAAAAAGCAAGTTTGGAAAAGATGTTGGCAAATGACAAGTTAACTCATTAGGTGGCTTTAGTCTATTTACTTTCATATTTCCTTTTTTTTTTTTTGAATTGTCCATTTATAGCTTTTATTTATTTCAGTACCATTTTCTTACATATTGAAAACATACTGTACATTTCAGTAATATTTGTCAACTTGTTATTGTTTTTAGGTGTTTTTGAATAGATTTCTCTTTTTCTCTGGAAGGAAATGCTGGGGAGCAAACCTGGAGCCTTGTGCACAATTAGGCAAATGCTGTGCCACTGAGCTGCATGCGCAGACATGTTTTTTGTTTTGTTTTGTTTTCTATGTGATTGGATCAAATGTTTGATTACATCATTTAGTTTAAATTTGCTTCTTAAAGTGAATTTCATTTTTTTAAAGAATATTTTATTTATTTATTTGAGAGAGAGAGAAATGGGCATGCCAGGGCCTGTAGCCACTGCAAACAAACTCCAGATGCTTGTGCCACCTTGGGCATCTGGCTTACGTGGGTACTGGGTAATTGAACCTGGGTCCTTAGGCTTTGTAGGCAAGTGCCTTAACTGCTAAGCCATTTCTCCAGCCCTCAAATGAATTTCAACATTATCTTTTCTAATTGAACAACTGTTGTATGTCTAGTGAAGTTTTTTTAAATAGAAGAAAAAGCTTGAGGAATTGACATTTTCATGATTTAGTTTTTCTCATTGTAACACAAAATATTGATGCAGGATTTGAGGTTCAAGATGGGTTCCCCAAGTTTATCAATCCTAATTTTGGGGATTGTCCTACTTATTTATTATTTATTTATTTATTTATTTTTTATTTTAGAGAGAGACACAGAGAGAGACAGACAGAAAGAGAGGGAGAGATATAGAGAATGGGCACACCAGCAGTCTCTCAGCTGCTGTGAACGAAATCCAGATGTGTGTGCCCCCTTGTGGGCAAGTGCAGCATTGTGCCCTTGTGTCACTTTGCATCTGGCTAAATGTGGGACCTGGAGATTGGAACCAGCATTCTTAGGCTTAGGAGGCAGGCGCCTTAACCGCTAAGCCATCTCTCCAGCCCGTATTGTCCTATTTTTAACAAAGAATTGATAAAAATGAAGTCAAGAAGTATAAATTATGAACTATTAAGTTTATTTAGGGAGAAATCAGTTTGTGGGGTTTATATAAGGGAAATTGGAATCTAGGAAGAAGGGTATAGCAGAGTCATAAGCATGTGAGAAGCAGGAAACATACACTCATGGGATTTAAGAGAAATTGAGATTTATAAGGAATAAACACATGGAAGAGAGAAGTTAGGTGCTTATGTAGGAAAATTTAGAAGGAACATCCCTAGCGTCCACCTTGAGTTTCCCCATGGAAGAAAGTTAAAAGGGAAAATGTTAGTGATTTAAGGAAGAATAGCAGAGAGAAAATATTCAGATGAGAAATGAGTAGTAATAAGTGTTATAACCATGGTTACTGCAAGTTTAGAGTAATTACACAGGTAATCGTCCCAGAGTTAGAGAAAGCACCCACGTAGTAGCTCTAGATATGCATGTGGTAGATTCAGAGACCAGAGGAAAATCATACATGTAATTAAAGTGAGAAGTTACCCCAAACTATAAAGCAGAGGCAAGCAGACAAACCATCCAGACCAAGAAGCAGTATTCTGCTCCCTCACCCCCACACAGCCACGCTGGGTGAGAAGGGAAGCCGTTCCTGTGTATCCAATCAGAGATGAGAGGGAATCCAGAGAGAGTGAGCAGGGAGAGGGTCACAGTCTTTGTAGCAATTGAAAATATATTCTTTAATCAGATTTAGATATATAAGGGGAAGACCTGATTGGTTTGTAGATTTGGAGGGCAGAACCCAGCCCACTTGGGCCATCTACTTAGTAGTGTGTTAGACTTGGGCAGAAGGGTCACTGTGGATCAGTGTCTATCAGACATAAGTTCCATTCCTGCCAAGAATTCCATTGTTGTGTCATACTTTCCTCTGCCTCCTGAGTGCAGGGCATGGGGGGTGGCATCTCCTGGTTCTCTCTGGGCCTCAATTTCTAACTGAAACTAAAAGAAGTGAGCTTTCTTCTATTCTCCTTCAATATGACTTTCTTTTTAGTCAGTTCTGTGTCTTTCTGAGGGCTTTCAAGGTTTTGCTCTTTGTTCTTGTTCATTTCTTATGTAAATATTTTCTAGATCTCCTAAGTATTCTATAATTTTTTCTTGATATTCTAAATGGGATGATCTCCATGACTGACATGAACAGAGCTATTCCAAGTATTACATCAGTAAGAGCAGCCTCTTACTGGGTCAAATGATGTAATTCATGGAATAAAACCAATTTTTCTGAGCAGAACTTTCTCAGCTATAACAACTTAAAAATATTTATTTATTTGGGACACACACACACAGAAAGAGAGAGAGAGAGAGAGTGAATGGGTGCACCAGCGGACACTGCCACTACAAATGAAATCCAGACATTTGCATCATTTTGTGTATTTGGCTTTACATGGATATTGGGAATCAAACCCAGGCCATCAAGCTTTGCAAGCTTTTAATTGCCATCTTTGCAGCTTACTTTCACAACGTTTAAACTTGGGTTTAAATAAAAGTAGTTTGAGTAAACCTTTCTCTTTCCAACCTTCCTGTTTTTGTTTTGTTTGTTTGTTTGTTTTTGTTTTTGTTTTTGGTATTTCAAGGTAGCCTCTCATGCTATATGTAGCTCAGGTTGATTTGGAATTCACTATGTAGTCTCAGGGTGGCTTTGAACTCACAGCAGTCCTCTGCCTCCTGAGTACTGGGATTAAAGGCATGGACCACCACACCCAGTCTAACCTCAGTGTAGCACATGCTGGCCTAGAACTGACTGTGTATCTCAGGCTGGCCTTGCACTCATGGAGATTTTCCTACCTCAGCATCAACCAGGCTAGGGTTATAGACATGAGTCACCACTCCAACTTCTCATTCTGTTTTAAAAAATATTTTTATATATTTATTTGCAAGCAGAAAGAGAGAAGAGAGAGAGAGAGGGAAAATGGGCACACCAGGGCCTCCAGCCACTGCAAACAAACTCCAGATGCATGCACTCTGTGCATCTGGCTTTACATGGGCACTGCGGAGTTGAACCCAGGTCACTAGGCTTTGCAGGCAAGCACCTTAACAGCTCAAAAATATCTCCAGAACAACGTCTCGTTCTTCAAAGATAACTGTATGAAGTTTCATATTTTTCCTTTGCAAATGTTATGGTATCTTTATCTTTTAAGTAACAATGCAATAGTTGAGCTAGGTGTGTTAGCACATGCCTATAATCCCAGCTCTCTTGGGAAGTGTAGGCAGAAGGATTACAAATTTGAGGCCAGCCTGAGCTACATAGCAAATGCTAGGCCAGCTTGGCTCTGTCTCACAGAAGAGGAGGAGGAGGAAGAACAGGACCAACTAGGATATTATAAACTATCACTGGAAAAAATCCCTGCAGCGGCTTGTCAAAGTTTCTTAGAGGCAGAATCCAAATTTTAAAATTTATTTACCTTTTCTTTGTTTTATTTTTTGAGGTAGGGTTTCGCTCTAGCTCAGGCTGACCTGGAATTCACTCTGTAGTATCAGGGTGGCCTTGAACTCATGACAATCCTCCTACCTCTGCCTCCCAAGTGCTGGGATTAAAGGCGTGCACCACCATGACCATCTTATTTACTTATTTTTAAAAAAATATTTAATTAATTTATTTATTTGAGATATATAAAGAGAAATAGAATGGGTGTGCCAGGGCCTCAAACCACTGCAAACAAACCCCAGAGACATGCTCCACTTTGTCCATCTGGCTTACGTGGGTACTAGGGTATCAAGCCTGGGTCCTTAGGCTTCACAGGCAAATGCCTTAACTGCTAAGCCATCTCTCCAGCCCTATTTACTTATTTTTTTTTAATGAAGCAATGTATCCAACTAAAAGACTATCTTGTAACTCTCTGAGATGCCAGAAGAATCTATGTAAGTGCTGGCTTCAAGTGCTCCTTAAAGGGAATCAATGCATGTAAGATGAGTACAAATTGGAAGAGGCTTACTCTCCTGTTGAAAATGAAGGGAGAGGTTTCATTTCCTTCTTTCAGTTACATTGTTTACAAACCTATAACGGGAAGTGCTTTCTGAAGTGTGTGTACATCCTTTGCAAAGTAGCTAGGTGTTTGGTCAGCTTGAAGCAGGAAGGTGGTACTTGAGAGCGCAGGACCTCTCTCTTCTAAATTCACAGTCAGGGAAGATATCTCCCTATCTCCCACTCTCAGCAGGAAGATAGGCAAGCAATGTGAGCTTGGCTTCAAGCTGTAAAACCACCTACCTCCTGTCACCAAGATGAAAGAAGTTTATTTTTTTTCTTTTAAGTCAATTAACCAACATAGCTACGTTTGTCAATGTCCCGGTAACTTTGGATGAACTAAGCACAGTAAAGTGGTTCTGGCAGGTCCTTTTACTTGAAGACTAACATCTGTCTTGAGAACATGAATGTAATGGGTTTTGTGTACTTCCCTATCGGTAGGGCAAGGTCTCTCTCCATCTTTGCAGGCTCTCACCAGGTTGCTTAGCGTGTGTATCACATCTTGGTGTTTTGCTTATTCAAAAATAGAACTAGGGGGATGGTAACCCGGGCATGGTGGCACACACTCAAGAGGCAGAGGTAGGAGGATTACCATGAGTTCAAGGCCACCCTGAGACTACATAGTGAATTCCAAGTCAGCCTGTGCTAAAAAAGAATAAAAGGTTTAAGGACTGGCAGGCTTACAAGCACCTTTAACTGCTGACTAGCCTCACGACTGCCTTTTTTGCATTTCCTCAACACTTAGTTGAAAGTTGTACCTTCTTCCTCTCCTCTCATTTTTTAAAAATTTATTTATTTATTTATTTGCAAGGAGAGAGAGAGAGAGAGAAGAGAGGCAGATAGAGAGAGAATGGGCATGCCAGTGCCTCCAGCAGTGCAAACGAACTCCAGATGCATGTGCCCCTTGTGCATCTGGCTTACGTGGGTCCTGGAGAATCGAACCAGGATCCTTTGGCTTCACAGGCAAATGCCTTACCCGCTAAGCCATTTCTCCAGCCCTCCTCTCATTTTTTTGAGGTAAGCCAGGAGACTAGACTTTTTTTTTTTAAATGCCAGAGAGCAAGAGAGGGAAAGAGAGAGAGAAAGAGAGAATTGGTGCTCCAGGGCCTCCAGGCACTGTAATTGAACTCCAGATGCATGTGCCACCTAGTGTACATGTGTGACCTTGCACACTTGCGTCACCTTGCATCTGGCTTATGTGGTACATGGGTCCTTAAGCTTTGCAGACAAGCTCCTTTACTTCTAAGGCATCTCTCCAAGCCCTCATTTTTTTTTCTTTACTTAAGAGCGATAGATAGAGAAAGAGGCAGATAGAGAGAGAATGGGAGTGCCAGGGCCTCCAACCACTGCAAACAAACTCCAGATGCATGCGCCACTTTGTGCATCTGGCTTATGTGGGTCTGGGGGAATGGAGCCTCGAACCAGGGTCCTTAGGCTTCATAGGCAAGCACTTAACCACTAAGCCATCTCTCCAGCCCTCATTTTTGTTTTTAAATGGACAGGCTGCAACCAACCATCTGGGGCCATGATGTGACTTTGAAGATGGAAACCACTTGTGATGTGAAAAAGAGGAACCTTGGAATCAATGGTTATGGTCAACTCTGAATCGCCTAACCTTATACTTCTCTTAGGTAAGAAAGCAAAATGTTCTGGTTTCAACCATTATTATTTTGGCTTTTCTGCAAAATGAGGCTAAAAGAATAAGTTTGGATCAAATACAACTTAACCAGCTTTCCTATTTAAATAACCGCTAAATTTGACTGGTTTTACTTTGTCAGTTTTTGTTTGCTTATTCTCACCCAGTGTCTTGCATATTAACTAATTCATGTATCATGACATACATTTTGTAACTGGTTTATATTTGATCTTATATCAGTCACGAAGTCATTTGCTCATATTTAAGTGTTCTCTGGGTGCTTTTCTGGTTTTGAAAGATGACTAAGATGGGTTTTTAATGACCCTTAACTTGGCTTTTTTCAGGCCAAATTATTATACTTTATTAAATGGTTCCCCATTTACGCATATATTGGAAAGGTCTTAAATGTTCTGCAGAGAAATCGTGGTCTCTCACTAGCTTGCTTTTCTACAGAAGTAGCTAGATATTCTTTTCTCCACATAGGACAGAATTCTCTCCATCCTTCCTTAAAGGATTTCCATGCAGAGCCGATTTGCAGATGATTAAAGCCCAGAGTTCTGTCTTACAGCAGTAGGAGCCTGTGAATATCTCCAGGGACTTGTCAGCAGCTGTAACATTGAATTCAGTCACTCAGTATGAAGCCAAGACCTGTGGAGACAAGTGATGTTTATAGAGGACAGTTTGGAAGAAATGCAGCCCCTGCTTTATCAAGTGATCTGCATTTGTTTTTAACTTAAACACATCATCACCGCACTGTTGGTTTCCCTTCCATTGTTTGGTCCCTGTGCAGTGGCCCTTTCTCAGCTACATGTGTTTATTATAATATCTGCTTACATTTAAAGATATTACAAGCAACTTCCATATCAACGTATTAACAATTGCTGTGAAAATGTTGGAGCCATTATTCATAATACTATGTTTTCCTTTGATCTCATTTCAAAAAGTGTGACAGAATAATTTTTATCAAGCAACTGGTTTATTTTTGTGGAATTACATTCTGCAGAATTACATTTTTGCGTTACATGTGATTTACTAAATGCTATGACATTTTCCTGGAAAAGTGTGAAATCAAAATAAATAACTTGGTTGATCACACCATGCTGTCTCTTGCAGAATCTGACAGAACTTTCTCCATGTTAGCTCACAAGGTGCTTCCCAGTCTTGCTTTGGTCAGAAAGTCTTCTATGGTGAGACTTTATTTAACCAGTTCCCCATTTATGGTCACTTTTCTTGTTTATAATATTTCTTTAAATTGTTATTTTATACTATATTAACTAGCTTTATACAGGGCAATCAGATTATTTGAGTATTTCTCTAAGATAAAGTCCTAGAGGTCTAAATTTTGGCTAAATTTTATAGTATTTTAAGTTTGGATGGGCACTGCCAACCTGCATAGAAGTAGCACTAATTTACATTTCCCACCTATTTTTTTTTGTTGCTTTTTATAAGTGAGTCCCTGAAAGCATTAATTTAATTTATATCATTTGAATGCAGTATAGAATTAACCGTTGCCCTCGGGAACCTGAGTTCAAAAGAGAGATAAACTGTGTACCGAGCATATATGGTTTCATGGGCTCTTTTTCTTATTGGGATTCATTTATTCACATTTCTTTTCCTTGTCTTAGAAAAGTCAAAAGTGAGTGTAATGAAACAGCCAGAAAGCCAGAAGGGCAGGTAACAGATGATGTTTCTCCCTCCCTTGCCTCAGGGGCCCATCATGTCACAGATGTCTCTTGCCCTGGATTCAAGGGTGCTGCCTGTTAGTCCATCCTGACACTGGCAGAAGATGAGGGCAGAGAGAAAACGAGCTGCACATCTGGTGTCTAAAAGTGGAAGCTTAAACATATCCCTTGCTCAAGAGAACTCTCCAAACTACAAATTACTCTTGACTTAAAAAAAATAAAAATAAAAAACCAGGAAAAAAATATTTCAAAACCTCATATCTCCATGAGAAATCCCAATGTAAAAGAATAAAAAACAAGCAAACAAACAAGCAAACAAAAAACCCAATTTATAGGCAGCATCTTATTCACGGCCTGGCGAGAGCCATGGGGATACTTCTGGTGTCATGGCATGGACTTGGGCCTCTGAACTCATTTCTGCTCATGTGATTTTCTTTACCTGTGGAAAAAAGGGCACATATATATATATTTTTTTTTGTTCTTGAAAAAAATAACATAACAGACCGTTTAAGTGTTTTGCAGTGGAGTTACACGATGAAGATGTGGCCAAAATCAAGCAGGAACTTGAAGAGGCGAATGCTATCAACCCCTACTATGGGGCCCAGCATGTCATTTCACCCTCGTTCTTGCTGAGAGCAGAAGAGAATGACTGATGGGACAGTTTTGGAGAAGAGACCTTGAGAGAAGGCAGTCCCTGTCGCCACCAGCCAGGGCACCTTAATGCCTTCAGCTTTTGTATTTTCTTTTCTTTTTATCTCTCTTCTGTAAATCTCTTAAATCTCCAGCACTAGGATTACAAGTGTAAAAATGCCTGGTTTTATGCAGTGGTGGGGATTGAACCCATGGTTTTGTACATGCTAAGCAAGTTCTCTATCAACTGAGCTACATCCCCAGCCATCAAAGAGTGAACATTCCTAACAAATCCTCAGGTGATGCTCCTGTCTATCTTAATCATGTATTCATCATAGCAATGGAATTATTCTCCAGACACTTTTGTCCAGTTAGCTCTTACCTGCTTATCCAGGATGGTATTTTACAGACACTGTGCAAATGTGTCAATCAACTGTAACAAATGAGAGGTCAACTGTTTAGGGCTGATATTTGGAAATCGGTAGTTCTTTGATGGAATTCAAATTCCACCCACAGGCAGCACTTGAAGGTTCACTTCAGTACACTGTTGTGCAAAGCCTGGGGTGGAAACACCTCATTAGGCTCCATGCTGACATGGAACCTTGGCCTTACTGCCAAGGCTTTAGAAGTTGGGTGTCACAAGAACACAACTTGTGGGACTCTGTATAAAATAAAAATGAGGAGTCTCTGGTTAAGAAAACATTAAGAGGGTTGGAGAGATGGCTTAGTGGTTAAGGTACTTTCCTGCCAAATCAAAGGACTCAGGTTCAATTTCCCAGGACCCATGTAAACCAGATGCACAAGGTGGCAAATGTGTCTGGAGTTCATTTGCAGCAGTTGGAGGCCCTGGTACACCCATTCTCGCTCTGTCAAATAAATAAATAAAAATAAAAATGAAAAAATATTAAGAATTTCCAGATGATGGTAGGAGAACAATAAACTAAGTGTGGAGCCCTTCTAAGAGGAGGACCGGAGCATCTGTCTGAGTCACATGTCAGTGAAGTTGTTCTGACTTTATAAGCACCATCCATTTCTGGACTAAAAACGTCACTGGCAGGGAAAGGCTTAGAGGACTCTGAAGGAGGTCTATGACTCACATGAAGATGGAGGAGTAGGATGGTCCTAGTCAGAGAGGGCTTTCTTGGCCCTTCCTTCTCTTGACAGTGTTACGGTTGCTTTTTTGCTGAGAGGGCATCTTCAGAACTGGTACCAGAATCTGCAGCATCACGAGGAATTTATAAGTTTTCTGGACCATAGATGCCAGTGAGGATTTGTGCCTCTGGTATTAGTTACTCATCTTGTTGTGAACAAACACCTCACAGAAACACCTCACAGGAAGGAACTGTCTACTTTGGTCATGGTTTCAGAGGATTCGGTCCGTATACTTGGGCGGAGCATCAGCTGAGTGGGAATGTGTGGCAGTGACTGTTTTACTTCTTGGTGGAGGTGAAGCAGAATGGGGAGTACAGAGAGAGGGGCAAGGGCAAGATGTCGCCCCCAGGGACATGCTCCGCACTCAGAACAGAAGCAGAAGGGTTTGCAAAGGTTGGAGGCCAGCCTGGTCTGCACAGTGAGTTCCCAGATGGCCTGTGATACCTAGTGAGACTCTGTGTAAACAATAGTAATTTTTAAAAAACACAAAAAAAATCAGAAAAAAAACCCACAAGCAAACAAAAGAGATGTGTGGTCAGGATACATGGTCTATGGCAGGGTGAGACATGGGTATCATCAACATCCCCATGTTCTAAGGCAGAGAAGCGCTCTGAGAAAGGTCAGTGTAGCTGGGAGCACCAGATACCCAGATAAGGTATCAGAACTTAGGGCCACTGCCATTCTCATTTATGGCATCTCCTTCCTCAGGGGCTTCCTTTAACTTTTAAAAACTATATATATATATAATTTTTTCTGAAGGAAAGCTCTTAGAGAAAAAAATTGTATTTAAAAAATATTCAATTTTCAGCACTGGGGGCAGAATCCTGATGCTTTCTAAGACAAGCATCTTACCAACTGAATTATATCACAATTCCCTATATTTTATTTCTATTTTTATTCTTCTGGAATAGAGTCTCAAGCAGCTCAGGCTAGCCTTGAAGTCACTATGTAGCTGGGGCTGTCTTTGAATTCCTGCCTCGACCTCCCAACTGTAGGGATTATAGGCATATACCAGTACACCAGCTTGTATTTATTCGTTTTAAATTTTTTTATTTTGTATTTACTCTTTAAAATACAAGAACGTCTGTGCTCTCTATTAAGTGCCCACAAGATGACAGGCCCTTTAAGAGATAGGATCTGCTTCATTTGTCTTTGTGTCCTGGCACAGCACGAAAATATAACAACATCCAATGCAGGTGGGTTGAAAAATGGAATGAAGTTGCTTTTGACATTTGGTCTGAAGCTTCAAATTCTCTTCCTAGCATCAAGCACAGTATTATTATGCAAAAATTAAAAAAGAAAAATTGAAAAACATATATTTGGATACCTTTATAATAATTTTTTCCCATACTAAAATTTCTAGATGGATTACATATCCTAAAAGTTTGAACACCTTTGGGGAGGTTTCCTTTTCACAGTGCAGCAGTGTCATCTGAGTTGTTTAAAAGTCTTGGCCTCATTTTCTTCAAGCATTAATTTCTCACTTAATTGAGCAATTAATGAATCAACACACATTTATTGAGTCTGTTAAAAGAAAAGTACCATAGACTGTGGGTGATTTATGAAATACACTAGTGTATTTCACAGTTCTGAAGGCTAGAAGCTGAGACCAGAAGTGGTAACATGTTTGGGTTCTGGTGAGGATCCTCTTCCCGGTTACTAGGGAGTTCTCAGAAGTTTTATTAAAGGATCTAGATTCATTTATGGGCGATCTATTGTATCACTTAATCACTTCCCAAAGATCCCACTTCCTATCACTACCAAGGGTTTCAATGCATGAATGTGAGCATGAGAGGACATTCAGTCCATTATAGCACATAAATCTTTGGTTCTGTTTTATCATCTGGTGCTCATGAGCCTGTGAAGAAATGATTTAATCATGACATGTGCCAATGTAGTGGTTGAAAGAGGAGCTCTGAACAGAAGAGGAGCCCTTGCCTGGGGAGTTGGGACAGTCTGCAAAGGAGGGTATGTTTGGTGTTTCCTGATTTGCTGGGGAGCTTTCTAGAAATTACTTCAAATGTCTTCTAAGTGTTAGCAGAGACCCTGCAAGACTCTCTAAAATTCTTTCCACAACCAGCTTGTGAAAATATTAGGATTTAAGCCAGATTTGGTAACATATGCCTTTAATTCAAGTGCTTGAGAGGCCAAGGGTAAGAGGATCACTGTGAGATCAATACCAGCATGGGCTACTGGGTGAGTTCCAGGTCAGCCTGGGAGAGTGTGAGTCTCCACCTCAAAACCAAATAATAAAGATTTAAAGGAGGCTCTATGAAATGTCTGACAGCACACAGCATTTTTTTCTCTTTTCCCTGTTTTTTTCTCTGAGTCATTTGATTATCTCCATTGTAAGACATACCTGTTTTCACTAATGGTTCTATCTGTATGGAGTACACACTGTGCAGCAGTCAGGTTCACATTACTGCCAGAAAACACCTGACCAAGAGCAGTTTGTGGAATAAAAGGGTTTGGCTTACAGACTTGAGGGAAAGCTCCATGATGTCAGGAGAAAACAATGGCATGAGTAGAGGGTGGACACCACCCCCTGGCCAATATCAGGCGGACAACAGGAACAGGAGAGTGTGCCGAACACTAGCAAAGGGAAACTGGCTATAATACCCATAAGCCTGCCCCAACAATACACTGCCTCCAGGAGGCTTTAATTCCCAAATCACCATCAGCTGGGGACCTGGCATTCAGAACACCTAAGTTTATGGGGACATTTGAATCACATCACCACACTGCTTTTAATATTTTTATTTAAAAAATGTTTTCTGTGCTCACCACCTCCATATACTGGTTTCTTTTATTCCAGTTTCTTTTTCTTTTTAAACATTTTGAGAAAGCCTGGATTTATAGACCTCTCTTGATAAGAGGCAACTTATTCCCTCAGCTAAGGAAAGATACGCTGTCTTTGAAACTCACAGACCTGTATTCCCAGATCTCTTGAGTTTCTAGAGAGATTCCCTCATCTTCTGAAGAAAGTATTTGCTGACAGGCATTTGTGATATACACAGCTTTGTTCACCATCAGTTTTGGGGGTGTTAATGAATGCATTTCTAAAGAAATCATGCAAAATTCTTCTTTATGAAAACTTGTTAAAGCTGAAGGCTCCCTAAGAGCTAGGGTTTCTCCAGTGGGTGGCCTTAACCTTGAACTACTGTTTCAAAACCAGTACACAGAGCCACAGAAGCGGTGGGTGGGTGAGAGAGGGAACATCACAGGGTGAGTTACAGTGAGACACATGTATGTAGTAAGGATCTTCCCACCACCATCTCTGACATTGCTGAAGAAAGCAGGGAAGATAATGAGCTGTCTTTTCCCCCATTTAGTATAAAGGTGCTTTGAGAATGAATGTGGATTGGGCAGACTGTGTGTAGACAGGTCTGATAGGAGGCGCACACTCAAGCAATGCTCATTGATCTCCCAGGTACTTTTATTTATTTATTTATTTTGGGTTTTTGTTTTTATTTGTTTGTTTATTTATTTATTTTTCATCTTTTGAGGTAGGGTCTCACTTTAGGCCAGGCTGACCTGGAATTCACTATGCAGTCTCAGTGTGGCCTCAAACTCACAGCACTCCTCCTACCTCTGCCTCCTGAGTGCTGGGATTAGAGGCCTGTGCCACCATGGCTTCCCAGGTAATCTTTAAGCTATCTGAGCGAAGCCTGTTGAGATCCCCTCCTTCCCTGAAAACTCTGAATTGTCTGTCTGCTGCTGACAGCAATTCTAGGAATACTGGGTAGATTAAAGTTTTTGAGATTCATTCTGTCTCCTCCATGTGCTTGTTAATAAATTAAAAAAAAACCCAAATCCTAAAAGTTAGAAAGCCGTGTTCATGGGAGACTATTACAGAGGTCATTACCTTTCCCCATGTGGAAAAGGTTTCTTTCAAATGCTGCTTCCATTGCTAGACTAAACTCAAGATAAAGATGGATTATGGTGACAAATTCCTAAGAGATGTTCTGCAATTTGCTCATTCAGAATAAGGTGCGGCCATTCACTTAAGAAATCGCCCACTCGGCAGAATGTGCTTCTCTTGCGTCCCTGTAATTTACTGCCTGGTTACAGTTTAATGACAATCTACTCTAGTTCACTGTTCCCAGAAGACCCGCAGGCAGGAAAATCGCTCCAGTCAGATGCATTCTTGTTCTGGATGAAGAAATGAAATCTGGAAGCAGGATCTTGCAAGTGGGCTGTGAGATGACAAGGCAAATAGAGTTTGCAGGTACTTGTGTTGTGGTCAGGGTCCTAAGCCCCAGCCTGCACACCTCCTGGGGGCCACTCTCATCAGCTCTCCCAACTGCTCTCAGCTTACTGCTTGAACATTCACTTGTGTTCATTCTTACTGCCAAGTGCTACAGTATGGCAAGATTTATGATCAATTACATAGTGCTTCTAGAACTTTCCCAACTTCTGAATACCAGAGCTACTAAAGGCACAGTAACTTCACTGTAGCTTTTGTTTATTATTTTCACACAAGCATGTTTTCACTTTGTTAGTAGTGGAAAGTGGGTGTACAGAATCATTGAATTATAATATGCATCTGTGTAGGTGCTTGTTAAAATGTGGGAGTGTTTTTTTGTTTTTTAAATTTATTTTTATGTATTTATTTGAAATAGAGAGGGAGAGAATGGGCACACCAGGGCCTCTAGCCACTGCAAACGAACTCCAGATGCATGTGCCACCATGTGCATCTGGCTTATTGTAGGACCTGGAGAACTGAACCTGGGTCTTTAGGCTTTGCAAGCAGGCTCCTTAACCACTAAGCCATCTCTCAAGCCCAAATGTGTGAGTTTTAATGACTCAGGCATAGATTGATAAACGGGCATTGAGTGATAGCTTGATATACAGCATCTTTGAGAAGTTCCTACTTTTTTTTTTTCGGGGTAGGGTCTCGCTTTAGCCCAGGCTGACTGGGAGTTCACTATGAAGTCTCAGAATGGGCTCGAACTCACATCAGTCTTCCTACCTCTGCCTCCCAAGTGCTGAGATTAAAGGTGTGCATCACCATACCTGGCAGCAACTTCTTTTTTTTTTTTTTTTTCTTTTGTTGTTGTTGTTGTTGTTGTTTTCGAGGTAGGGGCTCACTCTGGTCCAGGCTGACCTGGAATTAACTATGTAGTCTCAGAGTGGCCTCGAACTCACCATGATCCTCCTGCCTCTGCCTCCCGAGCGCTGGGATTAAAGGTGTGTGCCACCACTCCCAGTAGCTTCTTCTTTTTAAACTAAAAAGTCTCCTATGATGTGGCCCACTTAATTTCATATGACTACTGTAAAGTTTAATTTCTCCTTCCATTTAAATATTTCATGATGAGTACTGTTTGTGGGGTAAATCTGCTAACACTACAAGCCTAAACAATTGGGAACTGAAGGTGTGACAAGAACAGTATGGTACATAAACAGATTACGTTATCGAAGCAAGTGATTAAGAATATAGACCCAAGGGCTATAGCTGTAGCTCAGTGGTAGAGCATTTTCTAATCATGCATAAGGCCCTGGGTTTGATCTCCAGGCAACTCTACCACCACTATCATCTGAGTCCTGTTATCTAGTGTCTGGCCTCCTCTGCGGTACTGATGGTCATTGTATGATGTACTCAACCCAATCTTGTGCTGGTTTCCCAGCTGTAAATAGTACCTAGATCTGAGGTTTGTGAAGAGGATACAAAAGATGACCATTCATGGCATGTGGTGGCTATTGTGTAACTTTGGTTATCATTTAATTGTTTTTTTTTTAATTTTTATTGACAACTTCTATACTTACAGACAATAAACCATGATATTTCCCTCCCCTCCCCCCATTCCCCTTCAGAACTCCACTCTCAGCCATATCCCCTCCCTCTCTCTCTTCATTAGTCTCTCTTTTAATTTGAAGCCATCATTTTTTCTCCTATTATGAGGGTCTTGCGAAGGTATTGCTAAGCACTGCAAGGTCATGGATATCAAGTCCAATTTCTGTCTGGACAAGTGTTTTTTTTTTTTTTTTAATTATTTGCAGAGAGAGAAAAATGGGCACACCAGGGCCTCAGCCACTGCAAATGAACTCCAGATACATGTGCCACTTTGTGCATCTGGCTTTACATAGGTACTTGGGAACTGAACTGGGGTCATTAGGCTTTGCAGGCAAGCGCCTTAACCACTGAGCCATCTCTCCTGCTCTCATCTACTTTAATCATTCAATAATTTAGTTTTATACAAAGTCTTATTTTTTTTTATTCCAGTGATCTTTCTTTTATAACACCGCTACTCAGACAAGAAGTAAAACAAAACAAAACAAAACAAAACAAAACAAAAAAACTAACCTGGGGGTTCAACTTATATTTTCCTTGTAAAAAGTTATGCCTATGTGTATTTGTGTTTGTTTCTTTAAATAAGTCTACACTTTAAATAATGGTACAAAAGAATACTTCAAAGAAATGTCTGTCTCCCTCCATTGAGGAAGGCTACCTAGACTACTGTAGGAGCCCCTGAGTACTCCATGCTTAGTCACCAGTCCCTAGCCTGCCACAGCCATCTCCTGGTTGTGGTACTGTTAAGGTCACCAGTGATAAGTAGAAGTTGACAACTTTTCCAGGAAACACCGCAAGAAGTTAGCTTATTATAGGCATTGTTTACACAAGTCACCTGAAGGAGACCCGAGATCTGGCGACTCATTAGTAGTAATGAGGCTCACAACTATCAGCCCTAAGATCAGAAACAGACTTTTCAACCCTGTTATACATTTTCCTAAGGATCAACCAGGTTTTTATCACTGACTACAATTAGCTTTGGGTTGTTTCAGTTTTCAGAAAAACTTACTCTGTTCTGAAACCAAAAAAAGTGCTTCAGCTAAAGGCCAAAATGTAAATGTGTGACAGGTGGCTTTTCCTCCAGGCAAGTGACTCACTGCAGATGTGGTGACAAGCTATCGTTCAGTTTGATATTTGATCACTGAGCTGGATGCGGAACTGCAGCAAATGTGGGGGAATTAGTTAGATAAGCAAGATGAGGGCTAAAATAAAACCCTATTTTTAAAAGTGATCTTACTCCAGCCAAAATTAATGCCTATCAAAATTTGGAAAGAGTGTACTAATAAATTCAACGCATTCTCACAATATTCACTTGATGTCATCTAGTATTTGTGCTTGGAATGGAGACGTGAAGACAGGGAGGGGTTGTTCTTGTCCTTGGGACATTTTCAATCTTTGTTGAGATCGACCTTAAATGCATACTTGTCAAAATAAAGTTATAAGCAAGGTATTACAGGAGCACTGAAATTTAGGGAAATCCTTTGTAGAAATTTAGACACTTAAACGACCATTTCAAGAAAACAGAGAGAGAAGGGAGACTTGAACTCAGAGCCTTGTGTGTGTGAAGCAAATGCTCTCCCCTTTCTAGAATCCTTGGACTAGCATCGCACTTTAGGTAGGAGTGTGATGGATAAATAGATAAGGCTGTTCTTGAAAGTTTACTTGGGAGAGAGCCTGGGGTGTGGATTGGTCTGGGGAATGAATGGACACAGGGAAAGCAATCAGAAAGCATTGTAGAGCCAAAAAAAACGCAATGGCTGGTTTTGAACTAAAATCCCAGAGATGTATTGAGAGATAGTATGTATGGTCTTAGGTGCCAGAGTAAGTGTGAGGAATAGAACTAAGGCTTAGAATGGGCCATGTAATGACTAGGTATATCAACGTAAGAATTAAACTACCCAGCTCTACCATTCTGTGGTGTTGAGCAAGCTTCCTGCACCTCAGGTTTCTCATCTGTAGAATGTGGATACTTGAACCTGCCTCACAGAGAAGTTGTGACATGATTTGATGACAGAGAAGAACAGTGCTTGCCCTGCATTGAAATTTCACAAAGGCTGCATAGAATTTTGTTTCTTACATTAGCTGAGGATAGTATGACATTGTCAATATAAAACCACTTCTTTCACATGGATAGATTTGAAAGGAAGGATCAAGGATTTGTGTTGAAAGCCATTACACCATTTCCTCACTAATTTGTTTCAAGTACTGTAACCATCGTATACCATTAATCAATACTGCTCGTTGTTCTCCCCTTGCTTGTAGTGAATAAAATCCAAGAATAACAAGGATTTCTATTAGATTTTTCCACTTTAATTTTCTGTCAGCTCTATGTTTACATTATTTTAAACATCAAACTTTATTTTCTTATGAAAAATGATACTCCTATGCTTTTCTTCCTTACTCTGTCTGCATCCTCCCCAGCATCAACTTTGATCACTTGTTCAAGGTGGATTCTGCCAGTTTTCCACACCATAGAGTTAGTTTTTCTTCTTTGAATAATAATTACCTGGGGGAGGTATTTTGAGATTATGTTAATCTCCCAACTCTTACAAAAAACTCAAGTTACTCATTTTTTTAATCAGCTTGGACACATAAATTCTGATTTGATCTAACTGATTGATGATTATTTCAGTGCTTAAATTGGCTCTGATTTGGTCAGTTAGGGCCCCTTCTACATGAGGGACATGTGTCCTTTTAACGGGTTCCTGTGCTTTGTCACTTCTGTACTTTTTGAAACAAAAAGATGTTCTAGACTCACCTTGCATTTTCTTCACCAGTTCTAATGTCAGTCATTTTTTACCTCATTTAGGGACTCTGTTTCAGTGGAGAACAGTGTTTTAAAAAACAAGATTTTTGGTAATTGTAACACTTGGGAGGTGGGGATAGGAGATTAGGAATTCAAAGTCATTCTCAACTACACGGAAAGTTCAAGGTCAGCCTGGAATTGTGACCTTGTCAAAAAGAAGAAATGATGGAAGGAAGGAAGGAAGGAAGGAAGGAAGGAAGGAAGGAAGGAAGGAAGGGACAGATTTGGCCTGGGCTCTAGGTGTCATGCTTAGTGGATAAGCTCACATAGGTACATTCACGTATGTAGGCATTTCGAGTCATATTTTTATCTATTTAGACTGCCATGAGGTCAGCCCACTATTTTTTTTTTAAACATTTTATTATTTATTTATTTATTTGAGAGAGAGAGATACAGAAATAGGCAGGTAGAGAGAGAGAGAGAGAGAGAGAGAGAGAATGGGTGCGCCAGGGCCTCCAGCCACTGCAAACGAACTCCAGATGCATGCACCCCCTTGTGCATCTGGCTTATGTGGGTCCTGGAGAATCGAGCCTTGAACCGGGGTCCTTAGGCTTCATAGGCAAGCGTTTAACCACTAAGCCATCTCTCCAGCCCCCAGCCCACTATTTTTGATTGTAACCAGTCTCTGGTTCATTCTGGGTCTCTCTTTCCCTATCTGAACCTCCTTGAGGGATGAGAAACCAGGCTTCCATTATCCTAACGTACTCATTTGCTCATCACCTTCCTGTGTCCATTGGCACCCTTCCCTTTCTTTGCACATGCCCACCAAGGCTCTGATTCCCCACACCCGGGCCCTGTCTCTCCCTACTGCCTTCACAAGTGTCCTCCTCACCTCACTCTGCATCTGATAGACTGTACGTGGGTGCCCTGCTCCCCTTACGTGAGGCCTCCTCATCCTCTCCAGCTCTGACAGCCCTGCCCTCCTTGCTTATTGTGCCTAATATCACTGAATAGTTCCAGAAGACAGGGCAAGCAGCAGCACACACTGGGGGTTTCCTTAAGGGCGCTTTGCTGGTGCTATTTCTGGCACCTTCACTGATGACATTTTACCTGGGTTGACTGCTCAGCACATCTAAACACAGGCTATCAGCAGACACTGCTGCTTGCTTATAGCAGAGCTCTCTGTATCTTTCCCTGCACAACAGGAAGCAGAGCAGTGGGTAACTGGACAGGTCCTGCAAGGAGCCTCAGGTTTCTGGTGATGATTAAGAAGAGGGCTACTTAAGAGTTTCAGAACCTGTTCTAAGAGTCTAACTGGACTCCCATTTCAGACTGACTCCTGTGTGGGGCTGGGTTGGGTTTCTTCAAGGCATTCTCTGTGACTTAGCTATTTCAGCCTTGCTTTCACTGGTTCTGGCGAGCAATATAGAAACATCATCTCTTGAATCAAAAAATAGATGCTGGAATAATAAGGGACACTTGGAAGTTTTGTATGTATCACTGGTATTTTCTTGTTGATACAGGACATCTCAACACCACCATACAGATGCCTTCAAACATGACTGCAATATATAACTATATCTCCTCTACTTTGAAAAATCCAGAAGCAGTCGGCTGTAGATTCCCCAAACCCACCAAGGTAATAACAATGGATGGACATAAACGTTGAAATTTCAGAGCAATGAAGCTTTTCTGGCAGTGGCTTTTTGATGTCAGGAAGACACACACATGCCGTATTACAATTGTAGTCCTGTGAGCTCTTCCTATGCTCTAGCCCGGTTGTCTTCAGAAGAGAGACATTAAAGATACCGCTGGGTCCACTAAAAACCTTGCCTTGCTAATTGTTCCCCAAGTATGCTGTTCTCTTCCTGGCTGTTTCTGTGGTCTATCAGAGTACGAGGCCATTTCATTTAATACAAGAGTTCATGTGACAAAGATAAAAGCTAGAAGCCAAGCTGAAGACGGCATGTGTTGTGGGAATTTTCTGCAAAGAGAATCAGATTAGGGTTTGGTCCTTTCCTCTGACTAGGAAAGGGCAGAGTGTATAAAAGATTTTAAAGCGATTTAGGACAGTCATGGGTATTGAAGTAGACAAGCAGTTTCTCAGTGGTGCTTTGGGGGTACACGGGGCCCTGCAGGTTTCTCAGGGCTGCTTCAGAGGCTCATGGTGGCAGGTTCTAGAGGCTGAGAGAAGAGTCACGAGACAGATGTAAAGGAGACTATGTCCCAGTAATCTCCAGTCTTTCAAATGAATCAGCAGGTCTGTTTTCATATCTATAAGTTGCTCCTGAAACACTTTATTTTTTTTTAAGGCCTTTGTTGTCAGGCATGGTGGTGCATGCCCTTAGTCCCAGGACTAGGGAGGCAGAGGTAGGAAGATCATTGTGGGCTCAAGGCCACCCTGAGACTATATAGTGAATTCCAGGTCAGCCTAGGCTACCAGGAGACCCGATCTCAAAAACAAACAAACAACAAACAAACAAATAACTGGCCTCTTTTAAAAGAAAATAAAACAAGATTAAATCAATTCCAAGCATCGAGAGTTTTAGTTGTTTCCTATGATATTTATATCCCACATGCTGGGTTCCTGTGTCCTTTGAGGTGAGATCAATGTGTAGATCTGGGACTGAAGCTCCTTCCATCTGTGATGAAAGGTAGTGCAGCCTTGTACCGGCGGCTCTGTTGTCTTACATCTTGTTCATACAAGTATGATGATGAGAAGGTTTTGCGTTTCACTAGCTCAGCTCACCCCGCCCCCCCCCCCATGCATTTTTCCTTTGTAAGTGCAGGAGGCTCTTCAGTGTCAGGAGGGAAGCAGCACACTCTCCCCCTTGTTCCCCACCCCCAACCTTGGTTTTCTGTTGCTTTTGTGTTTTCTGTCAGCAGCAGCAGCAGCAGCAGCTGAGAGAGACCTAGTGGGAGGCCCAGATGCCTTTTCTAGTTTCAGAGCTATCTAATCAGGACTAAAAGGAACAAAACCACACCCACAGAGATAGCCGGCCATTTAGTTATCTCCCCAGTCAGTCTGGGGAGCTTTAGAGTTCTTCTAGCACCCATCTTTCAGATGACCTGCTCCACAAACATAGCCCATGCACCTTACTGGTGGTGGACTTCCTTTTCCCTTTCTTGCCTTATCGTCCCCAACCTCCTTGATGGCACACCCTTCATTTAGGACCAACCTTCAGCCTGTTTACCAGTCAACTCTGGAAACACCTTCACAGATACACACAGTGTTGTGCTGCACTAACTTCCCAGGTGTCTCTTAATCTGATCAATTCAGCAATCAGGACTAATCATCGTAAATTAAAAGCAGACAGAATGAAAATGCAAGCCAATAGATGCAAATGAAAGCCTATTGCCTATTGTCAATCTTTCAGGAACAGTTTGCTGTCCTGGTAATGGGAAAGATGTAATCTCAGAATGAAACACTAGTCTGTGAATCTAGTAATAAATCTAACAATGTTCTACTAAACAGTTTACCAGGTGTCTTTACATGGCTCATAGTCCATGCACAGGTGAAAATGACGTGCTCTTGATGACTGGCCTTCTGATGGTGTTGATAAGATTATCTCTACTGTTCCTCTGGAGGAAATTTTTTCCCTTCCCTTCCCTTCCCTTCCCTTCCCTTCCCTTCCCTTCCCTTCCCTTCCCTTCCCTTCCCTTCCCTTCCCTTCCCTTCCCTTCCCTTCCCTTCCCTTCCCTTCCCTTCCCTTCCCTTCCCTTCCCTTCCCTTCCCTCCCTCCCCTCCCCCCTCCCCTCCCCTCCCCTCCCCTCCTCCCCTCCCTCCTTCCTTCCTTTCTTCCTTTCTTTTTCTTTTTGAGGTAGGGTCTCACTCTAGCTCAGGCTGACTTGGAATTCACTATGTAGTCTCAGGGTGGCCTCAAACTCACAGCTCCTCCTACCTCTGCCTCCCAAATACTGGGATTAAAGTCATGCACCACCACACCTGACTTTTTTTTTTTTTTTTCATCCTAGCAACAGACAACTGTAGAACTGCTTAGGAGCCAGGCTGGCTGGGCCACTTTCTAGCTTGCTCATTATGCAGGCTTCGGTTTCTTCTTGAATGAAACCATCCTTCCTCAGTGACCTTTCAGCTCAGACCTGCTGTTCATGCAGGGCCTGGGTGGTTTTCCATAGCAAGTTCTTAACATTTCTCCTAAGTGCAGGATATTAGATCTGAAAGTTCCCCTAAGAATCAAGTTCTTCCATGTTTTATAGATGAGAAAACAGAAGCTAAGCGAGATAGATAGTTGCCCACAGTGGTACAGGAGGACTAGAACTGAACTTCCTGGACGTCAGGCGAGCAATCCCTTGCTCCTGGAACTTCCCCTGCTGCCCTGTCACTTCTCAGTCAGCTTCCTTTCTCCTGGAGCAGCCTTGCTCTGGGACATTGTCCTGTCCTTATTTGAAATCTCTTGGCTAACTGGGTCCTGGCTTTCTTCCACATTCTGTATGCTGGCCCATTCTCTTATAAAGCTGCTTGCTTTCGGGACAGAGATTTCCCCAAATTCCTCCTGGTGAAGCTTGATACCAATTAATCAATAGGGGCTGAATTTTCCGAATAGTCTTAGAAACCTCTTTCTGGTAGAACCAATTGAGAAGAAAATTCACAATTGCTTGAATAGAATGAGTTAAAAATTACAGAATTCTATCATTTGCAGAAGTTTTTCAAATTATTTTTATCATACTTGAAATTTCATCAGTTGGTTAGGGTTTTTGTGAATTTTCCTCAGATAACACAAAGTTATCTGAGTTTCAGAGCATTTTTCTAGTAGCACAGATTAATTTACTTCAGTCAATTATAAAAAATGAAAAGAGAAAAATCCACACCACTCCCACCCCCGTCAGAATAGCAGCACAAACCTGAATGCAAATTCATAGGTCTGTTTCCTCCCATGTGGCAGCCCGTGTTGTAGTCAGGACTTGGAACAGGGACAGCTGTTTAGCTGTTTTACTTCAGCAAACCTCTGACCCCATCAGCTATCCCTTCTCTGTCACAGAAAGTAAAGGCAGCCAACTAAGAACTTTCTCAGCTGACCCTCCAACAAATCTCTTCCAAGTGTGTTCACCTGCAATTTCCCTTCCCTCGTGCTGAAGCCCATGGGGATCCCAAACCTCTTCAACCATAACTGTTCTAGGGAGGATATTCTCTCTTCACTCCACACCTTTGATTCTTATTGTTTCATCTTCATCTTTTCCACTGGACCTGTCCTTGTAAGCATTCAGTTCACCTTTGCAACATAAATACTAACCTCAGTCCCACATGCTGACTGACTCAACTTTACTTCAGTTACAGATCTGAAAAGGTAATACCCCAAATCCAAATTTAAATCTATTGTCATACACTTTTGCTCCCACAAATCTGTTAAAACCACTCTCAGCATGGGGAGACGGTTCACCGGTTAAAGGCACTTGCTAGCAAAGTCTGTGAGCCTGGGTTAAATTTATTGTACCCATGTAAAGCCAAGATGCACAAAGTGGTGCATGTATCTGGAGTTTGTTTGCAGAGGCAAGAGGCCTTGGCCTGCCCCCAACCTCTCTGTCTCATAAATAAATAAAAATAATATATTTTTATTTAAAAAAATAAAAATTTCTTGGCTGGAAAGATGGCTTAGCATATAAGGTACTTGCCTACAAAGCCCAAGAACCTGTGTTCAACTCCTCAGTACCCATGAAGCTAGATGCACAAAATGGCACATGTGTCTGGAGTTTGTTTGTAGTAGCTAGAGGCCCTGGCATATCTATTCTCTATCTGCCTCATTGGCTTTCTTTCTGTCAAATAAATAAATAAAATATTTTAAAAGATAAATAAAAATTTCCCAGTGAATTTCTGGTGGCTAAATATAATCAATATCTTTCAATTTTGATTTTTAAAAATCTTCTGGTAGAAACCTTTTTAGTCGATTGTGTTAGTTTTGCTGACTTCTATATCCCCTGGATCCAACATTTTAAAGTGCTTGATGGAGTTTCTGCCACATTCCCCCTCCCCCTGCCTTTTTGTGTGCTAGGAATTGAACCCAAGGCCTTGTGCATGCAAAGCAAGTGCTGCATCACTAAACTTCATGCCCAGCCTCCTGGCACAGAACACTTTGGTGGAAAAATTGAAGTGGAAAATAACATGGGTGTGAAATGGTGAAGGCTTTAAATGCTAGTGTGGGTGAGTGGTTTCTATTATGTAGACAATGATGGTCTTTCTTAAAGGATCTTTGAGCTGAGGAGCAGCATTGTCACATTCTTTTGGGATCTAAGCACTCGCGGTCCATCATCACAATCGACCTGGACATTTGTTACATGGAAAACTCTTTAGTTCCACCCCTGACCGACTGATCAAGAATCTCTGGAGCCAAGGCTCAATTGGATGAAACTCAGAATGTAGAGAATTACTGGTGTGAAGAAGGAACAGAGTCAGAGCAATATAGGTTATCAATGGCCCATGCTAGCTGGGGAGCTAGAGTGGAGAGTAAGGCATGGGGAAAGAAGGTGTGGTCATCAGTTACTGGAAGAGGGGCTTAAGCATTTTATATCTTACTCTTAGTGGACATGCACTTCTGATACTTTATCTGCTGTCTGTCATGCATCCATCCCACAGATGCTTACTGGGCTGGGAGTCATTTGTTACTACTGAGGAGAACACAGGCCAACCTCTCTGATCTCTGGTTCCATTGGGCCAACCTTTCCAGAACCTAATAGCTGGAAGTCAAACACTTTTCAGTTTCTAGTGGCAGAAAGTGAGAGGTTCTCTAAGGTCATCTCTCCTGTGAACCAGCTACAATCTTAATGCTCAAAATAACATATGAGTTACCAAATATTTAATTTTTCTAAGAATTTTCTTGTCAGTTTTAGCTGACCCAACAAGTTCTGAGCCATAGTTTAGATATATTCAGTAGCTCTCACCAGTATACTTTTAAAAAGCAATTGCATAAGATCTCAGAGTAGCTATGACAGCACTGAACTCCAGCCAGACTAGAGATACAAGTAGCAGAACTCTCTTGCAAGCTGGTGAAAGCCAAATAGTTGATTTATGCTGAAAAGAATTTAATCAATGTAAAAATTCCATCCTGAAGGCTTGACAGCCCAAGCAGGAACAAAGGGGATTAATCAGTGACTAGACTCACACTCACAGATGCCACTTGTACTCACTGGGATAGGAATGCTGTCCCTATTGAAGACAGCAACACTCTAAAAATGAAGCCTCTTTAACCACAGCCTTTGCTTCAGCAGTTAGGGTGGGTGTCCCAGAAATAAAGGAGGGCTGGGAGAGCAACATTTTGCAACCTAGAGGTGAAGTTTGGTGGCCTGTGCCGGGAATGAGATTTTGATGGAGAGATGGCTTAGCCATTAAGGCGCTTGCCTGAGAAGCCTTAAGGACCCAGGTTCGATTCCCCAGTACTCATCAGATGCCCAAGGTGGAGTGTGCATCTGGAGTTCTTTGCAGTGGCTAGAGGCTCAGGTGCACCCATATTCTCTCACTCTCTCTCTCTCTCTGCCTCTATCTCTCTTAAATAAATAAAATATTTTAAAAATCCAGTGATGTAAATTTTGTATTTTCAAGATAGAAGAGACCAACACATCATTTAGATCAGACTGTAGAAATAAACTTTTAGAAGCTCTTTTTACAATTTGGAATATTAATGGATTGCATAAAGAGGATCTGGTTCTACCTACAGCTCCTCCTCCCTTTTGGGGGGCGGGGTTTTGAGGTAGGGTCTCATTCTGACCCAAGCTGACCTGGAATTAACTATGTAGGCTCAGGGTGGCCTGGAACTCACAGCGATCCTTTTACCTCAGTCTCCCAAGTGCTGGGATTAAAGGTGTGCACCACCACCTCCCGTTTTCTCCAACCCTCTCAACCCTACTGACCAGCCTCTCAGACATTTACAAAGAACTCTGAATCCTACCAGTAACAATGGAAAAAAAAAGGGGGGCTGAAGAGATGGCTTAGTGATTAAGGCCTGGGAAGCCAAAAGACTCAGGTTCCATTTCCCAGTACCCACATAAGCCAGATGCACAAGGTGTCAGGTGAGTCTGGAGTTTGTTTGCAGTGGCTAGAAGCCCTGGCCTGCCCATTCTCTCTCTGTCTGTCTCTCTTTTCTCAATCTCTCTCTGCTTGCAAATAAATAAATAAATTTAAGGAAACAAGGAAAACAAATCATTTTAAATAGTTTGAAAATTCTCAAGAAGTTTGGGGAATTTAGTGCAAAGAAAAGTCAGTTTCCCCTAAAACTTCATTTGTGGCTGAGTATTCTTCTCTTCTCCACACCTTTCCAAACCCAGCTCTTGGCTCCTTTTCCTCTTCTGCTGAAGTACAGTGAGAGACTGTTTGATTTGGAAGAGACATTCAAGGACAACTAGGATTCTCCTAGCTCATTAAAGGTTTCACTGCTCAAAGATTCCTTAATACATAGTCTACTTCTGATCTTTGAACAAATGTCTTTGTTTCCTAGTTTTAAAGTATTACCATGATAGCACTTGTCCTTATCTGTTGAACTGATGGACAAAGACTTAAAGGCATGTGCAAAAATAAATCCTCTTTTGCAACCCAGAGCTCATTGTTAAGTATGAGTTTTGATACATATAAGAAGGAATATGGTAAAAAAAATTACCATGAAATGTAAAAATTACTTTAAAAATCATTGATGAAACACAGATAATTTGTTATTAATAATGCGAGCCATAAATGATCCAGGATACTTCATTGTTTTCTTATATTAAGTATTTTTTGAAAAGCTAGTTTAAATATAAGCCTAAGTTTTATTATTAGTTCAACCTGGAAAATAAAACTCAAATGTTCATGAATAAACAGGTATGACTAAATAAATAATAATAGCAATAAAAAGGCAATGAACTGTTGATCCCTGAACTAACATGAATGAACTTAAAAGCACCCAGTTCAGTGGGCAAAAGTCAGAGAGAAATGAGTACTCATGATGTGAATGGGTATAATTTCTAAAGCAAGCACATGTGAATTACAGTAATAGAGATCACAAGAGTGGGTGACAGATGGTTGTGATGAGCCTGGAAAGGGGGCCAAAGAAGCCTTAAAACCCGTGTATATACCCCAGGCCTTCCATCCCAATTCAATACATTAAGTAAACTGCACATACATCCAGCAAGTCCCAAGAATCTTAGTTCATGCTTCTGCACTTTTGGGAAAAAGGAAGTATTATCAAAGATAATATGTGATTTTGACAAGAAATTGAGATAAGGTGTCACAATATAAGACAATTTTATTTTGTGGTGCCAGGGAAGCACTCCTTACTGCATTACATCCCCAGGTAAGTTAATCCCCAGAATATGCAAAACCAAACTCTTTATTTTTGATTTTCAAAAACCTTAATAATACCAAAGTTTCCACGTACGTGGAAGAGCTGGGTAGAAACCATGCACAGGACACGATTCTATAAACACAGGAGAAATTTCAGACGTGGTGGCCTCATAGTATTCAGTGGTCACCCATGTGGCAGGGCACAGCCTGCCAGTCACCCATGTGGTGGGCACTCATTTTCTACATTTGGAAACAGATCTTTTAAAGCAATAAACGGGGGCTTGTGACGGTTTGGCTAGTCAGTTGGCCATAGAACCTGCCCTGCCAGAGCTCTTGGGCACAGGGCACTTGGCAACCTGCACAAATTACAGTAAGCCTGCCTGAGTCTGCTGGGTCAGGAGCTGTGTGCTCAGTTATTCTGCACCATTCCCACACATCTTTGAGGGAGACCATCTTGGTGCTTTCCTTGGAAGAGTTCCCAATGGCAACAGGCAGGTTATACACAAGGGTTACCAACCATTCTCTTGTCCACAGGCTGGAGACTGGGTTGGGCCCTTTATAGATGACCTCACTCCTCAGAAAGGTAGAGGATAAACGATTATGCTATCATCAAAGAAGAAAGAGACTCGAGTGAACCATCTTTCTCAAAGGTACTGCAGTGATTCAGTCTCAGCTCTGGCCTCAAAGCCTGTTGTCCAAATCTAGACAGCCAGCTGATGAGATTAGCAGCAAGGTTGTCAGTCAGGGACATGGCTGCCAGCCTGTGAGGCTGAAACTAGCATGATTCAGTGTCATCCAAGAGGGCTACAACGAGCAGCTTCCTGGTTCTACCTCCTCCTCCTCCTCTGTCTGAGTCTGAGCTCCTAGTCAATCAAGGTTCTCCAAATACACTTGAACTGGGCAGTGATCTGTATCAGATGACTAAATTATAAAGGCCTTTTCCAAACTGCCATGTGGATAACCCTGTTAACCTCAGAACTCATCCTAACTGGGAGTTGGGGGTTCTCTCCACATTCTGGGTTTTTTTCTGTTTTCTTTTCCCCAAATTAAATCTTTTTGTTGTTGTTGTGTGTATGCTTTTTCCAGATAGGGTCTCACTCTAGCCCAGGCTGACTTGGAATTCACTATGTAGTCTCAGGGTGGCCTCGAACTTAAAATGATCCTCCTACTTCTGTCTTCCAGGTGCTGGGATTAAGGGCGTAGATTACCATGCCCGGCTTAAATCTTTCTTAAATTTGCTCTCCATGTCTGTGTTTTCCAATTCTTAATCATAGACAAGAACTTGAAGGCCACCAGCTTGGAGGGTTAACAGCCACTGGCTTGAGGAACTGTAAGCCTATTTTCTGCCTACAACTCTCTTCCAGAAACGTTTTATCTCTTTCTTATGGTACAGGAAGCCTAAAATTATAATCTGTGGTTAGGTAAGGAACTGTCCCTTTGGGCCCATGCTGGCTTTTTAAGGATCCACTGTTGAATGAAATAGCCACAGAAAGTAGACAGTTTGAAGCAAGCTTCGAGCTCTGCAAGGTCAAGTTCTTGTCCTGGAAGGGGAAAAAAATTACCATCCTGGACCACAAGACAATTCACAAGGCTGGTGACATAGAGATACAACCAGATTTATTAAAACAGGAAACAGCAGACGTTACTACAAGCGGGAAAATGCGCTCTGAGATGGGAGGGAACCTTGGAGCCGGGGCTTGTCTGAAGGGCTGAGTTGGGGGTATAAGTCTGTTGGGACTGGAACTGTCCACAGGCAGGGTGTCACAGTCTGATTGTCTATGTGACAGTTTCTCAGGAGTAACTGAAAACCTTTGTGTTGGGGAAGGAATGAAGCAAGCTGACCATAGAAGCAGCCAATTTCAACTGCAACAGTTGACCACATTTTGTGTGTGTTAGGTCAGTTCTGGCTGAACTTTTGCCTCAGCTGCCCCTCACTTTTCTTTCTCTCCCTCAATTGATGGTCTTTAACTCTTTCAGGGCACAGCTGCCTCTCTGTCAATGCCTCTATAGATCCCAGTGCTTATTCACATACTGGCTCCTGGGTCAGCAGGATAGGACCCCCCTCTAACATCATGCAGAATCTTGAAAAGGCCAACTCAGCTGCTTTTCATAATGTACAATACGGAGGGGGTCTTATAAAGTGGACAATCCTGAGTCCAACTGCATTGCAAGCATGTCAGACCATGTAAAGGACTAAGTGGATTTGGTAGCAGGGGCATCGGCTGGCTAAGGTAACAAGACTACCAGGATCTCAAATAACTGTTTATAGGATTCCTTATCCTGCATTTTTTGCCTCATGAAAATGCTGAGTACATACACATCAATTTATGTCCAGTAGAGAAGTAGTTTCTCTTCATCAGTAAATTCCAAATTACCTCCAAATTCTGGAATTTGAGAACCTCAGTATCTTTTAGGTTTTCTGTGTATACAAGCCATCCACATACTCCAAGGTGAGGTTGGACATGTATTTACTTTGGGCAGAACCAGCTGAGTGACATGGCTGGGAGACAGCAAGCAGGTCATTGAGCAGAAGCCCCTTTATCTGACATCCAGCCCATCTTACTGATAACTGGAGACTCTCTTTTGTAAGAGCCAAATATACAGTTTATCTTAATGTAATTGTCACAATATTTTTACAAGTCTTTCCATAATATAATCTTCTGTGGCAATCTCTGGCTGGTGAAAGGTTGTCCCAGAACTCATTATATAATATTAAGTGATGCAACCAGGAGTGAATTCTGTCTGCCTCACATCACATGCCAAGTAACAATCAATGCAGGGTATAGCTGGACAACATTAATCAGATACCAGTTGAACATGGACTTTCCAATGTCTTGAGTTCCATTAAAACAGGATGACAGGGCAGCTGTTTCCCTCATAAAAAACACTGACCACTCTTCCAGTGTTGAAAGGGCATGCTCACTTAAATCTGTCTTCTGATGTCAAAAGACCTCAGTTAAATATTTCTATTTAATCTTCACAGGATTCTCTTGCATGGAAATGTAAGACAATACAGGGTAGCTGCTTACAAAGCTTTGCTGGCATCCCCATTATCTGCTGTGGGGGAAAATGGTCCAGTACCCCGTGTCTGTCATCCAGTTTCAGATGAGGTCTGAGCACAGCCTGAACATCCCTTATGATCTTTTCACTTTTCTGGGTCACTGGGTAGCAGGATTATGGTTGAGGACCTCCCCAACACCTCCTAGCTTGGGCAGGGTATTTGAAAGGCAGGAGCCCAGCCTGGTGCCCTTCCAGTCTGAGGGGCCCGCACTATAGCTGCCCCCACACTCCCTGCCCTTTGCATCTTGCAGGCTCCCAAAGCCCTCAACAACAGGACTGCTGGGACCAGGCCTTGCAGACCTGCAGGGTGAGTCTCAGCTCTTCAAATGCTTAATTTATAGGCCATATGGATCAAAACACATTCAAAAGGGTACTCTTAAAACCATCCAATGAAACTAGCAGGTAACAAAATATTTATTTTATTATTGTAAAATTAAAAAATAGATAAGCTATATATAGTTATAGATTCAAAGCAGAATACAAATATATGAATTATTGCAGTTTTCAAAGAAAATATAACAAAGTCTGAATAAACTTTTTGAAACAACAGTTTCAAACTTAACTGTACAGCAGTTTCATTTACATTTTCTAAATGTCAGCACAATTTTGAAATGTACTTCTAACACCAGAGATTAAAATTCAATGACCACAGCATACCCTTATCAGATTTACAGCAAGGTTAACACAACACACACACACACTTTCTCTCTCTTAATAAAAGTAGGAATGATATTCAACAGAGGTCACTACCAAACATTTTTTAAACTGCCAGTTTTGGAGGCAGTAGGATGGGGAAATAAAATCAAAGAACAGTATATTCCATTAGAAAGGCTTAAGGAAGTAAGGAATGAACAGATGCACCTGGTCTAAGTTCATCTAACACTCTCGTATGGAATATACTCATCTCCATGTTTTTAAATTTATTTTTGCTTCACTTTGGTAGTATTAATCGTGAAATAATTCCAAGCTACTAAAATGCATTATAGTAATGCAGATTCACTAACAGTAACACTGACAGTGTATGTGACAAAGTAGGTGTTAATAAAAACTTAATGCTACAGACTTGCATAACAGGGTCCACATCAAGGTCATGTAGCTGAAGTTTCTCAGCAGGTTAGCAAATGTGAAAGTACAGAATCTAAGTGAAAGATGCTGAGAGGCACAGAGCCTTGCTGTCTGTCCCACGCGCAGCCTAATGGCCTTCTCCTTCCTGCCATGTTCCTTCTATCTCAGTAAATAGACTCCTCTCTACCATCACCACTGAACGTGGCAAGAACATGTTGTTTAGTCGGGTTTTCTCCCTTAATGATTTTCACCTCACATTTCCTTCAATAAACATTTACGAATCTAATCATGTACAGAAATGAAATCAATTATCTTTGCTTTAAAGTCTTATTTAAACAAAAAGGATTTAAAAAGTATTTTGTAAAATATTAAAATTTTTTAGTAAGTACTGAAAATAGTTAAAAGTCCTTAGCATAAGCAAAATTAACTGGCAAGTCACAAAAAAATAACAAGAGAAATTACACTGCACCACTTAACACTGTTCATCGACACGTAAACCTACTTTTTTTATGGTTATGAACCTCAACCTCCTATTAGCTACACAAATAATTTAACCTCTAAAAATTCCTACTTCAGTTTAGAGCATATACATTTTGTGTTACATATTACAATGTTAACAATGAAGGCAGAGTTCTCTTACAATGAAACAAAACTCAAACTGGTAAATACTAACACAAATGTATCAAAAAAATTAATTAAAAAAATTAGTAACAACTAATAAACTTCAACTGTGTAAACATCAAGGTAAATATTATATAAACAAACCAACAACCATTTTCAATGGCAAAGAACATGGTAAAACATAAAACCAAGAAATAACTTGTCTATCACAATGACAGTAAAATATATCATAACTATATTTCTGAAATTACAACACAAACTAGAGATTTTAAAAATAACCCTTAAGTATTTATCTAAATGGGCACTTTATGGTGAAATGGACACATTTCTTTAAACTCTAAGCACTGCTCTTTACTCCAAAACTTTGTGCATATAAAATTATATAACTGATCAAAATGTCACTCAGCTGCTCAACCATCTAGCATTGATGTTTCCAGCAAATGCTCTTTCCAAAGGACTAACTTAGCTATTAACACGAGGATTAAAGGATAAGATGAAAATCTCAAGGAGAACATTTTAAGATTGGACAATTAAAAAACTTTAATTAAAAAAACCTTTAATTAAGCCAGGAATGGTAGTACATATCTGTAATCCCAAGGCTGGTTATATAATAGCATACTAAAACTTCAATCTTTAAAGACAGAAATTATATAATAAAAATTAGTTTTAAGCTGGGCATGGTGGAGCATGCCTTTAATCCCAGCTCTTGGGAGGCAGAGGTATGAAGACTGCCGAGAGTTCAAGGCCACCCTGAGACTACATAGTGAATTCCAGGTCAGCCGGAGCCAGAATGAGACCCTGCCTAGAAAAACAAAACAAAACAACAAAAAAAATTTGACTTCTCATTTATTTTTTAAAAAATCTTAACTTTTCTAACTTTGAAATATAACATAGAAAAAAATTATTTCAATCCCCTTAATCATGCAAGTGCTGAAAATGTTACTGATGGATCACTAGCATGAGATTTTCTTTCAATGTTTCTCAAAATGCACTGGCAACTGTACCAAATATGGACAAGCCAAGTGTGGAAACTAGTATTTGTGACAGCTTATGTTCTCTGAACTTAGAACCTTACTGTGTGTGTCCATCCTTATTTTTTATAACAATGATTCAATCAAGAAAGTTTATGAAGCTAGTGTGGTGGTGTGCATGTCTAATCCCAGCCCTGGGAAGGACTCTCCTCCAGAGGCACAGGTGTGAGGTTAGCCACTCAGCCAGGGCTACATAGCAGGACCTTGTCTGGATGGGGGAAGAGAAGCCTATTGAATGTTTAACAGGTATTTGGAAAAACTGCATGCAATACAAAATTCATCAATAAAAAATATTTTTTAGCCTAAAACTTCATCTGAACCCTAGTGTGAGAGCCAGCACCACAAAGGACTTTAGCAGCACCTTTCCTGTGACATTTGAGAAGGAACAGCTAAATGGAATAATGAAGACCTTAGTACATGGTATAATCCCATTCAAGTTATTTCAAAGTCATTAGCAAAGCTACGTGTTGCCAGAAAACTCTTTAATGAGGCAAGCAAGTATTTTCTTTGCATAACACTGCTGTACTGCAGACTGCACCATATGGCTCAGTCTGGAAACATACTACTACTGATATCAAATGCAGCATGCCCTACATGTCCACAACTGTCCTTAAACCATCTAAACAGAAGGCCACATATGTGTAACCACACTGGCTGCTAACATTCTTAATCAATCATGCAAAAAAGAGAATAAAGTCAATCTCGAAAATGTAACATAACCATAACTACTGAACACTATAATAATTACTAGCATAATTAGGACCTATCTTTATCCAACCTGTAAATCTGGATACTTCTATATTGCACACATCACATTAAAGCTTATCAAAACTGAGGCAGTGACTTTATCTCCACTCCTCTGGACTTTTAAATGACTAAAACAACTGAGAGAAATTGAAAGCATTTTCAAAAGTTCCCTCTGAAAAACTTGACAGTTAAATTTTATTTCAAGGAGAAACAAACAAACAAACAAAATCAATGAAATATCAACTAATACCCATAGGCCAATTTAATACAATTTAGTGTTAGAAAAAGTTGCTTTCAATTAGAATGAAACATTGCTTTGCTTAATCAAATACTGTTTACTTTCAAAACTACCATATCACCCAAGCCAACATAGACTGCCAAATTTAAGGCAGAAATTATTTATATCTTTATGCAGGAAGCTGCCAAGTTAATGGTCTTATCTGCAGATTCTTCCATGCAAAGGACCTACTGCATAAGTACATCTTCAGTTAAAAACAAAACTTAGAGCCCATCTTAATTTTGCATTGGTAAAATGCATTATTAACCCATCTAGCTTCGTGAGACAATTTATTAGTGAAGAGTTCTTTGGAAACCCAAGTAGCTTGTAAGAGTAGCCTTTAAACATGGGCTTATTTCACTGAATGAAGACTTTTGTTTTTCTTTTGTCAAGCAATCTTCCCTTTACATTCTAAAACTTAGAAAAAATGCCTTACAATGTTTTTTTGAACATGAATGAAAGCAAAATGAAAATGAAGAAGATGCATTTATTTTTATTGCAACAAACTGACATAAAATGAGGCTAGTATTTTTTTTCTCAGTTTGTTCAGATTGCTTTTGTTAAAAAATGATCATGTCATTTATTTACTTGGATATTTATGTTAAAAATTATTTCTCTTTACTATATTATTAAAGTTCTATTTCTACTCCAAAATACACTTATCTTTGGAAAGACAAAGTTATAAAACTCTGTACTAAGAGTAAAATGCAGTGCTATGAAACATGAATGAACACATTCATACACACTGTAAATACACATAGCCATTCAAACACAATTATAAAGAGAATTAGAAATACCTAAAATATCAATTTCATATATAAAAATTTATACCAAAATATTCTGCATAAATTAGGGGCTGTATTAGGAATTCTACTTCCCTCTTAAAAATTATCTTTAGAAGGTCAGACTAATATAAGGAGCTTGTTAAACTATTGTTTTGACATTTGAATTACATTAAAATGTTCATAAAAACACTGAATTATTTATATAAGTAGTCACATATGGCAAAAGTTAGGGAGGAACATTTAGTAACTAAAAAATGATTCCCAAAATGAAGCCAAATGAGTAACCCTAGAGGCCTGGAATAATCTGCTTTATTAGAGAAAGATGTTAAATATTATCTTATGCTTTGCAAACATAATGACCATGAAACATGAACCATGACTTTCTTCAACCTTTTTCTAAGTATACATGCTTGCTTGGCAGACCAATGGGGGGGAGCACACGAAAGGCATCGGTCCTGCTCAGTTGCTTATGGGGAGGTGTGACTTCATTCCTGCCCGTCCTACTTGTAGACACGGTAACTTGGAGTGGTTCTTGTGAAGCTGCTCAATGGCCACGTGACGGACATGGAGCTCTGAGGCCAGAGAATCCTTTTCTTGCACTTGGAGTGTTAACTCTTCAAAAACTTCTGCAAATATTTAAAAAGCAGTTTCATTTTTTGGCATGCACAAAGATAAGCCTAACATCTATGTATTTTAAGTAACTACAAGTACCCTTACTGAAATAAAGTCAATGGGCAAATTTTAGGAACAAAACTGATTTGAGCCAGGCGTGGTGGCGCATGCCTTAAATCCCAGTATACGGGAGGTAGAGGTAGGAGGATCGCCATGAGTTCGAGGCTACCCTGAGACAACATAGTGAATTCCAGGTCAGCCTGAGCTAGAGCGAGACCCTACCTCGAAACACCAAAACAAAAAACAAAACAAAACAAAAAAACAAACAACAACAACAAAAAAAAAACCTCTGATTTGACACCAAGGAAATAGTTGTTTTCCTCTAAGCCTATCAGTTCTGATCACCCGATCACACTCTATGGACAACTGGAATGTACTCATTCTCAGCATAAATAGTGGTTACTTCCACAGCTGAACCAGTCCTCAGTTACAATCTCTAGGGAGGTTCAATCAATGTTTAATATGGCATATGGATAAAATGTGTTCATCTGGGTCTGGAAACTCCAAGCTGCTTTGTAATCACATTACTTGGATTTTCAAATTCTTTCCTCCTATACCATTTTATGCTTTAAAAGCAAGTAATTTCAATCTTCTGTTTCATTGTTCCTTCATGGGTAAGACCAATAATGATAGTAAAAGCCTTACAGAAACACTGTAAAATTAAATTAGGTTTTACTTGTAATATACATAGGTAAGTACTTAATACATGCAATGTTTTACAAAGTCTATATGCCCAAGAAAGAATCTAGTAGATTTCATTTAAAAGACAGAATCCTTGATCTGTTCCTGACTAGATGTGTAATCTATGTAAGAAACTTAAAGGTCTCCAAAGCAATTAATTTCTTCACCTAGATAGGAATAAATGATAAAAGTCAACTGGGGGAATCTGAACATTAACTGTTAGTGTTAATAAATATCATATTTTAAATTTTTTTGAGGCAGGTCATGTAGCCCAGGTTTACCTCAAACTTGATATGTGGCCAAGGATGACCTTGAACTTCTGATCCTCCTGCCTCCACTTCCTAAATGCTGGGATTACAGCTGTGCACCACCATGCTTAGTTTATACAGTGCCAAGGATCAAACCCGGGGCTTCATATGCTAAGCAAGCACTCTATCAACTGATCTATACCCCCAGCCTCTTGACATCTTTCTGAGAAAATCCTGAATTACTCATGGACAAAATAGTAAATTGTCAGGAATGTTTCAAAATAACCCCTCCAGGGGTTGAGGGTGGGGCAAATGGAGTGGGAACAAGTAGAGAAGAAAAGGAAGATGTGTCAGAGTAACAGTTGAAGATGGGAAGAGATTTGCTACATTGGCCTCACAGCTTTTTCTGTTTGAAACTGTTCACAAGAATAAAACAAAACAAAAGCCAGGCCTGAAGACGTTCTGGACAGCATACCCCAGGGTGCCTGATGCAATGGTGCGCGACGAATTAAGTGTTGCTATGAGGGTAGAGATAAACTGCATTCTCCATTTTTACTTAGGTTAGAAATGCCCATTATTTTTCTTGAAGGTCAGAAAGGTATTGGTTATTCTCTTTGCTTTGGAAACCCCAACAGGTTTGATTATCTAATTTTCAAATGTAAATGCTGTGAAGCTAATAGTTTTCAATCACAGGGCAATTTCTGCTTCAAAGTTTTCACAAATAGAAAAAAAGCACTGAGGGTTGGGGAGATGGCTCAGTTGGAAAAGGAATCTTCTAACAAGCAGAAGGACCAAGTTTGGTTCCCAAAACCCACGTCAAAAAAGTCAGGCATGGTGGAGCACATTTGTAATTCTAGTGCTGGGGAGATGGAGACAGGCAGTTCCCTGGTGCTTGCTGGACAGCTTACATAGCACATTTGGAGAGTTCCAAGTTAGTGAGAGACTGTCTCAAAAACGGGGAGACAGGGCTGGAGAGATGGCTTAGCGGTTAAGGCGCCTGCCTCCTAAGCCTAAGAACGCTGGTTCCAATCTCCAGGTCCCAGGTTTAGCCAGATGCAAAGTGACACAAGGGCGTAATGCCGCACTTGACCACAAGGGGGTGCACACATCTGGATTTCGTTCACAGCAGCTGAGACACTGCTGGCGTGCCCATCTCTATCTGTATTTCTCTCCCTCTCTCTCTCTCTAGAAAAAAAAAGGGAGGGGGGAGACAGTCCTTGAGGAGGAATGTCATCTGAAGTTGTCCTCTGGCCTCCACACACACACACACATACCCACCCATACACACACACTTCTTTACCCTGGATTTGCTGTTGGAGTTTTGCATTCAATTGTTCTACTTCACCAAGACTCATCAGGTTCACTGAAACATGAAAATATATTGTCTGTTATTACAACAACCTATTTTAAAAATTGGAGTTATCTGCCAATACAACATTCAAGCAGTACTCTAGGATTCAATCATCATTTCCCAGTGTGGAGTTTTCAAATCCTGACTTATACAAAATACACTTCATATCACTACCACTAACACCTCCATCCTCCACAGTAAACAAAATTTACCAAAAAAATACTTAGTAATGGGTCAGCTGGATTCTGGCATATTTCAGTGTTATTCATTTGTTTTGGTTTTTCTAGGTAGGAATTCACTATGTACTCTCAGGGTGGCCTCGAGCCTTACTACCTTACTGTGATCCTCCTACCTCTGCCTTCCAAGTTCTGGGATTAAAGGCATGTGCCACCACGCCCAGCTGTTGGGTATTTTTTTTTTTTTGATTTGTATTTCAGTTTTCTAAAATTATTAGTCACTACTCATTCAAACTGACTTCAATTCAGCATTATATAATTCATGACCTGCAGTCTAAAAATACTATGTTTAAAATACTATAAAAAGTGTCTGAAAAATCAACTTGTCCATTTAGTTAAATCACCTTAGATAATTCATTCCAGCTCTACATCACTTGATTTAAAACCAATAAAAACTGCCTCAGTTTCTGTTGAGTTTCTATAGTATACAGATAAAATAAGTTACTCTAATTTTTTGCATGTGTGGTGTGCGTGTGCATGTGAGCGAATGTGTACTTGGAGGCATGTGTATGTCTGTATATGTGTGGAGTGCATACATGTGTACATGTTTGTATGCACGTGTGGGCGTGTATACATACAAGTGAAAGTAAAAGGCCAATGCAGCTGTCCTCCTCAGTCTTTCTCCACTTTCACTTTTGCAACAGGATCTCACTGAGGTCGGAACTCCATGATCTGGCTAGACTCCTGACCCCCTTCCTGGTGGTGCTGGGATATGGGGCACACACAACACACCTGGATCTGATGCAGGATCTAAGGATCCCAACTCAGGTCCTCATGCCTGCATTTTATTGACTGAGTGTTCTCTCCAACCCACTCTTTTTAAGTTAAATGCACGGATTACCTTTTGGCTTTCAGTAAAATGTCTGATATTTTGCTTTTAAACTGACCTCTAGCCAATTCATCCTCTAGGGAATTAGCAACACAGCAATGTGTATTGGCCAACAGCTGAGACCATATAATGTTCCAATTTAGGACTGGAGAGTTGGGTCAGTGGTTAAGGTGCTTGCCTGAAAAGCCTAAGGACCCAGGTTCTATTCTCTAAGACCCAGTAAGCCAGATGCACAAGGTAGCACATGTGTCTGGAGTTCAAACACAGTGACTGGAGGCCCTGGTGCACCCATTCTATCTGCCCTTCTCTCAAAATAAGTAATTAATACAAACATTAACATTCCAATTTAGTTGGCTGATTCCACTAAGTTTAATCACATAATGACAAAATGAACAACAGGATGCTGATCTTCAACATGATACTCAGGAACACTCCAAGGAATAAATTTTAAGACTTCTCATTTTTGCTAAGGTGAATCAGTCATTTAAATAATGTGTTTCACAAATCTGTAATTCTACATTTAAACTGTCCACATCACACACATATAAAACCATGAAAAGCAATATATATATATATCATCTCAAACCAAGCAACTCCTCACTTTATTCCATGTTACTTACATTCCTCTCTGCTGTAGCGCAGATTCTGGGTCT
Source organism: Orientallactaga sibirica (assembly GCA_036365145.1). Classification (NCBI taxonomy): domain Eukaryota; kingdom Metazoa; phylum Chordata; class Mammalia; order Rodentia; family Dipodidae; genus Orientallactaga; species Orientallactaga sibirica. The sequence continues at coordinate 16,150,713 of JAEOAD010000053.1, read as the reverse complement.
GGACATCAGCCTCTGGTCTAGAGCTCATATCTTCTTTTTTCTGTGCCTGGCTATGACTATGAGGCCACAGTACACTTTTATGGCATAAAGTATCCCGTGACTCTTGTAATATAGCAAGCCCCAAGTCTGTATTTTCCCTCTGCTCCAAAATCTTCTGTGGACAGTTTGGGATGCCACACCCTGCAGGTCCATCTATCCATTTTGCGGAGTATTTTGGCACTTGAGAGTCAGACTGTGGGAGCAATTTCTTCTCTGGCTTATGCCTGAAGTTAAACAGGTGATGCTGGGGAAGTTTAGAACGTTCTGCATCAGAATCCAGATCTTTATTCTGTGCATACTGAACAATCCAGTTTATCTTCTTACTCAAAATGGTTTTAACACCTTCATAAGTACTTTTGGACAGCTTGGATCTAGAACAATCCTGGTTAGCAATTAAATGGTACTTTTCAAAGCAGTCTTTATGGCCCCTCAGAGATTTGGTGTGTAAAAGATTTGATTTTGGAACTCCTAAAGGAAAGAAAAGGAAAACAAAACAACAAAAAAACCCTACATTTACACAGATGCTTTAAGATATACATTTTAGTAAATCATAGTACCTGATAATTTCTAAATTAGAGGAAAAATGTTACAGAATATTGACATTGATAATACAAAATGTAGTCTAATAATCTATGTTTCTACTTGTTCTTATATTCAGTAATTTTTATAAATAGCAAAGTTTTTCAAAGAACTTAATGATTTGATTTGAATCTTAATGCTATGATATGCTATGACATACAGCATACAAACATCCTACTGATCCCAGCACCTCACCACCAGATTCCTGGTCTTTACATTATAGTGTTTTTATTACTAGTAGTCCTGAGGTACATACTTAAATTTTTTTTTTTTAATTATGCTGGGCATTGTGGCGCACACTTTTAATCCCAGCACTCAGGAGGCAGAGATAGGAGGACTGCCATAAATTCAAGGCCACCCTGACATTACAGAGTGAATTGTAGGTCGGCCTGGGCTAGAGCAAGACCCCTACACCTCAAAAAACCAAAAAAAATAAAATTTGAATCAGACTGAAAACCAGAAATTCTTAATATGTTATTTTGGCTAACAAAATTAAAGGTAAGTCATGTTCTTAAATTACTAGCTGTGTTTTTACTGGGGAGGAAGAAACCAGAGTATACAAATGAGTAAGGCCTTAAAATTTTAATCAAGTATTTTCATTTAAAATATCTAACAGTTTTCACATTTCTACTTTGTACTTACTAAAACTCTTAATTTTATTTCCTAGAATAAATGAATTACATAAAATTATTATTCATATAGCAGTAAGTTCAATCTGGCAAGATACATGAGTCAGTATAAATTCTTCAATTAAAAATATTCATGCAACACCAAAATAAATATTTGATTACACTTTTCTTTTTTAAAAATTTAATAAATTTGTATATGTGTGAGCACATACATGCAAGGATTTCTTGCTCCTGCAAATGAATGCCTGTCCTGCTTTATGTAGGTGGCTGGGTAATTGAACACGGACAAGCAGGTGTTGAAAGCAAGAGTCTTTAACTTCTAAGCCATCTCCTCAGCTCACTTGATTACATTTTTACATCCCAGTTTCTTAGAGCTTAAATTTACTCCCTTGTTTTGTACAGTAAAGAATACATTTTCAGACATAAAATACGTTTCAAAATACAGAATATTCATAGTTTTATAAACTCAAACTGTATAATTCAAAGTAAAACAGCACTGCTTTTCTACTCAAAGCAAATCAGGGATGAGTGCCTGCCCACAAACCATCTGCTGGATTTTGGTAACTGAGTAAGTAGAGAGCCACTCAGGTTCAAACTTGTTAAATTATTATAAGAAGACAGTTCATACACCTTATTTTCATGTTCATTCCAATGAATATTTCTCTGGCAAATGAGTACACAGAGTGAACTTAAAACTTCCTTTATTAACTTCAAACTGACTTCAATTCAGCATTATATAATTCATGACCTGCAGTCTAAAAATACTATTTTTAAAATACTATAAAAGTGTCTGAAAAATCAACTTGTCCATTTAGTTAAATCACCTTAGATAATTCATTCCAGCTCTACATCACTTGATTTAAAACCAATAAAAACTGCCTCAGTTTCTGTTGAGTTTCTATAGTATACAGATAAAATAAGTTACTCTAATTTTTGCATGTGTGGTGTGCGTGTGCATGTGAGCGAATGTGTACTTGGAGGCATGTGTATGTCTGTATATGTGTGGAGTGCATACATGTGTACATGTTTGTATGCACGTGTGGGCGTGTATACATACAAGTGAAAGTAAAAGGCCAATGCAGCTGTCCTCCTCAGTCTTTCTCCACTTTCACTTTTGCAACAGGATCTCACTGAGGTCGGAACTCCATGATCTGGCTAGACTCCTGACCCCCTTCCTGGTGGTGCTGGGATATGGGGCACACACAACACACCTGGATCTGATGCAGGATCTAAGGATCCCAACTCAGGTCCTCATGCCTGCATTTTATTGACTGAGTGTTCTCTCCAACCCACCCTTTTTAAGTTAAATGCACGGATTACCTTTTGGCTTTCAGTAAAATGTCTGATATTTTGCTTTTAAACTGACCTCTAGCCAATTCATCCTCTAGGGAATTAGCAACACGGCAATGTGTATTGGCCAACAGCTGAGACCATATAATGTTCCAATTTAGGACTGGAGAGTTGGGTCAGTGGTTAAGGTGCTTGCCTGAAAAGCCTAAGGACCCAGGTTCTATTCTCTAAGACCCAGTAAGCCAGATGCACAAGGTAGCACATGTGTCTGGAGTTCAAACACAGTGACTGGAGGCCCTGGTGCACCCATTCTATCTGCCCTTCTCTCAAAATAAGTAATTAATACAAACATTAACATTCCAATTTAGTTGGCTGATTCCACTAAGTTTAATCACATAATGACAAAATGAACAACAGGATGCTGATCTTCAACATGATACTCAGGAACACTCCAAGGAATAAATTTTAAGACATCTCATTTTTGCTAAGGTGAATCAGTCATTTAAATAATGCATTTCACAAATCTGTAATTCTACATTTAAACTGTCCACATCACACACATATAAAACCATGAAAAGCAATATATATATAGATATATATATAGATATAGATATAGATATATATATCATCTCAAACCAAGCAACTCCTCACTTTATTCCATGTTACTTACATTCTTCTCTGCTGTAGCGCAGATTCTGGGTCTGGACATCAGCCTCTGGTCTAGAGCTCATATCTTCTTTTTTCTGTGCCTGGCTATGACTATGAGGCCACAGTACACTTTTATGGCATAAAGTATCCCGTGACTCTTGTAATATAGCAAGCCCCAAGTCTGTATTTTCCCTCTGCTCCAAAATCTTCTGTGGACAGTTTGGGATGCCACACCCTGCAGGTCCATCTATCCATTTTGCGGAGTATTTTGGCACTTGAGAGTCAGACTGTGGGAGCAATTTCTTCTCTGGCTTATGCCTGAAGTTAAACAGGTGATGCTGGGGAAGTTTAGAACGTTCTGCATCAGAATCCAGATCTTTATTCTGTGCATACTGAACAATCCAGTTTATCTTCTTACTCAAAATGGTTTTAACACCTTCATAAGTACTTTTGGACAGCTTGGATCTAGAACAATCCTGGTTAGCAATTAAATGGTACTTTTCAAAGCAGTCTTTATGGCCCCTCAGAGATTTGGTGTGTAAAAGATTTGATTTTGGAACTCCTAAAGGAAAGAAAAGGAAAACAAAACAAAACAACAAAAAAACCCTACATTTACACAGATGCTTTAAGATATACATTTTAGTAAATCATAGTACCTGATAATTTCTAAATTAGAGGAAAAATGTTACAGAATATTGACATTGATAATACAAAATGTAGTCTAATAATCTATGTTTCTACTTGTTCTTATATTCAGTAATTTTTATAAATAGCAAAGTTTTTCAAAGAACTTAATGATTTGATTTGAATCTTAATGCTATGATATGCTATGACATACAGCATACAAACATCCTACTGATCCCAGCACCTCACCACCAGATTCCTGGTCTTTACATTATAGTGTTTTTATTACTAGTAGTCCTGAGGTACATACTTAAATTTTTTTTTTTAAAATTATGCTGGGCATTGTGGCGCACACTTTTAATCCCAGCACTCAGGAGGCAGAGATAGGAGGACTGCCATAAATTCAAGGCCACCCTGACATTACAGAGTGAATTGTAGGTCGGCCTGGGCTAGAGCAAGACCCCTACACCTCAAAAAACCAAAAAAAAATAAAATTTGAATCAGACTGAAAACCAGAAATTCTTAATATGTTATTTTGGCTAACAAAATTAAAGGTAAGTCATGTTCTTAAATTACTAGCTGTGTTTTTACTGGGGAGAAAGAAACCAGAGTATACAAATGAGTAAGGCCTTAAAATTTTAATCAAGTATTTTCATTTAAAATATCTAACAGTTTTCACATTTCTACTTTGTACTTACTAAAACTCTTAATTTTATTTCCTAGAATAAATGAATTACATAAAATTATTATTCATATAGCAGTAAGTTCAATCTGGCAAGATACATGAGTCAGTATAAATTCTTCAATTAAAAATATTCATGCAACACCAAAATAAATATTTGATTACACTTTTCTTTTTTAAAAATTTAATAAATTTGTATATGTGTGAGCACATACATGCAAGGATTTCTTGCTCCTGCAAATGAATGCCTGTCCTGCTTTATGTAGGTGGCTGGGTAATTGAACACGGACAAGCAGGTGTTGAAAGCAAGAGTCTTTAACTTCTAAGCCATCTCCTCAGCTCACTTGATTACATTTTTACATCCCAGTTTCTTAGAGCTTAAATTTACTCCCTTGTTTTGTACAGTAAAGAATACATTTTCAGACATAAAATACGTTTCAAAATACAGAATATTCATAGTTTTATAAACTCAAACTGTATAATTCAAAGTAAAACAGCACTGCTTTTCTACTCAAAGCAAATCAGGGATGAGTGCCTGCCCACAAACCATCTGCTGGATTTTGGTAACTGAGTAAGTAGAGAGCCACTCAGGTTCAAACTTGTTAAATTATTATAAGAAGACAGTTCATACACCTTATTTTCATGTTCATTCCAATGAATATTTCTCTGGCAAATGAGTACACAGAGTGAACTTAAAACTTCCTTTATTAACTTCTGAAAATTCCTTAAAAGACTTCCTTAATCTCTATGAACTCTTTTACATCTCACTGCCATCTGATGGCTGGCCATCCCCTTTAAGCAGCAGACGGTTTCACACTCAGTACATGGACACAGCTCTAATGGGGACCAAGCAACGAGTGGAATTTGAATGTAGTGTTTTTCCTTCAGTTTATATAAAAGAAAATTCTTGAGCACATTTTTAAAAGGCTCTTAACTAGGCCATAGACATTAATAAATTTTATTAAGTGGGTACCTCAAGAAGGAAGATTAGCAAAGAAAGCAATGTAAAGGCCAAGTGTCCATGGATATTGCTGGGTTCAGTTGTGGAACTTTATTCAACTTCAGAAACTGGATGTCTTAAACACTAATTATATAAAACAAAAAAAAATTTTTTTTTTTTTTTTTTTTCGAGGTAGGTTCTCACACTGGCCCAGGCTGACCTGAAACTTACTATGTAGGCTCAGGGTGGCCTCGAACTCATGGCAGTCCTCCTACTTCTGCCTCCCGAGTGCTGGGATTAAAGGCATGCACCACCACACCCGGCTTTAAAACAAATTTTTGATGAACTTAGAACTTTACTTCAATAGGTTAAAAAGAATGAGGTAGATTTTTTTTTTTTTTTTTTTTTTTGTGAGATAGGGTCTCACTCTGGTCCAGGCTGACCTGGAATTAACTATGTAGTCTCAGGGTGGCCTCGAACTCTCGGCGATCCTCCTACCTCTGCCTCCCGAGTGCTGGGATTAAAGGCATGCGCCACCACACCCAGCTTGAGGTAGATTTTTAAAGTTAAAAGATTTTTTAAAATTCAACATTGCTACTTTCAGATTCATGGAATGTGTGTATGCATATATGAATGTGTGTGTGTGTGTGTGTGTGTGTGTGTGTGTGCACGTGTATCTTTTCTTTCCCTTTAAATATTAAAATCAGTAACAGCAAGCAAAAGAATCTCATTCATCTATAACATCTGTTGGCACAATCAGCAAACTGTAGCACTATCACAGTGAAAGTACATAGATTACAAATTCTTTCTTTAAGGACATCTCCCCGTAAGATATATAAATAAAAATGTCATGGACAAGAACAGTTCTGAAAACATATTTTGCATAACCTTTCACTGGACATTTCCACTTAGATGTCCCTATAGGCTCCTCAAATGAAACTCCTCTTTCCTTCCTTTCTCTCTGCTCATCCCAACCTCAGAGTCTGGAATCACCAACCACTCAAAGAAAAACTGGAGTGTCCTTCCTAAGAGTTCCTTCCTCCAAGTCCAGTGCTTTGCTCCTCATAAAGTGGCTTTCCCCCATGAAGTCTAGCAAGTGTAACATCCTAACTTCTTCATTCCATTCCTGCTGCAAATCTAAGTCATTATCATTGGCTTATCTTGTCCTCACTTCCTCTAAGAGGCCTTCTCTAGCCAACATATCCAGTTGAGTCCAGTACACAAGATTTTGCAACTCTCTGTTTATTGGTCATTTCTTGCTAGAAGGCAAGTTATGCAAAAGGGATCATATCTACCTTACACTCAGGATTCTTTACCCTTGAAGTATCTGACACACAATAGACACTCCAGAAATAGTAGTTAAATGTAACAGGGAAAGATTAAAACTCCATGTAAAAGCAGTAACACCCTTATTGGTGAGTATCCATCTCAGTCCACTTCAATGCAGTGCTGTGGTTACTCCTAAGTAACCCTCAGGGGCTGACAGAGGAAGCATGAGTGGTCCTAATACAGATATGGCATTTCTGTGGCACTGGTTTGACAAGAAAAAGTATAAACCTTATTCAGTTATGTATTTTCAAATATAAATTTGCCTACAGTAAACAGACAAATAGGGTTATTTCATGTAACTACTGCTCAGTGAAATCTGAACCTCTACCCTTTTCAGTTAAATTACACTCAAATTTTAACTCAACTGAATTTTAAAGTTTAATGTGAAAATGTTTTATAAACATACTTTAAATATTTCACACAGTTACAAAAAATAATATACTATTTCATATGATTGAACAAATTACTTTTTGGTATAGAAAAGTGATCTCAATTTATGCTGTAGTTTAAATGTAATATGTTCCCCCATAGGCTCATTGAATACTTGGTCCCCAGTAAAGTGGCTCTGTTTGAGCAGGTTGTGGAACTTCAGGAGGTGGAGCACGGGAGTAGGACTTGAAGTGTTATATATCCTGGCGCCACATGCAGCCCTCTACTTGCTCCCTGCCAATGGGTGTTCGGATCTGACTAGTTGGCCACCATGAAACTTCCCTTAAAAACTGTAAGGTGAAAAATTCTGGCTTTTTTTTTTTTTTTAATTTGAGAGAGAAAGAGAGAGAAAATGGGCACACCAGCAGTCTCTCAGCCTCTGTGAACGAACTCCAGACATGTGTGCCCCCTTGTGGTCAAGTGCGGCATTGAGCCCTTGCATCACTTTTTGCATCTGGCTAAATGTGGGACCTGGAGATTGGAACCAGCGTTCTTAGGATTGGCAGGCAGGCACCTCAACTGCCAAGCCATCTCTCCAGTCCAAATTCTGGCTTTTATCAATATAACTGGCATCCTAATTATCATAAAATTTGCTCAAAAGCTGCCTCCAAGGGGCTCAGATTATTTTTTTTGTCATGAGGTTTATTACAGAGTCAAGGCTTACCTGGACACCAGAGCTGCTCTTTTTTTCAAAGCACTAGTCTTGTCTTTTCTTTTCTTTTTTCTTTTCTTTTCTTTTCTTTTCTTTTCTTTTCTTTTCTTTCTTTTCTTTTCTTTTCTTTTCTTTTCTTTTCTTTTCTTTTCTTTTCTTTCTTTCTTTCTTTCTTTCTTTCTTTCTTTCTTTCTTTCTTTTTTGGTCAAAGGATGTTTAGAAATTTTAATGTTTCAACTGAACAGTATTTTACAAAGTCCAGCAGTTACTATTCAACGGTTTTAAAAAAATCTTTTCCCACTTTTATCCAATAGTCATATATATGTAGCATTCTTTTATATTCTGAAAACCATCCTACTAGCAGCCTACTCATCTAGATATCATCCTCATGCTTATATTCTTTTACATCTCTCTTTTAAAATAATTGTTTTATGAGAATCTGGTCAAAGCCACAGAAGAGCAGAAACTACTCAAATGTACATGTTTATCATTTTGCTACCACAGTCACACATAAATTAAGGGTATTCTGGTATTTTTATTTAATCTGCCCATTGTAGTGCCACATTTTTTTTTCTAACAATAATGACACTCCAAATAATGCTTTTAAAAAAATTATTTTACAAGAAAAGAGCTTTATTAGCCAGCTAAGACTCAGGCAGAGTAAACTCTCAAAGAACCTGAGACCCTGCCCATTGTAGTGCCACATTTTTTTTTCTAACAATAATGACACTCCAAATAATGCTTTTAAAAAAATTATTTTACAAGAAAAGAGCTTTATTAGCCAGCTAAGACTCAGGCAGAGTAAACTCCCAAAGAACCTGAGACCTGATTCAAGGTTTTCACACTTTTCATAGTAAAGATCAACATGCAGTAATGGTGATCATATCTGGCCGTACAGGATTGGTTATTTCCATCACTAGGCAGAACAGGGTTACAGAGAAGTGGGGTTAGGCTCAAGGATGCTGACCAGCCTGCTGCAGATGTTTCTTATTTATTTTTTCTCCAGTTTCTCTGTATCATCTGGGCCCTCCTGGGTGACTGGGCTTCAAGGTTGCATGCATGCGTAGGGAGGGACATGTATCTGTCTTCTCTGCTCTGTGAGTGCCCTTCCCACATCCCCCCACTACCACACATACAAAGCCATGCTCTTGAGCTGGGCTACAATACTTTTAAAGAAAGCTACACATGGGCTGGAGAGATGGCTCAGCAGTTCTAGGTGCTTGTTTGTAAAGCCTCATGGCCCAGGTTTGAGTCCCCAGTACTCACATAAAGACAGATGCACAAAAGGAGTACACAGAGCTGGAGTCTGTTTGTAGGCAGTAGCAAGAGGCCCTAATGTGCCCATTCTCTCTGCTTACAAATAAATAAATAAAGATAACTTTTTTAAGCTACAAATATCAAAAACCCTCAAAAAGTCTGACATATCCCATTACTCCTAACTTCTTGAAGATCTTAGCTGGTCCTGTCACATAGAAGTCTCAGCACTGCTCCCTGACGCCATAGCACTCTACTTTATACATTCCTGAATCACATCCTCTGAATGCCTTATGCATCTTTATCAACTAGACTTTATTTTTTTATTTAATTTATTTGTAAGCAGAGAGATGGGAGAGACAGAGAATGGGTGCACTAGGGCATCCAGCCACTGCAAATGGACTCTAGATGCATGTGCCACTTTGTGCATCTTGGCTTTATGTGCGTACTGGGGAATCTAACCCAGTTCATTAGGCTTTGCAGACAAGCACTTTAATCACTGAGCCATCTCTCCATGCCTAGACTTTCTTTTGAACTTGATTACCCATACTGTTTTCTAATAAAAGGAATGGCTTCATAGCTCTGAGCTCCACGGGCCGAGCATGACCTACCTCCTGTAGCAGGAAGTAGAGTTGCCACATGTATACCCAGAATCAGTAAGAGATGGGCAGGCTTTAGGAGGGAACACTTTACTCTCCCTTAGGCTTCTTGCAGAATTAACAGAATCAGTAGTATGGGTTTTCTGACTGGCAATATGGTGGGTTTGAGTGTTTTTCTTTAATAAGGCAAGAAATTTACTTACGACTTAAATCCTAGGTTGTTAACATTCTGCGAAAAAAAAGTTAAGCACACTACCTTCAAGTAAGACAAACATTTATGCAAAATTTTATGTAATATTGCTTCAAATGTTTTTCTTTTTATGGAGGCTCACATTTTGCCCAGCTTAAATCATTTTCCAAGACTCAAGGTGTTTTCATTTTGTGTTAAATTTACCTTGGTTGCTATGGAAGGGAGTTGCGTGTGTGTGTGTGTGTGTGTGTGTGTGTGTGTGTGTTGCCCAAATGAAGTAACATGTTGTCTTTTAAAAGTGTTCATTAGGGCTGGACAGATAGATGGCTTAGAAGCTAAGGCACATGCCTGTGAAGCCTAAGGACCCGGGTTTAACTGTTCAGGTTACACATAAGCCAGATGCACATGGTGGCTCATGTGTCTGGAGTTTGTTTGCAATGGCTGGAGGCCCTGGCGTGCCCATTCTCTCTCTCCCTCTCTCTCTGTCTCAAATAAATAAATCTTTTAAAAAATAAAATAAAAGTGTTCATTATAAACAGGGGAGAAGGGGCTGGAGAGATGGCTCAGTGGTTAAGGTGCTTGCCTGCAAAGCCTAACAACCTGGGTTTGATTCCCCAAAACCCACATAAAGCCAGATACACAAAGTGGTGCATATATTTGGAGTTCATCTCTGGTGGCTAGATGCCCTGGCACACCCATTCATTCTCTCTTTCTCTGTTTGAAAATAAATAAATATTTAAAAAACACAGGAGGGGCATCTACACAGTTGATTAGGAAAGACTAAAAGTAATGAAAGGCCATTTGTTTGTTTTTGAGGACAACCACTTCTTTCAGCAGAGGTGGGACACCCACAATTGAAGACGTATCTATACTACATATATATACTTTCTTTGGTCTCCAAATATCTTTATGAGAAAAAAACAAAAACAACCTCTACATTCACATACAATTCTCCATTTCTTAATTTCTGTTTAAATAAGAAGATCTGGCAGCAACTTGTATACAAGCAGCTTGTATGCAGGACCAATCACCCTATGAAAGTAGGGCATGTGTTCCTCAAACCAAAACGGTCATTTGTGCTGCCTTAATGAACCCACATGTGCCTGTGCCTTCAAAGGCTCTGGGCCATGTCAGGTCACCTGTATGATGACTATACATCCACAGTGGTCTGATTGCTGCAGTGCAAATGCTGCTTGTCACAACAATGCTTTGACAGGCAATTTCACTTGACTACCCTGTCTTTCGTAAGCAAGCAGCAGGCAAGCCATGATTCAAGGAAAATTACTACCCTTCTATGTATTGCCAATCTCTGCCAGTTAATGGAAAGATGTTCAGGTTGTCTATTCTCTCAGGGAACTACAGGGGGAAGGCAGGGATGCACTGAATACTTCCTAAATCCACAATGGGACAGGTTTCTGCTTCTTGGAAAACTATCGGTTGTTCTTCATACTTTAAAGAGTATAGTGATAAAAATATGCCCCTTCCCCTCCTCCACAAATACCTTTAGCAAGCTCAAGAGCCACTTCAGTGATTAAATAAAGTCTGTCAAGGTCCCAACATACTATTTGAAAGTAAGAGGTAACTACTTGTCTCTGCACTGGTAGCAGATGGAATTATTGGCAACCACACTAAGCCAATACACAGATGGGTACAGCAACTTTCCCACATTTGAGAATTACTGCTTCAAAGAAAAACACACCAACAGGTGGCCTTTTAAGACAGCAGATTTCAGTGTAGGGATGGCTATGCTTGGCTAAAGTTTCTGTGTGCTGAGAGAAGAATTAGACAATTGTCAAACCAGCTTATGCCAACAAAATGAACTAAGAGAGACAATTTCAGTATGGTAATAGTTCAGAAAAATGATGTTAAAGATAAACCTCATCATCAAACAAACAGGAAAGACAACGTAGATGTATGTTCTTGTATTGGTCGTATAAATGTGTATACAGAGCAAATGGCTTGTCAAAAAAACCACAAGAAACAGAAATAACCTCGTCCCAGTAAATTCTACTTTTTCATTCCAACAGTTGGGAAGATGGGAAACACACCTACCTAACAACTGTTATTTAAATTTAAATAACCATACTGTGGCTACACTACTGCACTGGACACAGCTTTTTATAGGGAAGGGGAACTGATTGTGCAAAAAGACATTGGAAAGAGAAATGTATGGATGCTGTCACCACTTCTGTAGATTTATCATGGATAGGCTAACAGGGCATGAAGTTCACAGCAGCACAGAATGCTAAAGGCTCAATTATTATTCTGGTTCATTAAAATGAATCAAATTTAGATTTGATCCAAATGAACCTCTATGTGTTCAATTTTTCCATTAAATAGGTTTAATTCATTGTTTTAACATTCATGATACTTTTTAATACTCAAGTTGTCATATCAAACTTCTATAAAGTTACCAAAACTAATCATGGTATGAAAGACTTAGCAGTTTTGAATATCTACTTGCATATATATGGCTTACAAGGAAAACCAATTTCATAATAAAGTATGAAAGGTAAATGTTGGGTGAAGATAGTAGTTGCCTGAAAAATCCTTTCATAACGACAAGTAGATGGGTTGGGAGAGGACCATTATGACCAAGTGAATTCCATGGATTTAAAGCCAAGAAATATGTACAACTCTCTGCCTTTCTTCTCCTGAACAGACTATGGTTCTGATCGGGAACCTGATTAGAAAGCTGACTCAAAACTATTACAAAACATTACTTCTGCAACTCAATTTCTTTGCATATATTTCAGTCACTGATCCTGAAATTTTAGCTAAGTAATCTTTGTTTCATAATAGCGTTTAATAGAGATACTGAATCTTAATCATTTATTATTCAATTGCTGCAACTAATAATTGGTAAAAATCAAGGCTAATTTCAAAAAAAAATACAACTACCAATAAAAAAAGCTAAAAGGGAAGCAAGAATAAATTAATCATACTGTAAAAAACTAAAACAGAATTTACAGCATAGCTCAGCTCTGCAAATGACATAAATGCAATAGTTAGCAGCACACTTTAGCTTATCTATATTTAAATCACATTTTTATAAATATCTTTTAGCAATACTATTATTCACAGATAATGCTAGAACACTTAGCTTATTGAGGGCTGGGGAGATGGTTCTGTAGCTAAAGGGCTTGCCATGCAGGTGTATCTGAGTATGAGTACAAAGCCTGACATTGGGAGTCTGTACTCCCAACATTCCTATGCAAGAAAGGAGGTGGAGACAATAGAATCTGCCAGAAGCTTACAGGCCATCTACCCTGGCAAATATGCGTGAACAACAAGGCCCCTGCCTCAATAAGGTAGAAGGTGAAAAGTTACCCTCTGATCTCCAAGTAAGTGCTATGGCATCCGTGCATCTACACACACACACACGCTACTACTGAGGCAGTATTATTTCCTTATACCTAGGAACACAGATTTTAGCTTAACGTGAGATAAATTGCTCTAAATACAGTGTCTGTTTGTTGTAATTACATCATAGTAATTCTAGAGTAAAAATAACTTTGACCTAAACAAGTATCATTAGAGAACTAAGTTCTGTATAATGAAACTATTTTAAAAGGTATATTACATGGTATCAATTTAATAGTAATTTCCCCCTAAGAAGTTAAGCTACAACACAACAGGAAAAATAAGAGTTGGACAAGAATGCTTTTGTACTAACCACAAGCCATCAATTTAATATTGGCTAGATGGACAAATTATGATACAATGTGAGTCAACCTAAAAATTGATGTGGTAAATTTATCTACTGACATGAAAAAAATGTTCTTAATTTATTAAATTAGTAAGTTAGTTATTAAATAGTATATATAAATAATTTCATTTTTAAAATATGATTTGCCCCTCCCCACATGCCTCACTGTAGAAAATTTTAGAAACAGAAGAATTGAGGTTAATATTCAAAATCTACCTAAAAATTATTAACTACTAATAAGTATGAATATACATCCTTTTAAAACTGTTTTGTATCAAGCATACTTTGATTTTTTTTTATAAAAATGGAAATTTTATTTTGGAAAAAACCAAAAGATTTTATCATTTTAAGTGGTAACAAAAAAATCCCGTAAGTGAAATACATTTCTAGTGTTTAGTTCATGATAAACTAGGCTTTAGGTACTTACAGTTACTTACTCATTGCTGGGACAAAATAGCCAAACAGAAGTAGCTTATAGAAGGAATGGGTCTATTTCAGCACACAGTCACAAGGGGAAGTTTCATCACGGTGGGGAAAGCATGACAAGAGCAGACCTGTGTCTCATCACATCGGCTGGGCGACAGCAGCAACAGGAATTCCTAAAACTGCCAGGAGGAGCTGACCTATAAAATCCCAAGGCTCACCCCCAGTGACACACCATCTTCAGCAAGCCCCACCCCCGTACACACCTCCTTTAGCAAGCCACCCTCAGGTGCTCGACCACCTGAGCTGGGGATCAAGTATGAGGCTTAATCACGAATATATTTACATTCAAACTACCTCCGCACTGTGTTGTGTGTTCTGATCATCTCAGGTAAGTGGAGAAGACTATGATATGGATTCAGTGAAAGCCAAAGGACTACAAATTACAGGGGCTGAAGAATAGGTCAGGAGAGGAAAAACTTCTGCTCTTCCATGAATTATGGTTTAAGTAGAAAATAAGAGGCTTTGGATTCTTGATTTTCTTTTTTCTTAAGTATGGGAGATGTGAATATTTTTCCTGATCTATTCATCTTTTTGTCAATCAACTAGGTTACACAGATTTTGTTAGGTGATGCTTACTTAGGTTACAATCTATGTGGACAGTGTATCATCCCACTCAGGTCATCAGGAACAAGTATTTTTTGATATTTCACAATATATATATTAAATAATACTATGGGTAGACATTATTGTAAAATTTCAATCTCTTAGAACCAATTTTGTTCTTTGAAAATTCACATTTGTGTATTAGCTTCCCTTAGGGGGTCGGACAGATGGCTTAGCAGTTAAGGCACTTGCCTGTGAAGCCTAAGGACCCAGGTTTGATTCTCTAGTACCCACATAAGCCAGATGTACAAGGTGGTACATGTGACCAGAGTTCTACAGTAGCTACAGACCCTGGTGTGTTCATTCTCTCTCTCATTTTCTTTATCTACCTCTTTTGCTTGCTCTCTTAAATAAATAAATCAAATTACAAACAAAAGAAATTTTCCTTAGAAGCATAACTGATTTAGGTATTTAGGCTTTAAAAAAAAATATGTGCCACCTTGTGCATCCAGCTTTACATGAGAACTAGGGAACTGAACCTGGGTCCTTTGGCTTTGCCTGCAAGTACCTTAATAACTAAGCCATCTCTCCAGTCCAGTATTATTCAGGCTTTTTTAAAAAAAATATTTTTTATTTTTATTTATTTATTTGAGAGAGGGAAAGAGGCAGAGTGAGATAGAGAGAGAATAGGCACGCCAGGGCTTCCAGCCACTGCAAACGAACTCCAGATGAATGTGACCCCTTGTGCATCTGGCTTATGTGGGTCCTGGGGAATCAAACCGAGGTCCTTTGGCTTTGCAGGCAAATGCCTTAACCGCTAAGCCACCTCTCCAGCCCTATTCAGGCTTTCTGTGGTCAACAGACACTGGTTTGGACTTTTGAACTATGCAAGTTTGGATCAGTAACCTAGACTCTATTCACATCCTTTACTTCATCCCAGTAGGGTATGGTGGTTTGATTCAGGTGTCCCCCATACACTTAGGTGTTCTGAATGCTAGGTTCCCAGCTGATGGAGATTTGGGAATTAACACCTGGAGGCAGTGTATTATTGGGGGTGGCTTTTGGGTATTATAGCCAGTTCCCCCTTGCCAGTGTTTGACATATTCTCCTGTCACTGTTGTCCATCTGATGTTGGCCAGGAGGTGATGTCTACCCTCTGCTCATGCCATCGTTTTCCCCTGCCATCATGGAGCTTCCTCTAGAATCTGTAAGCCAAAAGAAAACCCCCCTTTTTTTCCCCACAAGCTGCTCTTGGTCGGGTAATTTCTGCTAGCAATGCCACCTTGACTGCAACAGGATAGTTGGTACCAGAGGAGTGGGATTGATGCTAGACACCTGACTGTGTGGCTTTTGGCCTTTTGGAGCTGATTTTTTAGAGGAATGTGGAAGAACTTGAAATCTTGACCTAAAAGATACCTTGTAATGCTGTAAGTACAGCTTGATGAACTATTCTGGTCAGAGTTAAAAGACCTGAGTGCAGAAAGAACTATGGACTGTGAGGTTTGGCTTGTGAGGGTGAGAAAAAGCTTTGTCTGGACTGGGTGAGAAGTAGCTTGATGTTTTGCCCGTGTCCTGAGAATTTGTGCAGGGTTGCACTGTGTAGAAATGGACTGGTGTGAGCAGAGGGATATGGCACAGAATGCAATCTTTGGGCCCAAACTGCTGCCCATTCAGCTACAATTGCATGAGAGATTACAACCATTGAGATTAGGCCAGCTGACATGTACTAAAACAACAGAAAGAATGCAGTTTTTGGAAGGGGCTTGAATGCTGAAGGAATGACTTGTTCTTCAAAGTCTGCTTTATTGCTCCCTGTATTAACAAATTGGAACCCCACCTGGTATCATGGAGTATAAGAAATGCAGGAAAGAAAGGGTCATTGAATTTGCAGCATGGTCTTGTGTTTTGGAAACGGCCATGAGTAGTGTGAAGTAGTTTGCTGGATGCCTGCATGGAGACCTGAAAGAGCCATGAGAATGGACTATGGGTTGCAGTGGATACCCAGTGGGGATGCCGGGACCAGGAGATGGCTGCTAAGGAGAGCTGCTGGCCTGATGAAGTTTTCTAGGACTGTGAGTAGCCGACCTGGAGGGGTGGGATTAAGACTCCAGAGACTTGTTGCTGGTTAGAGTTATTGGACTTGGAGACTCATCACTGGCTAGAGTTGCTGGACTTGAATCTACAGTCTGATGTTTGCCCTGTTTAAATCTTGTATTGGTTGAATATTTCTTTGCTCTGCCCAATGCCATCTTTTGCAGTAGTGTTTATTCTGTGCCATTATGGGGTTTTGGGTTTATTTTTGGTATTATGGCTCAGTTAAAATATCTTGGATTGCCGGGCATGGTGGCGCACGCCTTTAATCCCAGCACTCGGGAGGCAGAGATAGAAAGATTGCTATGAGTTCCAGGCCACCCTGAAACTACATAGTGATTTTCAGGTCAGCCTGAGCTAGAGTGAGACCCTATCTCGAAACCCCCCCCCCAAAAAAAATCTTGGATTATGGGGATGTTTGAACATCATTGGAATTGATATAAATTATGGGGACTTTTAAAGTTGGATGAAGGCGTTGTATTTTATATCATGTTTGGTTATCAGTTGATGGGGGCTGGGGGCAGATTTTGGTGGTTTGATTCAAGTGTCCCCCATAAACTTAAAGGTTCTGAATGCTAGGTTCCCCAGCTGATGAAGATTTGGGAATTAACACTTCCTGGAGGCAGTGTCTAGTTGGGGGCGGGCTTATAGGTTATTATAGCCAGTTTCCCCTTGCCAGTGTTTGGCACACTTTCCTGTCACTGTTGTCCATCTGATGTTGGCCAGGAGGTGATGTCTACCCTCTGCTCATGCCATCGTTTTCCCCTGCCATCATGGAGCTTCCCTTCGAGTCTGTAAACCAAAATAAACCTTTTTTTCCCCACAAGTTGCTCTTGGTTGGGTGATTTTTGCCAGCAATGTAAGGCTGACTGCAACATAGAGTAACAGGAGTACTTGGTCTAAGTTGTAGGAAGAATGAAATAATTAATGTACAGAGTACACAAACAATACCCAACTTTATATGTGTAAGATAGCACATACCTAAAAATATAAATCCCCTGAAAATTTACTAGGCAACAGTTGGTCTATCTTCCAAATAGAGGGTGATATTCCATTTCCTTTAGAGGAGAGATAATCTCCCTATTGTCATTCTTCACAGGCCATTATTATTTGCATGTAATACAAAACAGATCCTTTATTTCTGGGCAGTTGATTGATTTTTTTTAAATCAGCTATTTCAATTTTGCAAACTATATCTGCTACTGGAAATATTTCTGTCCTAAGTATTAAGGACTTTCAATCTAGATTTAATCACCCTTCGTATATCTTGTAAGACATTTTCACTTGTCAGAATCTTAGGATGAATGAACAATGATTCTGAGCCAAAAAATAATTTTTACATATGCAAATAAATTTTTTTATTTATAATTGTGGTATTCTTATTCATTGGGTATTCTGAGTTGCATCTTCTGCTAGTTTACAGCTTTCAATAAACTTTTAATTCCAGATTTAGCAAGTGCTCAGGATCATCAAATGCACAGTGTGGTCACCATGAGCCCCTCTGCTGTAGTGTCCAGTGTCAGATGGCCCAAGAAAGTCATTCTCAAGACAGTCTTGGCAAAACTATTTGTTTTGTGTTTGGGGAAAAATACCATTTTTTAACCTCCCAACAAAAACAATTACTAGCACAGGCTGTATTGTACTATTCTTTTGACTATAAGAAAAGCAGAGTTCGGATCCTCAGCACCCATGTAAAAGCCTGGCCCAAAAATGTGCTCCTGTCATCTCACTGCTGGTGAGGCAGAGACAGGAGGATCCCTGGGGCTTGCTGCTAGCTTGTCTGGGTGAATCTAGGTAAATTATGGGTTCAGCAAGACCCTGTTTGAAAAAAACGAAGGTGGAGAGTGAAAGATGAAGACACCTGATGTCATCTTTTGGCCTTCACGTGCACACAAGTACATGAGCACCTCCACAGGTACACCCACATACCTAAGAACATACACACACCACAAATATACATATGCTGGATGTGGTGGTGCACACCTTTAAACCCAGCACTTGGAAGGCAAAGGTAGGAGGATTGTCGTGAGTTCGAGGCCACCCTGAGATAACATAGTGAATGCGAGGGCAGCCTGGCCTAGACTGCGACCTTACCTTGAACCCCCTCCCCAAATAAAAAGGCTTCTCTGTGGCCCATTTTACTAGTTGCTGACTCAATGCTCATAGTATCGATCTATCTTTGTAAAACACCAAATTTCTTTGGAGCAGTTTTTCTTGAACATAAGGGCAGTGAAATGAACAGAAAATTGGTTGGTGGTACTTCAAGGGTAAACTGTTTTCTACACAGGACAAATTGTTGATATGGTCCTTTCCAACAAATTGTTGACATGTCCTCTTTGGGCATATGGAAATAATGGCCGGAGTTAAATAGTCCCCCTTGGCTTGTGAGGTGATCCTGAAGATGCCAACTATGTGTTAAGAAAAGTAGAATAGGAAAAAATAAAGCTTTGGTCCTTCTGACCATGGAACTGCTGTACCAACTCCATGCTGCCTGACTCAACTTCTTTTCACATTATGGAAATAAGTATTCACTCTATGTTACTTCACTATTGCATTTGATCTAATTCCATAACCAAAATCTGGGTATGATAAAAAACTTTAAACTTAACCCAGATTTTTAACATTAAAGCTAGTAAGTTAGAAGTTGAAAGTAATTAAAAACATGCTACATAATTTGAACTTGCCTCCTCATATATAGCTTGCAAATTAAGTTATGAATCATTACCAGATATTGTGAGCCTAGTTTCAGTAACTGTTCTTTAAAAAAAAAGTATTTTATTTATTGGAGAGAAAGAGAGAGAGAGAAAAGAGGTAGATATATAAAGAGAATGGGCACACCAGGGCCTCCAGCCACTGGAATGAACTCTAGACACATGTGCCACCTTGTACATCTGGCTTATGTGGGTACTGGGGAATCAAACCTTGGTCCTTAGGCTTTGGAGGCAAGTGCCTTAACAGCTATGCCATCTCTCCAGCCCTACTTTTCTTTTAAAATATTCTGTGCCTTAAACTTACCACCAATTAAGCTTTCTTTCTACTCTCACCTCTCCTGTCCAAACAATAAAGTATTACTATCAGAGTCATTTAAAACATACTAAGTTATTCAAGGTGCCAAGAAGAGAGCACTAAAAATAAATTTGAGTCAGTACCAAAAGTTTATAAGTCACATTAGGATTTATACTTAAAAAATGCTTTTTTAAGTTAATATAAATACATGGTCCTGCCACTATGGGGTGAGAAAGAAAAGTATAACAATTACTTTTGCACTGCTGGGACAAAACACCCAATGGAAGCAGTTTAGGGAAAAAAAGAGTTTGTTTCAGCTTAAAGTTACAGAGAGTAAAATCCAACAGAGCAGGAAAAGCATGGCAGGAGCAGAAGCCACATCACATCATCGCATCAACACAGAGCAAAGCAGAGGGAAGGACCAGCAAGTGCGCCTGCACTATAAAACTGCACAGCCCGCCCCAGTGACACACTTCTTCCTTCAAGGATCCACCTCTTAAATATTCCACAGCTTTCCAGATCAGCACCAGCAGCTGGTGAAGAAGTACTCAAACACATCAGTCTATGGGGTATGTTTTCCATTCGTTTCACCACAAAGAGAGAAGATACTACCAGACTGAGCTTTTTACTGCCCTCTACCACAAGGTAGGACCCTTTCCTTAAGTGTCACAAGACACATAGAAGAATGACAGATAGGACACATTAAATAACCAGCTCTGACTCCCAAGCTAAATAGGGAATGAACACTGAGATTCAAACTGCTCCTTGATTATTTGACCATGAAAGGAATAAGGTTAAAAACCGAGGAGCTGATCAGAAGCTCCAGATAAGCCACACACAAGGTAAGCAAGCTGAAAATCTTGGTATATTAGGAATTGGTCTAGTCACTAGAAGTTTTCTCTGCAGTAAAGAAAGCAAGTTATTTATCAGAGGAAGGTAGAATTATTTGCACAACTTTTCTGTGGAGCATAGTGAAGTCAAAAAAGTATGAAGTTAGAGTGGTGAAACCCTGGACCTAATCCTCAGGCCCATTACTGACTTGGTTCCATTATAGTTAGGTTTCATTTCTGGTTTCTAACATTCTGAAATGCCTTCTCCTCTGCTTCAGCTTAGGAACAGTAGTGAGAGGGTCATTAAATAGCTTTAGAGACTTTACTACAATGAACTAGATATGTGTTAAAGAATATTTGATACTAACCTGTGTGAAAAGGTTTACCCAGTGTCTTAGGACCAAAGTTAAGACATATGTATCAGAAAGCTTATGCATCTGCCTATGAATAGGTACATTATTCTCATGGTTAATTTTAGGTTAAAAAGTTCAGTCTTATGAGTATTTAGTGATCTGAGAACTCGAGGTACATTTCTTAGGTTCTTGCAAGCATATAGAAGTTAGGTACATTTTCTTTTTAACTACTGTGAAACTGCAGGGAAAAAACAACTTAGAGCCATGCCTATTAATACAAAAATCTGTCCAACTAGATCAGACTGTTGTTATTATTATTTTTTTTGGTTTTTCAAGGTAGGGTCTCAGTCTAGTTCAGGCTGACCTGGAATTCATTCTGTGGTCTCAGGGTAGCCTCGAACTCATGGTGATCCTCCTACCTCTGCCTCCCGAGTGCTGGGATTAAAGGCGTGCACCACCATGCCCGGCTCTGTTATTATTTTTTTCTCCTTTGTCTTTGCTGAAGATATATATGCAGGCACACAGCTTTTAAACAAGAGGCCAGTTATTAGACCAAAATAATTTGATGTTAACAACCCAAAACATAAAAGTTATTTTTATGTGTTAAAAATGTGTGAACTCAAAATTAGCCTCAAAATAATTTATTTTTGCTAGGTCTCTTTTCAGGGGAAAAAAAAAAGAGCAGAATGGCTGAAAACCAGTTTAACAATTTATTTAGTAAGTTAAGAAGCCAGGCAACAATATTACCATCTAGCAAGAGTGTTATACTCAATTAGTATAGCAGAGGTCCTTATTCACATTCTAGTCTGTTGCCTGATATTGTGCTAAGAAGTTGTTAATGGAAAGAAATGTACAATAATTTTTAAAAACATTAAAAAAGAATATCCTCTACAATTTTTCTGATATGTGATTACATTTTTTTTTTTCTGGTTTTCAAGTTAGGGTGTCACTCTAGCCCAGGCTACCTGGAATTCACTATGTAGTCTCAGGCTGGCCTTGAACTCAAAGTGATCCTCCTACCTCTGCCTCCCAAATGCTGGGATTAAAGGCATGTGTCACCAGGCCCAGTTTATATATATATATTTTTTTAAACCTAGGTACTGTCACAGAAGCATATTCTATGGCATTCCTTTCTCCTTTACTATAATAATCTCATGATACTAAATTAAACAAAGTGGTTATAATAATGACAGAATAAGCTGAGACAAAATTTTGACTCTCATTTTCCTCACCAAAGTCAAACTAGCATTTTAGCAGGTAAAACAGAATATACATAGACTAACAGGTGAAACAGTTCTAATTCACATTCAGAATTGTTTTTGTCCTTTAGACTGTGTGGTAGTTTGAATAGAAGGCCCCTAAAATATTCAGTGTTTTATTAGTTTGTAGTTTGCATCTGCAGCCACCTGGCTGAAGGCAGTGTCACTGGGCAGATCTTAAGGTGTGGTGGTGGGTTTGAGATTCCAATGTAAAGATACGCAAAGTACTTAGTTCCACCTTGAGTTCTTAAAATGTGCTGGGTGGGGTAGCTTTTGGCTTGTGGCTTCTCTCTCTGCTTGGACCTGTGAAAGCAGGCCAGCTTCGTCTGCCATTATGAAACTTCCCCTGGATCTGTAAGCTTCAATAAATCCCTTCCTTCGTAACTACGCCTGGTCTGGAAGTTCATTTCAGTGAACCTGAAGCTGTCTGCTATAGACTGATAGACAACTATTATTTTAGAAACATGGGGCTTACATCATGCTTACATATCAAGAGCTGCAATGTTTATAGTTCAGTTAAAAGGATATTTTAAAAGGATAGAAAAGAAGTTATGAAAATTTGGGCACCTGCAAAAAATTCTACTGTGGCATGAACCACAGAAATGATGATTTATCAGAAAGCCCTGGTTAGGAAGAATTGGCTGAAGCAATAGCCAATCAGGATTTAGAAGGACAGATTTCTAGCATCAGTCTTACAACTAAATAACTCTTGACAGTAATCAAGGGAATTAAGACAACATACAAGAGAACCAGATGGCTAAGCTTCAAATCCCAGGACTGTCAATTATTATCTATGTGATTTCAAAGTGCATTTCTTAGGTCTGTAAGGTTCAGTTCCATCACATTCAACCTGAGTAATAACAGTATCCTCCCCGCCCCCCGAGCTATTTTGAGGTAAATACAATAGTCCAGTAAGGAGCTTAGTACAATGCCTGGCACAGAAATGTTTGCAGAAATGCCTGGCAGTAACAGTTTGCCCTCCCCTCTACAATCATTACCACCTGGCAAAATCCAACTACCTGGCCCTTACTTTCTCAGGTGGAAAATACAGGGACTTCCTTCGGTGATTTCTAAGGTCTCTGCCAGTTAACATGTAAATTCTAAAAGATGAGAATTCACAAGGACTACTCCATTTTTTGAAATAAAGAAGATAAAAGATCTTTCACTCTAGCATGGTTTTTCTACACTATAGAAGAATCAAATTTTATGTCATCCCTCTGAAATTAATTAAAATTACTATATTTATTAAAGCCAAGGTTATAACTAGTCTACTCTCTACACGTTATAGCCAAAATTCAAAATTACAGGCAAACTTTTGTTGTAGGACTATTAAGATTCCCTTTATGTCTCAAAAGAACCAGGGTAGTCATAGGACAATGTGAAGATTAAGGTAACATCTGATGTTTTTTGGAAGCAAATTATTGGTATCCACAAGCCACATTAACTGTGCATCAACTCAAATACCTTTAGCAAGAGATTAATTTAAACTCTGGAGAGCTTTTTCATATCTAGTGAAATTACTATCAAAAAAAAAAAAAAAAAAAAAAAAAAGGAAAGGCATGTGTAGTCACTGAAAAGTTACCTAAATTTTAGAAACATTCTTCCAGATGATGGGAGAACTAGGAAGAGTTCAAATCCAAAGGAATGAAAGTGTGTCTGTACATCAATGTAAATGGCTGTGTTAATTCTTACTAGGTCGAACACACTAAAATCTGACAACTTGGTAAATTTTCAATCAGAAAGTGTTCAGTAGGCATCTCCAGATCTCATTAGCAAAATCAGGGTGAATAATGTAGTTATTTTTTTAAAAAAGACTTCCATTAAATTCATAACAGTGGAAACTCCATCTTCATTTCCAGAAAGCCTTATCTTTACCAGATCTTCACACTCACCACAATGTCTAACCACTCAAGAAATTTGACTTTTACCTTACAAGAGTTTAGAGTAAGTTGCATAAAGTTCACGGCAGGAAATTAAAATCACACGGCGTCCTTACCCTCAATATTTAGCTCAAAACAAATGTGGCAGAAGGAGAGCGTCTCTTTGTCTGTTCCCAGTTTACAAACACTGCAGACGTTGTCATCATTCAAGTCAATGTTTACAAACTGCTCTTCTTCGTTCATAGTGCCCCTGGTAAGAAACAGAAAAGGACAGTCACACAATTTCAGAAAGTTGCTATCAATGGCTTGCAATGCCAAGAACTTCTAGGAACCGAGGAGGGCGGTGTTCCTAACAGCCCCAGCCAGTCGGCCTGGCCATACTGGTGGGTTGGTGTCACAGTGTGACTATGGACAAACGACAAACTAGGACAAGCTTGACCACAGGTGACACAGGCACCCTCCACCCCGATTTTGTTGGGTGTGTGTGTATATGTGTGTGTGCGTGTGCGCGCGCGCAGGTGGGGGCGGACTCGGGTCCTGCGGCTGCATCCCCAGAGCCGACCCGGAGGAAGACACCTCTCCAGCGCGGGCCCAGTAGCCAGGACCAGCTCGGGACGGTTCCGCCAACTTCACGTGGGCGCCTCGCAGGTGTTCGGCTCACTGCGCGTTTCCAGGCTCCGCAGCCGGTCTCTGCGGCAGGAGCATGCACGCGGGGACGCGGACACCGGGGCAGCGTCCAGGCCACGTCCAGGACCCCGCACCGGGGCCACGCGGCGACTCCGCGGTCCGGCTCCGGGGCACGGCCGGAGGGGCGCTCTCGGGAGCAGGACACGCAGGGGTCCCGGCGCCCGGGCCGAGCGAGCGCGGCGTCCCGTCGGAGCCCCGGCGAACGGCCGGCCCGCGGACTCGTCCGGGCATCGGGTCCGCCCGTCCCCTTCACACTGCCGTCCGACGGGGCTCCCGGCGCTCGCAGTGCGAGGGGCTGGACGGCAGCGGGGCGCGACAAGGGGACACGGTGGCTGGAGGGGACAGCGGGTCGGGTCTTTACCGTCCGGCTTCGCGGGCCGCCGATCCGCGCGGCTCCGGATCCTTCACTATTGTTTCCGGCCGCAGCCGAAGCCGCCGCAGCGAAGGCGGCCGCCGCGCGCCCGGCCCCGCCCCTTCCGCAGGCCCCGCCCCTCGCCCGCCCGCCGGCACCATCGCCAGAGCTCCGCGGGGGACGCGGAGAGCGGCGGCGCAGTCCCTTCGCAGCGCCCCGTCCCCAGGCCCCTGCGCCGACCTCGCCGCACCGCGCGCCGTTGGCTCTCGCGCGGGCTCAACATGTCGCATGTCTGGGCCCGAGGTTCCTCGCCGCTACCCGGAGCGTGTCCGTCCAGCACCACCGTCTCGTGGCCACCAGTGGACGAGCCCGTCCCCGCCTCCCTCCTATCCGCGGCGGGGGAAGCTCCTGCGAGTAACGGCCGCTTAGGAGGGGGACTGGAGGCTGCGGCGGCTCGAAACCAGGAGCTTGAAGCTCGGTACTGTCGCTGAACTTCCAGGTAGAGGCCGTGGGATTACGTACCGACAGATGAGCCCCCCGTTCGATGTCTTGTGTGGGCGTGATTTTCCTCAGTCGTCTTCTTAATGGGGCGCCCCTCCCTCCCCTCAGTTGGTACATTCCGCGCACATCCCCGGGAGAATCCATAAGCCCCGCCTCTTCTTTGTAGGTGCCGCCCCTTTCTGAAACTCGGCTTCACTTTTAAACCCCCCCCCCCAAAGTGAGGATGCGAGTTTGCTCTCGTCATCTGCTTGACTTTTCCAGCCCTTCTTAGGCAATAGTTCCCCTGCGCACTTTCACTTACGTTTTATATTGTAATCTTCACCACAGCCCTGGGAAGAGACTACTTCTTAATGTTCCTTCTTTTGCAAGCGACTTTCTCTGGTCTGGACATGCCTGTTATATCTTTATAGGTAACATAATTGCAGCTAACCTTTTAGATCCAGTCTGCTGCTACATGAAATGCTGGGGACGGGGTGGGGAAATGGACACTAATGTTGTGATCAAGCAGATCCTATTAGATATGGAATCAGCCAGCCAGACAAGATGTACACTCCTGTGCAATAGTGGAACTCAGCCTAGGCTGGTAACCAATGGCTCTGATTGTGTAAGAGACCTGTTCAGTGGGAAGAGAGTCAGTCCCCAGACAGTTAGCTTGTCTAGTGACAGAAGGTGCTAAATAAATGACTGGGGGGAAATAACCAACATCTGTCTAAACAACTCACAACCTGATGTGATGCTCACTCAAGTGCAGTAGTGGCACACAGCTATGTAGGGTTACCAACTGCTCTAGATTTGGCTAATGGATCTGCTCAGTGGAATGGAACCCATACCTGGAAATGGGAAACAAGTCAGAACCATATCCAAAAACAAGCCGGCTCTCCAATATCAAGCTCCCAACAATAGTAGGATACAAGAGGGCCTACACCTATGAAATTCTCTCTAAGATAATAAAGGTTAACCATTTATCTTGCACTAACCCCACTCTTCCTTGGAGAATCTGCTTCTCTCAAATGGACGCATATCCTGAGGAGAGAATCAGCCCATTGCATCTCAACAGGGCACCAGATGAAGCCATTGAGTTATAGGGGAAATGAGCAAGAGTGCTGTCTTATCAGTGAACCTGGTACCAACACAAGGGTGAAGGAGATAGACACAAAGCACTCTCAACTCCTACCAAATCAGATATCCAGAGAAACAGAGACTCACAAAACCTGTCACTGAAATAGACCTAAAATGAACCCAACATGAGTCATGGAAATTTGCAAAGAAGGGGCGGAAAGATTGTTAGAGCCATGAGTTGGATCATTATACAGTCATTGCCTGTCCTGCAAATCTGATGGCTACCCCCAAAAGGCAAGACCCACATTACCCATGGGGGTAGGACAGGGAGAAAGCTAACGATGGTACCATCATGGCTGTATATATACTATATACATAGCTAGTAAAAAATATATTAAAAATAAATAAAATAAAATTAGTACATTGACTATGTTAACTTTTAAAGCTAGTAGAACTTTGTTTTGGGAGGTGGTTATTCTAGTCATGGCAAGCTCGATCTGTTCCAGACTTGCTTCTAAACTTAACTTGTAAAGTTCTATACTTGCTTTGTTGTAAGGATAAGTTTAGTCCTACTCTTAAAGAATGGCTTTCTAGACACTGTATTTTATGTTACAGACATTCAGTAAGCTTCTGTCTTCCACTTGAGTAAAACTCAAATGACTCATGCTCCTGAGTATTCCAGTTATCTCCAGTAGTTGTTCTTTCTCTGTTAGTTAATTTTTGCCTAGCCTCTCGGAGTCTCACTCTATACATGCTCAGGTTAGTATCTAGCCAATGATGTAGAGAATATTCTGAAATATTTTCTATGTATAGTTCCTCCTTTCTAAGTGTTTATTACAAATTCCAGCCCCTTCATGATCTCCAAACTCAGTCTTTTTCTCCACACTGCAGTTGGCTTGCCCTTCCATAAGTGTACCGTGGTCTACAAAATATGTGTAGGCATATGTTGTAGTTACTACGTTTTTGTCATTGGGATAAAGTGCCCAACCAAAAACAGCTTAGGGGAGGAAAGGTTTTATTTTAGCTTATAATCTCAAGGGGAAGCTTCATGATGGCAGGGGAAAGCAAGGCATGAGCAGAGGTTGGACATCACCTCTGCCACAGCAGGTGGAAAACAGCAGCAGGAGAGTGAGCTGAAGTCTGGCAAGGGAGAGTTGGCCTACCCCCAGTAACACACTTCCTCTACTGTTCCAAATTGCTGCTGGCTGAGGACCCAACACTTAGAATGTATAAGTGTAAGGGGGCATCTAATTGAAAACACCATAGCAAACCAGGGCAACTACAGGACTTAAGCATCTCATTTTATTTCCCCTTCCCATGAAGAACCATATGTTTGGAGCTGGGAATGTGGCTCAGTTAGTAGAGCGTTCATTTAGCATGCATGTAACCTTGGGTGTCATGGTACACACCTGTAATCTCATCAGGAGGATCAGCAGTTCAAGGTCATCCTCAGTTACATGATGTGTTTGAGGCCAGCCTCGGCTACATGACATTCTGTCTCAAAAAAGCTTTACTAAAAAAGAAACACCAAATGCTTGTATGGCCTATAATGCCAGTATCTAAAAATAGGTATTTTGTATGTGTTGGTCAGCTTTCTTTTAATAGCTGTTATAGTACCAATGACCTCATTCTGGCTGGACTACTTGGTTATTATGTCATTGGGACTTTTATTCAGTTTCTCAGTGTATTCACAGCCAGTTCTGAAACAAATGCAGATAGCCCTGTCTAAAAAATTGTGATGGCTTTGTCTTCCTCCTTATAGCAATATATAAATCTTAGCCTTTAGGCAGTTACAAGTAGATATTTAGTCTATTGTCTCACTTGAATTTTTTTAATTTATTGAATAATTATTTTTAACTATAATCTTTTCTAAACAACTCAGTGAAGTGTGCTATAAATTGCAAGGTGATATATAAAGATTATTTCTATAATTCTTGTCCTAAAATAGACATTGCCATGAGTTTGGGTTTAGATCAGTTAGGAATCCTTTCAGATGCAAGGGGAAGAAAACCTAATTAAGAGTATCTGAATTGAGTAAGGGTTTATTTGTTCCACAGAACAAAATCAGCAGAGCCGCTGACTGCTGGCAGTTGTCATGTTGTCAAGACTACCCTCACTGTGCGTATCCTAGCTTTCCTCTCTAGTAGCTGCTCTGCAATTAAAGAAAATGTTTTCTTCCAGGAAAAAAGGACAAGAATGGAAAATGTTGGAAATGACTGAGAGTAAGCCACACCATTCACTTCTCTCAGGAACGAAGAGGTTTTCTAAAGGAACAGAGATTTGTGTTCATACGTGCTCTTGAATGATAACAGGTTGTTGGTTCCTTTTGTTTTCAGCCTTCAGGAAAAAAGGTGAATAATCCAACAGTTTCTGCTGGACAGGACACATCATTTTATTTTCTGAAAATTGTTGACATATGTGTGAGGGTGAAATTACCCTACCCAACTTTAAAGTCCACTTTAAACAAATGCCTGCTAAAAATATTTTATAGTCTTCCTGCAGCTTTTGCTTATGGTACTACTATATTTGCTGTTTTTTTTTTTTCTGTCAGGATCTCACTTGTAAAGGGATGTAGTATTATTCAGTGTACCCATCCATCTATAACTCACTTCTCATTTTTGTTTATGTGCTGCCTTATTTTCTTCTTGAGGAAGATTGGCATATGTACCTCCATGCTTAGAGACTTGTGGGGCCATGAACTTACAGAAACTCCCAATGTTTGCAAAAATCAGTTCATTATGATTTCAACTTTTTTATCCCCCCCCACTTTGTCCTATGTGGTGGTTTGATTCAGGTGTCCCCAACAAACTTATATGTTCTCAATCCTAGGTCCCCAGCTGGTGGCAATTTGGCAATGGGAGCCTCCTGAAGGTGATATATTATTCCGGGTGGGCTCATGGGTCTTATAGCCAGCTTCCCCTTACTAGTGTTTGTCACACTCTGCTGCTGTTGTTTTCCACCTGGTGTTGGCCAGGAGGTGATGTCCACTCTCTGCTCATGCCATTGTTTTCCCCTGCCATCATGAAGCTTCCCCTCAAGTATATAACCCAAAATAAACCCTTTCCTTTTACAAGCAGCTCTTGGTCAAGTGTTTTCTGCCAGCAACATGAAGCTGACTGCAACAGTAAATTGGTACTGAGAAGTAGGGTTATTGCTACAGTAGCCTAAAGCTAGATAGGCCACCTGATCTGCGGAACCATGATCTACAGTGCTGCTGAAGCATTGAAATATGAGTGGCTTATGATGCAACATGTTGGAGTGATGGCTGATTGTTTTAGTGGGACTCTGAATTCACATGCCCATTCCCTGAATTCATATACTAACCCCTAAATTAAAGTGGCCACTGTGTTAATTAGCTAGATTTAGTTTTATCTTTATCTCTCTCTTCATTTCCAAATAACAGAAGTTGGCTCAGAAATGAGGCATAAGAGTTATGATTTAATGTCATGACATGGGGAAAAAAAGTTTATTCAAAGGATATTGATGGTTGTTACCAGAGGCAGTGGGATTAGTTGGAAGTATAAGTGAGGAAAAAAATCATAAAGTATATCAGTGCTTCTTATACATTGCTTGATTTTAAGCATGTTGTTTTTAAGTATTAGATGTTACTCATTTGTATTTACTATAATAGTGCATATATCTTAAAATTTGTGCTTGAATCACTGTGATTAGATCTCACCATCCATAAGTAATATAAAATGCCAAAAAACCAGTCACTTAGAAAGATAGGACTTCAAGTTTTCTCTTGCATTTTGTCCAGCTGTAGGGAGCTTGGGCAGGTTGGCAGCTCTGATCCATGAAGTTCTCAAGCATGATCATTGCTTCTAGTTTTATGCTCTGCCATGTTTAGGATGTGGGTCTTTTTTTGTGTGTGTGAGTGTGTGTGAGTGTGTGTGTGTGTGTGTGTGTGTGTGTGTGCGCGCGCGCGCCAAGCTAGGTTCTTCATTGTAACTGCATTGCAAACAGCAGTGGGTTGGAGGCCAGAACAACAGGGTGAAGAATGCATAGAAGGTGCCTTTTCAGGGTATCACATAGAAGCTGCTGACACTAGCTCTTTTGGTTTCCATAATCTCTGAGCTCAATGAGGGTTTGTGAACCATATGTCCAGGGCTTCTGAAGGAGGGAGAATATGGGTATTGACAGAGGAAACAGGCAATCCATGCTTTAAGTACTCAACAAAGAATATTTGAATGAATGCTTGAGTGGATGAATCACATATTATGCATCAAAATTGGTTAATAAAGGCTGAAGACCCAATTTTCAATCACAGATTTAGTACCAGCTTAAAAGGAACATATTTGAAGTTAAAATGTGTATGTAACCTATCTTCCACTTTTAATAAGCAAGAAAACAGTAACTATTTGTTTTAGGATTCTTTGTAATTTCCACTCAAATTTAACTGTGCTGGGCTCATTTTAGTTTTGTTGAACCATTTTCTAAATGTCTAATCCTTTCAAGATTCTGTGTTGGGAGTCAACTGCTGCTCTATTGGAATCCTTAATACTAAAGAAAATAGCACTTCTAGTATTACAACTTCTCTTAAGCTTAGGTAAGCATACCTTTGAAAGTTTGGGATACAAATATTTGTATTAAAGGATTTACTGTCTAATGCTGACATTATGGGTAAGCTGTCTGCTGATCCATTGTCCTGTTGTATAAGCAGAACAAACCAAGCCTGGAAATAATTTCCAGGCTGTGGATAAATTCTGTGTTGGCATTTCTGCGAGAAGACCGGGAGTTAAATACTAAGTGATTGATTTCTTTTTTACAGTGAACCAAATCTTGTCCTTAGTAATGTGCACAGTTCTCATGGTTAAACTCAAGGTGATAAAAGGAAAGTTTAAAATTGATGTCTGAAGTTAGCAGAGTATGTTTCACAATATTTTACCTGTGGGGTATTTTATAATTCTTTGTACAAATATCAAATATCTGGGTGTAGAATACTTAAGCTGGAAGTTGAGATCCAGACATGTTTCAGTTAACTATTGGTGTGTCGTTTGAGTTAGATTTTTAAACTTTCATAATGCAGAAATATTTTGTGAATGAAGAAGATAGCATTAAGGGTTAAGACAAAGAAAACATTAAAAGTTTCTAGTAAATATCTCAATTTTTCAAAATTTTGAAATTACTAAAAAGTTTAACACTTTTCAATAAATTACTAATTATCTTATTCATTCAACACATAATTGATAAATGTGTATTAAGAGTGAAATACTGTGGTAAGCATCCATGACTTACACACTATAAAGCAAACCAGTTTCTCTTTTAGAGAATATACCACATAGCACAAGAGATAGGAATTAAGTAACTACATATAGAATGGAGTTTTTATTGCCCCTGAAATATATTTGCATTTTAGTTGCAGCACTATAAAGATGTTTAAGTACCATAATGGCATATAGCAATTTTATTTTATGCTTCTTTCAATGTTGGTAATAATTCAGTATCTATATCCCAAAGAGGGGTTGATCAACAAATGCTAATTTATATTAGACAGAAACAAGAACTTCCAGTGAGATAGTGTATAGTAAAGTGATTGCAAATAATAATGTTGTAATTTATATTTCAAAACTTTAGAAAAAAGGATTCTGAATGTTTCACCACCAAATAAATGTTTGAAGAGATAGGTATTTTAACCTGATTTAAATATTATAAAATATTTACATGTATCAAAACAGTGCATTGTATCCATACATATGTATAAATTTTATGGTTTCATATATTAGTTGAAAATTTTTTGAAATAAGAGGAGGTATACCATAGTCTAAAAATATACCCAGAGAGTGTAGGTTTTAAAACAAACTATAGTAGGAATTTGAAAGCAAGCTTTCTAAAGTATACTGTTTGCTACTTAAAAACATAGAAGATAACTTATACATTAGCTAACTCTCTGTGGTAGAGTATAATGAGTAGTTATAAACAAAGAAATCAGCTTCTGATTCTTCATCCCCTCACCCTGATTTTGGGTCTTGGTCAAGTCTAGCCACTAGGAAGGTGAGCAATATGGACATACCTCTTTTAAAAGGCTCCCGTCATGAAGAAGCAGACACATCTCCCATTTCATTGCTGAGCATTTAGTCACATGATTACATCAGTCTGCAAAAGAGACTGGGCAATGTAGCCTGACCACATGCTCAGAAAGAAAAGTGGATTTATTTTGGCAAAGGCCCAGCTTTCTCTCCCACTGCCTGGCATTCTGGCCACCAAGTGTTTGCATCTGTCTTTTTCTCTCACTTTTTCTGTCTCCAAGTAAGACACAGAATGTGCATTCACCCTTCCCCAGGAGAGCCATTTCCCAATTCCTACTTTGTTCATGTGTAGAGTAGGACAAAGAATTGCATTTTGTTCTATGTCTGCTCTGTAGTCACCGCGAGCTGTTCTCTGGCAGTCACGGACGCTGTACTCTTCCTGGTTAGTGATCAGCAGTCTAGGCCCTGAAGGGTAAACAAGACATTGAGCGTGGAGCACCTCAAAGGAGTAAGATATTTCTATACTCATTCAGGTTCTCTCTGCTTTGAAGAGTTTTTTAAATTTTTGTAACAATACGATACTAGAACTTCTTCAGTCATATAATAGTCATGAAGGCATACATTGCTAACACAGGGAGGTCAGGATAGTAAAAAGATTTTTTCCTTAAAAACCTAGAATATGACATCATTGAATAATTGAACCAACTTTGCAATTATTTCCTTTGTTTTTTTTTTAGTTGATGTTTGTTGTTTGTCTGAGTCAGGGTCTCCTTTTAGCACAGGTTTACCTGGAACTCATTCAATAGCCCAGGTTGGCCATGAAGTCATGCTGATCCTTCTACCTTAGTTTTCCCAGTGCTAGGATTAAAGACATGGATAGCTACACTCCCCAGATTTCATTTCTATTTTACTTAAGATTCTGAAGTCCATTCTACTTAATCAATTTTTTGTCTGCTATTCTGTTCTTTGTTGACTGATTTCAATCGAAAACATCCTGATAGGGAAGCAATACCGGTGATAGCTGATGAGGTGAATTGGCTACCGTAGTGCTATTCTTTCAACTGTTTGCCCATTCATTAATTGACTAATTTTACTACAACCTAGGTAAGAAAGTAACAAGATACAATTTACATGTGTCCTCTAGAAATTCTCAATAGATTAACAAACAAATAATTATGTAGTTAGCACTGAAGCACACTATTGTCAATGAGAAAGTGCTTATAAACATTCATATTTAATGTAACACGTATAATTGCTTGGACTTGCAGGCACATCAACATGGGGCAGTCAGTCATCTCTGCAATGGGTCCACAAGGATTCTTGCCTTATTGAGCACTTGAGGCTCTCTGCTGCTGCTGTGGAAGAAGCAGTATGAATATAAGCAATTGTGGCTACATTATCAAGTTCCCATAGATTCAAACATAAACTCAGGTGGAGAGGATTGTAGAGTTAAGGTGGCAGGTAGGATATTTATCTCTTTCTTGTGCATGTCCGTTCATACCTCCTTCAACAACCAGGAGAGTAGGACTGACTGGTGAAAATCTGTGGATTAATTCATGGCTTTTTCTTCCCTCCCTTCCTTCCTTCCTTCCTTCCTTCCTTCCTTCCTTCCTTCCTTCCTTCCTTCCTTCCTTCCTTCCTTCTTTCCTTCCTTCTTTCCTTCCTTTTTTTTTTTTTTTTTTTTTTCAAGGTTTCACTGTAGTCCAGGCTGACCTGGAATTCATTATGTACTCTCAGGGTGGCCTTGAACTCACAGTGATTCTCCTACCTCTGCATCACGAGTGCTGGGATTAAAGGCATGAACCACAATGCCCGGCTAATTCAGGGCTTATTAAATATTTTGCTATAGGTTCTTGGTAAACTTGCAACATAAATTAGAATTGAAGATTGTTAAACATTTCAGTTTCATTATTTGTAAAACTATAATCTTAAAAGAAGAGTCCTGTAGCTTTCTCCTTTGAAGCCAGCTACCTAGCCACTGGCTTAGTGAACCATCTTTGCAGAGCTGTTCAGCGTCTGCACACGGTTACACTAGCTACCAACTGAGTGTCTGGGCTTTAAACATAGAACTAGAAAGGAAGTTGAATGTGGCTAGCTCTTTTCTGATCATTTAAATTCTAATGATAAACACATTGCACTGTCAGGAAGAGTCTTAATAACATACTTGAAAAATATTTTATTCAATACATGGATCACTGACTTCTTTTTTTATAATAGGCTTATCAAGAGCTTAGAGAAAATATTTATATATAAAATATAAGAAAAATCAGTTCTTACAGGGTAGTACACTGATTTCTGGCTGACTTAATGGGTAGGTAGCTTACATGCCCGTGGAAACAGTTCTCTTTGCTGAGCTACCAGTGGAAGAGGGGATCAACTCCAGTGTTCCTCACATAGGCTCTTAGCCCCTTTGCTGCTCCTCCATGAATTCTTCCGTCAGATTCAAGACATTCTTACCTTTTTTTAAAGAAAGATTTTATTTATTTATTTATTTAGAGATACAGACAGAGATAGGGAATGGGCATTCCAGGGCCTCTAGCCACTGCGAACGAACTCTAGACACCTGTGCCACCTTGGGCATTTGGTTTATGTCTGTGCTGGGGTATTGAACCTGAATCCTTCAGTTTTGCAGGCAGATGTCGTAACTGCTAAGCCATCTCTCCAGCCTCATTCTTACCTTCTTGGCCAAAACTTGCATGGATAGAAGGGTTGAACTTTCTGTGAGTAATCTTCCAAAGGCTTAATGATTTAGAATATTACTTTTCAAGCTAAATGCAGAGCGTGACATATTTTTATCTGAATGTTTTTATCTGAGGAAATATTTCTGAATGAATAGGATGAGAGAAAGATCTTAGGTCAACAAGAAAATAACCATTACCTCATCAATACACACTTCATCTAGTTATCTGACATATAAACACAAACCTTTTTCTTTTTCTCCCCAGAGTCAGTCAAATTCCAGTGTCTTCTGAATTTGGCTACATCAGTCTGGCTTTTACTTTGCCATGACTTCCCCCTTCAACTAGCATGATTAACAGTTTGCAACAGCACAAGCTAGGCTCTGGTCCTACTCCCCTTCCTGCTTTTTTTCATCTTTAACAGTGATTCCAGAAGAACCTTTCTAGTAAACAATACAAAAGCCTTCAATAGTGCCATATTGCCTCTAAGGTAAGCTACACTGACTGATAGGCTCCATGTTCTGACACAAACACATTTTTTCTATTTTCTTCCTTTTCTGAAATCCCTAGTTTATTTGTGTAGCAGCAAACATGAGGGGCTTACTTTGTGTTGTGGCCATGCCAGGCCCCAGGTAATAAATGAAAGATTTTAGTCACTCTGATGGAATGACTCAATGCTGAGAAGTGTAACCAGTGAGACAGAGTGCTTATTACCTGGCCCTGAATCATGCCTCTGTGCATTTTTCAAGCACAGTTCTCAGCATTAGAAAGAAATGCAGGTATGCAACATTATGGTATAGGATAACATTTATTTTGTGTTTTAATGACCTACCTGGCATGTGAACATCCTTCCTGCCCTGGAATGTGTTCTACTTTATTAAACAGAAGCCATTATACTATGGAAGCCAAAGGTGCTGATGTGAAGCTAGGTCATGGGCACATGGCTTAGGCTCCACCACGCAGACTTTGAACTGGGGGTAGCAATGTTAGCTACATGCTGTTTCTAGGGACTATTAGCAATGTCATATTCACCACCAGTGGGTCTATCACAAGTAAAATACAAGTTATTAAGGTAATTAAATAGTTTTGGTGAACTGTATTATAAAAAGAAAAAGGAAGCAAGTAAGACAAGAATTAATAACATATTTTATTTTATCAATATATTTAGGGCTGGAGATGCAATTCAGTAAGAAAGTGCACACTTTGCATGTGAGGCATGGTGTTTGATACCTAGCACCACAAAAAAGCAAACACTATAACCTCATATATCCAAATACTTCAGCTTATCAATGTAAAAATTATTCACGGGACACTTTATTTATTTAAGTTTTCTAAACCTGTCTTTTAGCACCTCTCAGTTTGGATTAGCATGTCAAGTCTTCAGTAGGCACATTGGCTACTGTATCCAAATCAGTACTGTCCTGTATGAGTCGTTGCTGAACAATAGAAAACTGATTCCCCCATAAGGTGAATAACACTACCCGAGACAAGTAGGGAAGGGAACTGCCATGCACCAACACTAAAGTGTTTTATGTAACATCTTGGATTTTTTTTCCTCAAAGGTAGACCATTGGCTGAAGGTCATTTATGTGACAGATAGTTCTAGAAAGCCAATTATGGGTGCATTATTGAGGTAGTCATTTCTGTGTGTAACTGGTGCTTGATTTCAACTAGTCTCCAAAGTATAACTGGAATGGGTTTCAGAAGAACGGGAGCATTTGTTGACTCCCATTTCTCAATGAGTGAGTGTTGTTCCTGTGGGTGTGAATACCTCCATAGTTCTAGATGGTCTAAGGAATTACCTTTAGAGTGAGGTGCGGGTCAAAAAAGCCAAGCACTAGGGTAGACATTTACAGTCTTACCCCACTATGCATTAAAATTGTCTGCTACCACATCAGAGGTAGAATCCAAGATGTGTCAGGCACAGGGAAAAACCACTGCTATGTGGACAATGCACAATTGTCTTAGTCTGTTCTGGCTGTTGTAACAAAATACCATAAGCTGAGTGTCTTATGCCACAGAAACTTACTTCTTACAGTTTTAGAGGCTGAGGAGCTCAGGATCAAGGTACTGTCAGATTTAGTGTCTATAGAGGGTCTATTTTCTGATTTATAGAATGGTGCCTTCACACTGTTTCCTCCATGGTAGAAGGGAAAGCTCTGGTCTCTTCAGTCTCACTTATGAGGGCTCTGCTCTTGTGACCTAATCAGTTGTGTGTGTGTGTGTGTGTGTGTGTATTGTGCAGGTGTGTGTACACCTATGTATGCATATGTAATAGAGGCTGTAGCATAATTTCAGTGTCATTTCCTAAGATACCATCCACCTTTTTTGAGACAGAGTCTTTACTGTAGCTAGACTGGCTGGCCAGTGTGCCCTAGCTATCCTCTTGGATCTACCTCCTCAGCAGTGGGACTACAAACGCCCACACCACAAACTGTCTTTACATGGGTTCTGAAGATTGAACTCAGATTGTCGTGCTTGCACAAGAAGCACCTTGAGGGCACAGCTATCCCCAAGCCCCCTAGTCACTCTTAAAGATCCCCCTCATAATAGCATCACTTTGGGGATTGGGGTTCATTTTGCAATATCAGGAGGATAGAAACATTCAAATATAGCAGCAATACCTGCAAAAGATACTGTTATGCCAGTTTAAAGAGGAAACAGGATGAGAGCAACTTTAGTGTTTATTCAAACCGAGATAACTCAAGTAACTGAGTAGGTTTTTACACAAATATGACTCAAAGACCACAGGGGACATTTGGGGGATTTTGATCCTTTGAAGAAATCTGCAGAGTTTTAAATTTTTATATTCTTTATTAGTTCAGAAATTTAGAACAAATATAAAATACAGGTTTTGGCTGAATCTTAATTTTTTTGAAAAGGTCACCTCATAAACTATAGTAGAGTCTCTTAAGAGTGTGTGATATGGTCTTTTTTAGAAAAAAAAATCACATGTTCAGGGCATGGTGGAGCATGCCTTTAATCCCAGCACTTGGAAGGCTGAGGTTAGAATAGATTGCTGTGAGTTTGAGGCCAGCCTGAGTCTAATTCTAAATTTGCCAGGACCAAAGCGAGAACCTACCTTGCAAAGCCACAAAAAAAGAAAGCTTAATAAATGTTTGTTGGGCAAATAAAAAAAAAAAAACCCTCACATTTGTCGTTGTGCTTTATATGTTGTCAGACATTCGGGAAGAAATGCCTAATGAGTTTTGTAAGCTCACTTCCGTCACTCACTGTGGAGTCTGCAGTGCACAGCTCTTTTTCAAGTTGACTGTGAGCACAACTGATCCTTCTTAAATGAGGGGACTGAACACCTCACAGATGACGGGGACAGCTCCCATTATCTGAAATGGCCATAAGCAGCTTTAATGTTAGAGATTTGGTTGAAGGGATTGTCCTCCTGGAAGACTAGCTACAGTTGCCTGCCAGGCAGAGCAAATTATGAAATGATTATGGCTTCAGAGATATATATTCCTAAATGATTGCTTCACCAGCCCATGAAAATGGCTGCTTTAAAAAATGGGTGAAAGATGAGAGCCTTAAGAGATTAAATTACAGGGATTGCATGAAAAACATCCTTACGAGTCCTGGATGCAAGGCCATCAGAGTATGTAATCTACCAGGAATACTGACAGGAAGTCATCAGCATAAAGAAAGAAATACAAACTAAAAATGAAAGAGAAAACCTGAAGAATGAGCTAAAAATTAAATCTAACTCAGAAAAACTGCTGAAATGGTCCAGCTGGCTTACGCTGTTAACCACATTTTCCTCTGCAGAGCTACGGGAATTTGGGGGTAGTCAGAGATGATGAGGATAACCTTAAATACACCTTTGCTTTTTTTCTATGTGTGTCTATATGTATTCGACAACTTAAATGCACACACTTAGGCTGGGGATGTAGCTCACTTGGGAGCATGTTTGCCTAGAATGTACAAAGTCCTGAGTTTGGTCCTCAGCACTGTATAAACTGGTCGTGGTGGCACGAATCTCTAATCCCAGCACTCAGGAGCAGGAGGAAGGAGGATCAGAAGTTCAAGGTCATTTGTGGCTACATATTGAGCTCAAGGCCAGCCTTGGATTATGAGATCCTGTCATAAATAAATGAATTAATAATTCTTAAACATGTATGATGAACAATTTATGCAACTCCAACAACTTTTACAGAAAATGCATCAATAGACTGACTTTTGGTTTTGTTACTATTGTTTACAATCTAACTGCCAAGTCTCAAAATTTGTAATAAGTATTCATTGGACATTCATGGAAAAGGGAATCTTCATGTTTTTGATGTTGCAACAGGACCACAATGCACATTGGGATACAGCCTGGCTTCTCAATGTTTTCTTAGAAATGTAAATTTTACTCTTACGTATGATTTTTATACCTGTCAGATTCATTTTATGCAGTGAAGGACATAGTGCCTTATGGTAATAAATGCTCAACAGAAGAGTTTTGGAAATCACAACTGAAACTGAAACAGGGAAGAAATGTTGAGAAAAAGTGAAAACCAAGTTTTTAATATTTTATTGTATTGTATTGTATTTTTATCTCATGTGTGATTTTTGAGTCTCCCCAGTGGCCACCATCATCTGAAAAGAGAAGCTTCTCTAACCAAAAGTGAGAGTAGCATTAATATATGGGCATAAATATAAGTAATTAGAGGGAAGTTTTGTGGACTTAATATGTCCATTTAGCCAGATAACAGTAGTGGTTTCCATCCTAGGGCTTATGACCTCCACAGCCATAGGGTTTTGGTTAGGTTTTCAGTACTGGGCATGGATTCCCTTCCATGGAGCAGGCCTCTAGTTCAATCAGAGAACAGTTGGTTTCCCCCGTAAAAGATATGTCATCATTGTACCAGTTGGTACATTTGGCCTAGTTGGGTAGCCATAAAGTTAGCAGGGCCCACTGCTGGTTAAGAGTGTTGATGGCTTTTCTCCCCCCAGGCTGCCTAGTTCTTTCTAGCATCCTGACAGCTAGTCAACAGGGGGAGGCTGCCAGCTGAACTCCAACTTGATTTCTCAGAGATCTGCAACCCAAACATGTGGAGTCTTCAGCAATAAGGTCTTACCATGTAGTTCTGGTGGGCAACCAAGAGTATTAGCAATGGTCTGTGATATTTGGGGGACATCATGGGGCTTCCCTAGCAATAACTGGCACTGAAATTTATTTCTTTCTTTTTTGAGAGAGACAGAGAGAGAGAGAGAGAGAGAGAGAGAGAGAGAGAGAGAGAATGGGAACGCCAGCAGCCTCTCAGCCGCTGTGAACAAACTCCAGATGTGTTTGCCCCCTTGTGGGCAAGTGCTGCATTGTGCCCTTGTGTCACTTTTTGTGCCTTGCTGAATGTGGGACCTGGAGAATCGATCAGGAATTCCTAGGCTTCCCAGGCAGATGCCTTAACGGCTAAGCCATCTCTCCAGCCCTGCAATTTTCTTATAACCAGCTATGCTTCCTGTGGTAGTTTGGATATATGTCCCCCAATATATTCAGTGTTTTACTAGTTATAGTTTGCATCTGCAATCACCTTGCTAGAGGCAATGTCACTGGGGGCCGGTCTTAAGGTG
This sequence comes from Orientallactaga sibirica, assembly GCA_036365145.1. Lineage (NCBI taxonomy): Eukaryota > Metazoa > Chordata > Mammalia > Rodentia > Dipodidae > Orientallactaga > Orientallactaga sibirica. The sequence goes on along the minus strand of JAEOAD010000053.1, from coordinate 16,109,861 downwards.
TTAATGGTGGGTTTGAAATTCCATTGTAAAGATATGCAAATGTGCCTAGCAGGAGTTCCTGAAGTGTGCTGTGTGACCTTTTGGCTGTAGTTTTGCTCTGTGTGCTGTGGTGGCTGGTTGGCTTTTTCTCTCTCTGCTTGGCCCTGTTGAAAGCAGGCTGCTTTTCCTGCCTTTATGGAACTTCCCCTGGATCTGTAAGCTTCAATAAATAATATCCCTTCCTCCATAACTGTGCCTGGTCTGGAAGTTCATCTCAACGAACCTGAAGCTGTCTGCTACACTTCCCCCACAGGGTACTTCTGCCCAAACTTTCTCCTTTTTAAATGTATATATTATTTAACTAGTGAAGAAGTATGTTCCATATGGCTTATTCATAACATTTTAAATTTTGATTAATCCTCCTCCAACCCCTCTTGTCTTCCATATGCTCCTCTGAAAGATAATTTTTAAAGAAAATACATTAACTCATGGAGTTGGGTGGCTCCATGTGTTGACCAGCTGACTCCCTACTTCTGGTTTTGACTGACTGAGCCAAACAAGTAGCCTTGATTCAAGATCCTCATTCAGCTTTGCCCTTGAGGATTTTACCTAAGACAGGCCAAGACCCAGCCAGATGATGATAGTCTTTACAACCGCAGGGCAGGACAAGTGCACCCATGCTGGGGACCGCATTGCAGGGCAGAAGAGGGATGAAGGAAATAGCACAGAAACTCAGAAGGAAGGATGCTTATCTGATGGGAAAGACAAAGATAATTATTGCACCTTATTGCCTTAGGTTTAAATTTCTTGTGGGACCTGGCTCTACTTGCTGTCTATGTTTATGTGGGATAGTACTCAATAGTACTTTAGTGTAGAAAGAATCAAAGCCTTAAAACTTACATATTTGTGAGAGGAAAGAGAGAGAGAGTAAGGGAGGGTGGAAGAAAGAGGAAGTATGTATGGGCATGTCAGAATGAACTCCAGGCGCATATGCCATTTTGGGCATCTGGCTTTGCATGGGTACTGGGAATTGAACCTGAGATGTCAGGCTTTGCATTCAAGTGCATTTAACCCTTCAGCCATCTTTTGTTTTGTTTTGTTTTGTTTTGTTTTGTTTTGTTTTGTTTTGTTTTGTTTTGTTTCTCGAGGTAGGGTCTCACTCTAGCCCAGGCTGACCTGGAATTCACTCTGTATTCTCAGGGTGGCCTTGAACTCATGACGATCCTCTTACTTCTGCCTACCGAATGCTGGGATTAAAGGCGTGCGCCACCATGCCTGGCTCCCTCGAGCCATCTCTATAGCCCTAGAATTATGCTTTCTTTTCAAAGTAGGGTCTCATTCTAGCTGAGGCTAACCTGGAACTCATTCTGTAGTCCCAGACTACTTTTGAACTCATGGCCATCCTCCTACCTCTGCCTCCTGCCACCATGCCCATCTTATAGAATGGCCTTTTGTTTTCTCAAATGAATTAGAGATTATAGTGTTAGAACCCAGAAACAGTGCTATACTCAGGCTCTATATAAACTTTACTCTTTTCTTTTAAATAAATTTGTGAGTACTTCCCTGTCTTGATAATTTTAAACCTGGTTAAACCCAGCTCTCAGTTTATTAGGGTCTGTCCCTAAGTGGCTAACCATGCTTCAGAAAAATATGACCCTGCTGGCTAGTTCCATATTAAGTCCATTGCTGCTACCCACAGCTAGATGTTTGAGTCTTCCCATCACTATGTTATATTGCTGTCATCTTTTACTTACCCATCTGCCAGAGACTGTGTTTTTCCTCCCTCTTTTCTTGGTGCCTGATCCTGCTTTCTCACTCTTTTCTGAGACATTGTTTCCTATTTTACTGTGATAATGAAAGTCACCAAAAGATACCTCAAGCATGTTCCTGCTACCACAGCTGCCCAGCTGCTGGCTTGGGGCCCAGACTCACTTTTGACTTAGGAATGAACTTCAGTTTCCATGCTCTCTCACATGTCCAAAAACTCATCACATCAGGTGGTAGTCTTCTGTCATCTCATACAATCTCTGTTGCCTGATGATTTTCAGAGGCTTTTTATAAATGCTGTTATTTTTCTTATCTTAGAATAAATCTTCCTGACTCTTCCTTCCTTTAGCTACTCAGTAATTTCTCTTCTCTTGTGAAAAGCAACTCTTCTAAATAGACATAACTCCTTGATATCTACAATTTTCTTGTCTCCTGTTTGTGAATCAGGCATTCATTCTCACAGCTCTTACAAAATAGCACTTGTCAAATTGCTATTGATTTCCACATTGTTAAAACTGGTGGTGGATCTTAGTTTTCATCTTACTTGAATTGTTGGTAGCATTTGAAAGAAGAGATCATTCCTTCCTTAAGTATTTTCTTCACTTCAGGACACTGTACTTTTGATTCTGTTTCTGCTTTATTGGCCGCCCCCCTCTTTCTGACTCCTTTGTGGTCACTTTACCTAGTCCAGTCTATAACCATTGACATGCCTCAGACCATACCTCAGTCTTCTACACTCATATCCATGTGGTCTCACTGACAGTAATGGTTTTCAGTACTACTTATATATTGAGAAATTTCAAGTTTACCTCTTAAACCAACTACTTTCCTGAACTCTGAACTCTTTTCTCAAACTCTGTACTTAAAATTTGATGTCTAGTACACATCAAAAATCCTCAAATAATTAATGGCTGAAACCTTATAACTCCTTTTTAAATGACAACATCATCATAAGAATAATCCATGTAACACACAATTCAACTCCTTGGAGTACAGCATTCAACTGCTTTGAGTATGTATAAAGAATTGGGCAACTATTCCCATAATCAATTTAAGAACATCTTCTTCTCCATTACCCATGTCCCCAAGCTTCATTTCACTGTACCCAGACCTTGGAAACCCCTAGTCTAATTTGTGCTTCTTCAGATTGTTCTTTCTGTATATTTTACACAAATATAATAGTGTGTGGTCTTTTTGACTAGAATATTATTATTATTATCATTATTATTATTATTATTATTATTATTATTATTATTGGTTTTCCGAGGTAGGGTCTCACTCTGGCCCAGGCTGACCTGGAATTAACTGTGTAGTCTCAGGGTGGCCTCGAACTCACAGCGATCCTTCTACCTCTGCCTCCCGAGTGCTGGGATTAAAGGCGTGCGCCACCATGCCTGGCTCTGACTAGCTTATTTTAATTAGTATGCTTTTAAAAAAATACAACACCCCTTATTTTTAATATTTTATTTATTTATTTATTTGAGATATTTTAGAGAGAGGCAGCCACACACACACACACACACACACACACACACACACATTGGACATGCCAGGGCTTCTAGACGCTGCAAATGAGCTCCAATTACACACACCACCTTGTGCATCTAGCTTATGTGGGTACTGGGGAATCAAACCTAGTCTTTAGGCTTTGAAGGCAAGTACCTTAACTATTAAGCCATATCTCCAGCTTTTAATGTTCATTCTTACTGCAGTATGTGTCAATACTTCACTCCTTCTAACCTCTATAACTGTGCCATTATATAGATAAAACCACAGTTTTCTACTGTGGTAGTTTGAATAGATGACCCCCCAATATATTCAGTGTTTTATTACAGTTTGTAATTTAGATCTGTAGCCACCTTAGTAGAGGAGGTGTCTAAAGATATGCAGAGTGCCTGGAGTTCCTTAAGTTTGCTTGTTTGTGGTATGGTTTTAGGTGATTTGGCTTGTGGGTTCTCTCTTTGTTTGGACCTGTGAAATCAGGCCAGCTTTTTTTGTTATGGAACTTCCCTTGGATCTGTAAGCTTTAACAAATCCCTTCCTCTATAACTGTGCCTTGTGTGGAAGTTCATCTCAGCGACCCAAAGCTATCTGCTTCGTCCACCTTTTGGCTATTACGAATATTCCTCTGTGCATATTATAGACAAGGCTCCTTTGTGACCATGTGTTTTTGGTGGTATGCCTCTTGTGTCATCCGTGATCCTGCTAGTGATTGCTCCCTCCCAGTTACCTCATATCTGCTTTTCCTCTTGCTTTCTTCTTGGGTAATGAGGATTCTAGTCTTCCAGTTGTTCAGGACAAAGAAGAAAACCATCTAAGTCATTCTTGACCCCTCTCTGTCTGTGTCCCAGCCTACTTCTCATCAGCCAACAGATCCACTTTCAAAATACTTTTCCCACTTCTCTGCAGTAACTCAGTTCTTGTTGTTAGTCTTCCTGCTTTAGCCTCAGTAACTGCCGGTTTTTCTCAACAGAGCCTCCAGGATTAACTTTTAAAAACCCTCCAGTGGCTTTTCATTTTATTCAGAGCAAAAGCTCAATTCTTCAAATTGGCTTCTGAGGCTCCCTATGACCCAGTTTACCGTTTCCTTTCTGTCTTCCTGCTGCTATAGTCACAGTGCTCACGCCACACTAGTCTCCTGTCTGCTACTGGGGTCTGACCGGCATGCAGGCACTTTGATCTTCACAGTTGTTACTGTCTCACCCCAGAACATTCTTCACGCTGGAGCAGGTATGGCCCAGTCATTCAGCTTATTTGTGCCCACATCTGTCTTCTTCATGAAGTCTTCCTAACTACCTTAATCTTGTCTTCAACCCAGTACTCTATTCATGGCAATCACCATTTAAAGCTGGATTCTTCATAGGATTCATAAATGTTTGGCATACCAAATAATTTTTATTTATTTGACAATTTTTATATATGTATATAGTGTATTTTGATTATAATCTTCTCCAATGATCTTCTTTTGTTCCACCCATCCACTGAACCTCTTCTTTGCAGCTAGCCCTGTTTCCATTTTAGTATCTCTTTTTTTTGCCATCTTCCTTCCTTCATAACTAAAAGTTAATAGCTTGATATTGTGCAGGTTTTGTGCAGGTAACAACAGTCTCTGTGAGGTCAGAGTGTGTTCAGGACACAGTGTTCCAAAGCACTCCTATCCATCCTTTGGCTCCTACATTCTTTCCACTTCTTCCACAGTGTTCCCTGAGCTTTGGAGGAGATGATTGAGATGTCTCATTTAGCACTGAGAACTTATCAGTCACTTATTCTCAGCACTTTGATGCGTTTTTAGTGTCCTCAGTAGTTACTATCATATGCAAGATGAAGTTTGTCTGATTAAAGGTGAGAGCAGCACTGATCTGTGGGCATAAACATAAATAGTTAGAGGGACGTTTGATGGCACAGCATATCCATTTAGCCAAACAACAGTAATAGCTCCCCACCCAGGACTGATGACCTTTCTAGCCAGAGGCTTTTGACTAAGTTTTCAGTACCAGGCATAAATTCCCTCCTTGGATCTGGCCACAGATCCAATCAGTGAGCAGTTACCCCAATAACAGCCATACTACTGTTGCAACAGTGGACGCATCTTGCCTCCAAAATATCCATTTGTAATGTGATTTTTGTTTGTTTGTTTGTTTTCTGGGACAGGGTTGTAATCTAGCTCAGTCTAACCTGGAACTCACTCTGTGTAGCCCAGGCTGACCTTGAACTTATGGTGATCTTCCTACCTCTCTAGTTTGAAAAAAATATAAATATGAAATTAATTTAGGGAGGTGTTCTGGGATTGAATGTAAGGTCATGTGATACTAGGTAAACAGTCTACCACTTTGGCTATATCTCTAGCATTAAAATTGATATTAAGATCATATTTTATTAGAGTGGGAAATGGCTCAGGGGATAAGAGCATTTGTCACTCAAGCACAGGGGCTTGAGACCATCTGAGTTCAATCCCTAGCATTGATGTAAAATGCCAGGTATGGCCACATATACGTGTAACCCAGTTTTGTGGGGGACAGAGACAGGAGAATTTCTGCTCCTTGTAGGTCAGTCCGTGTGACACCCCCCCAAAAGTTAGTAGGTCCATGTTCAGTGACAGACTATGTCTCCAGGAAATCACATGACAGAGCAATAGAGGAAGATACCTGACATTCTCCTCTGTTCTCATGGGATGCACACACACACACACACACACACACACACACACACATATGTATATCATATACAGGCACACCATACACACTACACATACATGCCCCCAAAGAATTTATTTTTTTTATTCCAAATATCCAAAATACTAGCTTTCCAGGATATAGTCAGTTTAAGAGATTTAATGGTGTACTTTATAAATATTTCATGGCACTCATATATTTTCCACTAGAGCTCATTTCAGTTCAGGTTAGTCACATTTTATTGCTTAATAGCCTTATGAGACAAATGACCTGTATTCATCAGACTTCTGTCACTATGACAAAAAATATCTGAAACAAGTACCTTACAAGAGCAAGAATTTATTTTAGCTGAGCCACCTCAAGGCTGGCTGGACCCATAGTTTTGGTGGGGGCATGTGGACTGAGTCTACTTACCTTGTAGTGGCCAGGAAGCTGAGAGAACCAGGAAGGTCCAAAGCCAAGATGGACCCTTCAAACACACCTTCAGTGACTGCTTCCTTCAATGGGCTCCCCTAGTTGTCTACAATTTCACCACTTCCTAATAGTCTACTCTGATTTTGAGTCTATCAATGGAATAAACCATTGATTGCATCTGTGTCCTCATGAGCTAATCCTGTCTAGAAGTTCCCTCCTAGACAGACCCAAAGGTGTGCTTTACTAATCTTCTAGGAGTCTCTCAATCCAATCAAGTTGACAAGATTAACCATCACATACCCCTTCCCGGATGATGGGGTAGGATTTGGCCTCAGAGGCAGTGAACACCCATGCACTTTTAGATCTGTGCTTTATGGGATGCAAACTCTGTTCATTATGTAACAGTCTGTAAGCCTTGTTTTTCAGTCTGCCTGTTACATCTGTCAACAGTTGAAAAATGCTTTAGTGTTTTTATTTTTAACTAAATCATCCAGCATAAATTCTTTACTCTTTGTAACTAAAAACCCTTTGACATAGAAATTTAAATCATTTTGGAGGCACAGACATTGAAAGAAATGAGAGTATCTAAGATAGCTTATCTAGACATGTTAGGGATTGCAATTGTTAGGATTACAAACCATGTGATTTGCTTTGACTAAAGGCATTGAGTGGATATGATATGAGAGAGAACTGAGATGTGGTTTTGCAAGAATTCTCTCCCTCTGACATTTTCACCATCACTATGAAAGAAACACTGCCTCCAGCACATGGTGAGTCTGGTAGGTGAAGGAGGATGGAGGATGAGAGGCACGTGGAACAATTTGATCCCAAGCTAGGCCAGATAATAACTGACAATCCAAAATTACAAAATCAAGAATAAGGAAATATTTTTAGCCATTTGATTTTGTTATACAGCATCACTGTAGCAATATCTGTGTGCTGTTATTTAGATGTTAGGGGTTCATGTGTTAGAAAGTTTGTCCTCATTTGACAGTATGGAAAGGTAGTGGATGTTAAAGAGGTAAAAACTAGTGGGAGGTAATTACATCACTGGAGGAGGTTTACTTAGCACTTGTTGAGATCTCTGTTAGTCATTAGGAGAAGGTTATTCCAAAAGAATAAGCCTGAGCCCTCCCCATTCTGGTTTCCTCTTTGCCCATGTGATCTCTCTCTATGTGGTTCTACCATGATGCCACCTGCACATGTTGTGATGAAAGGGGCCCAGATCAGAATGAGCAGATGCCCCCACCATGCTCTGGAGGCTTCAAAGCATTGAGATAAACGAATCCTTTTTAATTAAAAAATACTCAGCGTCTGGTTTGTATGTTTTTGAGCAATGGAAAGCTAACAATATATTGACTGAAACAAAGATAAAGGTCTTGAAAGTTCTTGCTAAATTCTGACGGCCTTTGGTACATTGAGTAAATTCTTCATCTTGGAATATAGTGCTAATTGAAGCAAGTTTTGCAAAGCCCAATTAGCTTCTGCTTGAGGCTAATAGGAACCTATGTGCAAAATCTGTTCTGTATAGTATTTGCTGTTAAGGTTTACACACAGCTTAAAGACGTGGATTTTTAACTTCAGATTGTACAGTTTCCTCTTTCAGATACAGATAGAAAATCTGACTTTTTTGATTCTGTTAAAAAAAACATATTTCTTGCATCTAGTAGGAAGAGAACCAAACACACACACACACACACACACACACACACACACACACAATTGCTCCTAGAGGTTGGCAAAACTCATGTCAGTTGAATTTTCAGTGTCCCCACGTGTCTGATGCAAAGCTTGGGCAATGATCAAGAAACAGGATTCTGAGGATGGAGGTTGTGCTACACAGGAGAAATTCAACCTCCACAGGGGGTTTTGTTGGCAAGTCAAGCAGTCCTTCTGCTCTCTGATGATACTCTTTCCCCTTTCCAATCAATTCCTAAAAAGCCTTTTTCAAATTTTTTAAAAATATATTTTATTTATTTATTGAAGAGAGAGAGAAAGAGGCAGAGAGAGAGAGAGAGCGAGTGAGCAAGAGAGATTGAGAGAGAGAGAATGGGCACTCCAGGGACTCCAGCCACTGCAAACAAACTCCAGATGCATGTGCCCCTTTGTGCATCTGGCTTATGTGGGTCCTAGAGAATCAAACCGGGATCCTTTGGCTTTGCAGGCAAACACCTTAACCACTAAGCCATCTCTCCATCCCCCTTTTTTTTAAAAAAAATATTTATTTATTTGCAAGCAGAGAGAGAGAGAGAGAGAGAGAGAGAGAGAAGAGAGACAGACCGAGAGAGAATGGTTTTGCCAAGACCTCCAGCCACTGCAAACAAACTTCAGATGCATGCACCACCTTGTGCATGTGGCTTACGTGGGTCCTGGGGAATCGAACCTGCTTCCTTTGGCTTCACAGGCAAACTCCTTAACCATTAAGCAATCTTTCTAGCCCCTAAAGAGCCTTTTAAAGGCCAATCTAAGGAGCTTATTTGACCAGCGGAAGACACTTTGTCTTCTGTCCCATTTCCAGCATACAACTGTTGCCAGATCTCAATAATAAGCTCTGGGAATGATTTTAAAAGCAAATAAGTGTGATGCAGGAATACAGTCTCTCTCGTTCTCTCTCTCCCTCTCTCACACACATATGCATGTAAAAAATTGCAAAATTTGTTAATTTATAACAGAATTGCTTATGTATATGAATGGGTGAATATGTGTGTATTGTAAGTTGGTCAAGGAGGTGGACTGATAATTTTAGATCAGGCTTACTTTAGCATGATGAGGAACACTCACTGAGATTCTGGACTTAATGTGCTTTCTCAAGCTGGGCATAATTCTAATTGCTTGGTTGAGTTGTCTAAGAAACAAAACATCTCATTGTGCTTGAATCAGAAACAACCAGAGGCATTATTATTCAAAAGCCCAGCACATGTTAACTAAAGAAGAACAAATTGATTTCTCACCACTGGAAACTGTGTGTGTGTGTGTGTTTTAAAAAATAAATTGAGATTGCTTGATAACAGATGAACAAAATCAGGTATTTTTTTCATTAAGCAATACTACTTGATTGTGATTCATTAATCTATTATCACAAAATTAAAAAAATTGGTAAGACTTTGAGAATAATGGTTTATAATCTATTCAAATATTGAATATATAATATGTTCATACTGAGTATTCAAAATGTTTGACATATAACACTCTACCTGCAATGAAAATTTCCCATGTAGCTTTTGTTCTAGTGGAGAAATATAGACTTTTGTCAGAGGTGTTTTGAATAAGGAGAAAAAGTCCTGGATAGATAAGGATTGCCAGAGATACAATTTTAAAATATATTCTATATTTATTTATTTGAGGGAGGGATGGAGAGAGAGAGAGAGAGAGAGAGAGAGAGAGAGAGAGAGAGAGAGATAATGGGTGTGCCAGGGCTTCAAGCCACTGAAAACAAATTCCAGATGCATATACCACCTTATGCATCTGGCTTATGTGGGTACTGGGGAATTGAACCTGGATCCTTAGGCTTCTCAGGCAAGTACCTTAGCTGCTAAGCCACAGAGATAGACTTTTTAAAATTAAAAATATATTTAAAAATAAATTATTTTCAAGGAGAGAGAGAGAAAAAAAGCAAGTGAGAGATCAGGTGCACCAGTGCCTCCAGCCACTGCAAATGAACTTCAGATGCATGCCCCCCTTTGTGCATCTGGCTTTACATGGTATGGTAGTTTGAATGGATGTCCCCCAGTATATTCAGGATTGTATTAAAGTTTGTAATTTAGATTTGCAGCCACCTGGCTGGAGTAGGTGTCACTGTGGGTGGATCCTAGGGTCCAGCCTTAAGGTGGTTGGCTGGATTTGGAATTCCAGTCTGAAGGCATGCAAAGTGCTGGAGTTTAGCCTGGAGTTCCTGAAGTATGCTTGCTTGCTTTTTGGTGGTGGCTTTTCTCTCTGACTGGTCCTGTGGAAGTGGACCAGCTTCTTCTTCCATTATGGAACTTCCCTTGCTTCACTAAATCCCTTCCTCCCATAACTGTGCCTGGTCTGGAAGTTCATCCCAGCAACATGTGGCTGTCTGCTACACATGGGTACTGGAAAATCAAATCCAGGTCATTAGGCTTTGCAGGTAAGCAACCTAACTGTGGAGCCATTTCTCTAGCCCCAGAGATACAGTTTTTAAGAGTTGTCAGAAACAATGTCACTGAGAATGTCACATGTGAATCTGTCTGGGGAGGTGCTGAAGCAGCCTTGTCAATCTCCAAGGGAGAGTATTATAGACAGAGAAAAACAACAGAATCAAAATTGTGGTAATGGGGCTGGAGGCATGGCTTAGTGGTCAAGGCATTTGCCTGCAAAGCCAAAGGACCCAGGTTCAATTCCTGAGGACCCACATTAGCCAGATGCACAAGGGGGCGCATCTATCTGGAGTTTGTTTGCAGTGGCCGAAGGCCCTGGCATACCCATTCTCTCTCTCTCCCTCTCTCCCCCTCTTTCTCTGTCAAATAAATAAAAAAATTTATTTTAAAAAATTGTGGTAATGATTGGCCTGATCAATTTTAGCTAGACATGGTGATGAAAATAGGAGATGAGTCAGTGGTATGTAGCAGAGCCAGATAAACTTTTTATTTCTCCAAAAGATGTAGGGTAGAGGAAGGATTAGAAGCCAACAATAAGGGTGCTGGGGAGATGGCTCAGTGGTCAAAGGCAGTTGCTTTGAAAGCCTACCAGCCAAGGTTCAAGTCCCTAACCACCCATGTAAAGCCAGACAAGCCTTCATTTGCATTAGCAAGAGACCCAGTATGCCACCCCCCTGCACATTAAATAAATAATTTTTTACACACCTTATGAGAGGACCTAACAATGTAGTTGGATATGGCTGGATGTACTCCATCAGCAAGTTAAAGTGGTTTCTGGATCCAAGCCAGGTGTGAAAGTAGAAATAAGTGCTTAAGTACTTTTATCACTTCTTACCTTGCCTCCTCCTTCCAAATGTAGTTCATTCTCATGGGAGAATTCCTTCATGTCAGTTGACTACAGACTAGACACTTGATTAAAACTGGCGAATAGTTCTGCACTTATTTGCACTTACCCAAAACAGACTGCTGAGCCATCATTTTCTCCCTTGGAAGTACCCTCAAAGGAATGTTGAGGAAAGAAGTGCTCCCAGTGGACAGAAATTCAATTCATCTTACTGTTCTTGCTGTCTGCTAGTGGAGAGCCCGAGGTAAGTAGCTACACTGATTGATGGTCAGTGGCTACTGGTATAGCCAGATTGTCAGGGACCTAACAGGGACCGAATTGTAAGATTGATCACATAATGTTTTGGAGAAGACATATATGGATGAATCTTTTTGATCAGGGAATCAAATTATGACTAAATATATCCTATATAAATGACTATAAAGAGATTACTGAAAATAAGTCTTTTAATTAACAGATGAACAAATTGATTCACTTTATTTATGCCAGTCACCTTCCCCCCAAGTGTCCTTAGTTCTTGATCAAAATGAATATGATGACATATTAAAAAAGTGACTTTTTTTTTTTTTGCAAAGATATGACCTTGGTGCAATTGTCATCAACAGAAAATGCCCTTGAGCTTGCAGTATAGTTCAATTGTCAGCTAGACTACTTCCATCAAGGAGGAAGCTAAGAGTGCTTTAGATTTTCACTCACCTTTTCCCCTCTTTCAATGCCATCATCTATATGTCATTTTGATATGCTATTGATGCCTTCTGACCTAGAAAGTTTAGTTTACAGAGAAAAAAGTTAGATAAAATGATTGACAGGTCAAAGGATACCAGTGGCCTAGACTAGCTGTGATCTAATAGTCTCGCGGTATAACTGGGATAGAATACCTTGTGAGTAGAAGACTGTTTACAATATCATTTTAGACAAATAATATAAAATATTATATCATCCATAGATTGAAAATATAGATTTGAAGATAATAGGGTGAAAGTGAGGGTATAGCTTATCTTTTTTGCACATAATAATCTATTTGTGAATTTTCATCTCCCAGTCCCACTCTTTTGGGCATAATTTGTTTGAAGATATTCAAGAATGGAGTGTTTCCTCCTGGAATATAGTATATAGATTCCACTAATACAAAGTTCAACTATCTCTCAGCCATTTAGAGTCCTTTAAGCCAGTAAGTAGTAAAAAGAAAGTTATATAGGCTACCAGATTAATCTGATCAAGGGTTTTACTACTGTATCAGTGACTTTCTCATTGCTGGGACAAGATGCCTGACTAGAAGCAGCTTATTTCCATAAAAGGGTTTGATTTGGGTGATAGTTTCAAGGGAGAGCATCACCACGGTGGTGATAGCGAGGCAGGCCAGATCAGGAAGCTGGCGTCATCACATCATCACATTAGCAGACAGGAAGCAGAGAGTAGCAAGTGAGGTCTGGTTTCAAGGCCTGTCCCCAGTGACACAATTTCTCCATCAAGGCTCCACCTCCTAAAGGTTCCACAACCTTCCCTAATAGCACCACCTACCTAAGCAGAGCCATTTTACACTCAAACCGCCACAGCTACACATTGGATCTACAGAGAAGTATGAACACAGGCATAGTATATTCTGGACTTCCTCTTAGTCCTGGCATACTCAGTGGTACATTTGAATAAGTGGCTAAAGACACTCTTCCTAAGCAGCCTGGTCAATGGCTCAGGTACATACAGACTGAAATTGTGGTTCACTCCCTCATTGAGCCACGACTATGGAGTGCTAATTGAAGGACAGAGTAGATGGAATATGCCTTGGAGAAGAACAGTCATTAATGCGTGTTTATCAAGACCCACCATTTCTTCTTGAGTTCTTTCTTTCCTTTATTTTCCTTCTTTCTTTTCAAGGATTGAGAGAGAGAGAAATGTGCACCAGGGCCTCCTACCACTGCAAATGAACTCCATATGCATGCACCATTTTATGCATTTGGCCTTACATGAGTACTGGGGAATTGAACCCAGGCTATCAGGCTTTGCAAGCAAGTATTTTTAACCAGTGAACCATCTCCCCAGCTCCTTTCTTGGGTCCTAAACTTTCTCAGCTCCACGGGTTCTTCTCATCTTCAGAACCTACCCTGCAATTAGCTGTGCATTTCCCTCCTCTCTGATGGATTTTGGATCCATCAACTTCTCCCAGTCTTGGCAGCTTTTACATTTCTACTTTTATCAGTGAGACAATTGGCATGAAATAATGTGCTCACAATTAGCAACCTCATAGAACCATACTCCTTCCCTTCATGGTGTCTCAGTATGCAAGTGTAAACTAATTTCTGTGCTTATTTTCTTTTTTTTTTATTATTTATTATTTTTTTTTGGAGAGAGACACAGAGAGAGAGACAGAGACAGAGAGAGATAGAGAGAGAGAGGAAGACAGAGATGGGTGAGCCAGCAGTGTCTCAGCTGCTGCCAACGAAATCCAGATGTGTGCGCCCCCTTGTGGTCAAGTGCGGCATTGCGCCCTTGCGTCACTTTGCATCTGGCTAAACGTGGGACCTAGAAATTGGTGCCGTTGGAGATTGGAACCAGCGTTCTTAGGCTTAGCAGGCAAGCGCCTTAACCGCTAAGCCATCTCTCCAGCCCTGTGCTTATTTTCTTAATACCTGCCTTATGTAGATGTAATACCATAACTGTCTTTGCTAAATGTCAGGTCTGTGGTCTAGCACACTTCTAGGGTACTTGGTAGATACTTCTTATTTATAGAGGCAATGAATGAACCTTGGGAAGTTATTATTAAGAACAAGTACATATGCCAGGCATGGTAGTGCATGTCTTTAATCTCAGCACTTGGGCACTTGGGGGCAGAGGTAGGAGGATCACTGAGGATTTGACAGTGACTACATAGTGAATTCCAGGTCAGCCTGTGCTAGAGTGAGACTGTACCTCGAAAAGCAAAACAAAACCAGCAACAATAACAACAAAAAAGTACATAATTAGTACCACACACCAGGGTTAGGGAAGGGACTTAGTACCTATAAAGATCTCTGATTCCCAATCCTACTATTTATTCTTTCAAACAAAAAAGGATAACATGTTGCACTGCCTGGATCAAGACTTTGTCCCACAAGCATTTTTAAATGCCTCCAAAAGGAGTATTTGAGGAAATCACTGTGAAGAGTAGATGAGCCCTCAGTGAAAGGAAGGGACCCAAGTAAACTGGCACAGAAAGAGTTAGTGGCACAGACCCAACGCAATGCAGAGCCACTCAGAAATGGGTATGATGTTCAGTATGCAGAGGAGAAGCCACAGAATATCCGTGCTTGTGTGTCATATGAATAGGGTTTAAGTTGACTTAATATGGTGTGAAAATGGTATGTGACGTCCCTGAAGTGGGAACAGAGTAAGCCAACCAATAAAATATACCATTAAGTAAGAGACTCGGAACTGAATGCATAGCCATATGTTGTATAATGGTGTTTTGATTAATACTTGGCCACATTTATGAAGCTGAGCCCATAAAATTATAGTAGGCTAAAAAATTCCTATGACCTAGCAATTTTGTACTTGTCACAATATCACAGCACAACACGTTCCTCCTGTGTTTGTGGTGGTGTTGTGGTAAACAAACCAACTGTGCTGCCATAGTGCAGAAGTAGAGCACATTCAGTTACAAATAGCACATAACTTGATGATAATGATGAATGATTAACTATATTACTGGTTGATGTATTTACTGTCCTATACTTTGAATCCTATTACTTTAGAATGTGTTCTTTCTACCTATTAAAGAAATTTGCTGTACAACTGTGCAGTATTATGCTGGTGGCATCTGAATACATCATGCAGTTACTGCCTGTATTAATTGAATCAAGAGGCCATGACAAGTAATTGACTTACACCCTCAAGGTTTGTACAAACACTGTGTTGAGATTCACGCAATGATGAAATCACCTAACACATTTCTCAGAACATATCCTCATTGCTAAGCAATGAATGACTGTGTTCTTGAAATTTGTATGTGTTATTTCATTGTTCTTCTTTATATTTTATAAATGCAGACACTAACAATAATTTATGCTTGACATCTACAAAAAGATTTACAACCGTGCATGCTCACAGACACATGTAGTTTAGAGTATATATAGAGTGGTTTATTAATGCTTTCTTCGTTATAAATCCTTGAAAGGATTCTAATTACTCTGTCTTGACTTCTTAATTAGGCACTATGAAACCCTCATAATAGCTACTAGCTGTGAAAGAGAGTACTATAAAAGTCACTCTAGTAATTGCCTCACGAACACCAACTGTACTTAACATGACAAATCATATGAACTGAGTAAAAGTTAGGCAAACAAAGTACCTCACTGACTGTTCATAAGTCATTCAGCCTCCACTTCAGTGATGAAGTTGAACAGAGAAAAATATTTAGGAGCAGAATAATGTCTATCCTAGTTGATTCTAACTAAGCAGGGTATTTGTGGTCAACTGTAATTTAAAATTGCATCACTTAAGAAAAAAATTTTATTCAAAGCTAGAGGGTAATGTGGTATTAACCTGCTGATAACAATGATGAGGTGGGAAAAATAAAGCAGGGGTTGAATTCTCTTATGTAACAAAAGAATAAAAGAATGCTATCCTGGGAGGGTATAAAAGCTCATTGTCAAGAAATCAGATGTTAGTCTTTCTGTAGAGCATGGCTTTGTATATTCAAGGCCACACGGTGTCTTCTAGAACTCCAGTCATTTGAAATATTTCATTTGGGAAGAAGGAAAGAACAAATAATAAAATTGCATATCTCCCAGCAGTGAGTTCTTACATCTACCTTACTGATCTGTCACAATAAAGCAGAGTGAGAAATGTAGTTATTGAATATTGTCACTATATTTGTTAAGTTCTTATTGATAGTACAAAATACCTTAACATCAGTATAAGAGAAGAAGAGTTTATTTCAGTTTATAGTTCTAGTTATAGTCTATTATTGTGAGGAAGGCATGGCGACAGCACCTTGACAATTGTCCACATTCAATACAATGAAGAAGCAGAGAGTGACAAATGCTGTTGTTCATCGAGCTTTCTCTCTCTTTTACATACTCTGGGACCCCAGCCCATAGAATGTTGCTAACCAAAGTTAAGGTGGGTCTTTCCACTTAATTAACCTTATCAAGACAATCCCTCATAGACATGCATAGAGGCTAACCTAATCTATATAATCCCTCACAGGTGAGGCTAGGTCCTGTCAGATTGATAATTAGTATAAATTATCACACTTACCTGAACTGAACTTCAAATTTTGTTAACATGAAGTTCGAAGTTCTGGACACATATATTGGGTTCAGTCACAGACATTCAAATTGACTTTAAAAATTTTACTGCAACCAGCTATTTTATGCTATCTCATATGTGCCAGCTTGTCTACAACATTCTGGTGACAAAGACAAACAAGACATTGGGTCAGCTTTCAAGGAGCTGACCACTGGAGACAGACTGTGAACACGTCCAGTTATGTGGTCGTAATGAGAAGAATGTTGAGGCGTTGTGGAAGAGCAGAGAGGAACTCAATTACAACGAAGGTCACGCTTCTTGAAAGAGATATTTTTAGAATCTAATATTAAGGGATGAGTAAGAACTGAGTGACATTCCAAGCTTGCAGAACATCACAAAGGATAAAGTGAAAACATCCTTTAATGGAAAACTCAAGCAGTAGGGGATTTCCTAATGAAGTGAAGGAGAAGTCACTGTACAGAATGTCCAGTGTGCTATCTAACAAATATATGGAAAACCTTAGAAGGGATTTAAACAAGGAAATGTCATAATCAAATTAAATTTTAGATATGTGGAAGACACTTCAAAGGAGGCTGAAATGAAGACAGAAGGGCCATCAGATGGAATTTCTGTATCAGGTAACAAAGGATGGAAGTGTAACTAGGCAGTTGTAGTAAGGATGAAATTGATTATAGAACCATGTTGGAGGAATAATTATCAAATGAAAGGATGTGGGTGGAAGGAGAGAAAAGAATTTAGAATGACTAGAAGATTTCTGCTTTAGGAAACCATTTAGGTAGACGATGCACCGCTAGTTGAAGTTATAAATGTAAGAATAGGAGGAGCAGGTGGGAGCAGAGAAATAGGAGCTCAGTAAAAACATGGTGGGTTCTAAGTCTATAATATCCAGCTGGGAACACTTAGGAGGCAAATAGATATGAATTTCTAAGGCCTATGATCAAGCTGAATGTTCATTAATGTCCTTCAGAGAAATAGGATTCACACGTATACGTGCACACACATGTGTGCACACACATGAGATCTTCAAAATGAAATTGGCTGGCTAAAACAAATAGAGGCCACAAAGTCTTAAGAGTCATCATCAACAAGCTAGAAAAACAAGACAACTAATGGTGTCATTTTTGACAGAATCCAAAAGCCTGAACAAAGAGAACCTATAATGTACATCCTGGTCTGAGGTGAAGGCCTGAGAAAAAGAGAGGAGGAGGAAATACAGTGAAATCGATTGATGCCCAAAGTCTGAGAAGAGAAGCAAGAGATGGATGCCTCAGATAAGAAAGAGCAAAATCAACGGCCTTTTTGTTATTTTTAGTTGTGTAGAATGCATGATGCACTCACATTGATAAGGGATGAATTTTGTTAATATACTGATTTAATCTTTTTTATAAACAATCTCTCAGACACATGCAGAATAGACTAATGTGTCAGTTATCTGGAAATTAACTAGTCCAGGTAAACTGCTATATGGAATTAACCATCAGAAATCTACTTTTTTTTTGTTTTTTGGTTTTTCGAGGTAGGGTCTCACTCTGGCCCAGGCTGACCTGGAATTCACTATGTAGTCTCACAGTGGCATTGAACTCATGGTGATCCTCCTACCTCTGCCTCCCAAGTGCTGGGATTAAAGGAGTGCACAACCACACCTGGCTCAGAAATCTACTTTTGTCAGCTTGGCACCTAACACATTTCCTTAAACCATATTTAATCTCCAAATAAAGATGAACAAGGTCATAATAGTAAGGCAGTGTGGTGTTGGAGTAAGGGTATGCACACAGACTGATTGAACAACATAGCTCATAAATCACCTTTTGCATGTAAGGGAACATGACAGACAGTCCACACAATCATGCAATGGGAAAAATACAATTCATCCAATAAATGTGGTTTTTTGCTGCTATAATGGAATACCCCAGAATGGATAATTTATAAAGGAGAGAACTGGCTCATAGTTCTACTGGCTAGGAAGTGCAAGATTCAGAAGTAAACACTTAGCAATGCTTTTTTGGGTGGAAAATTCAAAATAGTGAAAGAGGAAACTAGGAGTAAAAGTGGCAGAGCTTTGGAGGAAGAGATTTTGGCTCCAGGTTTGAGAAAATACAGTCCACTGTGGTAGAGGAGGTACTGTACAGGTTGGTAAGAGTATATGACTGAGATTCCTCATCACCTCACATCTTGGCAAAAGAGGAAACAGAGATGGAATAGGAAGAGCTATAAACCTTAAGGCCATACCCCAGAGTTGAACTTCCTTCAACTAGGTCTCACAACCTCCTAAAACAGCAGTCTCAGTTGGGGACCAAGTGTTCAAACATGGGTGTCAGAGAGAGAAAGAGAGAGACAAAGAGGTGCAGAGACAGGATGAGGCAGACAGGGACAGAGAGACAGAGAGGAAGAAGGAGGAGGAGAAGAAAAAGCGGAAGAAGCAAAAGAAAAAAGGGGGAAGATTAAATTAAATGGGAAAAAAGAGGAAAGAGAATGAGAAGGCCAGACTTTCTTTGATAATAAACCTACTCTCAACATAATTTACACATGATAAGGACTTTTTAAATTGAATCATGAAGGTAGATAATAATTATTTCTTAAAGTTTCTAACTCTAATTGTCATATGGCAATTAAATTTCAATTTGGGATTTGGAGGTGGAAAACAGTCAAACTGCAACAAAATGATTCTGCATTAACTGGGTAACCACATGGGGAAAACAAGTCTTGACAACTCTGACATGATATGCATGATGTGCAACCACCAGTTTCAGGTGTGTTGTATCTAAGCATGAAAGGTAAATCATAAACTTTTTTTTGTTGTTGTTTTGTTTTGTTTTTGGATGTAGGCTCTCACTCAAGCTCAGGCTGACCTGGAATTCACTATGTAGTCTCCAGGTAGCCTGGAACTCATGGTAATCCTCCTACCTCTGTCTCCTGAGTACTGGGATTAAAGGCATGCACCAACATGCCCAGCTTAAATCATACACTTTGACAAGATAACATGTGAGAATACATCATGGTATTGTGGTAGCCAAAGAGAGATATTTAAGAAATTAGAAAAATCTCTATGCATAAAGAGAAATCTTGATAATTGGACTAATTAAGAATAACTGGGGGAGGAAAAGGACTCAAGTAGAGGCAGAGAGTGGACATGGGGAAAGCAGTGGAGTTGGAGAAAGAATGAGAACAAAATAGAATGAATAACTCCCTGCATGAACACTCCACGATAAAACCCAGTACTTTGTGGCTAACCTAGAAATTAATAATAAAAAGGGCAAATACCATCCATATTAATGACAAAAAAGAGCACAGTGTGTGATAGCATTTATATAAAGTTCAAGAGATGGCCAAGTTTCTAGGTGGCTATGGGAGGCAGGATGGTAGTTTCTTTGGGGATATAAATGTGATGTTGGTCCTATTTACTTTGTGCTGTGGCTGTGACAAAGGTATGTGTTCACTTAGAGAAAATTCTTCACCCTATGTATTCCTGATTTACATGGTTTTCTCTGAAATACATATAATTAAAAAAAAAAAAAAAAAAAAAGCTCACCTAAAAGAGCTTCGTGAATACATTGAGCTGGATGCTCATCAAACTTACATTTGTCTCAGAATAATCTTTGGAGATCATAAAATCTAGGTTTTTTTTTTTCTTTTACTAGTTTTCTCCCATAACCTGAGACAAGAAAATCAGTTACTTGAAACCCACAGCAGAAATAGGGTCTTGAAAGCCTAAGCTATCAATGGAAAAGCCTAGGCCTTGACCTGGAAAAGACTTCATCCATCTCCCAAAGCAGGAGTTTAACATGATTTGTCAAAGCCTGAAGACAGAAGGCATCAAATTATCTCCACACAGTGGACGAGAGCATATTCAAAACCGCTTAATGGTTTTTCTTTCAAAAATTAAAAAATAACAGTTGGTCTGTTGTATCTGTGAGTTCTAAATGCATAGTTGGTTGAAAATATTTTTTAAAAATTACATGTCCACTAAATATGTACTATTGTTTTTCTTGTCAGTTATTTACATTGCATTAAATATTAGTGCCCTTAGGATAATTAAAATATACATGAGGGTTTGAATAGAATATATGTAAACACTATGCCATTTTAGGTTGCAGACTTGATTTTGGTGTTTGAGGAGGTCCTGGAAATAGTACCTTGTAGAGTCTGAAGGATGGCTGTTCTTAGCAGGTGAGTGGAGTTTCAAAACTGAACAAGGAAGTAAGAGAGTAGACTTCTAAGAAAGGGCAGGATACCATTTATTTGTCAGGTTTTAAATTTCAATGGTATAGTGTGAAGTGAATTACAGGAAGATCCGAGAGCACAAGATACCCCACCTTTCTTCCTGGGGTTAACCTGGGAGATGATTACTACTGTTGTCCTACAGCAGCTAGGTATCAATGTGGCACTGCCATGCCAGATAGCCAGCAGCTTTGCGAGGTGTTGTGCTGAATGGGTTTAATGAGAGAGATGAGGGAGAAATAGAGAGAGAGAGAGCTCAGCATACACCTGCAAGGTGGTTTGCATAGGGCAACAGAAGCTCTAAGCTCTCTCAGGGCTGAGGGAAGAGAGGTATACAAAGTGCTTAAAGGGACAGACAAGCCTGAGAGGTTATGGACTGAATGAGCTGATACATGGAACAATTTAGAATAAAAACCCATTGTTGGTAGCATTATTATTCTCAGTGAGTTGTCTATTAGAAGTTATGGGAGGACAGATAATATTATTGGTAGGAGTCAGTCAGAGTGAGGTAAATTACACAGGTAAATTACACTGATAAGGGGTTTTTAAAAATTTCACCCATTTCTCACCAATTTGAGGATAGAGAATATGTATCCATCATTGGAATAAAGATCATAATCAAGTAAAAGTACTGTCTGGAGAATCCTAAGAAGAACCTTGAACTGATTATCTAAATAACATGTTTTATCTTTATGTTGCAAGTTTTAGTTTTCCACTGATCTACTCAAATCAGCTTTAGAGCTAAATTGTTTTTTAAATACCTAAAGAAAGGTACTTCTGTGCTCATGGGAAGTCTCTATAAGAAATTCGAATGCATTGTGTGTTTATAAATGCTCACAGTGGCTGTTGGGTGGTGGATGGAATGGTAGGAAGCAGGTAGTGACTGACTCTCATGATTATACTAATGTGGATGAGAGTGCATTTGGACATGTGGCTGTTGGTTTGGTCTTGGGGTGGCGAGAAGCAGATATGTTTCAATATTTACATACCAATAAGAACTAGCAGATGTTGTGTTTTTAATGTGAATTGTTACCCGAGGGTTATTTGCTTAAATGTCTAGTATCCAGCTGGAGGCAGGGCTTGAAGCAGGACATAACTGGAGGTAACTAGTCACTGCAGATAGCCCTTGAAGTTTGACAGCCCAGCTTTTATTCCTGTCCACCCTCTGCTTTCTTACTGCTGACCCAATGTGACCAACTGCCTCTTTCTTCCCTACCATGATGGGCTATATACTCTCCAAACATAAGCCAAATTAACCCTTCCTCTCTTAAGTTGATTTTAGTCAGCTTTCCTCATTGCTGTGACCAAATAAAAACAATTTGAGAAAGGAAGGGTTAGTCTTGGCTTACAGTTCAATGTTACTCAGTCAACCATAGTGGGACGGTAGGTGGCAGGAGCATGAAATGGCTGGTCACCTTATGTTCTTAGTCAGGAAGAAGAGACAGTGAGTGCTGATCTTCAGCTTGCTCTCTCCTTTTTACTCAATCTGGAACTTCAGACCACATAATGGTGCTGCACACATTTTGGATGGATCCTCCCACCTCAATGAACCTAATTTAGAACCTCCCTCGCAGGTACACCCAGGGATTTGTATTTGGAATGAGTCTAGATCCAATCAAGTTGATATTTCAGAATAATCATCAGAGAGGGTGAATTGACATGAAGAATAGTAGAGAAAAAGGTGTCAAAGAAAATGTCCACATTTCCATCTTGAGCAAATAATTGAGATTCTTTCAGGAAAAGCAGGTCTTGAGATATGAGTTAATTAAGTGATGAAATACCTGTAAAATATGTAAGGGACAATGTCATATAGGCTTTGGGTATATGAATTTGTCTTAGAAAAAGAAACTCTTTACTGGGGAGATAAAATTGAAGTTGGTGGCAAAGAGGAGGTATTTGAACCTATTGAGGGAAGTATCACTTTGCATTAGAAATGAGTGTGAGGTAACAAGAAGGTCTGGGATATTTTCCTAAGGTAATCTAATGTGAAATTGTCAGGCAAAGATGGAGAAAGTACTGAAGATGTAAAGAGGTGGCCAAAGAAAAGGAAACCAATGAACCAGGAAAGTCGAGGATAATAGAGATAAGATACTATAGGGTTTAGGAGGAGCAAGTAGCCAACAGTATTCAATGTTACTGGATTTCAAATAAAAGGATTTAAAATTGTTGAACTTTCAGATATCTTGATGTGGAGGTTGAAAATGCTGAAATGGTTTTGGTGGGGTAATGAGATTAGTGAGTGGAAGAGTCAATTAAAAGTAAAGAAACAAAGACTAGGGTATATTTGTTTATTGATCATTATTATTTTTTAGAAAGTATTTTTACTCTGTAGCTCTAGAACGCACTATGTAGCACAGGATGGTTTCAGATACATATGCCTCTCTTCCTTTCTCTGTCTCCCAATGCTAGGATTATAGGCATGAGTTACCATGACTATACTCGAGCAGATTTATTTTCAAAGATATATAGTTCTAAATGAGAGGAGAAGCATAGGGATGGAATTAATGTAAAAATAGGGGTTAAAACAGACATAGCACCTAAGAGACCATAAGTTCCCTACCTATACTGTCAGATACTTTCCTTCTCTTATTTACTCTTATTCTCTGGCAAATGTCAAACAGAGGACTATTGGTAGTAGTATCTAACTTGTATGTCAAGAAGACATGGTAGACTACCAGGATTGTTCATTTTAGGTTTCAGAGAAGATATAATAATGAAGAGTTGAATATAAAGGGATTCACTGAGAGTATAATACCCTTTTCAGCTGCATCTCTCTGCAAGAAGCAAAGACTTTGAAGGAGATTAAAAGTCTATCTATTAGAAAAAGGTCAGAACTTTTGGAACCTTTATTAACACCTGTAGCGCAGGGACTGCTTTAGATTATTTTTTATAGTCTCTGCTCTAGTGGATGGACATGGAAAGCTGTGTTTATTAGAATGAATAGATGGATATAATTCCCACTGAGAAAATTACATAAGCAGTAAAGGTATACCCTACTCAGTAGTTTCCTCAGGATTGTTGCTTTACAGGGTCACATGTAAGGAAGGATCATTGTGCCTTTTGGAAATCAGAATCAGATCAACACTCATGTTACAGCTTTCCCAATGCTGCAAGCTCAGGCACTCTCACTCAGGAGTGAAGGAGGAGATCTTCCACTCCATGTCATCATGCTGAAGTATTAATGATATAGTTTATTATTAGATAATAAAGTTGGAGATACTATTTGGAAGCCATACCTGCCTATGGTTCCATGATGATCAAGTACCTCTATTTGTACATGCTTTTGAAACACAAATGACTGCCCAACAATTTCTTCTCAGTAGCAGCTACATAGTATGGAAGTTTGGTTCCATACTCACACTCAAATACGTTGGCTGGTGGATATTTATGTGTTTCTGCCCTTCTACGGCCATGACATCAACATAGAATTAGCAGAGGAGGTTAACTCACTCTTAACCTTAATAAATCCATGAGGGTTTCCCTTGATTGTTACCTCTTGGCTTTTCTGATCTATCCCTACTGTGGCCTTATTGACCACTTCAGTGTTACTCCCTGCCCACCCACAATAGAATTTCCTTAACCAAAGCAATGGTGGGAACTTGTATTCTTACCCTATGCTCAGTGACATTGACATTCCTTTGAGTATGAAACATATGTTCCTGCAGATCTTGACGTGTAACTATTATCTATGAATAATCCCTTACTTAGAAATATTCTAAGATTATTAAGCATCAATAATAGCTCGTGACTCATATAAGGTACTAGTGGTTTGTCCTATACAGATCTTTCTGGAGCCAGTCATTTCTGTTTGTCTTTTTTTTTTTATCTTTCCATCTCCTCACCTTTCCCCTCTCATGATCTCAAGTGGATTTATGCAGGTCCACAGCAAACATACAGAATAAAATAATGGGAAATGAAAAATTCAGAGTCATGACCAGAGGAGGCATTAATAACAGTAGGGAGTCAAGAAAACATATTTAGGCCACAAAGGCCTGCATCATTGCTATACCTGATCTGACATTTAGCCTTGGGTTTTCTGGCAATTAAATCTAGCAGGAAGACCTATTGCTCTTGTGCAGAGAGGAGGAAGTATCTCAGTTCCTTAGGGAAGGCTAAACTTTCTAGCAGTAAGTTTGGAAATTTTTTTCTCAATGTGGTGCTTTATCCAAAGGCTAGAGAACATTAGACACCATTCTTAACTTCCTTCATATATAGTAGGTCTGATAATGGAATTCATATGACAGTTTCCCTTGTTGATTTTATATACTGGTGACATAATTTAAAAGTACATCTCTAGGGCTGTGATTATGTGAAGATCTTCCTATGATGAAATGAAGGCTGCCTAGATCAAATGACTTTTGTTTCCTGAAGGTATGGGTCAGCCCTTTAACCAGTCATTCAGTGATGTTTTCCCTTTTGGTAGGAGACCATCTTCACCATTAGCACTTTCCTAGTTATTCCAGTGCCTTATCACATTTCAATCCAGTTGTGTCTTTTTACTGAATTTTTGGTAACCTACACTGCCAACTGTTACTGTAATTCTCCTTGTAGCTAAAGAGCCATGTTAATCAACTGAGTTTTAGACTTGATGAGTTTTAAACAGTAAAAAACTCTCTTAAAAATGTTGGGCTTTTCAGAGTCCTTTATATGCTATTTCACATTGTGACTCTCTGAGATGAAAATAGTGTTCAATATTCCTTGACTTCATTTGATCATGAAACCCCTCACTCATGTATCAAACACCTGTTGGGAAATGTTGCTAAAAGTTGTTCTTTGATAGTCTTTTAAGGCAATATATTAAAAGGAATAGTGAAATTCTAGTACAGGATAAATGATGGCTAGCAGGCCTTTGAAAGGGAAATGATGGCTAGCAGGCCTTTGATATTTAAAGCTATGAACCTCTAGAAGAGCATCTTTGGTGCCTTTCCAAGTAAGTGAAATACATTTGGGCAGATATTCTCTCTGCAATCCCTCAGGTCATGCCGTGGAGTTCTCTGACCATCTTGATTATTGGTTACAAGCATTCCTTTTTCTTTGAAATCAATGCTTATTATTCAGACTAATATTTGAATTGCACAAGAATTGAAGAACCAGTAAAATAATGTTGAAGAAATTAGAAATTTGAGGACTTTAAACTATACCTCAAAGAGACTATTGTACAATAATCTTTGAGCAGTAATTATACAGAATGTACAAAATGATGGCTTTCAAAAATGCACACTCATCTCAACATGATACAAAGTAATATTGATACACTTTTAATGGAGAAGACCATTCTAAATAAAACAGATAGTGACATTAAGTATCTCCTTATAAATTTTTAAAGATGAAGATTAGTAAAATCATTGAGACTGAATATAATAAAAAAAGATTCCATTTTTCCCAATTTAGAAATAAATATTTGTAACCATCTAGAGTCTATTTTCTGGATTGAAGACAAAAGCAATAATTTCACAAATTTATCTTTCAAATGTCACTTCTATTAGAGGCAGGAAAATACTATAATTTCTTCTTTATTACATTTAATATGCTATTAAATAAATTTTATTTAAAAATAGAGATAGCTTAAAATACTTTCTAGGGGCTTGGAGATAGCTCAGTTTGCAAGTGCTTCATTGCAAAGCCTGATGGCCCCAGGCACAATTA
The DNA here is from genome assembly GCA_036365145.1 of Orientallactaga sibirica. Classification (NCBI taxonomy): domain Eukaryota; kingdom Metazoa; phylum Chordata; class Mammalia; order Rodentia; family Dipodidae; genus Orientallactaga; species Orientallactaga sibirica. Next base: position 16,083,456 of record JAEOAD010000053.1, on the reverse strand, counting down.
TCCAGTACACATGTAAAACCAAATGCACAAAGTGGCACTTGCATTTGGAATTCATTTACACTGGCAAGAGACCATGGCATATTCATACTCTGGTTCTCTCAATCTTTATCTCAAATAAATAGGTTAAAATATTGTCTATTCTTTAGCTATAACATAAGTTACCAGAGAATGGAGTTCTGTCTGAATATTGGGTTTATTTATTATGCTAAACTGAGCACTATTAATGCTTATTCCTTGATGACTTTGGTTTATTATTATTTTTACCTGTAGGGAACTCTTGCAATCACATAATGAACTATTATTCATTCTCTGAAATCCAACATGATTTACTTTTCCAAGAAAACTTACTCATCCTTCTTTGAGCCTTTATCAATCCTCCTTTGTGCTTATGCCCACCTTTATAGAAGAAGTGGAAGTCCTGGTGTTTACCCAGGAGAGATTTAAGGATGGTGACACAAAAACATGATCTTAGACAGTTTGTAACTGAGCAATCTCACAGGGAAAACTCCATCTAGAAAAGAATACAACTTTCTTTTTTTTCAGGAAAAGTTTACTATCAAGCTTATAGGTAAAAAGTTCAAGTAGTAGGTAACTAAATATGTAAGTTAAAGCACACCTGGGCATTGTTTGTAAGGGCAAGTCATCAAAGGAGTTTCCACTTTAAAGAGAGTATCTACAGAGAGAGTAGAGAGAAATTAGTTGCCAATAGTATGTGCAGAGGTGGCAGAGAGTGATGCCTGGTGTAGCTAACATTTCAGCTTCAAAAGAAAATGGAACAGCAGACAGAATATGAAGGCAACATATGTAAGAATAATGAAATATATCTACTGCTGGGGATTACTACCATGCAAGTCAGTCAGGTGTGGATTCAGTTAAAAGTTCAACTTTGAATCCCAACACACATTTGAGATATGTTCTTTCTATTCCCAGTTTCTGTAGGACTTTTACCATGAAGGGATGTTGGATTTTGTAGAATGCCTTTTCCACATCTATTAAGATGATCATGTGATTTTTGTCCTTCAGTCCATATATATAGTGTATTGCATTTATCAATATGCATATGTTGAACCATGTCTGCATCTCTGGGATAAAGCCTACTTGGTCAGGGTGAATGATCTTTCAGATATATTCTTGTATTCCATTTGCCAATATTTTGTTCAGAATTTTTGCATCTATGTTCATGAGGAAGATTGGTCTGTAATTTTCTTTTTTTTTGTCCTGTCTTTGTCTGGTTTTGGTATCATGATGATTCTGGCTTCATAGAAGGATTTTTTTAGTATTCCTTCCTTTTATATTTTATGGAAAAGTTTGAGAAGCATTGGTGTTAGTTCTTCCCTGAAAGTCTGATAAAATTCACCAGTGAATCCATCTGGGCCTGGGCTTTTGTTAGTTGGGAGATTTTTTTTTAAATAACTTCCTGGATCTCTGTGCTTGTTATAGGTCTATTTAAGTGGTTAATCTCATCTTGATTTAATTTTGGTAGGTCATATTGATCTAGGAAATCATCCATTTCATTCAGGTTTTCTAAATTAGTAGAGTATATGTTCTTTAAGTATGTCCTTATGATCTTCTGAATTTCTTTGGTATCTGTTGTAATGGTGCCTTTTTAATCTCTAATTTTTATTAATTTGTGTGTCTTCTCTCTTTCTTTTGGTCAGATTTGCTAAGGGTTTATCAATCTTGTTTACCCTTTCAAAGAACCAACTCTTTGTTTCATCGATTCTTTGTATTGTTTCCTTGGTTTCTATTTCATTAATTTCTGCCCTAATCTTTATTATTTCTTTCTGTCTGCTGAGTTTTGATTTGCCTTGTTCTTCTCTTTTCAAGGCCTTAAGGTGAAGCAGTAAAGTGTTTACTTATATCCTTTCTAATTTCTTAGTAAAGGCACTTAAGCTATAAATTTTCCTCTTAGTACTGCTTTCATTGTGTCCCTAAAGTTTTGGTGTATTGTGTGCTTATTATCATTTGATTCTATGAATTTTTTTGAATTCCTGTTTGATTTCTTTGATGACACATTCATCATTTAATCCCATTATGGTCAGATAGAGTACAAGGAATTATTTCAATTTTCCTGTATTCGTTAAGATTTGCTTTGTATCCTAATATATGGTCTATTTTAGAGAATGTTCCATGTGCTGCTCAGAAAAATGTGTATTCTGTAGCATTTGGGTGGGATGTTCTGTAGATATCTGTTAGATCTATTTGTTCTATGACATTATTTAATCCAGATGTCTGTTTATTTTTTGCCAGGATGATCTGTCAATAGATGAGAGTAGGGAATTGAAGTCACACACTACATTTGTGCTTGGTGTTATTTGTGACCTTGAGTCTAATATGTGTTTAGAATTGTAATGTCCTCCTGTTGGAGTGTTCCTTTAATCAATATAAAGTGACCTTCTTTATGTTCCCTTACTAATGTTGATTTGAAGTCTATCCTGTCAGATATTAGGATAGCAACACCTGCTCATTTTCTTGGCTCATTTGCTTGGAATATTGTTTTCCATCCTTTCACCCTAAGATAGTATCTGTCTTTTATGGAGAGATGAGTTTCTTGGAGGCAACAAACAGAAATATCCTGCCTTTTAGTCCAATCTGCAAGCCTGTGTCTTTTTGTTGGAGCATTGAGGCCATTGATTTTAAGAGTTTATTATTGAAGGGTATGTATTTGTACTCACCATTCTTCTTGTTTTGTAGTGCTTCCTTTTTGCCCTTTACTCTCTTGTATTAATTGTTTTTTGACTATGATTTATTTTCCCCTGTTTCCTCATATGTGTGTTTTCCTTTCTCTTCAGCATGGAGGATCCCTTCAAGCATTCTCTGCAGAGCTGGCTTAGTTGTCATATATTCCTTTAGCCTGTGTTTGTTGTGGAATACTCTTATTTCTCCATCAATTTGGATGGATAACTTTCCTGGGTAAAGTATTCTTGGTTGATGTTGTCTTTCAGTACTTGGAATATATCATTTCAAACCCTTATGGTTTTGAAAGTTTGTGTTGAGTACTGTTATCCTGATGGTCTTGCCTTTATAAGTGACTTACTTTTTCTCTCTGCTTTCAATATATTTTCTTTTTTTTTTTTTTAAATTTTTATTGACTTTTAATCTTACATACCAAAAAAACCCCACCTGATATTTCCCTCCTCCCCATTCCACTTTAGAACTCCGGTCTCCATCATATCCCCTCCCTTTCTCCATTAGTCTCTCTCCTAATTTGATGACATCATCTTTCTCTTCTATTTTGAGGGTCTTGCAAAGGTATTGCTAGGCACTGCAAGATCATGGATATCGAGGCCAATTTCTGTCTGGGCAGCTGCATAGTAAGAGGTCATATCCTTCCTTTGGCTCTTCCATTCTATCCGCCCCTCTTCCGCAATGGTCCCTGAGCCACTGGAGGATGTGACAGAGGTGTTTCAGTGCTAGGCACTCCTCCATCCCTTCTTCTCAGCACTATGTTGCCTTTTGTGTCATCCCAGTGGTCATCACCATCTGAAAAGAGAAGCTTCTCTAGCCAGAAGTGAGAATAGCGTTAATATGTGGACATGAACATTTAGTGTAGTGTCCCCAGGGCAGCTTGGTGGGAATAATATATACATTTAGTCAGACATGAGCAGGCTTATACCCCCAAGGCTCATGACCTCACCTACCATAGACTTTTACTTAGGTTTTTCAGTACCGGGTATGTATTCCCTCCCGTAGAGAGGGCCTTCAGTCCAATTATGGAGCACTTGGTTACCCCAAGAGTAGACACGCCACTATTGCACCTGTTCAGTCATTGGGCCTGTCTGGCCAAGCTTGAATATTCAGCATCCACTATTTTCACTGTTGATGGCTTCTGTCTCCCATACGCTGCGTGCAGTGCAGCTTTTTCCAGCTTTCAGTTGGCTGGTCTACAGGAGAAGGTTTTCTGCTCAGCACCAGCTTGCTTTCTCAGTGTCTTTGCCTCTCAGGCATGAGATGTCTTCAGCAATAGGGTCTTACTATCTATTTCTCTAGGGAAACCAAGGGCTTTGGCAAAAGCCTTAATGTTTTGGAGGCTACCGGGACCTCCTTGGCCAACATCTCACTGGAAGGAGTTCCATCCCAGGTACTGAAAATTTTCTAGTAACAGTCTACATCTTCTAGACGTGCCCTTATTCAAAAAGTAATTTTACATATGTCTTATTGAAAATATCTTGAGTTTAGATTGTCCCTCCCCTGCCCTTTTGTATGCATTCTCTTCCCATGGCCTCGCTTAGGCCATTCCCTCCTGTACTCAGTTCTTCTACTTATATATGTGCATTACCATACACTTAAGTCCTTCCCTTTCTTCCCTCCCTTATAGCCTTTTACCCGCTTACTGGTTTCTGGTACCTATTTTTGGTTCCAGTTCATACACAAGTCTATACATTGGTAGCTAGGATCCACATATGAGAGAGAACATGTGACGATTGGCTTTCTGAGCCTGGGTTACCTCACTAAGTATAATCCTTTCCAGATCCATCCATTTCCTGCAAATTTCATAATTTCATTTTTCTTTACTGCTGAATAGAACTCCATTGTGTAAATGTACCACAACTTTATTATCCACTCATCTGTGGACGGACATCTAGGCTGCTTCCATTTCCTAGCTATTGTGAATAGAGCAGCAATAAACATGGTTTTGCAAGTATCTCTAAGGAAGTGAGAAGAGTCCTCTGGATATATGCCTAGGAGTGCTATAGCTGGATCATATGGTAAATCTATTTCTAGCTGTCTCAAGAACCTCCACACTGATTTCCACAGTGGCTGGACCAGCTTACATTCCCACCAACAGTGTAGAAGTGTTCCTGTTTTTCCGCATCCACGCCAACACTTATTGTCATTTGTTTTCTTGATGACAGCCATTCTGACAGGAGTGATATGGAATCTCAAAGTGGTTTTAATTTGCATTTCCCTGATGGCTAAGGATGTAGAACATTTTTTAGATGTTTATATGCCATCTGTATTTCATCTTCCATGAATTCTCTATTTAGTTCCAAGCCCATTTTTTAACTGGGTTGTTTGAATTCTTGTTATTCTGTTTTTTGAGTTCTTTGTATATTCTGGATATTAATCCTCTGTCAGATGAATAACTGGCAAAGATTTTCTCCCATTCTGTAGGTTGTCTTTTTGCTCTATTCACAGTGTCCTTTGCTGTACAAAAGCTTTGTAATTTTATAAGGTCCCAGTGGTTGATTAGTGCTTTTATTCTCTGAGCAATTGGAGTTATATTCAGAAAGTCCTTGCCTATTCCAATATTTTGAAGAGTTTCCCCTACTTTTTCCTCTAGCATTTTCAGAGTTTCAGGTCTGATATTAAGGTCCCTGATCCATTTGGACTTGATTCTTGTGCAAGGAGAGAGACAAGGATCTATGTTTATCCTTTTACAAATAGATGTCCAATTTTCCCAGCACCACTTGTTAAAGAGGCTATCTTTTCTCCAATGAGTATTTTTGGTGTTTTTGTCAAAAATCAGGTAGCTGTAGCTGTCTGGATTAATATTTGGGTCTTCTATTCTGTTCCATTGATCTACCTGTCTGTCCTTGTGCCAGTACCATGCTGTTTTTGTTACTATGGCTTTGTAGTATAACTTAAAATCGGGTATGGTTATACCACCTGCCTGATTTTTGTTATGCAAAATTGTTTTGGCTATTCGAGGTTTTTTGTGTTTCCAGATGAATTTTAGTATTGTTTTTTCTATTTCTGTGAAGAATGCTATTGGGATTTTAATGGGGATCGCATTAAATGTGTAGATTGCTTTTGGTAAGATTGACATTTTCACTATATTGATTCTTCCAATCCAGGAGCATGGAATGTCTTTCCATTTCCTTGTGTCTTCTGCAATTTGTCGCCGAGTTTTTATAGTTCTCATTGTAGAGATCCTTCACTTCCTTGGTTAAGTTTATACCAAGGTATTTTATTTTTTTTGAGGCAATTGTGAATGGGAGAGATTCCCTGATTTCATCCTCTGCATGTTTGTTGTTAGTGTATAGAAAAGCTACTGATTTCTGTGTGTTTATTTTGTATCCTGCTACATTGCTAAAAGTGTTTATCAGCTCTAATAATTTGCTGATAGAGTCCTTAGGATCTGTTATGTATAGAATCATATCATCTGCAAATAATGATAATTTGACCTCTTCCTTTCCAATTTGTATCCCCTTTATGAGTGCCTCTTGCCTTATTGCTATGGCTAAGACTTCCAATGCTATATTAAATAATAGTGGAGAAAGTGGACACCCTTGTCTTGTTCCTGAATTTAGAGGAAAACCTTCAAGTTTTTCCCCATTAAGTATTATGTTGGCTGTAGGTTTGTCATAAATAGCTTTTATTATGTTGAGATATGTTCCTTCTATTCCAAGTTTCTGTAGTACTTTCACCATGAAGGGGTGTTGGATTTTGTCAAATGCCTTTTCTGCATCTATTGAGATGACCATGTGATTTTTGTCCTTCAGACCATTTATATGGTGTATTACATTTATGGATTTGCGTATGTTGAACCATCCCTGCATCTCTGGGATAAAGCCTACTTGGTCAGGGTGAATAATCTTTCTGATATATTCTTGTATTCTGTTTGCCAGTATTTTGTTGAGAATTTTTGCATCTATGTTCATGAGGGAGATTGGTCTATAGTTTTCTTTTTTTTGATCTGTCTTTGTACGGTTTGGGTATCAGGGTGATGCTGGCTTCATAGAAGGATTTTGGTAGAATTCCTTCCTCTTCTATTTTATGGAAAAGTTTGAGAAGCATTGGTGTTAGATCTTCCAGGAATGTCTGGTAAAATTCAGTAGTGAATCCATCTGGGCCTGGGCTTTTTTAATTGGGAGACTTTTATGACTGCTTGGATCTCTGTGGTTGTTATAGGTCTATTTAAATGGTTTATCTCATCTTGATTTAATTTTGGTAGGTCATATAAATCAAGGAAATCATCCATTTCTTTCAGGTTTTCAAACTTAGAGGCATATATATTCTTAAAGTATGTCCGTATGATTTTCTGAATTTCTTTGGTATCTGTTGTGATGTTGCCTTTTTCATCTCTAATTTTATCAATTTTTGTCTCTTCTCTCTTTCTTTTGGTCAGATTTTCTAAGGGTTTGTCAATCTTGTTAATCCTTTCAAAGAACCAACTCTTTGTTTCATTGATTTTTTTTTATTGTTTTTTGGTTTCCATTTCATTAATTTCTGCCCTAACCTTTATTATTTCTTCCCGTCTACTGATTTTTGGTTTGCCTTGTTCTTCTCTTTCCAAGGCCTTAAGGTGAAGCATTAAATTGTTTAGTTGTGAACTCTCTAGTTTCTTAATATAGGCACTTAGAGCTATAAATTTCCCTCCTAGGACTGCCTTCATTGTGTCCCACAGGTTTTGGTATGTTGTATTCTCATCATCATTTGATTCTATGAATTTCTTGATTTCTTTCTTAATTTCTTCAATGACCCATGCGTCATTCAATAATGTACTGTTTAGTCTCCATGAATTTCTGTATGCTCTGTAGTTTTTCTTGTTGTTGATTTGCAGTTTAATCCCATTGTGGTCAGATAGCATACAAGGGATTATTTCAATTTTCCTGTATTTGTTGAGATTTGATTTGTGTCCTATCATATGGTCTATTTTAGAGAATGACCCATGTGCTGCTGAGAAGAATGTATATTCTGCAGTATTTGGATGGAATATTCTGTATATATCTGTTAGGTCCATTTGTTCCATGATATCATTTAATGCAGTTGTTTCTCTGTTTATTTTTTGTTGGGTAGACCTGTTTGAGAGCTGGGTTGGAAGTCACCCACTACTATTGTGTTAGGTGTTATCTCTGACCTTAAGTCTGATAGTGTTTGATGTAATTGAGGGGAGCATAAATGTTTAGGATTGTGATATCCTCCTGTTGGAGTGTTCCTTTAATCAGTATAAAGTGACCTGCTTTATCTCTCCTCACTAATGTTGGTTTGAAGTCTATCCTGTCAGAAATTAGAATGGCAACCCCTGCTTGTTTTCTAGGTCCATTTGCTTGATATATCTTTTTCCAGCCTTTCACCCTAAGAATGTTTCTATCTTTTAATCGATGTGAGTTTCCTGAAGGCAACAGATGTGTTTAATCCAGTCTGCAAGTTGTCTTTGATTGTTGAGGCCATTGATATTAAGAGTTATTATTGAAAGATATGTATTTGATCTGTCCATTTTTCTGTTTGTAGTGTTTCCTGGTTTTTGTTTTAATCAACTATAAATATGATTTCCTATTTCTTTATGTGTTTTGTTTTTCTTCAGCATGAATGATTCCTGCACTAATGGCTTGATTTGAAGTCTTTATCCTGTCAGATATTAGGATAGCAACACCTGCTTGGTTGACAGTTTTCTTGGCTCCATTTGCTTTTAGAGTATTGTTTGATCCATCCTTTCACCCTAAGATAGTTTCTGTCTTTTTTATGGAGAGATGAGTTTCTTTTGGAAATGGCAACAAACAGAAATATCCTGCCTTTTAGTCCAATCTGCAAGCCTGTGTCTTTTGATTGTTGGACTGCATTGAGGCCATTGATTTTAAGAGTTTTTATTATTGAAAGGTATGTATTTGTACTGTCCTCTAATGACCATTCTTCTTGTTTTGTAGTTTTCTTCTCGCTTCCTTTTTGCCCTTTACTCTTTGTATTAATTTGTTTTTTTGACTATGATTTATTTTTGCCCTGTTTCCTCATGTGTGTGTTTTCCTTTTCTCTTCAGCATGGAGGATCCCTTCAACAGAGCAAAATTTTTGACTGAACAGAGCTGGCTTAGTTGTCATATATTCCTTTGAGTCCTGCATGCTTGGGAATAGCCACCCAATAATAACTGAAGCAAAAGATAAAGGCCCTTTAAATCTATAAGTAGTACTGTGTTTGTTGTGGAATGGTTACCCCAATTATTTCTCCATCAATTTGGATGGATAACTTTGCCACTGGTTGTTGTTCGAAGTATTCTTGGTTGATAGTTGTTTTCTTTCAGAGACTTGAATGAAAAGTCATTTCAAACCCTCAGCTGGTTTTGAAAGTTTGTGTTGAGTACTGTTATCCTGATGGTCTTGCCCGCTTTTCCGCATAAGTGACTTACTTTTTCTCTCTGCTTTCAATATATTTTCTTTGGTTTGTATGTTTGGTAGTTTAATTATACCGTGGCAAGGAGAGGTTCTTTCCAGGTTTTGTCTGTTTGGTGTTCTAAAGGCTTCCTGTATCTGCATTAGTATCTCTTTCACAGTTTAGGGGAATTTCCTTCTATGATATTGTTTAAAATGCTTACTATGCCTTTGGAGTAAAATTCTTCTCCTCCTACTATTCCCTGAATTCTTATGTTTGGTCTCTTCATAGTGTCCCAAATATCTTGAAATTCCCATTCATGCCTTCCTATTAGCTTGTCTTTCTCTTTGTTGGACTGTATTAGAGCTGCCACCTGGTCTTCTAGTTTAAATATTATGTTCTCTCCTTCATCCATTCTATTGGAGAAACTTTCTAACGATTTTTTTTATTTGACTTACTGTATTTTTCATTGCTTATATTTCTGACTGTTTTTTTCTTTATTATTTCTATTTCCTTATTCATGTATTGTATTGACCTGCTTATTTCATTAAATTTGTTTCCTGTGTCTTCTTTAATTCCTTTGATTTTCTCTTTGATTTCTTTGAGCATAGTTATAATCATTCTTTTGAAATCATTCTCAGGCATTTCCTCTAAATCAGTCTCACTGGAGGTCATTTCTGAAGGATTTATAATTTTTGGTATAATTATATTGTCTTGATTTTTTTCTGTTTCTTGTATTATAATGTAGAGATTTTTGCAACTTGGATTAACTTAATACTCAGGTTTTCTAATTATCTGCACTATTCTTAGATGTATCAATCAATCTCATATTATATATCTTCAGGGCAGGATCTTAAAGTGCTATGTCTTAATAGACTCTCAGAATAACCATAAAGGTGACTCTAGTTGTTGGGTTTGCTTGCTATGTGAATATTCCTGTAGGCTGGGTGGAAGAAAATACAGGCAAATTCTAAAATTTAACTGAACAGAATACACATTCAATGAACACCAGCATAGAGTATTTATGTAAGAGTAGGTATTAAAGCAAACAGATCCTCTAACAAAGTCAAAGTCCCTAAGGATGTGTGTTGCCCCACACCCTTATTCCTGTCAACTGAGAGGCTAAGATTTTTGGGCTGTAGAGGTTCCAAGGTCAGCTTGTGACCCAGTGAGACTCTGCCCCAGTGAATGACAGAAGAGGAGACAAAGGTACTATAAATCAGGAAGCAACAAATGACAAGCCCAAAATATAGCTTATTTAAGAATGGCAAATCCGACCATCCATCAGATTTAATATATAATTTACCCTGACACGGAAGGTGTAATTAGCACTTTTGATTCAAGCCTTTATACCAGGCTTTTATGTCAGGTACTGACCTGGTGTAAGCCCAGTTACCTTTTGGGATGGCTTTAGTCTCAACTATACTGCACACCCACTTTGGTCCCTCTTTGCTGTGCTGTGGGCTCAGGTAGGCCAGCTGGGTTGGTGGATTGCTGCTTTGATCGCCTGTACTGGATGCTGTGTAGGTGAGTTCCCTTCCCCAGGTCTTCAGTGTTTGCTGGCACTGGCAGTGGGGATAGGGGAGGCTGTGGATGTTGGCTGAAGTTCTCCCACTGGTCCTCACGATCCTCTTCCTTACTAGCCACTGCACTGGTCCCTGCTGTCCTCCCCTTCAGGTTTCCCTTCCTTCCTTCCCTTCCTTCCTTCCCTTCCTTCCCTCCCTCCCTCCTTCCTTCCCTCCCTCCCTCCCTCCCTCCCTCCCCTCTTTCTTTCTTTCTTTCTTTCTTTCTTTCTTTCTTTCTTTCTTTCTTTCTTTCTTTCTTCTTTCCTTGAGGTAAGGTCTCACTCTAGTCCAGGCTGACTTAGAGTTCACTATGTAGTCTCAGGGTGGCCTTGAACTCACAGCAATCCTCCTACCTCTGCGTCCCAAGTGCTGGTATTAAAGGTGTGCACCACCATGCCAGGTCCTTCAGGTTTCTTGAGTTTGCCAGGAGGCTAGTATGAATGGAAAATCCCCGCACCTGGCTTTTCCTGTGGCTCAGGCAGAGCCTGGCAACCACAGCCATGTGGATCTGGTGCCACCACTGCTGGAGCTGCTTCTGCCTGCCTGCTTCTATGGTCTCTAGACACCCTGGATCTCTCTTATTTCTCTGCTGTGGTGGATAATTTCTACACCTTCACTTTTTAGTAGAAGAATATATTTTGCTGTTTTTTTTTTTTTTCTCCCCTAGGCTACTTTGGTGTGGTTCCTACACCACTATCTTAACCAGATGAGACAACCTTTTTTTTTTTTTTTTTTTTTAATCAAAAGAGCCTGGATTACAAAATATATACCTTGCTGTGAATCTACAAGTTTGTTTTTGTCAGTCAGAAGCAAAGTGTGAAATTTATTTTTTGCATTGCTGTTTTACGGTGTGTATTCAGTCTAGTAAGGAGAAAAGATTGATCTATTTATCATCAACACTTGAATGTTGTTTGTTTGTTTTCCCAAAGTTAGTCCATTTCTGACTATGCACAAATATTTTGATTTTGCCACATTTGATTTAAATCATTGTGCAATAATGATGCAGTTGCCCGTAATTATAGTGTTCTTTTTTGCTCAATTTCTGTAAGAAAAGATATTTTTCTATATTTCTTCTCCCTCTTTTGTTCAGAGTTATGCAACAATTTCCAGTTTCTTTTCAAGGAGGATCATGTGTCAAAGTTGCTGCAGGAGAAATATGTGTGAAGATAATATACAGTATTTCCAAGTCTTCCCAAAAGCTCCTTCTTTCCCACACTCCACCTTCTTGTGGTTCATTTGCTGGCCAGGAGGAAAGGATTCACTGAATGAAGGATGCTGAGTCCCTACAACATGGCTGACTCACTCACTGTTTCACCTGTAAGGTATGTTTGTAGTTCCTCTCCTCCATGTGAGATTTAGGGTCTTTCAATGCTGAAGATAGTCTTAGCATTGAGGGCATTTACAGTCTTCTTACTTTGTTACATTAAAAATATAGACATTCTTGGGCTGGAGAGATAGCTTAGGGGTTAAGGTGCCTGCCTCCTAAGCCTAAGAACACTGGTTCCAATCTCCAGTGGTTCCCATCTCCAGGTCCCACGTTTAGCCAGATGCAAAGTGACGCAAGGGCGCAATGCTGCACTTGACCACAAGGGGGCACACACATCTGGATTTCGTTTGCAGTAGCTGAGACACTGCTGGCACGCCCATCTCTGTCTCCCCGGTCTCTCTCTGTGTCTCTCTCCAACAAAATAATAAAAATAAAAAAATATATAGGCATTCTTATATTACATAAAAGATATCTTTAAGAATATATATTCTTACTATAATTTAATGTTTAATTTTCTAGTTCTGCTGCTGGCTCTTGTTATTTAATCAGTTAAACAAACAAAGGAGCTAGATGTGCTGTTCAGAGGCAGAGCCACTTATTTAGTACACACTGGGTTTGGGGCTCAATACTCAAAACCATAAATAAACTAACAAAATGCATATTTTATTTTAAATTAAAATATTTATATATATTTAAATTTTAATATAATTGCTTTCTTTTTTTTTTTTTTTTTTTTTTTTTTTTTGGTTTATCAAGGTAGGGTTTCACTCTAGCCCAGGATGACCTGGAATTTACTCTGTATTCTCAGGGTGGCCTCGAACTCACGGCAATCCTCCTACCTCTGCCTCCTGAGTGCTGGGATTAAAGTCATGCACCACCATGCCTGGCTTTGTCTGGTTTTATTTTTTTTTTTTTTTTTTTTTTTTGTATTTTTAATAAGATTTTTTTACTGGGGGAACTTGAACATATAAGCATATTACAAATTAGTCATTTTTCCTTCAGGCCATACTCTTATTTCCCTAGTCCTCACCCCCATTTCACTGAGAACCTTCCACATTGGGGCTGCTATCCATTATCACTTTGGGATCATGAATCAGTCAGTCTGTCCCTGTGGGGAGGACCATTTCTCACAATATGCCTTCCCATTCAGTGGATTTTACATTCCTCCAGCTCTCTCTTTCATAATGTTCCCTAAACCTTTAAGGGCATTTGAGAAGTTTTAGCTTGTATGTTTGTGGGTTTTTTTTTTTTTTTTTTTTTTTTGCTAAATTTTGGGACTTTTTGTCTCTTGGTTTATCTGGAAGTTTTGGTTCATATTTTTGCATTTACAATAGCATTTTTTTTTCTAATTAAATACCAGAAGCAAAACTATTCAGCAGCATTGACTGTCACTTATCTACATCTTAAATACTCCATACTGTTTACCCCCTCACTTTTTGAAGGTCTGGACAGGAAAAATACTGAGACATTTTATTTTTCTCTCTGCTTGTTTTCATTTTGAAGTCAATTCAGGCATCTGATCCTTTACTTTTTTGTTTGCTGGTGAGTCTCTCTGAGGTAGACCAGCTGTCTTTGGATCCTCATTATAAACCAGGGAGGTACTGAATTTGTGATCTCTGTGCCTCAGCCTTCTAAGTACTTAGAATACTGATGCATGTCACAACACTCGCCCATTGATAATTTTCAGTAGCAAATCATCAGTGTTTATTGACTTCCTAATTCTTAGGACCTAATCATTTGTACTCAAATAAAAGTACTTATTACACAGTGAACTAATTAGAAGTTCTTAGAATACTCTATTTCTGAAGTTCTATAAGAATTACAGGCTTAATTCAATTTCTCATTTAATTTTATGTTTTGTTATCGTCACTACTCATGCTGATCCTATTTCTTTCCTAAATGACACTAAAAGATGGACTTTTGTGTATGTGAGTATGATGGTTAATCTTATATATGAAGTTGGCTAGGTCAAGAATATCCAAAAATTGGTCAAACTATTTTGTCTATACCTCTAAGGATGTTTTGGCTGAGGTAGACATTTTAATCAGTTAACTGAGGAAAGATGAATGCCTTTCCTAATATGGAGGTGTCTTACTCAATCAGCTGAACTCCTGAAAATGAAACCAAAAGACATGAATAAGAGAGGATTCTTCCTGTTTGAATAACTTTAAGGTAGAGCTCCATATTATACATTCAAATTAATCTTAGTCCATTCTAAGCTGCTGTAACATAATACCATAGACGAAGCATTTATAGTTACCAGATATTTATGTCTTAAATGCCTGCAGACTGAGAAATTCCAAATTAAGATTCTGGCATCAGAGGGAGAGAATCTCTCCTAATCTACTCCTATGACAATGGTATTACATTTATAAAGTTGGACCCTAATAAACCAAACACAAACATCTTTTAAAGGTCCTGCCTCTTAATTCTTTTATAATGGCAACTAAATGAGATATAAGAGCAAAGAAAACACACCATCCTGTTGGTCTTGTTGGTTCTGTTCCTATTTTGAGCTCTGGCTAAAACAATAGGTTATGCCCTTGATATTCATTTCATATTATCCATGTAAAGTATTGTACTGTGCTTATGCAGGAATGTAAAATGAACTTTCATAAGCAGTGAGTTCCTTGATTAAAGTGATTCATGAAACTTACAGCCCATTATGAGGTAAAAGTTGGCTATGTGTTTGCTAATCCCTTGAGTGAATTATTGTTGCACTTGTCAGTTTTGACAAAGGTGGAAATAAAGACAATGAGAAATGCACTATTGGTCTTGATCAGATGGTGTCAAATGAGCCGTTTGCTATATTTAAATATTGAATTGTAATTACGGCACATAATACATCACAAGTTTGCTAATAAAAGTCATTATTTAAATGATAGATAAAGCTCATTTACCATACCCCAAAGCCCTTGTATATCTTCTGAAAATTCATGATACTGTAGGTGGTATGAGAAAGGCTCTGTTTATCAGTGCTGTGATTGACAGACATGTCATCTGTTCTGCAACACTTAGTGCTGCTGACCCAAGTCAGGACATGCATTGGAATTGCTTATAAAGCTGTGGTGATGAATATCTCATTTGATTTCACCCATGACCCTTGATATGAATGTGTAGGAAGAGCTACAAAACTATACATTGTAATCTGTTTGTTTCTATCAGTGTGAAGCTGTAACTTGATTCCTGTTAAATTACATATGCATCCTCAGCCCCATTGGAGTTGCACCATAGTTGAATTAATGGGTCAATTAGGAAATGTGCCAAACCATAAGTGAGGGATAAGATAATTGCTTTTGTCATGCACGTATATCATTTTGTCTTTACCTCAGTCTGATCACTTCTTAAAAAGACAACATTTTCCAGAGCTGGAGGGATGGCTTAGCAGTTAAGGCACTTACCTGCAAGGCCAAAGGAGTCAGGTTCAATTTCTCAGGACCCACGTAAGCCAAATGCACAAGGTAGTGCACATGTCTGGGGTTTGTTTGCAGTGGCTGGAGGCCCTGGCATGCTCATTCCCTTTCTCTCTCTCTCTCTCTTTGCCTCTTTCCATCAAATAAATAAATGAAAAGACAATATTTTCCTACACAATAGTAGTCTATTTATTCAATGAAAAAGAGTAACTACAACAAGAAAACAAACAACTGCAAAAGTTTCTGCAGCTCTGTTCAGTCTTCTATTTGTGTTCTAGTCCTTTGCAACATTTCTTTTTCTCTCCAGAACAATATACAATCCAGGAGGATGTACTGATTTGAATCAACTCCTTTTATCTTTGTCTTTGCTTTTACTATTTTTTTTTGTCTTCTGTGACATTGATGTTTTTAAAGAATATAGTCCTATCTTTTCAGTACGACACTTTGAACTTTCAGTTTTTCTCATTGTTTCTTTACCACTAAGATTTACATTATGCTTCTTTGGGGAATCTTTTTAACCAAGCAGTGAATAATACATGACCCAAGAGGTAGAGATTGAAATGTCATTGCAGGAGTCATTTAGTTGTTGGATTCACAGCTAGACACCATTCCTAAAAACACACACCATGTAGTTTCTCCTAAGAGAAACCAAAAGATACTGTCTGTTTAGAGGGGGAAGTATATGTGAAATCAGGGAATTGTGAGTTTTGTTGATGGCGAGTAGCAGCCTCACATTATGCATTTCAGAGTCTTCCGAAGCACTACTTTAAGAATACTGCGTCTTATCTTTTGTTTAAATATATTTTTATTTATTTATTTGAGACACACAGAGAAAGACAGACAGACAGAAATAAAGGGAGTGAGTATGGGTGTGGCAGAACCTCCTGCCACTGTAAACGAACTCCAGATGCATGTGCCACTTTGTTCATCTGGCTTTATGTGGGCACTGGGGAATTGAACCTGGACCATCAGACTTTGCAAGCAAGTGCTTTTAACCACTGAATCATCTCTTCAGCCCTGCACCTTCTCTTGAAGAAAACTGTGTGATAAGCTGTAAGCAGATGTATAAACCTACCGAGAAGATGATATCTGGAGAGAGCAACCCATGACTTAAAGCATGGTGTTCCAAGGGTGGCATTTCTGGGAGCTGGCACTTGAGCAGTAAAAAAGTTATAGGGCAGAGGTTAATTTTAAGTGCCCATAGGCTGGACTATGTTGCCCACTGATTTGATTAAATGCTAAATACATGTTGTTGTGAATTTTGTGGTGAGGCCACCAGTTAAGTAAAGAACATTAACTCTGATAGTGTGGATGGACCTTGTGGTAGTTTGAATAGATGGTCCCAATATATTCAGTATTTTATTAGTTTGTAGTTTGGATGTACAGCCACCTAGCTGGATGGAGGAGGTGTGGTTGTAAGTTTGAAATTCCATTCTAAAGATATGCAAAGTGCCTAGTTCCACCTGGAGTTGCTGAAGAGTGCTGGGTGGCTTTTGGATTGTGGCTTCTTTCTCTCTGCTTGGACCTGTGAAAGCAGGCCACTTTCTTCGACCATATGGAACCTTCCCCTGGATCTTTAAGCTTCAGTAAATATCCCTTTCTCCATAACTGTGCCTGATTTGGAAGTTCATGTCAACGAGCCTGAAACTGTCTACTACCAAAGGCCTTATTCTGTTACTTGAAGATTTGAAGAGCAAAAACTCGAGGCTTCTCAGGGAAGAAGAAATTCTCTGTTGAGATCCGCACATTGACGCCTACTTGAATTCCCAGCATGCTGGTCTGCACTATTATAGGTTTCAGACTTGATGAGACCTATAATTGTATGAGCTGATTTCTTAAAATGAATCATGTGTGTATGTGTCTAATATTCATTTGTTTCTATTCTCTGAAGAATCCTGACTGATAAAATGACACTTCTGTTTCTTGATGCCTTACAGTAATTACTTGGTCATTGAATTGAACGTGAGGTGTGTTCAAATAATGTATGTTAAATGGACAAATGAATAATTAAGTGAGTATTCAGCGAATATAACGGTTAGCATTGAGGCATTAAAGCAAGATGAATTTATTTTTCCATAATATTAAAATTTTATAAAATAAATAGAATGGTTATGACTTTTCTATTCTTAAGAAATAAGTTCTCCAATTCTTATTTTCCACATAAATTTGAACTACTGATGCAGAGTCAAATGTTTATTTATCAGGTTTACTCACAATTTCTGTACATAGTAAATGTAGCATGCATATAAATTTTTGCTGCCCTCTAGTGGACATATTTCAAAATTTAAAAAAACTGTATAAATGTGTATCAAGTTCTGTGTATTAAGCAGTCTACTATTTGGATTTGTCCCCAAAGTTCCTTTCTGCGTTTGGAAATCCAGAAACATTTTCCACATAAGGAAAATCACTGTGATCTCAGATTTCTTACAAATTCCAGTCATATCATGGAAGTAATTGTGGCTCCAAAGGCTGCAAGATTATCCTTTTTTTATTTTTATTTTTTGAGGTAGGGTCTCACTCTAGCTCAGGCTGACCTGGAATTCACTATGTAGTCTCAGGGTAGCCTCGAACTCTTGGCAATCCTCCTACCTCTGTTTCCTGAGTGCTGGGATTAAAGGCATGCACCACCACATCCTGCAAGAGTATCCAAATTTTGGCATTGTGATGTGATACCATCTACAAATATGTTGGTCTGAATTCACAGCTATTCTGGGATATATGCAGTCCACTGGTCACAGGCTGGACACACTTGCTCCAAAATACTGTAGCAATGAGTAAATTAGAAAATTCATTGAAAGTCACCACTTTGGAATTCAGTAATAATCTCTGCTGCCGTGGCTGGGGATAGTGAGAAAAACAAAGCAGAATTCCCTAGGTCCCATTCATGGGATGCTCCTGAGGGCCGGGCTGATGTGACCATTGCAAGCTGGGGCCAAAGGGGTTCAGAACTGGTTTCCTGGGAATGAGGGTAAGTCAGGCATTTAAAAGTGTCTATATCACAGCTCAGCCATGGAAGCAGGATAAAAAGCTGGTGGTGGGGGGGGGAGAGTAGCTGTAGAAATGAGGTGAGAGATGCAATTGAGTGAGTGTGACAGTGGCACTATGGAGAAGGAGTGGGTAGTGTGGAATGGGAAGGGAGGTATGAGATCTGGCTTGCATCTGCTTCTAAGACCCAATTGTCAAATTTTCTAGAATTTTATAAGGAAAATTTTTAAATATTTTTTTGACAGCTTCCATATGTATACACAGATCACCATAATTCCCTCCTCCACTTCCATTATCCCCCCTCTCAAATCCACCCTCCATCGAATCCCTTTCCCTTCCAATTTGTCTCTCTTTTGTTTTGATGTCATCATCTTTTCTCCTATTATGAAGGTCTTCTGTAGATAGTGTCAGACACTGTGAGGTCATGGATATCAGGCCATTATGTGTCTGGAAGAATGCATTTTACAGAGTCCTACCCTTCCTTTGACTCTTACATACTTTCTGCCAACTCTTCTACAATGGAACCTAAGTTTTGAAGGGTGCAGTTGAGTTGTCTCACTGCTGAACACTCTACTGTCACTTCTTCTCAGCACCATGGTGACTTTTGCATCACCTCAGTGATCACTGCCATCTGAAAAGAGAAGCTACTCTTAACCAAAAGTGAGAGCAGCATTAATATTTAAAAGTGCTTACAGGGCAGTTTGGTGGACATAATATATGCATTTACCCAGACAGCAACAGGTGTTACTCCCCTAGGTCTCATGACTACCCCAGCCATTGGCTTTTCACTAGGTTTTCAGTATCAGGCATGCATTCCCTCTCACGGAATGGGGCTCCAGTCCAATTAGAGAGGGTTGGTTTCCCCCATAACAGACAAGCCATGATTGCACCAGTTGCCACATTTGGCCTGGCTGGCCAGTCTTAAGGCTTGTAGGGTTCACTGCTGCTTACTACCAATGATGACTTCTCTCTCCCATAGGGCTGCATCCAGCATAGCTCTGTCAAGCTCTCTGACAACTAGTCAGCAGGGAGGAGGCTTCCAGCTCAGCTGCAGCCTGATTTCTCAGTGACCTGCAGCCCAGGTACGTGGAGTTTTCAGCAATAGGGTCTTACCATCTAGTTCTGGTGGGTAATCAAGAGCCTTGGCAATAGGATGTAATGTTTTGGAGGCATCTGGGAACTTCCTGGCCAACATCTCAATGGAAGGTATCATCCCTGGCACTGACATTTTTCTAGTAACAATCTATGGCTCTGGGTGCACCTTTATCTGAAGAAGTGGCTTATGACATCTTAAATTTTGATTAACCCTCCTCCCACCCTTCCTTTACTCAATCTCTTCACCTGAACCCATTAGGCTATTTCACCCCCACTAATCTGTTCCTCTGCTTACATATGTATAGTGGCCTGTTCCCCTTAAGCCCTCCTTTGTCCTCCCTCCCTTGTAGCCTCTTTATAGCTTCCTGGCCTCTGCTACTGGCTTTTACTCAAACTCACATACAAATCTAAACATTTGTAGCTAGGTCCCACATACAAGAGACCATGTAGCATTTGGCTTTCTGGGCCTGGGTTATCTCACTTTCCAGATCTGTTTGTTTGCTTACAGATTTCATTTTTTCTGTACCATTGAGTAGAACTCCATTGTATAAATGTACCACATCTTCATTATCCTTTTATCAGTTGAAGGACATCTAGGCTGGTTCTATTTCAATCTTCCCACCTCCTTTTCTACAACAGTCCCCGAGCCTTGGAAGGTGTGTCATCAGTGGGTGTTGACTACTCTGTAGCCTCTAATTCTGTTAGGATATGTTTCAGTTCACCACAGTGTGTGTTGCTGTTTTCCTAGATGTGAAGGTTGGGCTAGTATTGGGAACAATACTCATGTTGCTGCTTCCTCTGTAATGTCTTCTGGATGCTGGGTAAAAGTGATGGAGGTGGCTGATCTCATTGCAAGCATTCGCCTGTCTTCTTGTATTGGTGGATCTTGGATCTAAAAGAAAAGTTAGGCTCTTTTGAATTAGAACACAGGAAAGCAGTTTAACTCCGCAGTGAGGTCTCTCAGCGTGCACTGAGGGGATTCCTCCCGGGGATTTAAGTTCGTTATTCCTTATGGAGATACTATTCCTCTCTCCTCTTTAGCATGTCTATGGGTGTGGTGATTGATAGGCTCCACATAGGACTGGAGGACTTTGGGGAGTGGCTCTTCTCTTCTAAATAAAAAGTAAACAAGGGTCTTGATGCTTCTCTTCTTCTGCCTTTCATATGATATTTTAACTCCTATGGAAAAAGACAGGATGACTTCCAAGCCTCCTAATAATGCCTGCCTAGCTACCTGGAGCTGTGAATTGGGTTAAGCCCAGAGGGGGTTACTTCCTTTCCTTAAACTGCATCTGTGAGAATTCTGTCCCAGCAACAAGGCAGTGACAGATACCACATCTGGTATCACTGTGGAAGCAGAAAAATGGGCTGTTATAAGTCATAGGGAAAAAGCAACCCAGAAATCAAAATTCACTTAACATACACATTGTCTGTGGCTGCAGCAGCCAGAAAAGCCTAGATCACATTCTGTTTACTAAAAAATGTGGATCTTAGAAGGGTATAGTGGTGCATGTCTTTAATCCCAGCACTCAGGAGGCAGAAGTAGGAGGATCACTGTGAGTTTGAGGCCAGCGTGGGACTTCAGAGTTAGTTTCAGGCCCACCTGGGCCACAATGAGATCCTACCTAAAAAAAAAAAAATCTAAATAAATAAATAAACTTAACCCTGACAGGATTTTTTAGGGCTGGAGAGATAGCTTAGTCGTTAAGGTGAAGCCTAAGGACTCAGGTTCCATTCCCTAGTATCCATGAAAGCCAGATGCACAAGGTGGCACATACACCTGGAGTTCATTTGCAGTAGCTAAAGGCCCTGTGTGCCCATTCTCCCTCTCCCTCTCCCCCTCCCTCTTCGTCTCTCTCTCTCTCTCTCTCTACCTGCCTCTTTCTCTCTATCAAATAAGTAAATAAATACATAAATAAAGTATTAACCAGGCATGGTGGTGCACACGTTTAATCCTAGCACTCAGGAGGCAGAGGTAGGAGGATTGCTGTGAGTTTGAAGACACCCTGAGACTACATAGTGAAGTCCATATCACCCTGGGCTAGAAAGAGACCCTACCACGAAAAACAAAACAAAGCAAACAAACGAACAACAACAACAACAACAAAACAGAAAAAAAGGGGAAAAAAAAGAAGGAAAAACATGAAGGTTTCTATAATTTGGCAGCCAGCTAATAAATGAAAACGAAAATGCAAACATTTAGTCTCATGTAGCTCAGGCTGGCCTCCAATTGGCTGTGTAGCCAAGGATGACCATGAACTCCTGATCCTTTTGCCTCTACCTCACCAGGCATGGCTCAACTCTCTGAATTTTAAAATGGTCTCAAATATGTAATGTCGCCTTGAAAGTGGGGGTCTACTTTGGCAGACACCAAAACAACAGGGTGCTTGTAATTGTAACTGGGGCTTAAGGAAACTATTTCCAAGGGTGAAATTTCTGTGAAGTTTATTTTATTGAGAGAAGTTTCCTTCAACCCTTGGTCTCCAAGGGCTGAAATTACACATCTCCTCTTTGCGCTAGGCTTTTTTTTTTTTTTTCCCAGAGCTGGAGATTTAACCTTGAGCATGCTAGACAAGTACTCTACCACTGAGCCCTTCCTCCTCTCCTTTTCTCCCTTCATCCTTCCTTTTCTGTGGGAGAAAGCTGTGTGGGCCCCCTGCTAAAAGACCCACCGCCTAAGTGATAAACTGTGAACTTGTCCTCCATTGTCCCCATGTGGCTGTCTTCTGAATTACCACGCCTCTCAGATCCCATTGAGCAATACCCCTCCCCTTTTTACAAGACAGGCTTTCATTTAGCCTCTACTGTCACTGAAGCTGGCCTTGAACTTGTGATCCTTCTACCTCAGCCTCCCGAGTCCCTAGATTATAGGCATATGCCACCATGCCTAGCTCAACCTCTCCATTTTTTCACCCATAAAAATTGGAACCAGCCAGCGCTCCTCCACAAAGTCCATGGCCAAAAGCATTCACTCCTGAGACAAGAGCTCCTTATTATTTATTTATTTATTTTTAGTTTTTGGATTTTCATAGGGTCTAGCCTAGGCTGACCTGGAATTTACTATGTAGTCTCAGGCTAGCCTCAAACTCACAGAGCTCCTCCTACTTCTGTTTCCTGAGTGCTGGGATTAAAGGTGTATGCCACTATGCCCCGAAAAGCTCCTCATTATTAACCAAGAAGACATTACAAGTGTTAGGAAGAGAATCTGGGCCTGGTGGAGAACACCCATAATCCCAGCGTTCTGGCAGTAGAGGCAGAAGGATCAGGAGTCCCTGCCTCCACCTCCTGAGTGCTAGAATGACAGGTGTTCGCCACTACCCCGGTAGTACAACATTAACTGAAAAGAAAAGCCTTATGTTGTTAAAAAAGAGAAGAAAATCCTACCAAAAGTCAAATTACATAAAGGAAATAAAATTTATGGAAGTCAGCTGTTATTCTTACATTTAAAAAGGATTTTAGGAGACTGGGTGTGGTGGCGCACGCCTTTAATCCCAGCACTCAGGAGGCAGAGGTAAGAGGATCACTGAGAGTTCAGGGTCACCCTGAGACTACATAGTTAATTCCAGGTCAGCCTGGGCCAGAGTGAGACCCTACCTCAAAAAAAAAAAAAAAAAAAAAAAAAAAAAAAGATTTTAGGGCTGGAGAGATGGCTTAGCAGTTCAGGTGCTTTCTTGCAAAGCCAACAGACCAGAGTTTGATTCCCCAGTACCCACATAAAGCCAGATGCACATGTGTCTAGAATTTGTTTGCAGTGGCTAGAAGCCCTGGTATGACCATATTCACTCAGTTTCTCTTTCTTTCTATCTATCTATCTATCTATCTATCTATCTATCTATCTATCATCATCTATCTTTCTACTTGCAAATAAATAAATAAAATATTTTAAAAATATTTTGAAAATTAAAAAAAAAATTAGAAGGGTTCTAGCCAGGCAAGGTGGCACACACCTTTAATCCCAGCACTCAGGAGGCAGAGCTAGGAGAATTTCTATGAGTTTGAGACCAGCCTGGAAGTACAGAGTGAGTTCCAGGTCAGCCTGGGCTAGAGCAAGAGCCAGAGCAAGAGCAAGAGCCAGAGCCAGAGCCAGAGCAAGAGCAAGAGCCTACCTCAAAAAAAAAAAAAAAAAAAAAAAAAAAAAAAAAAAAAAAAAGTGTTCTAGGCCAAACCAGTCATGATGATTCACACCTGTAATCCCAATGCCTATAATGCCAGCAGTGGGAAGGCTGAGGAAAGAGTCACTGTGAGTTCAAGGCCAGCCTGGGCTACATGAGACCCTGTCTTAAAAACAAAGAAGTAAGCAAAGAAGCAGTCTTTCAGAAAACGGCTGTGAGACATTTTCCAGCAAGGGAAAGGCAGTTTTTGCCCTCTTGTGATAAGGATTGCATTAACACCCACACCTCCTCTGCAGTGTGGATTTCTGAGTTATGCTGAGACTCGGTCTTTATAGCAGATGCCGGTCAGTTTCAAGTCTTCTCTGCCTGTCCTCCATGAGTGTGACAGTGAGACAAGTACATGGATGTCGTCCTCACCAAAGATATCACAGTCGATTCTGGAAGAATGTATCTCATGAATAGTTTTATTTAGTTAGTTGGCTTTTAATTGTGTGGGCGTGGACACACACACACACACACACACACACACACACACACACACGTGCCGTGACATGTGTATGACGATCAGGTGTGTCTTCTCCTTCCACCTTGTTTGAGGTGTTCCCTAGAGCACACCAACCTATCTGGCCCCCCAGCTCCCAAGGCTCCTCCGGTGTGTCTTCCAATTAGCCATGGGCCCATTGTGACTACAGACATTCGCTGCTATACCCAGCCTTTTATGTGGGTCCTGGGGATCTGAACTCAGGCCGTCATGCTTGTGTGACAAGTGCTTTTGCTCATGTAGATAATGTCCTCCTGATGTGGGAGTACAAATACCAACCTATAGATCAGATACTCCAAGAGGGAGGCCTGCTGGCCTACCCACTGCCCAATAAGTGCCTCCCCAGCCATCCTCTTTTTTCAGAAAGCCATGCCTCTGTTCTTTTCATGTAAAGAAAATGGCTAAAAATGCTAGATTTCAAGACAGCTGCCTCTCCTTCCCATTCTCTCCCAAATATGTGCCCAGGACTAGATAATTCTTATCTACTGTTAAGGAAATTGATTAAGCCCTACTACCTGAGGGCTTCCATGAGATGGGAAAGGAGTGTCACCAGTCACCGCTGGTGGTTCTGGGTGGGGATGTGGCAATCCAATCCTCACTCCCCTGAGGGAGTTTCTGCAGGCATTCCAGAGAACCCTAGTTAGTGGCCATAAAATCCAGATCCAGAAAAGGAACCCCACCATCACACAGGCTTGAATCTCGGTTTCTCAACCCCTTCCCTCACCACACACTTCTTTTCCCTCTCCCTCCTGAAATCCCTTCAAATCTCCTTCCCTTACTTGGGGTTCCAAGGCTCCCCTCTCTTTTGCTTCATGTGCCAACAGTCTTCCCTGGCATTGTGTAGCTTCCTTCCCCTTTACTTCAGATCCTACCAGTATCTCCTTGGGCCCGAGAAGCTGTGTATCTTGGTCCTCTATGGCAAAGCCCAAACCTGACAACTGACACACTCAGCTTTTATGTAGGTGCCATGATCTGAACTCTGGTCCTCCTGCTTGTGCAGCAAGTACTTTACCCACTGAGCCATCCATCTCCCCAGCCCACTGCCCGTTCCTTCTTTCTTTTCTTTTTCTTCTTTCTTCTTCTTTTTTCTTTCTTTCTTTCTTTCTTTCTTTCTTTCTTTCTTTCTTTCATTTGCAAGCAGAAAGAGATAGAAGAGAGACAGAGAGAATGGGCACATCTGGGCCTCCAGCCACTGCAAATGAACTCCAGATGCATACCACTGTGCATCTGGCTTTATGTGGGTACTGGGGAATTGAACCTGTGTCTTTAGGCTTTGTAGGCAAGTGCCTCAACTGCTGAGCCATCTGCCCAGCTCTCCCTCTCCATTTTTTAAGCCATATAAAATATCTTTGGATTTTCGTCTTTTGCTTTATACTTAAACACAGAGGAGCAAGGAGTGGTGGGACACACCTGTAATTGTGAGTTCCAACCTCTGCCTACTGAGTGCTGGGATTAAAGGTGTGTACCACCATGCCTGACTGGATTTTCACTTCTTAGCCCAGAGGTATACTGTAACAAGCAGTGGTTTCAAAATCCCAGACGTAGTCTAGGCATGGCCAGGTGGAGGGAGGGAGTTCTGGGACTCTTAGAGCAAGGAGACCCTGGTGTGTGCTTCATGCAGGGAAGGGGTTGCAGCACAATGTTAAAGTGGGCTGAGTACCCACTCTTACAGCATCTTCTCATGGAGCTGTTGGCATAATCAAAGGGCGTCCAATGTGGAAAATGCCTGGCAGACAGTGATGGGGTGGCCATAGAGGCTCCTGGTGACAAAGGCCTGTAGAAAGCTTTCTGATGATTAAAGAGGCAATGAGTGCCTGCCTAGGCCACATAGCACATTGAGTCAGTGCCACCAGGGGAACATTCTGTAGGACAGACAGGCAGTGCCAGGAAGTATGACTGGTCAGATCCACTCTCCAGCAGAGCCCGTTGAGTGCACTGTAGGTCTCAGTCCCCTGAAGTGGCTCGTTCCAGAACATTTGTTAAGCTCCGTGTTCCCAGGAGGTACTCCCTAAATCAAGGCCAATGTGATGACAGAAGCAGCTCTATGTACATGCCACATCTGAGAAGGCTGAAGCATGAGCACTGATTGGGCAGGAGTCAATGTGAGGCAGGTGTTCAGCTGCCCTGAGTCTTCAACATGGTGGATGTTTGTTTGGTTTGACAGCCATCCAGTCAGGCCCTTGCTGCTACTGGCCTGGTTCTACCATACCTGGTCTCCACCTCTGGACTACATGATGATGACCACCTCTACCACCCATGAACCACTGTCAGGGTACAAGGGCCAAGCTCAAGTTACAAGTGCAAGTCCTGCTGCTGGGGGGAAGGGTCTGCCCTTGTGCCTTTGCAGTAGAGAATAGAGACGCATCTGGGACTGAAAAAAGAGGCTTCAGATGGAATACAGCAGTGGAACCTCTGCCCATCACTGGAACCTGACTTGATTTGGGGGAAAATTGTAGAGAAATGGCTCCTTGTCTCTGGCTAGGAAAGAGTGGATTTTTTTTTTTTTTCTTTTGGGAAGCAGAAGGGAAAGGGTTCTGGGAAAGAACATCCTTGGAATCTGCTGACAGCCCAAATGATGGGATCTGAAATAGGACTTTGGATCCTCAGTCTTCTACCTCATGGCAATTCTGCCCCTTCTCTCCCTTGGGCAGCATTTCTTCTGAGCTTAGCCACTGGTTAGGAATGGGGAGAGGTTGACTGCCCAGGGTGCAGTCTGAAAGTCACCAGAGTTGATCAAGCAAACACAGTCTTTCTGCGAGGCAAGTGGGATTCTGTGGATTTTTTTTTTTTTTTTTAACAAAGAGACACATCGTAGACCTGATGACTCAGCGGCAAGCTATTGTCTTTGGCCCACACTTTCCTCTGGATGGAGGGCAGGGTTGAGGGCAGAGAAAGAAGTCTTCCTTACTGCTTATTTTAACAAGTGTTCCCCAGGTGGATATTGCTTCCCACAGTTGTGCCATGGATCAGAGATGGCAAAAGAGGTCCCAGCAAGCCAGGAAAATGCCTCCAGAGCACATCTGTCCTGCATGACTCCAGGCAAGAAACAAACCTTTCTAGTGAAGATGCAGGACCCGGGGCTGTGCAACAGCCCAGTCTGCCTCAGTGCTAGGCAGTACATGTGGACCTAGGAAGCCTGTCTGTACAGGGACCCGAGTCTCCAGAGTCCCAGGAGGCCTCACCTGGGAACAGCCTTAAGCAGTCTGCTGCTGGCCCCAGCTTGCTGGGCTGGAGAGAGGCCCAGGTGATCACTAGTGCTTCCTCACCCTCTCCCCACTGTGGGAGGGTTAAGCAGTGGCACTAGCTGAAGATGAAGCCCAGTGTCCCTGGTTACTTAGCCATCAGCAAGCTTCCATTCCCTCCATCTCTTCCTCCTTCTTCTCCTCCTTCCCCTCCTCCTCCTCCTTCTCTTCCTTCTTCTCTTTCTTTCTCCTCCTTACTGTTTCTCCTTCTTCTCCGTCTCCTCCTCCTCCTCCTTTTTGTCTCAGGGTGGCCTCAAACTCACCTCAATCCTACCTCTGCCTCCAAAGCACTGAGATTAAAGGCTACACCACCATACCTGGCCTTGGCCTCCATCCCATAAACAACGAGTCTGCCTGTTGCCATGACAGTTCCTATGTGGTGTTATCACTAATGAGCCAAACCCCCAAAACTTGCAGCCAGGATTTCAGCCAAACTCAAATTCTGCATTGCCAAGAAATTACGTGGGCTTTGGGCAACACAGGCCTGTTCTTTGGTTTCCTTGTCTGTGTCAAGAGGTAGGGTGGTTTTTGACTGGGTCCATAATATCCCAGTTTTAGGGTCTCAGCTTGATACTTCTCTGTTCATTTAGAATTAAAGAAGCAACACTAAGCTGGGTGTGGTGGCACATGCCTTTAATCCCAGCACTCAGAGGCAAAGGTAGGAGAATTGCTGTGAGTTCAAGGCCACCCTGAGACAACATAGTGAATTCCAGGTCAGCCTGGGCTAGAGTGAAACCCTACCTCAAAATAAAATAAGATAAAATAAAATAAAGTAATAAAGACTACTTTAAGCCTACAGGACAAAATGTTCTTGGTTGATAGTTGTTTCCATGGTAACATCAGGCCAGGCTGCAAACAGGTAGAAGCAGCTGGCTCTCTTTGTTCACTTTAGAGATCACTACAAAGCCAGCAGTGTTTCTTAGAATCGCAGGTGGAAAGTGAAAAACCTTAGTCTCCTCCTGATGCAGCTGACAGCTCAAAGCCATCCTTCTTGGACTGACTATTAAGGGACCCAGGTTCTCGAAGTGACACTGCTCTTATTTTCAAAACAGTTTCTGGTCTGCCTCCCAACTTGATCTTGATGATCACTGATCACCTTGGTCACAACCCAGTCTGTAGCTCCCAGCCCCACCCGTCCCATCTCTCTCCTGAGCTCACTGAACAGTCAATGCCTTCTGCTGGCCCAGCTTCTCCAGGGACTTGTGGGGCCTCTTCATACCGGGTGGTTGAATTTGGCTTCAAGGGACTAAGGAAGAAGCCTCGAATCCTCATCAAGTCTACCCTAGAGCTGGCACGGTCACCTCTACTGTCCCTATAGGTCACAGCAGCCCAAGCTTAGTGAAAGGAGAACTCGACCGAGCCACCTAAGACAGGCATGATTGTCTTCATTTGATGGATAAGAACCAAGGCTCAGAGACATGACCATCCAGGGCCGTGGGACACATAAGACAGAGCAAGATTCCCCAGAACCATA
Organism: Orientallactaga sibirica; assembly: GCA_036365145.1. Taxonomy (NCBI): domain Eukaryota; kingdom Metazoa; phylum Chordata; class Mammalia; order Rodentia; family Dipodidae; genus Orientallactaga; species Orientallactaga sibirica. Next base: position 16,054,732 of record JAEOAD010000053.1, on the reverse strand, counting down.
GACTGAAGCCTGGGTGTGAAGCAGGCTCTCCCCGCAGACCCACTGCTAGCTTTATGCAAACTACAGCAGGGTGGATTGGGTATAAGGGAAAAAATGATCAGCTTCAGGCACTCGCCACGGATCCCAGCCTGCCTGCTCACTCCCCAGGGCAGTTGCAATATCAGGGGCTCCTTGTCCTTGCTTGCCTTTGGACATCAGTTTGTGCTCAGTTGATCTTCATTGCAGCTACAGGCTGAGACTCCCTACCTAGAGGACCCTGTCCTTGGTTCTGAGTGGTTCACTCTGGCCCGTCCCAGCTCCTCATCAGTCGGGGAGGTCAGCAGCTTCCTTGATGGCAGCTGGGCCAGAACAAGGGCCGGCCCCAGTTCTGCTGGGGACTGGGGATAAAGGTTCGCTTCCTAGTTCTTGAGGGATAGCACATAGGTGTGGTATGCATGTGTTTATATGTGTTCATATGTGTATAAGTGGGTGCGTATGTGGGTGCATGTGCACAGAAACCAGATGTCAATGTCAACTATCTCCATCAGTTGCTGTCCACCTTATTCTTTGAGACAGGGTCTCTCACTAAACCTGGAGCTTACCAATTCAGTTAGACTAGTTAGCCAGCAGCCCCTGGGATCCTCCTGTCTCCACCTCACCAGGGCTGGGATTCCAGGCAGGTGCTGCCATACCCAGCTTTTGTGCTGATGCTGGAGACCCAGCCCCAAGTCCCCATGCTGTGCAGCAAGCACTTTACCAGCTGAGCCATCTCCCCAACCCCTGGGTGAGGATTCTTCTTACCCTCTGTGTTTCCAATATATAACCCATGGTTAATCATGACCATCACAGGGGGCCTTTGAGATTCAGAGAGGGGATTATAAAGTTCTCAGTATAGACGGGCAAGGCCTTTACACGGAACATTGCAAATCATCCTTGAAGGAAAACAAATGAATACCCAAATGTACAGATTCAGCACAATGTCAGGTTTAAACAAATCTTCATGGTGGGACAATCAGGAGGTCTCCACATACTTTCTAATATTTTACATTCTGTACTGTCCGTGAAATCAAAGTATATCTTGTCACTGAGAGTATGTTGTAGTTTAACTGTCTCAGGGTCTCCCCAGCAGAGGCCTTCCTATGGGGATAGGGAGATGCATTCTCTGAGCCCTCTCCCTTCTCAGGCCCGCCACAGGCTTTATCCCCAGGCTTTGTTTTCCTGACTTGGGACAAGGTGAGTGGATGACAGACCCATTACTCTCAGGCTTGTATATATGCATGTGTGTGGCCAGGACAATATGTATGTATGCGTGTTCTGCATGTATGCATGCCTGCCTGTTTCCTCATGGTGTGCTGCAGTGTTGGGGAAGGAGCAGAGAGGACATGGGCAGAACTCCCAGGATCCCAAATTCTAAATTTGAACCAGGCCTTCCAAGTCTTATGAAGGTATATGTGTCAAAGTAAGAGGCTGGAGCACATTTTACTTGAGAATTCGTGAATTTTCTACATAACTTTCAAATATTTAGATGTAGATATGCAGCCTCCACTCATCTGTTTGCCCTGGACCCTAGCAGTGTCCCAGGCAGGCTGACCAATTTCCGACAGGCTGTCTTCTTTCCAGGCATATATCCCCCCATATATATGCTGTGCCCTCCAGATTCTTCTCTTCAGTCTCAGCTAAGGTTCCAGATTCTCATGGGCAAACAGACTCTAGGGCGTCTTTGTTCCTTCTTCTTTCTCAGCACTCATGGGCCTGCACCAAGGCCTAGGAAGTCCAGCTGACAGCATGAGCCAGGGGATCCGCGTAGATTCTGAGATTGGCAGACTTTTCCCAGCACCCCCAGACTATTCGCTGTCCAGGTGGGGCTTGGTGGATGCAGGAACTACCCAGTGATTCATTTGCCCAACATGAACACAGATGCAAAAATTCTCAACAAGATTCTCACAAACCAAATTCAAGAACATATGAAGATTATTCATTAGACCAAGTGATTGCATGTCAGGGATGCAAAGCTGGTTCAATATATATAAATCAATAAATGTAATATAACCATATAAATTAAAAGATAAAAATCACATGCTCATCTCAGTTGATACAGAAAGGGTATTCAACAAAGTTGAACATGACTTCATGATGAAAGGAATAGATGGAACGTTCTTCAAACTAATAAAAGCCATTATGAAAAATCCACAGCTAACATTATATTAAATGGAGAAAAACAGACCATTTTCTCTAAGGTCAGGAAGGAAACAAAGATGTCCACTTTGACCACTTTTTTTTTAAACTTTTTATTGAAAAACCCAGTACATATTGATATGATACCAAGATCATAATGATCCCCTCCCATCTCCCTCCCTTTTCTCTTTCCTGAGACCCTCTCCACGGAGTCCTTTCTTTTTGACTAGTTTTACTTCTATTTTGATATCGTCATTTTCCCTCCTACTAGGCAGGTCTTGTGTGGGTACCATCAGCTGTTGTAAGGTCATGGATAACACAGCCACTTTGTGTCTGAAAGACAGCACTGCAGGGCACTCCTCTCCTGCCTTTGGCTCTTACATTCTTCCTGTAACTTCTATTCTATAACGGTCCATGAGCCTTGGAGGGCGTGATAGAGACGTCCAACAGTGCAGAACACTCACTGTCTCCTCTTCTCAGCACTTGGATGAGTTTTGAATCACCTCAGTGGTCACCACCATCTGAAAAGAGAAGCTTCTATAACCAAAAGTTGGTGTAATATTACTATATGGGCACAAACAGAAGTATTTGGAGAACATTTTGGTGGGTATAATATATCCATTTATCCAGACAATAGTAGTAATTTCCTTGCTAGGGCTTATGCCCTCTTTAGCCATAGGTTTTTGATTTTTCTGTACTAGGCAGAAATTCCCTTTTGTGGAGTGGGCCTCAAGTCCAATCAATTCTGACCATTTCTATATAATATTGTGTTCAAAGTCTTAGCTAGAGTAATAAAACAATAAGACAATAAAGGAATAAAAAGGGGAAAGGAAGAAGTCAAACTATCCCTATTTATAGATGACGTGATTCTATACATAAAAACAACCCATAAAATCTGAAAGAAAACTCCTAGAACTAATAAATACTTCCAGTAAAGTTGCAGGATACAAAATCAACACACAAAAATCAGTAGCTTGCATATACAGCAATAAAGAAATAAAGAAAAAATATCCCATTTATAATAGCTCCAAAAATTAAATATTCAACCTAATCAAAATTGTGAAACTCAGGCTGGAGAGATGGCTTAGTGGTTTAGGTGGTTGTCTGAGAAACCTAAGAACCCATGTTCAAATCTCCAAGTACCACACAAGCCAGATGCACAGTGATGAAAGCACACAATGTCACACATGCACACAAGGTGTCACATGCATCTGGATGGAGTTCATTTGCAGCAGCTGAAGACCCTGGCATGCCCATTCTCTCTCTCTTTCTCCCTCTCTCTCTGTCTCTTTCCCTCTCTCTTTCAAATAAAAAAATAAAAAATATTGTGCAATGCTTCTATAGTGAAAACTTCAAGACACCAAAAAAGAAATCAAAGAGGATACTAGACAATGAAAAAACCTTCTATGCTCCTGGATTGGTAAAATTAATATTGTAAAAATGATTATATTGCCAAAAGTAACTTACAGATTCAGTGCAATCCTTGTTAAAATCCCAGTGCTGTTCCACAAAGTGTGATTTCTGACAGAAGAATGTCTCTGTCCTTCATCAAGATCAAATAGATCCTTCCACTCTGGGTCAGAAAGAGAGGCATATAAATTGGCCAGTATAAAAGTGACCTAATTCAAGCTAGGAGGTATGAGTTTTAAACTACAATCATTGATCAGTCTACAACTGGAAAGTTCCAAAATTTCTTTTAATGATTTTGTGGATTCATGCTTTACTAGGAAAACAGCATAAATGACAGATAAGGGTTTCTTCTGTGGTAATTGTGGCAGTTACAATGTCTGCAGACACAGCGTTGATCTATAAACCTACCATTGTACATTCAACTTCATTAAAAATCATTTTTAGGCACTGCAGAGATTGCTCACCAATTAAGGTGCTTACATGCAAAGCCTGATGACCCAAATTAGATTCCCAATATATTAGTATTTAGGGTTCAGGCCATGGTATTTTTAATGGTGGGTTTGGGTGATGGTGTCATTTATGTTGGGTCCATGCAATGGCATCTCCAAAGGATAGATGAGGCCATGTCATCTATATTGAAGGAGACATCCCTAATGCTAGGTGTAGGTGATGGCAACTCTAAAGGTGAGTGCCAGGCTATGGCATCTCTAATGGAGGGCGGGGGTCCAGGAGATGTCATCTCTTGGGTTGGGTACAGGCCACTGCCTTCTGTAATGGTAGGTGCAGGCTAGGGCAACTCTAATGCCAAGAGCCAGGCAGTGGCATCTTTAATGGTGGTTCAAGGTGGTGGCATCACTTATGGTGGTCCCAGGTGATGGCATTTCTAATGGTTAGGTCCATGTTTATGACATCTTTCACTGTGAGTCTATAGCATGTCACACCTAAAAGCTGGTCTAGGTGATGGCATATCTGAGGTTGGATGCAGACAATGGCATTTCCAGTGTATAGACCGAGGCTGTGATATCTATATTGGTAATGTCAGCTCTAATGGAGGGAGTCAGGTAATGGAATCTCTAGCTGGAGGTCAGGTGATGGCATTTCTAATGGTCAGGCGATGTCATCAGTAGTGGCAGGTCCAGGCAATGGCAACTCTATCTGTGGTGGCCAAGGCTATTGCTTATCTAATGGTAGGAGTCAGACAATGGCATCCATCATGTGTGTCCAGGCGATTGCCTCTGTAAGGGTGAGGGCCAAGCAATGGCATATTGAACAAAGGGTCCAGGTGATGTCCTTTCTAATTGTGAGTACAGCAATGACTCATCTAACGGTGGGACTAGATATTGCATTTCCAGTGCATCTAGATAATGACAAGTGAGGACATTTGTCATGGTTCATTCCAGAAAAGGCATCTCTAATGTTGGCAGCTAACTAATGGCATTTCTAATGGTGCTTTCAGGTGATGCCATCGGGAATGGAGGATCAAGGTGATGGTATCGCCAATGGTTAGATCAAGGTGACGGTGTCTTTAATGGTAAGTCCATGTTATGGTAACTCTAATATTTGGTCCAGGAGACTGCATCTTTAATGGTGAGTAGAGGCAATGACATGCCTTCTTGTGGGAACATATTATGGTATCTCTAAATGTGGGTTCAAGCAATTGTGTCAATAATTATGGGGACCAGGCAATGGCATATTTAATGGTGGTCCAAGGTAATTGTACCTATTATGGTGGGTCCAGGTGATGGTATGTCTTCTGGTGAGTTCAGGCGATGATTTGAGTGAGGTCTTTGTTCATGGTGGGTCCCGGCAACAGCAACTCCCATGATACACCCAGGCTATGACATTTATGTTGGTGGTGACCAGTGGTTCAGAGAACCCTGACTAACACACACATCTAATGGTATGTGCCACGCAATAACAGCTCTAGTGATGTGGGCTAGGAATGGCATCATTCATGTTGGGTCCAGGTAATGACATCTATTTAAGTTCTTTATTATTGAAAACTTCATAATTATAGACAATAAACTATGATAATCCCTTCCCATTAACTTTCCCCTTCACAATGCTACTCTCCATCATATCCTGGCCCCTCTCAATCAATTTCTCTTTTATTTTAATACCGTCATCTTTTCCTCGTATTATGATGTCCTTGTGTCAGTAGTGCCAGGCACTAACTATGAGGTCATGGATATCCAAGGTGATTCTGTGTCTGGAAGCGTGCATTTTAAGGAGTCCAACCCTTCCTTTGGCTCTTACATTCTTTCCCACACCATATCCACAATGGACTCTGAGCCTTGGCAGGTGTGATAGAAAGATTCAGTACTGAGCAGGGCTCTGTCACTTCTTCACAGCACTATAGAGCCTTGTGAGTCATCCATCACATCCCCAAATGGTATTTTTTTTGTGTGTGCAGGTGATTGCATCTTACCTAGTCAGGTCCAGTCTATCATATCTATAACAGGGGGAGTATATAATGACATCTCTAATGGTGGGTGTTGGTGATGACCTCTCTAATGGCAATAGCCAGGCTCTTCTATCTCTCATGATGGACTCATGCTATGGCATCCTTAATACTGTGGGCCAGGTGATGGCATCTCTAATGCAGTGAGCATTAATCATTGTGATATTTTTTCTTTTCTCTTCTTTTCTTTCTTACTTCTTTTCTTACTTCCTTCCTTTCTGTTTTTTTTTTTTTTTGAACAGGTTCTCATGTTCAGGGGATGCATTCATAAACGGTGGGAACAGTTGATGACATTTCAATGCTGGGTCTAGGTTATGGTATCTCTAATGGTGAACACCAAACATTGTCAGCTATAAAAAATTTTCCTGTTTTTTTAAATACAAAATCTTATGTATTCTGGGCAAAAACATTTCTAATAGTGGGTACCGGTGATGGCATCTCCATTGGTGAGTCCAAGTAATTGCATACCCAATGGTTAGAACAATGCTATAGCATATCAGATAGGTTCAGGTGATGGCATGTTCCATGGTGGGACCTAGTGATGGCATCTTCAATGGTTAGATAGAGTCTATGATATCAATTCAATCAGTGTCACATTCATTTACTTTGGGGGTAGTTGAGGTAAGTTCTTGCTCTAGCCCAGGCTGACCTGGAATTGACTATGTACTGTCTGAGTGGCCTGAAATTCATGGTGGTCCTTCTACTTCAGCTTCCCAAGAACTGGGTGGGGAGGGAGGAGGAAGGGGAAGAGAAAAGAGAAGAGAGAAGGGAAAGGAAGGGAAAAGGGAAGGGAGCAAGAAGAGTGGGAAAGGGAGAAGAGTTGGGAAGAGAGGAGAAAGAAAGGAAAAGGAAAGGGAAGGTAGAAAGGAAGGAAAGGGAGAAGTGATAGAAAGGGTGAAGGAAAGGGAAAGGAGAAGGGAAAACAAGGGAGAAGGGAAGGAAGAATGGAGATAGGAAGGGAGAAGGGAAGCGAAAGTAAAAGGGACAGGAAGGGAGAATGGAGGGGAAGGGAACAGAGAAGGGAAGGGAAAAGGGAAGGAAAGGGAGAAGGGAATGGAAGGGAGAAGGGAAGGAAAAGGAAAAGGGAGGGGAAAATAAAGAGAAGGAAAAGGAAGGGAAGGGAGAAATGAAGGGAAGGGAAGGAAGGAAGAAGGGCAGGGAAGGGAGAACTGATAGGTTGGGAGAAAGGATGGGAAGGGAGAAGACATGGGAAGGGAGAAGTGTAGGGAATAGAGAAGGGATGGGAAGAGAGAAGGGAAGGGAAGGAAAAGGGAAGGGAAGGGAGAAGGGAAGGGAGAAGTGAAAGGATGAGAAGGGATAAAGGAAGGGAGAAGGGAAGTGAAGGGAGAAGGGATGGAAAGGGAGAAGGGAAGGGAAGGGAGATGGGATGGAAAGGAAGAATGGATGGGAAGGAAGAAGGGAAGGGAAGGGAGAAGGGATGGGAAGGGAGAAGGGATGGGAAGGCAGAAGGGATGGGAAGGGAGAAGGGATGGGAAGGGAGAAGGGAAGGGAAGGGAGAAGGGAAGGGAGAAGTGAAGGGAAGGGAGAAGGGAAGTGAAAGGAGAAGGGAAGTGAAGGGAGAAGGGATGGGAAGGGAGAAGAGATGGGAAGGGAGAAGGGTAGGGAAGGGAAGGGGGAAGGGAAGAGAGAAAGGATGGGAAGGGAGAAGGGAAGGAAAGGGAGAAGAGAAGTGAAGGGATAAGGGATGGGAAGGGAGTAGGGAAGGGAAGGGGGAAGGGAAGGGAAGGGTGAAGGTTGGGAAGGGAGAAGGGTTAGTAAGGGAGAAGAGATGAGAGGGGAGAAGGGAAGGGGAGGGAGAAGGGAAGGGATGGGAGAAGGGAAGGGAGAAGGCAAGGGAAGGGTGAAGTGTTGGGAGGGGAGAAGGGATGGGGAGGGAGAAGGGAAGGGAAGGGTGAAGGGTTGGGAAGGGAGAAGTGTTGGAAAGGGAGAAGGGATGCAAAGGGAGAAGGGAAGGGAGGCGAAGGGAGAAGGGAGGCAAAGGGAGAAGGGAAGGAAAGGGAGAAGGGAAGGGAGAAGGGAAGTGAAGGGAGAAGGGATGGGAAGGGACAAGAGATGGGAAGGGAGAAGAGATGGGAAGGGAGAAGGGAAGGGAAAGGATGGGAAGGGAAGGGATGGGATGGGAGAAGGGAAGGGAAGGGAGAAGGGAAGGGAAGGGAGAAGGGAAGAGATGGGAGAAGGGAAGGAAAGGGAGAAGGGAAGGAAGGGAGAAGGGAAGTGAAGGGAGAAGGGATGGGAAGGACAAGGATGGGAAGGGAGAAGAGAAGGGATGGGAAGGGATGAGAAGGGAAGGGAAAGGATGGGAAGGGAGAAGGGATGGGATGGGAGAAGGGAAGTAAAGGGAGAAGGGAAGGGAAGGGAAGGGAAGGATGGGAGAAGGGATGGGAAGGGAGAAGGGAAGTGAAGGGAGAAGGGAAGTGAAGGGAGAAGGGATGGGAAGGGAGAAGGGAAGGGAAGGGATTGGAAGGGTGAAGGGATGGGAAGGGATGGGAGAAGGGAAGGGAAGGGATGGGAAGGGTGAAAGGATGGGAAGGGAGAAGGGAAGTGAAGAGAGAAGGGAAGGGAAGGGAGAAGGGATGGGAAGGGAGAAAGGAAGGGAAGGGAAGGGAGAAGGGATGGAAGGGAGAAGGGAAGGGAAGGGATGGGAAGGGTGAAGGGATGGGAAGGGAGAAGGGAAGAGATGGGAGAAGGGAAGGGAAGGGAGAAGGGAAGGGAAAGGATGGGAAGGGCGAAGGGATGGGAAGGGAGAAGGGAAGTAAAGGAGAAGGAAGGGAAGGGAAGGGAGAAGGGAAGGGATGGGAGAAGGGAAGGGAAGGGAGAAGGGAAGGAAAGGAGAAGGGAAGGAAGGGAAGGGATGGGAAGGGAGAAGGGAAGGGAAGGGAGAAGGGAAGGGAAGGGATGGGAAGGGTGGAGGGAAGGAAAGGGAGAAGGGAAGGAAGGGAAGGGGGAAGGGAAGGGAGAAGGGAAGTGAAGAGAGAAGGGAAGGGAAGGGTAGGGAGAAGGGATGGGAAGGAAGAAGAGATGGGAAGGGAGAAAGGAAGGGAAGGGAAGGGAGAAGGGATGGGAAGGGCGAAGGGATGGGAAGGGAGAAGGGAAGAGATGGGAGAAGGGAAGTGAAGGGAGAAGGGATGGGAAGGGAGAAGAGATGGGAAGGGAGAAGGGTAGGGAAGGGAAGGGGGAAGGGAAGAGAGAAAGGATGGGAAGGGAGAAGGGAAGGGAAGGGTGAAGGGATGGGAATGCAGAAGGGAAGGGAAAGGAAGGGAGAAGGGAAGGGAAGGGAAAAGGGAAGGGAGAAGGGGAAGGGAAGGGGGAAGGGGAAGGGAAAGGGGAAAGGAAGTCAAGGGAGAAGGGAAGGGAGGGAGAAGAGAAGGGAAGAGAGATGGAAGGGAAGAGAAGGGAGAAGGGACGGAAAGGGAAAGGAAAAGGAAAGGGATGGGAGAAAGGAAGGAAGGGAGAATATAAGGGAAGAAAGAAGGGAAGGAAAGGGGGAGGGAAGGGAAGGGAGGGAGAAGATAAGGGAGAAGGGAAGGGAAGGGATAAGGAAAGGAAATAGGAAAGGGAAGGGAGAAAGGAAAGGGAGAAGGGAAGGAAAGGGGGAAGGGAGGGGAAGGGAGAAGGGAAGGGAGGGAGAAGGGAAGGGAAGACAGAAGGGAAGAGATGGGAGAAAGGAAGGGAAAGAAAGCCAAAAGGGAAGGGAAGGGAGAAGTGTAGGGAAGGAAAGGGGAAGGGAAGGTATGGGAGAAGGAAAGGAAAAGGAAGGGAAAACGGATGGGAAGACAGGAAGAGAAGAGGAAAGGAATGGAAGGGAGAACCTAAAGAGAAGGAAAGGAAAGGGAAAGTGAGAAGGAACATGGGAGAAGAAGGGAAGGGAAGCAAAGGAAAAAATGGGAAGAGAAGGGTGAAAGAAAAGGAAGGGAGAAGGATAGGGAAACGGGATGGTTTTCTTTCCCTTTGTTCTCCCCTTCCCTTCCCTTCCCTTCCCTTCCCTTCCCTTCCCTTCCCTTCTCCTTCCCTTCTCCCTTCCCATCCCTTCTTGTTTCCTATCCCTTCCATTCTCCCTTCCCTTCCCTTCTCCCTTCCAATCCCTTCTCCCTTTGCATCCCCTCTCTCTTCCCATCCCTTCTCCTTTCCTATCCCTTCCATTCTCCCTTCCCTTCCCTTCTCCCTTCCAATCCCTTCTCCCTTTGCATCCCCTCTCTCTTCCCATCCCTTCTCCATTCCTATGCCTTCTCCCTTCCTTTCCCTTCCATTCTCCCTTCACTTCCCTTCTCCCTTTCCATCCCGTCCCCCTTGCCATCCCTTCTCCCTTCCCTTCCGTTCCCTTCTCCCTTCACTGCCCTTCTCCCATGCCATCTCTTCTCCATTCCCATCCCTTCTCTTCCCATCCCTTCTTCCTTCCCATCCTTTCTCCCTTCCCTTCCCTTCTGCCTTCCCTTCCCTTCTGCCTTCCCTTCCCTTCTCCTTTCACATCCCTTCTCTCTTCCCATCCCTTCTCCCTTCTCTTTCCCCTTCCTATCCCTTCTCTCTTTCCATCCCTTCTTCCTTCCCATCCCTTTTCCTTCCTTCCCTTCTCCCTTCCCATCTCTTCTCCTTTCCCATCCCCTCTCCCTTCCCTTCCCTTCTCCCTTCCCATCCCTTCTCCCTTCCCATCCCTTCTCCCTTTCCTTCCCTGCTCCCTTCCCTACTCCCTTCTCTTCCCTTCCTTTCTTCCTTCCCTTCCCTTTTCCCTTCCCTTCCCTTCTCCCTCCTCTCCCCTTCTCCCTTCCCTTCCCTTCTCCCCTCCCATCCCTTCTCCCTTCCCATCCCTTCTCCCTTTCTTTCCCTGCTCTACTCCCTTTTCTTCCCTTCTCCCTTCCCTTCTTTTCTCCCCTCCTGTCCCTTCTCCCTTCCCTTCCCTTCTCCCCTCCCATCCCTTCTCCTTCAAGGCTTCCCAGAGAAGAAGACATTCTGCATGGAGACCTGGGCATCGACTCCTACCTGACTTCCCAACCTGCTGCTCTGCACTACGAGTATCCGATTTCTTGGGGCCTAAAATTCTGTGAACTAATTTCTTAAAATAAATCTCTTCATGCATATGTTTGCATATATATCACACACACACACAAACACACTAATATTCTGTTGCTTCAATTTCTCTGAGGAATCCCTACTGATCCAGTGATGCAGGTAGGCAGATGTCTTAGTGTTCCTCAAGGTATGCCTTATAGTAATTACTAGTTAAGATTTGAAAGCGAGGAGTGCTCAAACAATGAACATTAAATTGATCAATAAGTAATTAACTAGATAGTCAGCTAATATAAAATTTAGTATTGAGGCAATAAAGTAAAATGATTTTATTTTTCCCTAATTTTAAATTCTATAAAAATAAGTAGAATGGTTATGAGTTTTCTACTCTTAAGAAATGAATTGTCCAACTTCTTTTCCACATAAATTTGAAGTGATGCTTCTATGTGAGACTCTAATGCTTTCTTATTAATCAGCAAGCAATGATAGCTATACTCATAATTTCTTTATGTAATAAATATAATGCTCATCTAAATTTTTGCTGCCCTCTAGTGGGCATAGTTCAAGAATTTTTTTTAAAGTTTATAAATGTGTACCAAGTTCTGTGTTTTAAGAAGTCTTCATTTTGGGTATGTTCCGGAAGTTCTTTTCTGCATTTGGAAATCCGGAAGCATTTTTCACACTAGGACAGCAACAGTCAATTAAGATTGCTGCTGGGCGTGGTGGTGCATGCCTTTAATCCCATTGGGAGGCAGAGGTAGGAGGATCACCATGAGTTCGAGGCAACCCTGAGACTACATAGTGAATTGTAGGTCAGCCAGAGCTAGAGTGAGACTCTACCTCATAACCACCCCCCCCCCCAAAAAAAAACCGGACAAATTCCAGTCATGACAAGAGAAGTAATTATGGTTCCAAAGGCTGTGGCAGTTGGTCTGAATTCAATAGCTATTCTGGGATGCACGCAGCCCACAGGCTACAGTTTGTCCACACCTATCCCCCAAATACCATGGTAATGAGTCAATGAGAAAATTCATTAACATGTTTCACTTTGGAATTCAGTCATGATCTCTGCGGCCCTCCATGTCTGGGAATATTGAAGAAAACAAAGTGGAATTTCCTAGGGCCCATCCTTGCGGTGCTCCTGAGGGCTGGGAGGGTGTGAGCAGCAGAGACTGGGAAGCTGGGAGGTGCACAGAGCCTAAGGGTTTCCAGGAATGAGGATTTAAAAGTGCCTGTGGCAGAGCTCAGCCATGAGAAGCAGGCTAAAATGAAAGAACTGTTGAAGGAATGAGGGAGCTGCACTGTGTGGGAGAAGTGGATAGTGTGGAAAGGGAGGGGTGTTGTCAGTGCTGTCTTGCTCCTGTTTGCAAGGCCCAATCATCCAATTTTCTACAATTTTATAAGCAGCTTTTAAACACTGATGATCGTCAAGATAAAAATCATGAAAATACCCAAAAAAGTAAATTATCTTTAAGTAAATATAAACTTAAAACTCACCACTTTTATTGCTTTTTTTTTCTTTTTCATATTTCTTAGTAGAATTACATGTTGGGGTGATTTTCATGCTTTGCTTTTCCATGGTGCACATCTGTCCAAGTCTGCACATCAGAGATATGTAGGGATGCCTCCCATTTGAAAATCTTGGATTCCCTAAATTCAAAGCTCCTTTTCTGTGGACACTTGTATTCACATTTGGTCCCACACCCCAATGTGAATAAGTTGTCTTCTGTTCCTCTTTGTGTCACCTGTACATCTAAGGCTCACAAACCTTTGCCAAGATGCTAATACTCTGGCTAAGACTGTTTTTACCACTCTAGGGCCTGACACTGAGAAAGAGGTTAAATGATGGAAAAGACAAACCAAGATCAAAGTCTCTCTGTAACATTTTATAAAGGCCTGTGAGCTAAATGAATGTGAGTGGAAGCCACTCAACCCTCAGCCCAACCACATACCTACCAGAGGAGGAGGGAGAGCGCCTCCACACTGGCAGAGAAGGGTGATGCTCTCCTGCTGTGTTCCCCAGGGGCAAAAGATCAATCAGGAATAGCTAAATTCTCGGGCTAGTTGCAAGGAAATGCTAAAACCTAGGGAAACTGTCTGTACGTGCCAGTGTTGGTGTGTCTGGTTGTTTGATGGTGTCTCTCTGCTTAGATCTATAGAGGTAAGCCACATTCTTCTGCCACTGATGATGTTCCCTTAAAATTTATAACACAAGGGGGACCCACATACGCTTGAGAAAGTGGGACAACATCCATCAGCCACGAGATAAACTCGTCACACCACAGTCAAGAAGACAGTGTTCTCAGCTGATTGTAACAACTAGCAGGTCTCTAGAGACCCAGAGGGACCCCTCAAGTTCAAGTTGTGGAGGATACCTGTTCTTGCCAAAAAGACTCTGGCCCTTCTCTAGTCACAAATCCTCAAAGCTGACTGGTCCATGCACAATTGAAGCCTGAGGAATTCAACATGAGATGCCAATATATGTATGTATGTATGTATGTATGTATGTATGTATGTATGTATGTATGTGTGTATGTATGTTCATGTATGTTTGTGTATACACACACACACACACACACACACACACACACATATAGTCCACCAGTCCTACTGGTTTGCTATGCCTGGTTAACAAAATTATCTGTGGGGCTTGAGAGATGGCTTAGTTTAAGGTGTTTGCCTTCTAAGCCTGAGGACCCAGGTTCAATTCCTCAGTACCCACATAAGCCAGATGCACATGATGGCACATGCATCTGGAGTACTTTACAGTGGCTACAGGCTCTGGCATGCCCATTCTCTCTCTTTCTCTCTCTTTTCCCCCCTCTTTCTCTATGCCTCTTTCTCAAATAAATGAATAAAAAATATTTTTAAGGCTAGGCATAGTGGTGCACATCTTTAATCCCAGCACTTGGGAGACAGAGGTAGGAGGATCACCATGAGTTCAAGGCCACCCTGAGACTACAGAGTGAATTCCAGGTCAGCCTGGACTAGAGAGAGACACTACCTCAAAAAAAAAAAAAAAAAAATTAAACAAACAAACAAAAATGATGTGCTTCTTATAGCAACATGGGCCCTATTAAACTCTAATAGAGATAATCAGACACATGATCAGGATCCCAACTCCTTCCATTTGCTGGACCTATGAGCTCGTTATAACCTCATTAAAGGAGCTAGTTTCTCCATAGAGAAACTTTGGCTCCAAGGAACTTTTATGTCTTTCAACCCTGAACAGAAACAGTTCTTTACTATTGCCGTGTATTATATCCTTTTCTTTCCACAGGAATGTTTGTTTCTTTTTGAGGAATGTGCTACAACCACCTCTCTCTCACTACATGAATGTCCTGTGCTCTCCTCCTCACAACAGGATTAGACATAGTCACTCCCACTGACTAATATTGTATAGAAAAGATCCTCCTGGTTCTTTTTCTTTGGCTTTATTATTATTATTATTATTGTTTGTTTTTGTGAGGTAGGGTCTCACTCTAGCTCAGGCTGACCTGGAATTCACTCTGTAGTCTCAGGGTGGCCTCGGACTCATAGCAATCCTCCTACCTCTGCCTCCCGAGTGCTAGGATTAAAGGCATGCACCACCATGCCCAGCTTTATTATTGTTTTATGATTATTATTTATGATTATTTTTATTATATTTATTATTATTTTATTTTTATTATTGGCACTTTTGTGTTGCCATCCATATTTTCAAGGACAATAATCATGAACCAGTTCCCATTGCTGATAATTAAATACAAGATTTAATAGTAACAGTGTCAGTGTTCCCAATGACAACTGACACATACTTGACCCTCAAGATCACCCTTACCCAAAACTCTGGAGGTCTTACAGCTGATGTACCCCAGACCTTGTGCCTGCCCCTTATGTGTGCTACATGGAAACACTGGCTAGCTCCTTTAATGGGGTCTCTCATAATAATTATGCTGGTACTTGTGTTAAAACTCTATGTTTTAAATGCTCTGTTTAGGTTCAGTCAATCTAGGATGAACACAATTAAAATACAGGTGATAAGCCAGGAGTACCAGCCATCACATTAAAAAACAAATCACAAGGTGTTATTATTATAAAGAGGAGGGAATGTGGTAGAAAAGAAACTAACAGTTGAAATGATTTACTGAGTTACTATGAGTTAGCTGCTGAGGAGCTAAACTTATCTATTCAGGAGATGGAATAATCCCAAAGACAGAGCTGTCTACAGAAGGCCCAGAGGGCCAATAAGAAGGAAAGACAGTTTAAATGAAAACAAAATAAAATAGTGTTCACTGTTAGAGTGGCCTGACTACAGAAATGATTGATATGCAAATTGCCAAAGCTTGTTTGTTCACTCACCCCTCCCCTTGGCTATGGAAACTATAAAATGAAAATAAAATCTCAGCTCAAATGCAGAACCATCACATTTGTGCTGTGGATGATTCTCTACACTCCACTTCCCTGGATCTGACCTAATGAGAGGGAAGAAAGGGCAGCAAGGAAGAGAAAGGAAGCCAATGTCGTCAGACATGTTTACTATGGGATTATGGGGTTGAAACATGCTAAGCATGGGCTGGGGAGACTTTTAAAAATATATATATTTGTTTGAGAGAGAGATAGAGCTAGAGAAAAGCAAATAGAAAGAGAATGGGCAAACGAGGGTCTCTAGCCACTGCAAACGAACTCCAGACTCATGTGCCACCTTGTGCATCTGCCTTACGTGGGTTCTTGGGAAATGAATCTGGGTTCTTAGGCTTCACAGGAAAGCACCTTAACTGCTAAACCATCTCTCCAGCCCCAACACTTCAATGTGAAATGAAGATTCCACTCATGTTGAGTCTGGACTGGACAGCATTGGATTTTGGATCATTTGAAAGAGGCTAAATAACTAGCTGAGCACTAGCAAGAAATTAGCTACAATGCTGGTATGATTAATGAGTCCAGAGAAATTAAAAAGCCTGTTTTCTTCTGTATACTATCACATCTATCTTGTGAAAGCAACTAGTTACACTCTCAACCACTTTATTATATTGCCAAAAAATTTCCCTTATGTAATTCTGCTGGAAAAATAAAACACAGCCCCATAAGAAGACAAAGACCTCAATGATTGCTCATTAGTCCTGTGGGCTGAATTAATTCATACAGCTGGGACTGGGCAGAAAGACATTCTGGGAGCACGAGTTATAAAAAGAATTGTCTGGAGCCAAAAATGGTGGAGAGACTGATCTAGAGAATACATTAGTAGGCTGGCAGGGCAAATAACCTGAGGGGGAAAGGCCCTGGCGCCTGGGGGAGGTAGAAGGAAGGACAGCAGGGCCCTTCCATGGGTGGACACCCAGCAAATGCCATTTGATGCCCCTCTGGTGGCCACTGCAGCACCATCATTCAATACGTATTTCCAAAGTCTCATCTGAGGTATAAACTAGACTTTGACGCCTTTTAAGGCATGCAGAATTTTTGATACATATTAATGATTTGATTTCTCAGATGGAGAGTGGGTGGATATGAATGCACCTCAGTCAGTTTCCTGGTAACCAACTTTCAAGCTGAGTGTAACTATGGACACAGACTTTAAATGTCAGAGGGCAGACAGAAGAGTTAAATAATTCATCAGTTTTTTAACTGGCCTTAGGTGTTACTCTGAAAGAACACAGAGAAGCCTCTGAATAGATCCTTGTAGAATGAATAAATGGTTTTCCTGTCCTTATATGATTGGCTTCTTTACTATCATAAATTGGGAGAAAAGTTAAATAATAGAACCATTAACATGTTACTATCCACCAATCTAAAATTGCTCATAAATAAAAGGAATTCTGAGATGGGGAGATGGCTCAGTGGGTAACATGCTTGTCATGCAAATGTGAGGATGGTATCGGTGATTCTCCAGTGCTCATGTTAGTGGGCAGGTGTGGTGGCCTGCCTATAACCCTAGAACTGGGGAGGTTGAGGTAGGGGTTCCCTTGGGCAAGCTGGCTGGCTAGGATTAGCTGAATAGATGAGCTTTTGGTTCAAGTGAAAAATTCCGCTTTAGTAAAATAAAGTGAATTGCGATTGAGGAAGACATCTCATATTGACTCCATACACATGAGCACATTAATGCATGCTTACCCCACATTTGAGCACATGCAGACATGCATGCACACTGATTACACATGAAAGCAACAATGCGAAAGAACATGAATTCACATGGTTTATATTTTTGAGTTATTTATTATGTTTTATGAAGGCAATCTAGAACTATAGGTGGGACACACAGTTTCCCATTTCTGTTGTGTAAACATTTATTCTTTGTTATTTATCCATAAAAGTGAAAATAGAAGACTTACTACCTTCTATTGAACCATTAGGAGTTAAATAATGTAGTGGCTACAAATTGTTAGTTATGTTTTAGAAGGCAACGAGTATTGAAATTATTTATTTATTTATTTATTTATTTATTTTATGAGCTGAGGAATGTAGTCAGCCAGCGATGTAATCAATTCCAAGCAGCCTAGTAATAAGAACATCTGAGGTTGTGGTGATTCCCAACTGTCCTGTAGAGGGCAGCAAAACCGCGCAGCTCAGCGCTCAAAGATCCCACGGAAAACTTCAACCACTCTCAGGCATTCCCCAGACTGGCCATTCATATAGCCCAACAAATTAAACAGAGTTTTTGATACTCATCTTGGAATGTCAATTAAAAATTTCCTATCCTTTGTGCAATGAGAAAATAAACCCCACTTTTCCTTCTTAAACAAAAGGTCACACTTACTTAAATTGCATTACTTAAACAGGGCCACTTAAAGTTTAAGTAAGCTACTACGGACAGCAAAACAAGCAAACAACCAAAACCAAACAAAAACCTAACGACTCACTTTCTTCTCTGGATTGCTGGATTCTCAACCAGATAACGGTTGTCCTTGAAATTATTAGTACCATTCTGGGTTAAAAGGGCTCTGAAGAAGCAATGGTTGAGAGTTAGACTCCTGGCCAAAGCAGTACAGCAAGGGGACCTAGCTGACTAAAGGTGCCCGTAGACTTTGGACACAGAGAGAAATGTCTCTTAGAAGAATGGAATTGAAGGTATATTAAAAAATGGATGATGAAGCAATCGTGGGCCAGAGGACAATAATGAAGGGACAGCTATTTTCCCTTCCCCACTGGGTAAACCGCCAAGAATCTAACACTGCATGGAACGATGGAACGACTGGAAGAGGAGGGCAATGTAAGGTGGGCAGATGACAGCAGCTGCCTTTTACTGTTTCTCTTTTCTTTTTTGAGGTAAGGTCTTGCTCTAGCCCAGGATGAGCTGGAATTAGTCTCAGGTGGGCCTTGAACTCACAATGATCCTACCTCAGCCTCCCAATTGCTGGGATTAAAAGCAAGTGCCATCATGCCCAGCTACCTTCTGCATGTTTTTGTTTTTTTGTGTGTGTTTTTCAAGGTAGGGTATCATTCTAGCCCAGGCTGACCTGGAATTACTATGTAGTCTCAGGGTGGCCTTGAGCTCACAATGATCCTCTGGAGTGCTGGGATTAAAGGCGAGCGCCACCACACCCGGCTTTGCCTTTTACTTTTGAAGTGTTATTGATCTGAGTTATATTTTCTTTTTTAAAAAAGATTTATTTGTTAGAGAGAGAGAGGGAGAGAGAGGGAGAGACAGTGAGAATGGGTGCGCCGAGCCTCTAGCCACTGCAAAGGAACTCCAGACTCATGCGCCACAATGTGCATCTGGCTTAAGTGGGACTTGAAGAATTGAACCTGGGTCCTTAGGCTTTGCAGGCATGCACTGTAACCACTAAGCCATCTCTCTGGTCCAGAGTTATATTTTCCAAAACTGTATAATCTCAGGGAAATTCGCGGAAGAGGGGGCGGAAAGAATGTTAGAGCCACAAGTTGGGACATTATGCACAGAGACTTGGCTTAGCCCCCATAACTCTTGACTACCCCCACAATGCATGACCCACATTCCCAATTGATGAGGGTCCCTTTGGAAGAGGGAGGACAGGGAGGAGGATAATGGAGTCATCATTATGAATGTAAAATCAGAATAATATAAATAAAAAATAAATTATAGTAAAAAAACCTGTATAATGGTCCATTTTAAGAAAGTAGCTAAGAAATAAAGCTGTTTTAGTTTCTGTTTTATAATGACATTAATGATAGATTCCAACCTGGACCTCATGCATATATCATAGTCACTAGAAATCCACTTAAAGTAAAAGATGAGACCCAGTGGTGGTCCGGCTTTATTTTTCACTAGAGAACTGCTTCTAACATCAAACACTAGTAAACTAATGGTTGGCTGGAAGGAAATACAACCCTTAATAGGACACCAGCACATTCAGTCAAGACAGTTTGCTTGTTCCAAATAGAAATCTTCTGCAAAAATAATTTTTAAAACTTTTCTGCAATGAAGATATATTGCAGAAACAGACACAGGACTTTTTTTTATACATCAAACTAACGTCTTTGTCAGGCTGCTATTGTGTTTTTTCATGATGCAAATATTACCACTAAAAGCTATCTACTCTAAACTAGAATTCACTTAAAGTTCTGCAATTACTATTTAAATGACATATTTAATATGTTTTCTCATAGAAAAAGTAGGAATAAAAGTAAAATTAAATAGAACACATGAAACAAAACATTGAAAGTGAATATGAAGCGACTTGTTAAAGTTCTGACCAGAACAAGAATAGCACACAACCTAACAGAAGTAATAAATGGAAATGAGGAACTCCTTCTATCTCTTCTCTTCTTCCTCCTCCTCTTCTACCTTATATTTCTACATGTTTTCAATAAATATTTTAAAGTCAAGGTTATTCTCTCCTTTGCCTATTTGCTGGAGATAGAAACCAGAGGTTTGTACAAACTAGACAAGAACTCTACTACTGAATTATATCCAGCTTGTATTCAAGATATTGCAAACACTATTTTTTCCTTTTAATGTCTCAAAGTTTCATTTTTGCTTTCCCAATTTCAAAGCAATAGTGTTATATTCTTTGGTCTGTTTAATTTTTAAGCTCACTTTTTCAACTGTTATTGCTACAAATTTTCATGGTAAAATTTATATAATAGTTTATATTTATTTTCCTCATCATCCTAAATATACTATTTCCCTATTCAATAGTATAACAGTAGAAATCTATCTATCTATCTATCTATCTATCTATCTATCTATCTATCTATCTAATCTATCATCTATCTATCTATCTATCTATCTATCTGTTATCTATGTATCTATCATTTATCAATTTATCTTTCCATCCATTTATATTTAAATTTACTTTTAAAAATATTTTTTATTTTTATTTATTTATTTGAGAGAGGGAAAGAGGCAGAGTGAGATAGAGAGAGAATGGGCGTGCCAGGGCTTCCAGCCACTGCAAACGAACTCCAGATGCATGTGCCCCCTTGTGCATCTGGCTTACGTGGGTCCTGGGGAATCGAACTGAGGTCCTTTGGCTTTGCAGGCAAATGCCTTAACCACTAAGCCATCTCTCCAGCCCTAAATTTACTTTTTACACATGAGATAAAATATGTAATATTTGAGCTGGGCGTGGTGGCACACACCTTTAATTCCAGCATTTGGGAGGCAAAGGTAGGAGGATCGCCATGAGTTCGAGGCCACCCTGAGATTACATAGTGAATTCCAGGTCAGCCTGGGCTAGAGTGAGACCCCACCTTGAAAAACTGAAAAATGAAAAAAACAAAACAAAACAAAAGTAATATTTGTAATTTTGAGTCTAATTCATCATGGTAACATGATGATCTCCAGTTCCATCCATTTTTCCTGAAAAATGACATAGTTTCACTCTTTTTCATAGTTGAGTAGAACTGCATTGTGTTTACATACCATGTTTTCTTTATTCCTTCATCTGTTGGTGGACATCTAGGTTGCTCCCAATCCTTGGCTACTGTGAATGGTGCAGCAGCATAGGTTAATGTGCAGTACTACCTCAGATGCCTTCAAGTATATATCCAGAAGAGGTATAGCTGGATTAGATAGTAGTTTTATTTTTAGTTTTTTTGTGGTGAAACTTCCATATGCATTCTCATAATGGCAGCATAAATTTTTACACAAGCAGTGAACAAGTTACTCTTTTCACCACATCCCCACTAGCATTTGTTTTCTTTTTTTATTGATAATAGTCATTATGATTACAGTAAATAGAATCTCCATTGTCTGTAGGCCCCACAGTTTCTTCCTCATTTAGCTGCTGACGAATATCAAAGACAATAAAAGTCATTAGAACGTTTTCATTTCATTCAGAATTTTGCTGCATGGTTTCATGAATAAAACCTGGGTGCCAAGTTTCTTTCTTTGGTTTTTTACTTCAGAACATTTCCCTTTATCTTACAAACTTTATGTAGGACAAGCTCTGAAGATCATATATTACTTAATCCTATTACATGATTCTTAAGCCCATAATCCAAGTGACATAAAAATCCCCTGTGGGAAGCACAAATTACTCAATCCTTTTTGGGAACAAACTTCATGGGGTTAGCCTATGTAGTAATGTGCTTAGAAGTGGCTAACACTTGTTTTAATGCCATTGCTAGCTTAAAATTCTAATGACTTTTAAAAACATCTATTTGGCACAGAGAATTATATCAGTATTTCTTCTGTTTGGCGTTATTTATGAAAGCTGAGCAAACATCCGTTTCCAGAGGT
This sequence comes from Orientallactaga sibirica, assembly GCA_036365145.1. NCBI lineage: Eukaryota > Metazoa > Chordata > Mammalia > Rodentia > Dipodidae > Orientallactaga > Orientallactaga sibirica. The sequence continues at coordinate 16,033,046 of JAEOAD010000053.1, read as the reverse complement.
TCCATTCCAGAAAACACGAGTGGAGCTTATGCTGGTGAAAAGATGTTATGAAAGTGTTTATCTCAGCATGACTCCTAATAGCCCCAAAGGTGGAAATAGTCCCTTTTCTATTACTGATAAATTGACAAATAAGGTGAGCTACATATTTACACAGCAATACTAAGCAGCAGAGAAAAATTAATGACCCAATGCCAAAATAACGGCAAATGAATCTCACAAACATAATATTAGAGAAACCAAGTAAAAAATAGTTCCCAATTTCATCTAAATGAAGTTTGACAATAGAAAACGGTACCTTATAGAGCCAGAGGACAATACAGTGGTTAATTTGGGGGCAGAGAGTGTTTCGGTTACTGAGAGGGAATATAATGAAGGTGTCGAGATTCTGCTTGTTATTTGAGTGAGGATTAAAATTGGATATATACTTTTTTCAGGCTGATCATTTGTTTTTGTACTTATTTTGATATTTTTTTGCTTTCTTTTAACATTTTTGATTAAGAACTTTAACACATGGACATGCTGTAATTTGTATTCCCATCTCATTACCCTCTGTTTTGATGTATCTTCTACACACAAAATTATAAGGAAGCATAGCATGGTGTCATTCCCAAGAGTGTATCAAGGGTGTGTCTAAAGCAGCCCTGGTATTCAAACAACTCCTGCATTGCAGATGCCCTTCATTCCTGTGAGTGCACTGGCTAACTCCCATAGGTCTCCAAACATTCCTTTCTCCTCAGCTTCTCTCTTGCATACTTGTTTTGTTAGCCAACCAGTTTCCATTTGGATAACTGGGCATCTATAGTGCATCCAGAACACATTGTCACACAAGTAAACTATTAATAAAGATTTAAAGCATTTTTTCATCAGAATTATAATCTAGTATAAGACTGAATAAGGAAATAGAGAGTCAGTTTGAATTGCTTGCTATCTCTTTTCTCTGAATCTTTATGTGCTATGTTTAAATTTTAATATTTATTTTGTATTATTAAAATATGGCCATGTCATAGCTTTGAAGATATTATGCTCCTTGAGTTCCAAAGGCATGCAGGCTTGGGTGCATTCAGACTCAGATTTAATTATAAATTTAAACAGAGAAAATCTGAAAGCTCAGTTTGCATCCAGTTTCCACTGATAAATCAATTTCTGTGACTGGGAGAGGGTCACACAATAATACCTCTATAACAAGTTCATGCAATGCAACTCTAACAGCCTTATTTTGTAATTAACATGCATACATGCACAAATGCAGGAGCTAAACCTTGTTTCTCTAAATATGCAGGCAGAGCCAACTGAGCTTTCTGGTCGGTGAACTAACCTTGGTTTATGGTGCCAAGGAATCTTGGATAAGTGTTTTAGTGAAAGATAAAAGCAAATAAACACAAACCAGTGGGATAATGGTCTCACAAAAACTTCACTTAGAAGAATTATGACATTTTGGGCTGGAGAGATGGCATAGAAATTAAGGCATTTGCCTGCATAGCCAAAGGACCTTGGTTCAATTCCCCAGGACACATGTAAACCGGATGCACAAGGTGGCACATGGAGTTCATTTGCAGTGGCTGCAGGCCCTGGTGCACTCATTTCTCTCTTTTTCTATCTCTCTCTGCAGGTTTCTTTCTCTCAAATAAATAAAAAATAAAATATTTATTTTATTTTATTTAATTTATTTTTTTTGGAGAGAGAAACAGAGAGAGACAGACAGAGAGAAAGGGAGACAGAGAATGGGTGCGCCAGCAGTCTCTCAGCTGCTGTGAATAAAATCCAGATGCATGTGCCCCCTTGTGGGCAAGTGCGGCATTGTGCCCTTGTGTCACTGCATCTAGCTAAACTTGGGACCTGGAGATTGGAACTGGGTTCTTAGGCTTAGCAGGCAGGCGCCTTAACCGCTAAGCTGTCTCTCCAGCCCGCAAAATAAAATATTTTTAAAAAGATGAATTATAACATTTCAAATGAATGGATAAAAGGTTAAATTTTTAAAAAGTGCTTTGTGAAATTTGTCTCTTTTGAAGGAAAAGTTAATTTTCCTAACACACCGGATTTAGGGTATTCATGTTGCCAAAACAAAATACCATAGGCTGGATGAATTTTAAGCAACAGGAATTTGTTTTTGAAAGTTTGAGAAGCTGGAAATCTATACAGGTTTGGGCAAAATTGTTAGCCCTCTTCTGGGTTGTAGACCACTGACTGTTGCTGTGTCTTCACAAGGGGGAGGGCTAAGGACATTGTCCATGGACACTTAATTATATTATATCATTATTATATCATATTATTTATTAAAAATATTTTATTGGGCTGGAGAGATGGTTTAGTAGTTAAGGTGCTGCCCGTGAAGCCTTAAGGACCCATGTTCCACTCTCCAGATTCCACATAAGCCACAAGGTTGCACATGTCCACAAAGTGGCTCATGCTTCTGGAATTTGATTACAGTGGCTAGAGGCCTTGGTGTACCAATTCTCTCTCTTATGCTCTCTCTGTCTCTCACACACAAAAAAAGGCCAGGGCTGGAGATATGGCTTAGCAGTTAAGGCATTTGCCTGAAAAGCCTAAGGACCCAGGTTCAATTCCCCAGTACCCATGTAAGCCAGATGCACAAGGTGGCTCATGTGTCTGGAACTCATTAGCAGTGGCTAATGACCCTGCAATGGCTAGAGGCCCTTGTGTGTCCATTCTCTGCCTCTTTCTCTCAAGTGAATAAATAAATAAATAAATGCTTAAGATAAACAAAAAAATTTTTTAAAGGCCAGTCTGTTGGGCGTGCCCAAATATATATAGTTTATTTATTTGTTCTGTTGCTAGATTTTATATGTTTTCGGCTATGGTTGCTCAGTATTCAAATACTAGTCTAGGTTTAGCTGTGAAGTTATTTTGAACATGGGATTAAATTACATAATTGGAGATTTTGGTAAAGGAGATTATCCTTGATAATGTGGATGAGCTTGATTTAATCTGTTGAAAGTTTTCAAAAGTTTTCCCTGAAGGAGAGACAAATTTTTCTCTTTGATTGCCCTTTCTGACAGCCTGTCCTATAGATTCTGGATTTTATTACCTAGTCCCACAATTGCATAAGTTCAATACTTGTAATAACTTGGCTTATATAATTTACACATATTCATATATTGTATTAATATGTTAACATGACATATTATATGTATATACTATAATATATATATAATATAAGTAATATATTAGAACATATAAGGTACAATATGTTGCAATATATAATATATTAATATAACAATATATCATATTCTGTATATTATATATATTATATATATATATATGTACACATATATATACATAAATATATATAAATATATCTTTTAGTGGTTCTGTTTCTTTTGATTACCACTGACTGATAGAAATAAAGGGCTAGAGGAACCTACTGATGAAAATTGATATTTCAGAATAAAAAACATAAAGCTACATTCTATAGAAGAAAAATAGCTAATCTAATTGGAGAAAAGGGGCCAAGCATATTTTTCAATTATTTTTCTGAATAACAACTCAAAAATCTAATGGTTTAAAAAAATATTTGATTATTTTCATTATTTTAGGCTGCCAGCACAATTCAAGCTGATGTGAGGGCCCAAGATGTCCTCCATTCCATGTGTGGTGGTTGCAGCTGGCTATGGGTTAAGATTTCTCTGTTCATTTTCATGTGATCTCTTTTCCAATAGGGTCTAGGATTTTTCAGTGTGGAAATGGCAGGATTACAAGATGTTGAGAGGTTGAAGTTGTTCCTTAGAGAGTAATAAGATGGGTCTAAAAGGAAAGCATTGCTCAAAGAAGAATTTTGTTCCAATTGGATATATTTTAATGCTTTAACATATACCTATATTTTACTATGTGTACTAGCTATTTTTCATTGCTGTAAACACATACCTAACAAATGTAACTTAAGGGAAATTCAGCTTATAGTTTCAAGGTGGGGAAGGCATGGTGGCAGAAGCAGGAAATGGACTGTCACATTGGCAGCAGGGAGCATAGACAAGACAGGAAGTGGGGGAGAGTTATAAAACCTCCAGGCCAGCCTCCAGTGACTTTCTTTCTTCAGCAAGGCTCCTAATGGTTTCACAACTTTCCCAAACAGTGTCATCAGCTGGGGACCATGTGTCCAAACATATGAGACTATGGGGGACATTAATATTCAAACCACAGCACTATGCAATTAAAATATGCATATATAAACTACACAAATTCATACAGAAATTACAATGTGTTAATATATACACATGAGAGAGAGAGAAAGACAGAACCCCCATTTTCAGTAATCATAATTATCTCTACTCTTTGTAATCCCAACTAAATTTTAAAAAGTTTATAGCTAACCAGTACTTTTTGTTCCCTAACATGATAGGTTCTGTTCAAGCCACAAACTAAAAGAATACTTGCAGGGAACGTTTGGCAGGACAAATGATAAATGATTTGATTCATGGGTCATTTGGTGTTAACATTCCAGTTTTTTTAAAAACTATCTTGGACTTAAATAGACAGTTACAGTTATTTTTTAATCAGTCTCTTATAGTGGAAGTTTATGTTACCTTCATCACCAGATTGTTAACCTATGGACTCCATTTTCCTGGTTGCATGCTGAGATCTGGATATCATACTTATTAATGACATGATGACGGAGGAGGGCAAAAAAGACAGGGGCTGGAGAGATGGCTTAGCAGTTAAGGCACATGCCTGCAAAGCCTAAGGACCCAGGTTCAATTCTCCAGGTGCCACATAAGCCAGATGCACTTGGTGGCACATGTGTCTGGAGTTCCTTTGCAGTGGCTAGAGGCCCTGGTATTCCCATTCTCTCTCGACCTCTCTGTCCCTCTCTCTGTCTCTAATAAATAAATAAATAAATAAATAAATAAATAAATAAATAAATAAAAATAAAACTTAAAAAAGATAACAAAATAGAGGAACTAGAAGGAGTTCAGTGAAAAGGGGATGAGGAAGAGGAGACCAAAGAAAGTTTGGGAAGGGATTATGACCAAAATACATTTTGCACCATTATGAAATTTGTCAATAAAGACATTTAAATAAAAATTGCCTTCTAAAACTTTTCTGTGAAATGTCTAGCTGTCATGAGAATACAAACAATGATGATATATTCCAAGCACACCCAGAAGCAGACTTCTCAGCTACAGACCCTACTTATGAATAACTAAATAGTGGGAAAGGAACTAGACAAGAGGAGGCTAGGTTTCCCCCTATTTCCTGTTTTCCCTATTTCATATTGAAAGTACTGTGTGCTAACTGATTGGGCCACTGGAGCTCCTGTTTCCCCTATTTCAAAGAGCTGAAAATAAGCTTGTGAAAAGTTGTAATTTTCTCTTATAAACTGTAATCACATCTCTTTTGCATAAGATCCTGTTGACATTTTGATATAAGGAATAGAAATTGAGAGTAATTAGTTAAAATTTCAGGTTGCTTTCAAAGTAAATATTTTTAAAATATTTCATTTTTTTATTTATTTATTTGAGAGAGAGAGAGAGAGAGAGAGAGAAAAGAGGGAGAGAGGGGGAAAGATTGGGGGAGAGAGAAAGAGATAGAATGGGCATGCCAGGGCATTCAACTACTGCAAATGAACTCCAGACACATACGCCACCTTGTGCATATGGCTTATGTGGATCCTGGGGAATCAAACCTGGGTCCTTTGGCCTTTGCAGACAAGTGCCTTAACCACTAAGCCATCTCTCTAGCCCAAAAGTATCAATTTTTTTTTTTTTTTATGATTTTGGTTTTTCGAGGTAGGGTCTCACTCCAGCCCAAGCTGACCTGGAACTCACTTTGTAGTCTCAGGGAGGCCTTGAACTCACGGCAGTCCTCCTACCTCTGCCTCCTGAGTGCTGGGATTAAACGCGTGTGCCACCACACCCGGCTTCCCAAAGTATCTATTTTTAAAGCATATTTCCTTAAACCAATAAATGAGTTGTCCTGCTGGTACAAAAAATCCTAATATGAGAACTGTTAGGGCTGTCCTTTAATGCATGCATAAATTTAAAACGTGTATTTGTCTGTCATATAGATTAAGCCTTAGTAAATGTAACTGGATAGTAGAAGTCAGCATACACTGAGGGTCCTATAGTTTAACATTTTTATTAGCATATATTGCATATACAAACTTGTTTCATTGTAAATTTTCATGCATGCTTATTAAAGCACTTTGACCATATGCACCCTGAACATTGTTCTCCTTTCTCCTTGACTTTGTCCCTCTAGTCCCCTTTGTTTTCTTTACTAAAAACATAGATTCTACATATGAGAAAAAAAGTGTGCAATATCTGTCTTTCTAATTCTGGCTTACTCTGTGTCACATGATGATGATTTCTAGTTCTAATTCCATTTCCTGCCAAAAAACATTATTTCATTATTCTTTGTGGCTAAATAATACTTTATTATGTATATGTACATCACATTTTAAAATATTCAGAATGTAGGCTGAATCCATGGCTTGGTGACTATGAATTGTCCTGTAATTAAAATAGATATGCAGGAATCTATATTGAATGTATAGATTTGTATGCTGACTTTTATTTCTTCAGCTATATCCAGAAGTGTCATGGCTGGATTACATGATCTTTTTAATTTATTCTTAAATATTTTATTTACTCATAAGGAAAGAGAGAGAGAAAGAGAGAGAGAAAGAGACAGAGAGAGAGAGAGAGAGAGAGAGAGAGAGAGAGAGAGGGAGAATGAGAATGAGAGAGAGGAGAAAGAGAGACTGAGAGAGAAATGAGTGTGCCAGGGCCTCCAGCCACTGCAAATGAACTCCAGATACATGGGTCACTTTGTGCATCTGGCTTTACATGGGTACTGGCAAATCAAACCTGGGTCATTAGGCTCTGAGTGCAAGTGCTTTAACTGCTGAGCAATCTCTCCAGTTCTTCATGATCATTTTGATCTTAGTTTTTTTTTTTTCTTTTTCATTTTTTTTTTTTTTTTTCCCAAGGATGAAATCTCCACATTTATTTTCTTTCATGTGCATAGAAAATGGCAGTGACGTGTCTTATGAAAGAGGCAGGGAATGGGCATGGCGCTGCTATACCAGACTGGACTTTGTGCTTCCAAAGTCCACTATTCATTGTGAAAACAAAGGATGTCATAGTTTGCAGTTTGTTTTTAATGGTTACTAGTGTTTTGGGTTTCCCGCTCTCAGTTTCTTCAAATCTCTTTTCAAATGACACACTGCATTACAAATGGTGGCACTTGACCAATGTGGCATTTCCATATTTACACCAACAAAAGAAATTTACAAGACATAATAGCACACAACCTTGACATTTAGTAACAGCAATAAACATGAAGGGCATCCATTTTATTATTTTTTTTCTGTACAAACTATCAGAACATAACTTTATTCACATTAAAAAAATCATCTGTAATTTGATTTGACTTACACATACCCCACCTCATTTCACCCATTTCTCAAACCTCTCATCACATCACCCACACCTTCACCAGACTATAGAATCTACAAGGAATTAGATCTAACACCTACATAGAGCTTAGAAAGTCCTCGTCCATGGGTTTCCTCACTTCCCTGAAAATTCCTCAAAAAAGAAAAAAAAAAGCTCTTCACTCATTCCTTCCATTTCACTTTCACATTTCATCATCAAATCAGCAAGACAGACTTTTCACCTCAATCCAAACAAGGTTAGAAAGAAAGAGTTCCTCTGAAAGCATCTTGATGCTACACCCACGAGTCCGGGGACCCTGGATACTGTTCTGCTCTATAAGAAGGTCGTTTAGTGGAATAAAAGTCTACATAATTCGTGGTGGATTGCCAGTCAGCTAGAAAGATGTAGGCTTGGAGCAGAATCACCAAGCATCGCCAGCACCAGTTCTACTGAGAAGTCATTTCCTTGGAGATCAACAGACGTGCTAAATACTGGTGTAAGCAAACCTAGAGTTTCTGACACTGTCCATCCCAACAACTATCTCATCAGGACAGAGCCAGAACAAGGGACTCTGTATTCACCAGAACAGACATCTCTCCATGAAAGTGAGGGATCATTGGGTAACTCAAGAAGTTCAACACAAATGAATTCTTATTCTGACAGTGGATACCAGGAAGCAGGGAGTTTCTACAACAACCAGAACGTGAGCAAGGGAGATAATAGACAACAGCATTCATTCATAGGATCAACAACTAACCATTTGGTGAGGAATTCAAGAGCTGAAGGTCAAACACTGGTTCAGCTGTGCAGCGGATTGGGTCAGTGAACTCTGCACAGACCTGCAATCCCAACGGACCAGCCCCTCAGCACCAAACCACCACCAGGGTGGGGTCTCCACGGACCCTGACAGATGCCCAGACTCAGTAGCTTCCCCATCACAAGGCCAGGTGGGGTCGTCATCCCCTAAACGCTCAGGGATGACCGCTGTACCACAGCATCTGGGACCTTCACTGCAAAGGACTGTTCATGACATGGAGCAGTTTGGACAGCAGCAGTATGACATTTATGAGAGGATGGTTCCACCTTGGCCAGACAACCTGACAGGCTTAAGGAGTTCCTACGCCAGTCAGCACAGTCAGCTTGGGCAAGACTTTCGTTCAACTGTGTCTCCTGACTTGCACATCACTCCTGTATACGAAGGGAGGACCTATTACAGCCCCGTGTACCGTAGCCCAAACCACGGAACTGTGGAGCTCCAGGGATCACAGACAGCACTATATGGCACAGGCTCAGGTGTTGGAAATCTACACAGGACGTCCAGCCAACGAAGTACTCTTATATACCAAAGAAATAATTATGCTCTCAACACAACAGCTACCTATGCCGAGCCCTACAGGCCAATACAGTACCGAATACAAGAGTGCAATTACAACAGGCTTCAACATGTAGGGCCAACTGAAGATGGCACCACGAGATCCCCATCAATAGACAGCATTCAAAAGGACTCCAGGGAGTTTGCATGGCGTGATCCTGAGTTGCCAGAAGTTATCCACATGCTGCAGCACCAGTTCCCATCCATGCAGGCGAATGCAGCAGCCTACCTGCAGCACCTGTGCTTTGGGGACAACAAAGTGAAGATGGAGGTATATAGGCTAGGGGGAATCAAGCATCTGGTTGACCTTTTGGACCACAGAGTTTTGGAAGTTCAGAAGAATGCTTGTGGTGCCTTCCGAAACCTTGTTTCTGGCAAGTCTACAGATGAAAATAAAATAGCAATGAAGAATGTTGGTCGGATACCTGCCTTGCTACGACTGTTGAGAAAATCTATTGAGGCAGAAGTAAGGGAACTTGTTACAGGAGTTCTTTGGAATTTATCCTCGTGTGATGCGGTAAAGATGACAATCATCCGAGATGCCCTCTCCACCCTCACAAACACTGTGATCGTCCCCCACTCTGGGTGGAATAATTCTTCTTTTGATGATGATCATAAAATTAAATATCAGACTTCACTAGTTCTGTGGAACATGACAGGTTGCCTGAGGAACCTCAGCTCTGCAGGAGAGGAAGCGCAGAAGCAGATGTGATCCTGTGAGGGACTGGTAGACTCACTGTTGTATGTGATCCACACATGCGTGAACACATCTGAGTACGACAGCAAGACAGTGGAGAACTGCGTGTGCACCCTGAGGAACCTGTCATATCGGCTGGAGCTGGAGGTCCCTCAGGCCCGGCTGCTTGGACTGAATGAGCTAGATGACTTGCTAGGAAAAGAGTCTCCCAGCAAAGACTCCGAACCCAGCTGCTGGGGGAAGAAGAAGAAAAAGAAAAAGAGGACTCCACAAGAGGATCAATGGGATGGAGTTGGGCCTATTCCAGGACTGTCAAAGTCCCCCAAAGGGGTTGAGATGCTGTGGCACCCGTCAGTGGTAAAACCCTATCTGAATCTTCTAGCAGAAAGTTCCAACCCAGCCACACTGGAAGACTCTGCCGGCTCTCTTCAGAACCTCTCTGCTGGTAACTGGAAGTTTGCTGCATACATCCGGGCAGCTGTCCGAAAGAAAAAAAGGGCTCCCCATCCTTGTGGAGCTCCTGAGGATGGATAACGACAGAGTCATCTCTTCTGTGGCCACTGCCTTGAGGAACATGGCACTAGATGTTCGCAACAAGGAACTCATAGGTAAATACGCCATGCGAGACCTGGTCAACTGGCTTCCCGGTGATAATGGCCCCAGCATACTGTCTGACGAGACCGTGGTGGCCATCTGCTGTGCTCTGCATGAAGTCACCAGCAAAAACATGGAGAACGCCAAAGCCCTGGCCCACTCAGGAGGCATAGAGAAGCTGGTGAATATAACCAAAGGCAGAGGAGACAGATCCTCTCTGAAAGTGGTGAAGGCGGCAGCCCAAGTCTTGAATACATTATGGCAATATCGGGATCTCCAGAGCATTTACAAAAAGGATGGGTGGAATCAGAACCATTTATTACACCTGTGTCGACACTAGAGCGAGACCTATTCAAGTCACATCCTTCCTGGTCCACCACCAACCAGCAGATGTCGCCCATCATTCAGTCAGGCTCCAGCAAAACTTCACCAATTTACATCAGTTCCTATTCCTCACCAGCAAGAGAACAAAATAGACGGCTACAGCATCCACAGCTTTATTATAGTCAAGATGACTCTACCAGAAAGAACTTTGATGCATACAGGTTGTATTTGCAGTCTCCTCATAGCTACTAAGATCCTTATTTTGATGACCGAGTTCACTTTCCAACTTCTACTGATTACTTGACACAGTATGGACTGAGATCTTAGTTTTTTAATATCTATTTTTATTAATTTATTTGCATTTGTATGTGTGTATAATCCCTTATTCTATCTACATACCACATGTGTCCTACTTTTCCCCCCACCTCTCCTATCTCTTTATGCTTATTGTTGGTTACCACTCTATCTTTATGGGTTTTACCCATATTTCCCACCCTATATATACATATATACAGATATTACAAGCTTGGATCCACATATCAGAGAGAACTGAGGAACTTTTTTTTCCTTTGCTACCTTCCATTTTACAATGACTTAGTGAAGTAACGTGGTACGCATATAGATGAACATCTTAGAAAGGATACGTTAATAGTGTCTTATCAACCTTATCTTATATAAAGTAGACCACTTGATAGCAGGACTGGGAACATTGAAAATGCCACTTCAGAAAATGTGTCAGGCATCCATCTCTCTTCCCTTTTAATGAGATGCATCCTTGCAGGAAACCCAGGGCTGTTGGGGATGTAGCATTGTCACTGGGCAAACAAACATCCTTCCAGAATCCCCAGAATGAATCTTGTGATATCCCACAACCCCAATCCTTCACCACCTTGGGGATGATCCTTGAATCTACCTTAAATTGCTCCCAAGAGAATTTGCTGGGAGTAGATATTGTGAAATGGGTTGCTAGTTTGCAACTCATTGAGGTATGTAGAAGTGATGCAATTACATGGTATTTGTGTTGTAACTAGAAAAACACATCCCCCCCCCCACAATGTGCACAGTAAGGGTGGCTGAATGCTACATATAATGTGCTCATTCACCTGTCAATTAGGTCCCAAACTACCTGCACTTTTCTTCTTTCTCCAGCTTCCTTCACACCTTATCAGTCCACAAATCCCATGGAGCTCAGGGCAAGGCAATGCAATGCCAGTGTTCCTCCCCTCCATCGTGTCCGAGCCCTTATTACCCAGTGCGTGGACCACTGTAGCATCCCCTGACTGCCTGGGGCTTGGACCACTCCGGTATCCTCTTAGCTGCCTTCCTGGCTTCCATCTGCTCTTTGCTTTGTTAATTCCTAGCACTCTGCTGTCCATGCCCTTTTCTTAGCCTAGCTTTCAAAGATCTCGTTTTCAGTTCTGTCTCCCACTCGCCACTAACACAAGTCCTGATCTCGTCTATCTGGATGACTTGATGTTTCTTTTCATCTGCTTGTGTGTTCCAGGCCTGTACTTGAAAACATAATGCCATGACCCTTTTAAAGTCAGCTTAAATCCTGGCTGTGTTATTGTTAGCTCTGTGACTTCAGTTAAATAACCTTTCTTTGACTCAGTTTCTCATCTGTGAAATGGAAATGAGAATAGTAGCTACCCCATTAAGTGGGTGTGATGGTTTGAATCAGATCCCCCCATAAACTCATGTGTTCTAAATGCTTGGTCCCCAGCTAATGACAGTTTGGGAGGTAGAGCCTTGCTAGAGGAGATGTGTTGCTGAGGAGCAGGCGCCCCCTTGCCAGAGCTCAGCTTACTCACTGCTGCTGTTTTCCACCTGCTGTGGCAGAGGTGATGTCCAGCCTCTCCTCATGCAATGCTTTTCCCCGCCATTGTATGGCACAATGCAGTTCTGGCCCTAGCCAGACCGCATGGCAGAAGAAACCAGGAAGTGGCTTCTGTGAACATGGCGTTCTGTGCAGGCCTGGTGTGACAACAGCTACAGTCCCATGCTCCCAAGAAACCTGCTACGAGATGACCTGTCCAGAGACAGGCTATCATTGGTCACAAAAAGGGGACCGCCCCATACAATGATTGGCCAGCCAAGCCCCTTAAACTCCCCTGCACTTCCTCGAATAAACGAGTTTGCAACAGCTTGCCCTCTGTTGCTTCCACCCAACTCTTGGAGTCTGTGTCATGACTCAGTGCCTCTTACCCCCAACTCGGCAGAGATCCTGCTGTCCCTCCTGGGCTGGCCTTAGGAGGGACCCCAACATGCCATCATGAAGCTTCCCCTTGGCACTGTAAGCCAAAATAAAACTTTTCCTTTTTTTAAAAAAAAGGAGTTGATTTGCTTCAAATCACCAGGAGTAAATGTGAAAAATCATTTTTAGTCTTTTAGAAATTCTACTTTTCTTTAATCAACAATGAACTTTCATACTAAAATATATTTGGTTTCAGCTGCTTTTTTTTGGAGGCCAGAGCTTTCGGAGTTCCTTTGCTTGCTATTACATACTAAATTACATATTATTATTACATATTAAGCAGATTACATACTAAATGTGATTTGAAGAAAATATGTTAAGGATAGTGGAGAAAAGACATTTTGTCTCCTTTTCATTCACTCAGAAGCTGCCTAAGAAACAAGACCCATAAAAAGGTTTTGTGCTTATGTTGGTAGTGGGGAAGTGGGGGGAAGAATGAAGTTCTGTATTTTGAATGAAGAAAGAAATAGCTGAGATCCCATATCCTGAATTTGTCAAAAACCTGCCAAATATAAGGAATGGACTGAAAGGAGACCAACCATGCTTGCTGCTGATCTATCTCCTCTGATCTTTAGCAGGAAATTGTAAAAGTAAATGTTACAGCCCTGAAAGTGCTATCCAAGTTTTATTTGATTAAAGTGATGTGAGCCAGAGACATGGATGGGGAATCATAGAATAGAGATATAAATCAAAGGGGAGAATCATGGCAAACTGTTTTGTTTTTATATATTTGACAACTGGTACCCACTTAAAGAGAAATATTGGAGGGAGGAGTAAAAAGAATATGGGATATTATTTTATTGATGAATTTTGGCTCTCCTTTATTTTTTCTGCCATCTGTAAAATAAAACAGATTCTTCAACAGAGAGAGAGAGAGAGAGAGAGAGCAGCTTAGGTTAAAGGGGGTACGCAAAGTCATTTGAGAGATTTTTTTGGTATGATATTTCCATATAACTTTAGAGAGCTTATAAATTGAGAACATTGAATTAAACAGAAAAAAATGTACAAGTGTATCCCTAGACCAAACAGAAAATAGATTTTGTAAAAGAGTGATAATAGATAGGTTAGCTCTGTGTAGTTCCACATCTGCAATTCCAGCAGTTGGAAGGATGAATCACAAAGATCACTCCTTTGAGGCCAACCTAGGCTATAGAGCAAGTTCAACGCTAGTCTGGGCTACAGAGTAATGCCCTATTCCAATGAGGAGTAAGTAAGCAAGCCACTCTCAACAAAGCCAATCTTTTCCCACAAAATTATTAAATGAACATGTTGAACTTAATCAAATATAAGTAATAAGAAATGGGCCTTTTTTTTTTTTTTTTTTTTTTTAAGTGGAAGGTGAAAAAAGATAGCATCCTTCCCAGCTTCTTTTATTTTATTTTTATTTTTTTGAGGTAGGGTTTCACTCTAGTCCAGGCTGACCTGGAATTCACTATGGAGCCTCAGGGTGGCCTCAAACTCAAAAACCTCCTACCTCTGCCTCCCGAGTGCTGGGATTAAAGGCGTGTGCCACCAATGCTTCCAGCTTCTTGTTTGGTCTTTACCTGAATGTTAGAAACATTGGAACATTGGACAGTAAGTGAAAACTTCCCTTTGACGTTGAACTTCCCCTTCCCATGTAGCGGTGAGCAAAGCTGAAATACCAGGTGACTTATGGCCCGTGAGGTCCTGGAATGATTGACAGAGGCCAATAGAAGAGAGAATGGGTACACCAGGGCCTCCAGCCACTGCAAATGAACTCAAGATGCATGTGCCACCTGTGCATCTGGTTTACATGGGTACTGGGAGTTGAACCTAGTCCTTAGGCTTTGCAGGCAAGCATCTTTTTTTTTTTTTTATATATTTTTTTTTTATTTATATTATTTTGATTTTACATTCATAGTAAAGGATCCATTGTCCTCCTCCCCTGTCCTCCCTCTTTCAAAGGGACCCTTGTCAATGGGGAATGTGGGTCAAGCATTGTGAGGTTGGTTAAGAGTTCTGGGGGTTGGCCCCAGTCTCTGCATAATGCCCCAACTATGGCTCTAACAATCTTTCCGCCCCCCTCTTCCGCAAGTTTCCCTGAGCCACATAGGGGTCATTTTAGTTCTGCTTCAGTGATGCGGTTTGAGAGCCTCTGTGTCTCTGGATCTCTGGCTTAGTTGGAGGTGGATGTTCTCTGTGTTTATCTCCTTCTCCTTTTGCTGGTGTCATGATCGCCCTGAATAAACAACTAAACCTTCCCCTTTGTTCTATGGTTTCAGCTGGGGCCCTGGTGAGGTGTGGTTAGCTGATCCTCCCTTCAGGTTTGTCCACCTGAAAAAGATAAGAAATTCTCCATCGGAGAAAAAAGTTAATACTAGGTAGATGGGATGACCATCTATGTTTTGGAGGGAAAACTGTTGGCTCTCTTCTAGCCCACATTTGGTGGTATCTTCATCTTGGAGACTGAGCTCATTTTTTGTACCTGGTTTTGACTTATTTCCCAGTTCCAGCAATGAGTTCCATACCACTGGATGGATCTATTAGAAATCAAGAGCAGTTGGTTACCCACCATGGCTGATTGCCACTACTGCACTTGTATGAGCATTACGTCAAGTTGTTTCCAGCTGGGTATCTTAGACTGCCAGTTGTTTGGACAGATGGGTCATTTTCCCCAGTTGCTTGTATAGCGCCCTCTGGTACTAGACTAGCTAACTGTCTGGGTACTGACCCTCTTCCAGATTCTGAACGTATCTCTTCTGTTTGGTCTCACACACGTAAGCTGTCTTCAACAGTAGGGTCTTGCCATTAACCTTTGGTGGGTCACCAAGAACTCTGACAGAAGTCTGTCTATTTTGGGAAACCTTGTAGGTGTTTCAGATCAACAGCTCATTGTGGAAGTTCACCCCATGCTGGCACTGGGAGTTATAAGTCTGCACCTAGGAAGATGAGGGAAGAAAAAGATAATATAGAGGAGAAAGTGAGTATAGAGAGGGGGAGAGAGAGAGAATGAGAGAGAGAGAGAGAGAGTTAAAGAGAGAGAGAAGCAGGACAAGATTAAGGTTGGCCTTCATGATGCTCTCTCCAGGTTCCTGTGGTTCGGGTGTTCCCTCTGCGGGCCTGTTGTAGGAACAATGTTTTAACCTGTTGTTCAGAATAAAGGGTTTTATAGTGTCTTTTCCTTTTGGGTCCCAATTTGTATCCCCCTTGTTCTCCCCTCCCCCCCTCTCGTTCCCTCCCACCCTTACTGCCTCCTCCTCCCACCCTCCCTTTTGTCTGGGCTTCAGAGTGTTTATTTGGTTTGGCCACCTGCCACATGGTTTCAGGTTAGGCAGATAAACAACCATGTTATCTTTTGTGCTTGGGTGAGCTCACTGAGGATGATCTGTTCCATGTTTGACCATTTTTTTCAAATTTCCTTATTTCATCTTTCCTTACTGCTATAGAATTCCATAGTATAGATATACCACATCTTTGTTATCCATTCATCTAGTGATGGACACCTGGGTTGATTCCAGCTCTTTGCTATTATGAATTGAGCAGCTATAAACATGGTTGAGCAAATGTCTCTGATCTGAGGCTTGGGGCCTTTAGGGTATATGCCCAATAAGGGAATAACTGGGTCCATTGGTAGGTCTATGCTCATCCTTTTCAGGAAATAGCTTTCCATAGTGGTTGAACCATTTTACATTCCCACCAGCAGTGAAAGGTTGTTCCTATTTCTCCACATCCTTTTTATTTTCATTATTTTTTTAATGCTAGCCATCCTTACTGGGGTAAGGTGGAATCTCATAGTTGTTTTAATTTGCATTTCCCTGATGATTAGGGATGTTGAACATAGAAATGGGCCTTTTAAGGAAAACTTTCTAAGAAGGGAATAAATGACATAAGCTACAAGAAAAAAAACCCTCAGGAAAAGTAGGTTAGTTAAAGGAAATAGATTTCCTTCTCCTACACACACCCATACACCTGCACTTCTTTAAAGCGATCTAAAGTTGTGTGTGAGTGCAAAGAAGGTTAAAGAAATTTAATAATTTCAGAAGCAGAACCCTTTTAATGTTCTCTGTGTGGTAAAACTGGACAGTCACTGCATATCTTGGGCCAGTAGCAGCAACTGGGGCTAGGGTAGGCTGATGAACAAGTCTTTTGTGGGTTGGGGAGAAACTGTTTATATTTTGGTGAACAAAGATAGTGTGTCAGACATGAAATTGGAAGAGGCCACAAAAAAGTCAATCCTCTCCAGTGTATTTTTCCCCTGAGGATTTTGTAGTATATGTGCACATTGGGGAGGGGGGGACTCTGAAAAAAGAAATATCAAAATAAAATCAGATTTGCAATTTAAATTTTTTTGTTTTTTAATTTTTATTTATTTATTAGCAACAGGCTGAGAGTCTCATGTGTGTGCGTGTGTGCACGTGCCTAAGAGTCCAGGTTTGATTCTCCAATACCCACATAAGCCAGATGCACAAGGTGGCACATGTGTCTGGAGTTCATTTGCAGTGAATAGAGGCCCTGGTATGCTCACTGTTTCCCTCACTCTGAAATAATAAAATAAATAAAATATAAAATACTACTTTTTAGGGCTGGGGAAATGGCTTAGCAGTTAAGGCATTTGCCTGCAAAGTCTGAGGACTCTGGTTTGATTCCCCAGGACCCATGTAAGCCAGATGCACTAGGGGGTGCATGCATCTGGAGTTCCTTCGCAGTGACTGCAGGCCCTGGCATGCCCATTCTCTCTATCTGCCTCTCTCTCTCTCTCTCTAATAAATAAATAAATAAATAAATAAATAAATAAATAAATAAATAAATATATTTAAATAAAATACTACTTTTTAAAAGTCTTACTTGTCATGTAGTCTCATAGTTTTGTAATCTCACAGTCATAAAATTCTGTGGTTTATGATCTTAAGGTAGTTTTTATTTTTATTTTTTTATTTTTTTATTTTGAGAGAGAGAGAGAGAGAGAGAGAGAGAGAGAGGCAGAGAGAGAATGGGTGCACCAGAGCCTTTTCAGGAACTGTGAAATGAACTCCAGACGTGTGTGTGCCCTTGTACGCATGTGCAACATTGTGTGCTTACGTCACTTTTGCATCTGGCTAAACATGGGACCTGGAGATTTGAACAATTGTTCTTAGGTTTTGCAGGCAGGCGCCTTAACCTCTAAGCCATCTCTCCAGCCCTTAAGATAGTTTTATTTTGGTTGTGCAATTTCACAGACCTTTTCTCATTTGGTCTACATTTTTTTAGACCTAAAAGACACAAACACACACACACACACACACACAACACACAAATAGACAAATAGACAAATAAACATGCAAACATCCAGAAACACACAAACACACACACACAAACACATGAACACACACATAAACACATACACACACAAATACAAACATACACATGCACACACATACACATAAAATATACCCACAAACACACAAACACATACTCAAACTCACATACTTGAACACACAAAACACACAAACACAAACAAGCATACATGCAAACACGCATATACACACAAACACAAACACTCATACAAAAATATACACAAACACACACCTACACACACAAACACACCCACAAAACATCCTCACCCCACAGCACACACCCTAGGCATGAGAAAGAATTCTGTGAGAGACAAAGTTAAACCAGTTAAGCTGCCTGGGAAATGCTTGTATCTCAGTTCCATCTAGTGGCACTTTAGGGTTAAAGCACTAGAAGTCTAAGGAGATATCTATTTCTTTTCAGCTTAGGCTTCAATTTCCTGTGCTATGATCGAGCTGATGTCTTTGGTCTATTGAAATCTGTTTTGGGATTGACAGGTACCAGATATGTTCAGTTGTGGTTTTAAGCACTTTGAAGGTGAGGTAAGGATCTGCCTTTAGAAAACCATTATGATAGAGCACAACCAACCTTTAACAGCTCATGGGTCTTACTATAAGGCTATAAGACTGTAAAACGGCAGGATTATAATTAATGGATTGTAAATACACATAGACACAACCTTTAGATATTGGATTTAGCAGGAAAATTTTAAAAGAAGTCTAAAAATGTAGTGACAAATTCACTTTATTATGTCAAAGATTGAGCTGTAAGAGAGGGAGAGATGGGCAAAGGGATACTTGTGACATGTAAGCAGAAGAGAGAAAGATATAGGAGGTTTAATGGGAGGAAGAGGGGAAGGGGGTAAGAGGAGGGACAAGAATCAAGAAAAACACATTTTATTTGAAAATGGCATAAATAAAGAATGCTGAAGAAAAGAATTCATAGGCTAAAGAGTTAGAATATTTCAGGAGTTACTATAACATCTGAAACAGAACAAAATTGAAATACATTTTAGAACTGAAAAATACATTTGAAATGAGAAATATTTAATGGCCTAATATTAGCCAGGATACTGCAGTGAAAATTGCCGCTAAACTTAATAGGACAAAAAGATTTTTAAATATCCTACAAAAATCACAGAAATAGAAAGATTGAATACAATAAATGAAGCATTATTGACTTGTGGGAAAATTACAACTAGATGAGAAATTAAATAATAGGAATACTAGAAGATAAGATACAGAAAATATGTTAGAACATTTTCACAATATAAGAAATATGTAACCTTGCAAATCTAAGAGGGTAACCAGCATACCAGGATAATTATAAGGAAACTACTTTTAAATACTTCATTTAGTTAAATTGCCAAAAACCAAATGTTTAGAGAAAATCTGAAAAGTATCCAGAAAAATAAGGCACATTACATAAATAGTAAGTGATCAGAATGACAGCTGTCTTTTATTCTGAAACAATGGAAATCAGGACAGTAGAAAATCATATTTGAATTGATGAATGAAAAATTATGTTTAATCTAGAATTGTATATACAGTCATTAAAAATGAGGGAAAATATAGATATTAGGGTAGAAGAAATTCAAGGAAATTTGTTACCAAATTTTCTACAAGAAATCATAAAGGAATTTCTTCAGGTTGTGGACAAAAACTTGGACCTAGGAAAGAGATTACATGCATCTGGAAGTAATCATGTTTTTTATTTTCTTTTTTAAAAAACTGATCATTTAAAAATAGAAATAAAATAAAATTTATTATAAGACATATATCACAACAAAATATATATTCACAATATCTCAAAGAATGAAAGGGAGGTATGTGGACTTGTAGATAATAGAAATCATGTATATAATATACATGTATATATATATATATATATATATATATATATATATATATCACTGATACTATCATGTATATATACATGTATATAATATACATGTATATATATATACATATAATAGTATGAACTCACTGAGACTACAATACATTAAAGAAGCATACTGTAATCCTTGTAGCAGCCATTTAGAAATATAATGGCCATAACTAAAAATTTAAGTGAGAAACAAAATACTAAAAAATCTCACATTCAAGTGAAAAGGAAAAAGAGAGAGAGAGAGAGAGAGAGAGAGAGAGAGAGCAGAATAAGGAATATACTTGAGAAGGAAACCCATTGATAGCCTAAACCCCAGCTCCACTAATAATTACATTAAAGTTAATTGACAAAAACTTCAAGCACAAAGTTTGTCAGACAGTTTAAAAATATCATCCTATATGCTAATCAAATACAAACACCCATATAAGTAAACCAAGAAAATAGAAACAAAAATATGATATGTTATAATATATCATAATAAGTTATAGAAAAGTGGGGGTATCCCTAATATTAGACAAATAGAAGTTAAAGACATAGAATATTACAAGAGATATTGATGGACATTTCCTAATGACAAGAGAGTTAATATAATATTCCCCTTCCTTCCTTCCTCCCTCCCTCCCTCCCTCCCTCCCTCCCTCCCTCCCTCCCTCCCTCCTTCCTTCCTTCCTTCCTTCCTTCCTTCTTTCCTTCCTTCCTATTTCCTTCCTTCCTTCTTTCAGAGCAAACACAGGGCCTTGAGTATCCTAGGCAGTTACTCTACCACTCAGCAACATCTCCTACCCAGAAAGACATGACATTCTTAAACATATGTTCACATAATAAGAAAGCTTCAAAGTACATAAAACTTACAGAAATAAAGGTAAGAAGAAGTAAAGTCAGAAACATATGGAACCTTTAATATCTTGTGATGGTTAATTTTATAGTAACTTGACTGGGTTTCTAATTAAACATTATCACTGGCTGAAATCTGTGGGGTTTTCTAAAAGGCAGCATTTGAGTCAATGTACAAGGTAAAGCAGATTACCTTCCCAAGTGTGGGTAGGTAATCAATCTGGGACTATATTACTAGCTTTATGGGGTCTCCAGCTTGCAAGTAAATACCATAGTGCTTCTCAGATAGTACAGGAGACAATTTCTTATGATCTCTTTCAGTGTAGATGATAGAAAGTACACAGTGTTAGTCCACTCAGATCACTCTAACAAAATATCATCAGCTAAATAGAAATGTATTAGTCATGGTTCCAGAGTTAGAAGTCTAGGATTAAGGCACAGGTAGGTTCAATGTCTGATAATCAAGATGATCATCTTCTCACTGTGTCTCCACATGGTGGAAGAAGTAAATGAGGTCCTTTGAGCTTATTTTGTAAGTACACTACATCTGTTCAAGAAGGCTCTGCATTTATGACCCGATTGTCTCCCCAAAGACTTCACCTTCCAATACTACTTATTTCGGAGATAGATTTTAACAAATGAGTTTGGAGAGGAAAAGGCATCAACACTTAGTTAGACTATAATATTTTCACACACAGAAAGAAGATCCAAATTTTCCATGAATCAACTTGTGATTTTCTGATGAAATGGAGCAAAAGCAATAAGGATTCAGTGGAAATAATACTTGAGATTTTGGGTTTTGACCTTTTTTTGGGTCGCAAGGTAACAGTGTTGGGCAGTGGTCAGTTGTCAGTCATCCATGTGGTCATCGGGGAAGAAATCAATAGACTCCACTGTGCTGTGTTTGGTAAGTTGTGTTATTAAATACATTTTAAACTGACGGTCTACTCAACTTATAGAAGGTTTATTGAAAAATAAACCCATTGTAAGGTAAGGAGCAAATCATACACACAGCCACCCCCCCCCACACGTGTGTGTGTGTGTGTGTGTGTGTGTGTGTGTGTGTTTGGACCTGTGTGCATATTCTATTGGTTCTGTTTCTTTTGGGAATCCAGAATAGTATATTCATTTTATGAACAGTTGATAGAACTAATAGACAAGATATTAGTGCATCTAGAAAAAGATTTGAATATCACTATCAACCTATTTGACTTAATTGATGCTTATAGTACACTAACGCTAATATACACAGAATGTACATTATTTTCATGTGCCCCTGGATTGTTCACTGAAGTAGACATATGCAAAACTGTAAACCAAATCTCTGTAAAAATTCAAAGGATTTGGAGTTATAGCACATATGTTTTTAGATCACAGAAGATTTAATTTTAACTTCATAACATGAGATAAACCTTTAGACAACCTCAAAATATTGGAAATTAAGTAGCATTCATTCTGAACATAACAGTAAAATTTGTCTAAAAAAGAAATTATACATTGAATTGAATTTAGTAAAAATATAACATATGAGCACCTATGGGAAATAGATTGAAAAGGTCAGCTGCAATAATGTGACTCATCTCTTTGTGTTTTTTTTTTGTTTTTTGTTTTTTGGTTTTTTTGGAAAGAGACACAGAGAGAGACAGAGAGAGAGGGAGAGGAAGACAGATAGAGAATGGGCTCGCCATCAACCTCTCAGCTGCTGAAAACGAAATCCAGATGCTTGCGCCCCCTTGTGGTCAAGTGCGGCATTGCACCCTTGCGTCACTTTGCATCTGGCTAAACGTGGGACCTGGAGATTGGAACTGGTGTTCTTAGGCTTAGGAGGCAGGCGCCTTAACCACTAAGCCATCTCTCCAGCCAGTGTTTTTTTTTTTTTTTTTTTTTTTTTTTTTTTGCAATATGACATTGTAAAAAAATTCCTCCCCTCAAGATATTCAAGCTGGATCTCAGAGGATGTAGATGAAATGAAGACAGAGACTCATTGAATGGCCAACTGCAGCCACTAAACACGGATTGTGTGAGCACGGTACTCTTGTGTAGGAAGTTCTGGATATTCAGCCACATAAATGATCTCATGGAAGAACCATGGATCTGAGCTCAGTGTTGGTTCCCAGTACCATGCACAAATAATATGATTTTATTTTTAAGGCAGTAGACAGTACAATTATAGAAAAAATAGTAGTATATAATAGGTACAGAAATTGACAGCTGGAAGTAGGGTACTATCATAAGAAAACTAAAGATATATAGTATTCATTTTGGTATTGCTCAGCCATCAGTGGCCAATGTACATGGCAAAGGTACAAAACTACTGAGTATAATGCTGGATGTTTGAAAAACAGTGACTCGTCTTACATATTAGTTAAAAAGGGCAAAGGGGATGATATGGCTCAGTGGTTAAAAATGCTTGCTTGCAATGTCTGCCAGCCTGGATTTGATTCCCCAGTACCTACATAAAGCCAGATGCACAAAGTGGCACCATGTATCTGGTGTTTGTTTGCAGTAGCAAGCAGCCCTGATGTATCCATTCTCTCTCTCTCTCTGCCTTGTTCTGTCTCTTAAATAAATAAATAAAAATAAAAAAATATAAAACAATACTGGAAAAACTTTGACCTGACATAATTGCTAAAACAGGGCATAAGCCAAATGAATTTTTGGCTCTAGCTATGGAGAAGAGTCAGGTTCTTTTCTTGTAGCTTTAAAAAGTATTGAATCACAGCAATGATGGGAAGGACAAGTTTCTTTTGGCTGGCTGTTTAGAGGATGCAGTCCCATATGGTGGGGAAAACAGGGCACCTAGAGTGGCTTTGTCCACGTTGGTGGGAGTTTGGGCTGCAACTTGTTCATATCTTGGCAGATCAGGAAGCAGAGAGCTTGTGCTTACTCCCAAATCAGTAGTGCATGTCACCTTCATAATACCAAATGTGCCATGGCTTCCTCAAACAGTACCACCAGTTGGTGACTAAGAGTTCAAACACAAGAGCCTGTTGGTACATTTTGCATTCAAACCATAACAGGATAGTGTCAGAAAACAATTGAATTTAACAATTGTCTTTTATTTTTCTTTATATATAGTAACTATGTGGTGGGGAGACAGGGGAGAAGAAGAGTGAGGCAGGGAAAGAAAAAGGGAAGGAGAAAAGAGAAACATAGAATGGTTTATCTGTTTATAAAACAAGTGAGGTTTGAAAAACTTCCTAGGTAACAAATAATTTTATGTGAAAAAAAATCAAACATGTGGCCCTTGCGTATTTTGTTAAAACTTCCAAAATATTTGAGATAGCAGGTCTTCTTAAAAAGAACTATCCTAACACGTGGTTAAAGGTAAATAATAGAGGAGACAGACATTTTACAGATATTTAATTGAAGGAAAGTTACATGGCTGAATATAACTGATAAACATAAAAATGTACATAGAAAATTGGTCCAGATTATTTTCTAGTGTAGCATAGAGATGAAAGCAAATAAAAATGAAAATATGGGCTGGAGAGAGATGTTGGTGGTTAAGGCATGTGCCAGCAAAGCCAAAGGACCCAGGTTCCATTTTCTAATACTCATATAAGCCAGATGCACAAGGTGACACATGAGTCTGGTGTTGGTTTGCAGTGGCTAGAGGCTGTGGTGTGCCCATTCTCTCTCTCTCTGCCTCTCTCTCTCTTTTCCTTGCAAATAAATATTTAAAAATGAAAAAAATATATAATTAAATTTTTCATGGTAAAAACTTAGAATTTGAGTAGAATAAAGATATAAAATGATTATAGCATATAGTCTACTAAGAAAGGCCATATATATTTAAAAGCCTTCTTTATTTAAGCTTTCAATATTATCTATGTCTACCCAGGATTATCTTTTATGACTAAACATATATGACAAGGCATACAAAAAAGAGCAGTTTTCTTCTAAGAAATTTTTAGATTACTATCTACTTTGACCAGTTAAATCAAAGTTCATCCAGTTTGAAATAATCATAATTGCTCTCTTCTCCTTACCTGTCTGAAGTCATGGATTAAGCCGTATTATCCTGCAGGCTTATTTTAGGATAGTGGATGGCATTCAGTGGGTGATTAAATGCCTACTCTTGATCTCCTTTGGTTGATCTCTGAAAACTTTTGC
This sequence comes from Orientallactaga sibirica, assembly GCA_036365145.1. Lineage (NCBI taxonomy): Eukaryota > Metazoa > Chordata > Mammalia > Rodentia > Dipodidae > Orientallactaga > Orientallactaga sibirica. The sequence continues at coordinate 16,008,282 of JAEOAD010000053.1, read as the reverse complement.
TTGAGAATAAACTGTGAATCACACATTTCTTTAGTGGGGTTATACTAGCCTTGTAGATGTAAATGTTGCAGCACCATTCTGCTTCTGTCTTTTGTAATATTACAGCCTGACTTTAAGCTTCTCTGTTCTATTACTTTTCTTTCCTCTTGGAAGCACTTACCTTTGATCTCCAGGAGGTGTTAGCAGATTCAATTAAAACTCTGCATGATGACTCTTTAGAAAGCCACCAGGGGGCAGGTAATGGGGATGCCACCAGAGCAGCGCCTCACAGAGCTGCCAAATAAACCTGAAAGTCATAGAATGAGTGGATTTCATGTCCCATATAAGAGTCAGAATAGGTGGAATTTTGAAATTTAGAAATAATGAGTTTTAAGGAGGGAGGGATGCTTGCATTTTGGGATTTTTGTGAAAAGCTGTGTTACTTGTGAGGCAAGTCAGGGGATTTGGTCACCTGGCTCTGCATGTTCACCTCCTGATTCTATCTATGGCCATGTGTCCTCGGGTATTTATTTGCCAGATAAGTTATGGGGCTTCTCATTTTAAGATTAAGCAAGGATATCTCACAAAAGATCTTCAGACGTTTGTTAAAGGCAAGCTAACTATTTGTTTCACTGAATGTCATTGTTCCAAGAAGAGAAAGATTCTGAGGAGTTGATTTCGTTGTACCGTGTTTCATTATGCGAGTTTGCGTCAGCAGTAACTGAGAGAATACAGAAGCTCCCCCATTACCCTGATCTTTCTTTGTATCAGAGAGACATGACAATTATGGAGGATGGTAAGGAGATCAGTGCCGGCAGACAGTGTCTGGAAAGGGGTGCTTCCTGTTTCAAAGTCGGCCATCTTCTGATGTGACTTGTCATGGTGGATAGGAAGAGGGAGCTTTCTGGAATTTCCCTGATGGGGCACTAATTCTGCCCTGAGGGCTTTACCTCTCCTCTAATACCAAGAGCCTGAGGGCTGGGTTTCAAGTTCTATATTTTTGGGAGTTTGAGGCACAAAGACTCAGCCTGCACCAATAACAATCGAGAATTATCCTGCACTTTTCTCTCACTCAACAACCCTCTCATTCACCCAGTAAATCTTTATGCCTTATCAAGTGTCTTTCATTTCTCTGGAATCCATCAGCATGTGCCAATATTGACATCTGCTCCCATGTTAAACTACACGAATGGCTCACACTTTCATGGTGACTTTTTTCTTCCTGGGATGCTAGGGATTGAATTTATGGCCTTGTGTATAATAATAGGCCAGCACTCTTACTAAGTTATGTCCCCAGCCATTACTTTTACACTTTTGAGTTTTTAAAATTTATTTTATTTGAGATATACAGCGAGAGAGAGAGAGAGAGAGAGAGAGAGAGAGAGAGAGAGAGAGAGAGAGCTGAGAGAGCCGCTGCAAATGACTTCCAGGCACATGTGTGCATCGTATCTGGCTTAGGTGGGTCCTGGAGAACTGAACCTGGGTCCTTTGGCTTTGCATGATGTGCCTTAACCGCTAAGCCATCTTTCCAGATCCACACTTTTAATTAATTAATTAATTAATTAATTTATTTTTTGAGATAGGGTCTCACTCTAGCCCAGGCTGACCTGGAATTCTGTATTCTCTGTATTATCAGGGTGGCTTCGACCTCATGGCAATCTCCTACCTCTGCCTCCCGAGTACTGGGATTAAAGGCGTGTGCCACCACACCCAGCTTGCACTTTTTATTTTTGAGACAGAATCTCTCTAAATTGACCAGGCTTATCTTTATCTTGCTCTGTAGCCTGAGCAAGTCTTGAATTTGTGATCTTCCTGCTTCAGCTTTCCAAGTAGCTAGGATTACAGCCCTGTGCCACCAGACCCACCTTTAGGAGTGATTTTAATGAACATTGGGTTATATAAGTTTTCTATTTCAAGGCTCCCCCATCTGATCAAGATATTTTTCAAATTTATTATTCTCTTTTATACTTATTCCCTTTCTTCCTGTTTTCTTCTCTATTCCCTTCCATGCTTTGCTCATTAGTCTTTAGCCTACAAGGGATCAATTGTTACATGGTTGTGAAAGAAATTCACCTGGAATGGGGTCATGAATTGGAGAAATGGGAAAAGGATCTATTTATTTTCCCATGTCTTATATAAGCCTTGTTTGGTATGAATTTGGATATCTCATATATTTTACCTTCTGTTTAATGACCACAGGGTCTAAATTCTAAAGAATGCAAGTTACTAAAAAGAAATGATATATGAGAAACAGAAACTTTACAAAGTGAAGCTGGGAGCTCTTGCCACTGTTGTTGGACCTCTCACCACAAGCTGTGGGGGTGGGCTGGAGAGATGGCTTAGTGGTTAAGGCCCTTGCCTGCAAAGCCAAAGGACCCAGTTTCAATTCACCAGGACCCACATAAGCCAGATGCACAAGGTAGTGCATAAGACTGGAATTCATTATCAGCAACTGGAGGCTCTGATGTCCCCATTTTTTCTTTTCTTCTCTCTCTCTTTCTCTTTGCCTGTTTCTCTCAAATAAAATAACACTACTGAGGGACCAAGAAGGGTTTTATGTCAAACATGCATGTACAGTTTTCTATGTGAACTTGGAAAAATTAACATTTGAGGAATTAATGAATACCTGTTGTGGTGGTGATGACAGAGGTATTCTGCCAGCCATGAAGCAAATAGGCAATGTGTCAGCCCACGCGGGGATTGCTCATCAATCTTCTGGGCTTATGTCCATTCAGGCTATGAGCTTTCCATTGGGGATATGGCTCGCATTGATATGAATGACCATGGAGCAGTGGTGTCACTAGGTGGTGTTAGATTTGACATCAACTGTGGTGTCCCCCTAATGGTCAGTTTAGATGAAAGTGAAGTCCAGCCTGTGAGGTCCACAGTTTTCCCAAGCTATTTTTGACCACACTCCTGTTGGGGTAGATCAAAAGGTGCCATTGTAATGAATGCCAAAAACTTGGAGGAGGCCTTGGAGATGGCCGTGGCTCTAAGAGAAATCTATGCCTGGTCCAGTGACAAGGAGCACAGTTAAGGGTATGGAAGAATACTGTAAGTGACTCAAATAAGGCCTCATTTGGGGCAGTCCTTCGTGTTTGAGGACCCTGGGATTAGGTAAGCACTACGGAGAACTCTAGTTGTAGATGAGATTTATCAAAAGATACTTCTAATAGCGGGCATTGACTGCAAGGGACAGGTGTGTGTGTGTGTGTGTGTGTGTGTGTGTGTGTGTGTGTGTGATGATACACAGTGAAAGCAGAGGTTTGGGCCACCAAGTAGCCAGGGATGTACTCATAGCTTTGGAAAAGGCCACAAGGAGACAAAATTACAGCCATATCCTTAAGTTGGCCTTTGTTCAGATTGCTTCAATGGAGGGGAAGGACTCTCCCTAAAGAAATGGCAGTGGGAGGGAAGTATGCCTGGGTTAACTGCTCTTCTTAACTCATCAGACTTTTGTTAACATGACCCCTCCTGACTTGGGCCTATATGTGATCCTGTGTTGGTCCACAGGAAGCAACCCACCCATGCTATTTCCCTTCTTGCCAATTCTCATTTCTGCTGAGTGCCAACTAGTGGACATCCAGTGCTCATTGGTTGCAGTATGGGAATCTGTAGCTGTTTTCAGTCTGGCACTGAACAGGGCATGACTGAGACCTTTGGAACACCCTGATTTGGGATGGGTCATATGTAGTCCTGAGCAAAATCTCCACCTAATTTAAATTTCCAAGATGTCTTAGACAACTTGGCAAATATAGGAATTATGACCTATGTTGCTTCCCTTAAACTGTTTATAGAAGAGGCTTTCAAGTCCTGTATGGATGTGACCAATGTGGTGAGTACTAGCTATGATGCTGGAGTCAGCAAGGAAGCCATTAAACCGAGAGCAACTGCTGTTACCAAGGTATAAGAGCCTTGACCCATGGGGCTTCCACACGCCACTCATCCTCAGTGAGGAGAAGGTTGACTAAATCACTCCAAAGACACCAGACTTGAGACCTGATCAGTTCCAAAGTGTGAGGTTGTAACTGTTCACTCATCCAGTGTTCTAAATTAGCTTTCCTACAGGAGTCACATTGCTATGCTTAGTAACAGGTTGAATATGCCTTCTCCCACTTTGTCCATCAGCATTTTAGGAAAACCTACAATGGTGCAGAAAAGATCAAGAAACTATCTTACTAAATCACACAAGTCTGGAATCACACAAACTTCTTTACACCCAGCTCTGTTTATAGCTGGATAGGGGTTCATGAAGAGCCTTCTACTAAATAACGTTTTTTAGTGTTAAAAAGCAAAACCAGACATTGATTACATTATAAAAGTCACAATAAAAACATTAACTGAAGACTTCTTGATTTAAGTCTAATCAAATAAAATGCAATGGTGTCAGAAACTTTGTTTATGAACAAAATATTCTGAGCTTAAGATTTTTTTCTAATTTTACCTTTAACATAGCTAAATTCTTATAAATATGCCCATAATTGGGACTTCAAAAAAATCTGATTTAAGCCTTTTTGTCTTGTCACAGAGAAATGCCTTCAGCAATTAGTACAGATTGGTATTGATTCTTCCAGGAAATTTTGCAACTTTGTTGGCAGTATACACCAAAGTTTCAGCATTAAGGCCAGAAATTTATTTCTCATGTCTAACCATGCTCTCTCTCCCCTTTTCTAATTTTAGTAAATTTTTTTTCATTGTTTTCTTCACCAACTTGATGGATACTTTGGTTGATTTTATTTTAACTCATGATGTCAGTTTTCATTAAATTTCTTCATAGGTGTTTCCTTTCCAGACTAAAAGAATCCAGTACTAAAAATTGATTAACCTTTTCTCTAAATAACACTTTTCCTCTTTCTCGTTATATGTAACAATTTTTCATGCTTTTCTAGCCCCTCTAAAATTTCTTCAGATTTTTTTAAACTGACAAGACAAATAATAGTCATGGTTTCTTTTAGGATCAGGCCATTGCCACCAGGAACTTACTCCTGATTACTGGCACGTTATCCTACTCTCAATATGTCTCGGTGTCTTATTTTCTCTGCACCTGCAACAACATGGTATTCAAATGCATCTGTTCAGTTTGTATGTGAAGAGCCAGCTTGCAAATGTATCAAAAGAAATTTGGATGCTCATCTGTTCCCATGCAACACTTGGTAGGAATAGGCATCTATGTTGGAAGCCAGAGAAGGATATGATAAAGATTGTAAGACACAAAGTAACATGTTCTTATGGAAGTTAGAGAGGAAATGAGAGTGCAACTTGCTGGAAATAAAGTCAAGAGGACAATAACATAGCAAATGCAGGTATATCTATCATCAAGCTTTTGATTATAAACAGGAAAACTTACTCTCTTCTCTGGTCTATGTGATTGGCACACAAATTTTTCAATACTAAATCTGAGGAACATTCCTGGTTCTAGTGTGGTTCAATGTGTTCCTTCTGTCTATTGGCATTTGGGAGACTTATATTTGCCTGCCTGCTTTGGCTGACATTATTTTGTTCCATGGGTATTTTCATTCTCAAGTCTCTTCAACATGTTCTTTTATTTTTGTCTCTATAGACAAAAACATAAGTTCATTTTATAGTAAGAATGTAGTCATGCTCATTAACAAGAAATAAGGATCATGTTAAACTTTTCTAGTAAGCAAAGAGAAAGTACATACGTTATTTAAATTATGGTCACTAAAAGTGGCTTCTAGTCCCAAGTATTGGGTATCAAATCTTTTACAAACACTTAGAAATGATCAATCCAAGTCCTTGACTGAAAATACAACAATATTATAGGAATGAACTATAGGAACAAACTGTGGAAATGAAGTATGAGAATGTAATATGGGAAAGAACTGTGGTAGTATTTATTATGGACCTTAAAAATAGTTTTTGTTATATAATTGCTGTGAGCTGCTAAATTCCTTACTTGTAATTGCTTTAAAGTTAATCTTATAACTGCTTAATGCACCTGCTAAAAACTATGTGACTAGGTTTCCTTTGCCTTGATGTGCTTTTGGCCTGAACAGCACAGATGACCAGTTTTGACAAGAAATGTTTAGAGATGCGGACTGATCTTAAGCTATGATTTATGCTTTTTTCCTCACAGGCCCGGGTGGACTTTTGACTCAGAACAAACATACATTCATTAGAAGTGCTGATGGTACTATTTAAGACAAACAACACAGTCATTATGTGTGAGCCCACAGACCTGTTGAAGGCAACAGGTGGGCTTAATGTGATTGCTCTTGAGATCAGAGTGTATGTGGATTCTGGATGAGCAATTCCAGCGGGTCATAACCCCAAATCCCTTCCTGTGATGAATGTTTCAGGATTATCCAAGGTCAAAATTTCCTTACCCGTTGCTCATATAATGTATCACTTGTTTATGTATTACTAGTTTTCCACTGTTCAATAAAAATGCCAGTGAGTATCTGTGCGCAGAGGAGACCACAGCCATGGTAACATCAGAGCAATGGTGACAGCAGATGCAGCAGGTTTATTAATGACTGAAACTAAACTTCTCTTCAGTTTCTTTTTCCCCAGGCTACTGCTGGAGGCAGCTAGCCCACTTCTGTGTGGGGTGTACCAAGAGTTAGCTCTCTCACCCCTTAGGCTCAACTCTTGGAAGTACTTTGTCCATATCTGGATAGGAAAGTTCCAGAGGTTAGTATTATCTAAATTCAGAGGTTCTAAATTCAAATAGGGAAAATAGGGATACCTAGCTCAAGTGGGTAATGTGTATATTTCTTTCTAATCAAATTTATTTTGTTCACTAAGTTTTTGGTCTTATTTATTCAGCATTTCTCAGTCTCTATAGACGCTTGATATCATGAGAACATAGTTTAAGGAATACTTTCTAAATTAATGAACCATTGTAAGTAAACATCTGGAAATCCTACATTCAGGCTTTTGTTTAGAATCATGGATGTAGATTATGATTATTGACTTTAAATTCTCATTTATCAAATAAAGATGAAGTAAATAAAAAGAAATGAATACAGATTTGTAGATTGTAACACTTATTAAAAGTAAAACAATTGTATAAATAGCACTAATTTAACTTACTCATAGGAAAATGACATTATTTTTCTCTTTTACTTTTTTATAGTCAACAGAGTGACCAAAGTGGCATTTATACTTACTATTTAGAAATATAAGTCTTAGCAGGACAGAGAGACAGAAAATTGTTTTCCTATGTATTCATTCTTAGGGTAGTCTTTCACCGTGAAATTATAGATTAAACTAGAATGTGATTCAGTGGTCTGATAAATATATTTAATATTATCATAGTCATAACTTTCAGGAAATTAAAATTAAATTAATGCCCTTTAAATACATCAGTTGTGGTATTCTTATAAAGTATTATCAAAAGCTTTGTTAGGAGGCTGGAGAGATGGCTTAGCGGTTAAGGCGCCTGCCAATCTCCAGGTCCCACGTTTAGCCAGATGCAAAAGTGACGCAAGGGCGCAATGCCGCACTTGACCACAAGGTGGGCACACACATCTGAGTTTTGTTCACAGCAGCTGAGAGACTACTGGCGCTCCCATCTCTATCTGTCTCCCTCTCCTTCTCTGTCTGTCTGTCTCTCTCTGTGTCTCTCTCCAAAAAAAAAAAAAAAAAAAAAAAAAAAAAAAAAAAAAAAAGCTTTGCTAGGATCAGCTCTGACATGTCATTGTGAACAGCAAGGTGGATGGTGGAAGAGCAGACGGTTTGCTAGGAAGGGCTGATAGAGAAGCTGGATTGTGCAACAAGATGTGTGTTATGTGTGCACTTGCTTCTCATGATGTTGTTGCCTGAACCTTGAAGGTAATTCTTCATTTCAATTTTTATACATATTTTTATTTTTATTTATTTATTTATTTGAGAGAGAAAGGGAGAAAGAGAGGGATGGAAGGAGGGAGGGAGAGAGGTAATAGGTGTGTCAGGGCCCTCAACCTCTGCAAATGAACTCCAGATTCATGTGTCATCTTGGGCATCTGGCTTATGTGGGTCCTGGGGAATTGAACCTGGATCCTTTGGCTTTGCAGGCAAGTGCCTTAAGTGTTAAGCCATCTATCCAGTCCCATTTTAATGTTTTTAATGGCACGAACAAACAAATTTCTCTGACATGATGCTGGCCTTGTTCTTCAAGTAGACAGGAGTTAGAATTTCATATCTAGAAGGGCAGACTCTGGAACTGGTGAGGATATTAGAAACCAAGTAGTCCTTTATATATTCAGCCAATTGAGACCAGAAAAAAGGGCAAATTACTTTTCCAGAGTCCCATCAGGAAACACAACAGAGAAAAGCATGGGATTCTGGTCTATTGATATCTAGCCAAGAGCTGGTTCCCTCCACTAGCGACTTGAAAGTCCCAGCTCTGTTTACTTGGTGACAAATATGAACATGGAGGATTAGTTAAAAAGTGACACATTATATTTAAACATGAACTAGTTCTACTAATGGGGAGTTTTTCAGCATGCCTCCCTTCTAGAAGCTTTCTCTGAATAGCATTCTGCCATCTTGAGCTTGGTTATACAAAGATTTATACAAAATTTATTCTCCCTCACTTTGCTACACTGTTGCTTAATGTTACTCATTATTTCCAGTTGTTATTTATTTATTACTATTTTTTTTGTGTTTCTTGGCATGAAATCCAGAACCTTATGTTTGTTAGGTAAGCATTCCACCACTGAAGTATGTCCTCTGCCCTTAATTATTTTAGATATGCACAGTTTATTTCCATGAATGAAATTTAGGGTCACAAATGTAATGTCATTTCCTGTCGCCCAAAGATTATCAGTTTCTGAAAGAATTCAGACACATTCATGATATCTATATTGAATAAAAGACATACTGGCCAACTGAAGGAAGGGCTTTATCACTTTAAGATCAAACAGAAACAACTAATGTTTTTAAAGTAAAAACACTTTAAAGTGTGGGTTTAGGGATATGATTTAGTAGTGTAGCCCTTCAGTGTGTGCTACATGTAAAAGGTCCCGAGTTCAATACCTGGCACTGCAAAACAAAAGAAAAACAAAGAAAAGAAGAAAATTACCAGTGTGATAAAATTTGATTTAAAAGAAATATTAGTAAGTTTTTAGATAGTTGATAAAAATCTCTGTCATCTCCTAGTTGTCTCCAAACTCAGGCCTCCAGCCCTTCTCCTCACAGGTAGTTCCAGACTTGTCCATGTTTACAGAAAATCACGGTTTAAGACCTGGCAACAGAGTGTTCTGAAGACCTTCTCCTCCCACCACCTGACCACTGTGCAAAGCTAATTGGACTCAACATATTTTGAGCAAATTGACAAAAGCTTGCCTCTTGCAAATGGTTTGCATGTTTCTGTATAAAAGCTGAGACTGGCCGCTGAATAAATATTTTAGTTTCTTGGTCAATTTGATTTGCTCGGTTCTTCAGTTAAAGTTACTCTGAGTGATGGAGCAAATGACTCCTCAAACACCAATATGCCCATCATGCAATGGTGCCTTTAACAGCCTGTCCACTGCTTGGGCCAAATTCAATAACATTTTTCCAATTTTCAAATCCCAAGAATATTGCTTCCATTCTCATCTTTGTTTTTCTGAAACACTTGATGCAATTGACTGCTTCTTATTTTGAAACATTCCCTGGATTCCCAGAAGCCACTGGGTTTTGGGCTCTTTTCTTGCCAAATGTTACTCTCACTTTGCTACATCACATTCTCATTCTGTTGACTCCCGTTTTCAGAATCCGTTCATGGTCCTTTTCTTGTTTACAGGATAGCAAACTCTTATCTTTCCAGCCACTTGCACTCACTGCCACATGCTGACCTCAGCCCTGGATTTAACTCTTCCACAGGCCTCTCTGTGTGCTTTCCTCCTGCACTCTATTCTGCCTCCCACAGTTGAATGTGCTCCTCCCCTTATCCCTAATATCCTGTTAGCCTTCAACAAGTGGTGTGTTTTCGTCTGTCAAGTGTATGCCCTTATTTTATTTTATTTTATTTTATTTTATTTTATTTTATTTTATTTTATTTTATTTTATTTTATTTATTCGAGACAGAGAGAGGGAAAGAGAGAAAGAGTGAGTGAGAAGAGTGAGTGAGAATGGGCATGCCAGGGCCTCTAGCCACTGCAAACGAACTCCAGATGCATGCGCCACTATGTGCATCTGACTTACCTGGGACCTGGAGAATTGAACCAGGGACCTTAGGTTTTGCAGGCATGCGCCTTAACTGCTAAGCCATCTCCCCAGCCCTATGCCTTCATTTTGGATGGGTTTACTCCTCACTGGGATTGTTAGTTCAGGTCATCTTTATTTTTCATTTATTTCAGTAACTTTCAAATCAAACCATAATATCTTTGCTTATCTATCATTCTCCTTTATAGGACTGTGAGCTTCTGGCAAGTGAGGCCTGTGCCTTTGTTATCTGTATGTTCCTAGATCTTAAAGAACCTGCTACATTAGATCTTCATAGACATTGTGGTAGCAGTAGTTACTTTGACATTGCTGGGACCAAAGACCCATCCAGAAGAAGCTTGTGGAAAGGAAGAGTTTATTTCTGGCTTGCAGCTTTGAGGGGAAGCTTAATGATGGCAGAGAAAGGACGGTCAAAGCAGACAGCTGGGCATAGTCATATCTGAACAGCAGCAGGGAGGAAGTAGAGAGAGTGCGCTCACTAGCTCTGGCAAGCAGGGGTGCACGATGATCATACCCCAGTGACACACACCTTCAGCTAGGCTCCACCTACCAAAGGCTCCACCAGCTGGGGATTTAGTATGAAGCTTAATCACAAACCCATAAGGTTACGGGAGCCACTTCAATAATCAAATCACCACACTTACTGACTCCAGAGTGCCCACTTGGTTGTTCATGTTCTAAGGAAGGTGTTCTTTGACCCATGATTCTTCTTTTTTTGCAACAGACTTCAGTGTTCTTTATCTTTTCTTTATGCCTAAGAATGAAGTTCATGATCCTTGAAGTGTTGATGGTCTATATGTGTATCAGCTCAAAAGGAGCAACATAAAAGCAAGTTTGGCCCACAGTAAGCATCTTGCTGTAAATGACCAGCTTTGAAAGGTTCCTCTGGGAATCTAATCAATCTTTGTGAGCAGGGACATCTTGCACTGCTGCTTTCCAGGAAGTTACCAGATGGCTCAGAAAAAAAAGCATCCTTATTTAAAATCCTTTGAGAGGCGTCCTGGGGAAATGTTGTGGGCAAACATTCAAATGAGAGCAGTAAGTGAAACAGTGGCTGGAGGAAGGACATCATTTAACTGACCTATCCCCAGCTGGTCCTTCTGCTTATGTCCGAGCAACACTGATTTACTGACTAATTTCAATTCCTAAGCTGATTGCTAGTTCATTCCTGAGAGCCATCTCCCATAAGCAGGCTAGGAGAAAACCTCGTAACCTTTTACATATGTTTTAGAGACAGTACCATGTTGCTCATATGATTTTCATTAAAGACAGAGTAGTGCCAAAGTAGTTCTCTTGTATAAACGGGTTTTGTATGATAAATGGTCTGCATGAGAGAGCTCATGAAATCATCCGACAACAGTGACTGGACTTCCTGGGAGAAGAAAGGCTCCAGTGTTTGCTTCTCTAAGGTTTTCATTGTGTCTTTTTCTATTTTTAATGTAACTGCATCAAAGTAACCTTTGATGTTAGAAAGAATTGGAAGTAAGATAAATTCATTTCCATAAAAGAACAGAAGTTTCTAGGAATTTTCCTGGTCCTAGATAGCGCAAACCACACCAATAAAATTAAGTTTTTGAGGGCTGAAGAGATGGCTTAGTGGTTAAGGTGCTTGCCTGCAAAGCCCAAGGTCCTAAGTTGGATTCCTCAGTACCCACTAAGCCAGATGCACATGTGTCTGGAATTTGTTTGCAGTGGCTGGAGGCTCTGGAGCATTCATCCTCTCTCTATCTGCTCTCTCTCTCTATCTCTGCTTCGTTCTTTCTCTCAAGTAAATAAATAAATAATGCAATACTTTTTAAAAATTAAGTTTGCCAATTTGGGCTGGATGACCTGACAGATAAAAAAATAATTATCTAGTGACCCATTTTCAATGGCAAAGAAAAGCAGAAATGTTTGCATTTTTATGTTTTCTTGAAAAGGAAGAGCCAAGAACATTTATATTCTCCCAAAGGTGTGACCTAAACTTATTGTAAAAATGGTATAAGCTATGATGATCATGAAATCTCTATTTGTTTTTAACTTTGGAATATAAGAATAACTAAATAGCCTACTTTCCCAATATATTGAATTTCTGTTCTCCAATGTGAAGAACTAAGGATGTAATTAATTCTCTTCTATTGTGCTGGATGGGAGGTCAGATTTTAATGGATTCACATTTCTGGTCTGAAGGGAAGATTTATCGTGAGCTGAAGGAGGATTTGGGCCATGATTCCAAAGCATGAATTCTCTTGAGCTCTCTTCCAGGAGCCCATTGCAGATGGGCAAGCTGACCTGAAGAGGTGTCTGCTGTCTGGGGCTGGGTGGCTCACTGGACATCTGTGAGTAATTATGTATAATGTCTATACCTGAGAGTGGGGAGCTGTTTCATTACCAGATGTGAACATTAAAAAGAGACTCTACAAAAAACTGGTGGGAAGCCAGCTAACTGATAAAGTGATATTCTTTTCCTGAATCATAAAATGCTTAAATAAAATGTTATATGACCACAAATATTGTGAATAGTTAATAAATTCTACTGAAAATTGCTAAAAAGCAATTATTTCCTTCATGGAAAGTTTGTTAATTAATTTTTCCCAAAGTGTTAATGATGCAAATATATTTCCTTTACTTACTTTTCTATTATTTATATATAACATGTCCCCCAAATCAAGGTAGATTTAAAAAAAGCTGTCTAACTTGTTAATTCTTTGGTAAAATAGAGTTTTCTACTATTGACAGAAAAATGTCATGCTGAGAAAATAGTGACATCTTTCTGTGTAGAAAAGGACCTTTCTTCTCCTTTCCTGTGCCTTTAGTTTCAGCTTCTTTTTAAAGCTTCTTGCTACCCAGCTGAAGGCATGCCTCTATTATACTGTCTCAGTTAGGTCCCAGCTCACCCATTATGACCCTTTACATTAATGTTCAGAGAAAAGCATGAGAAAAATAAAGGGATTTGGCTAAGATGAAATCATTTTACATTTAATTTCTTCATGGCTTTTATTCTCTCATCAATAGAAATAACTTACTCCAAATCACAAACATACACAGTTCTGAGCAGAATGTATTCAGAGCATATAATCACACTCTGTTAGTTTTCTTTGACTATGAAAGTATTTAATCAAGAGACTTGTTAAATAAGAGATTATAAAAATTAACATAGCATTCATGCTTTGAAATTCTTGGAGAAAGAAAAGCTACCTTTGAAGTTGAAGCAAAATAAAAATCCATGTATTTATCCAGCCGTTTAGAGGATGATAGATATATGTGGTTCATATTTTACATGTGAATGACCTGCTAAAAGGCATAAAGTTTAAGCTTATTAAAAGGAAAGTAAAAGTATCAGAAAAGAATACCCATGGAGTCCAGAGCCATACACACACACATACACATGCACAAACACACACTTGCACACATGTACACACATAACCCATGCGTGAAGATGCACAAGCAATTCAGTTTAGCAAGGACTTCAGAAGAGTTGACTGTCTCTGTGCTAAATGGGAATGTTTCTTTTTTCCTTTCAGAGTAAGCGGGTACACACATTGGTGATGGATAGTGCTGTCTTTTGTGTAGGAACTGGCTCCAGCCTATTGTAGTGTTTGTTTTTTAAATTTGTTTCAAGTAGATCTAGCTCATTTTCAAAACAAAAAGTTCTTGGCATCATTATCATTGACTGTTCATGGGCAGTGCCAGTTCCTCTCCTCACTCTGTGATCTCATAGTTGACTGTTAGTCTGGGCATCCTAGATGGTTTTGGTTTGCTTGATCTATTTCTGGGTTGCCTGATCTATTTTCATCAAGTTACCCAATAACTGCAAACTTGTATTTCAAATATATGCCATGGTGCCACAAATGTGTTAGGAAGGAAAGTACTGGTTTCCCCTTCATCCTGCTTAACACTTTCCTTCATTCTATGTAGATAAATAAAGTAGATGCCAAGAACATCTGGACACAATCATCAAAGAACAGTTTGGAAATTTCTGCTTCATTTAGATTTAACATACGTCAGAAAAGGGTATCTAGAGAAATATTAAAAATACATTTTAATTTCATATGGAAAATTCATCTATTTGCTATCTCTGTACTTATTATTTTCCCATTTCCTTTGTCACTGTCTTTGTCAGTAAGTGTACATTACTCCCTGCACTCCTCAAATGTATACATCTGGCCTCTGTTCTAAACATTTTCCTAAAACTTAGAATGGGGACTTATCATGCTGCACCTCGTAAACCTGCAAAGTCTGTTAGTGGTGTGTGGTGGTTTGAATGTCAGATGTCTCCCTTTGACTCATGTGCTTGGAAACTTAATCCCCCAGTTGCTGTTAGGAAAGGTTGTGGAACATTCAGGAAGTGGAGTCTTGCTGGAGGAAGTGTGTCACTAGGGGCAAGTCAGGACTTGAGGTACATCCTGACCCCCCCTCTCTCCCTCTCTACCTCTCTCTCTCTCTCTCTTTCCTTCTTTGCCCCTGTGATGAAATAGCTTGGGCTTCCTGCTTCTGCTATGCTTTTCCTCATAGGATGGAATTCCCCTTGAAACTGTAAGCTGAAAACAAACCCTTTCCTTCCTTAAACTGCTTCAGGTCAAATATTTTGTCCCAACAATAAGAAAGTATGGTAGGATATAAAACGTTGAGCTTTCTGCTAATAAGGTGAGCCATAAACCGGAGTCACTCTGATTTCACCTCTGCCTCTTATTTTCAGGTCAACTAATGAGGCTATACCTGTCTATTTTTAGATTATTTTTTTTCTTTTTGCTTTCTTCCTGGGTTATTTTCCTTACCGCCTTCCTTTTGGCCTTTTCCTTCTTCCTTTTCTCCTCTTTATCCTTCTATGATTTTAATTTTTTAAATATTTTTTATTTTTATTTATTTACTTAAGAGAGAGGGAGAGAAAGAGAAAGAGGATAGAGAGAGAGAGAGAGAGAGAGAGAGAATGGGCATGCCAGGGTCCCTAGGCACTGCAAATGAATTCCAGACACATGCACCACCACATGTATCTGGCTTACATGGGTACTGGGGAATTGAACTTGGGTCCATAGGCTTGGCAGGCAACTGCCTTAACCGCTAAGCCATCTCTCTAGACCCTTAATTTTAATTTTTATGAAGCATTTGCTCTTCAGATGCTACCCTGTCACTCCCTCTTCCATGACAAAAAACTGTTACTTTCTCTGGGGCCTCAGTAGTTCATTCTTCATATGCTTATGATGCATTAAGTCAAATTCTTGGTTTTCACTTTTTCTCTGTTAGGATGTGAGGTTCTTAAGCACAGGTTCCACACCCCAGATACCATTATATCCTATAATACCTGGCATGATGGCATGTATCAAGCCAAACCCAGTAAGTCAGTGCAGGGGAAACAGAAAAGAGTAAATACATAAGTGACCCACAGTCACCTTGTTACAAAGTACCTCAGATTTAAAATGACTTAATTATTCCATTGAATGACACAATTGTACTGGCCATCAACAGAAGGTAAGTAAAATATGTAAAGGAGACAGGAGACTTGTTTCACCCATAGGAAACCAGGCTGAATAGATTGTTTATTTTGAAGCAGTATAGGGATTTCTGTAATCTTGTTTATTCCACTATTAAAATATAGTTTCCTCAGTAGTGTTTGTTTTATGGAATCCCTATCTGTCTACATAGAATGATCTATCCAGGTCAGATTTGATAAGAAATGATGGATAGTTACAATTCATAGTCTCAAGCAATATACTTAGAACTTTGCTCCATAAGCTTAATTTTGAATTAAGTTTAGTGAAGGTTTTGATTTGTCCTGCAGTGACTATAGAGGTATTATTCAAAGTTGAGACTGCAATAGCTAATAGATAAAGGGGCAGTTTTTAGATAGCCTCAAATTATTATGGCTTCATTGGTTCATGAAAGTTCCATTCCTTCCATGATTGAGGTATTTATACCAAAAATTGAACTGAATTGGTGCACCAGTAGTGTAGTTCATTTGCTAATGTCACAGGTAAGCCTTTTTATCTAGAGGCTACAACCTATTCTCCTAAGAAGACTCATGTCCTTTGACCTCTATAAACTTTAAAAGTAATTCTTCCTGTCACATCCCGTAAACCCCCTTCCTTTCTGAAGAAACTTGATTGTAGTGTCAGATTGTTTTGGGTTTTAGTTTCTTCTCAGAAGGTTATTTTTATTTATGCAACTCGGAAATTTTGGAATTAACAAAAAACAAAAATTCCCTGATCAGAACAGACCCAGAAAATGTATTTTAAAATGCTTCCTGGGTTGGAGAAATGGTTTAGTGGTTAAGGTGCCTGTGAAGCTTAAGAATGCTTGTTCAAATCTCCAGGTCACACATTTAGCCAGACACAAAAGTGACACAAGTGTGCAATGTCACACATGTGCACAAGGGGGCACACATGTCTGCAGTTTGTTCACAGTGGCTGAAAGGCCCTGGCATGCCCATTCTCTCTCTGTCTCTTACTCTCTCTCTCTCTCTCTCTCAAAAAAGGGGGCTGGAGAGATGGCTTAGTGGTTAAGGCGCCTGCCTCCTAAGCCTAAGAATGCTGGTTCCAATCTCCAGGTCCCACGTTTAGCCAGATGCAAAGTGATGCAAGGGCGCAATGCCGCACTTGACCACACGGGGGCGCATGCATCTCGATTTCGTTCACAGCAGCTGAGAGACTGCTGGTGCGCCCATTCTCTATCTGCCTCCCTCTCCCTCTCTCTCTGTCTCCCTCTCTCTCTCTCTGTGTGTGTGTCTCTCTCCAAAAATAATAAAAAAAATTTTTTAAAAGTTTAAAATGATTCCTATGTAATAACAATGCCATTTCAAAATGCTATGACTGCTCCTTGTGAATGAACCTTTCATTTCAAGAGAAGATGAGTGGCTGCAGTTTGGTGAAGAGAAGAGGAAAAGCAAATGGAAAGATCATGGATATACATTTGTTCTATAAGTAGAGTTCTGCCCAAAGCAATCTCTGACACATTTCTGTTGGTCCAGCACTAATTAGTCGAATCCAACCCATTATTTCACATATCCAAAAAGTGTTTATTTATATTCATTATTTGTCCAAGAACTCCCTTTTCCTTAAAGGGCAGGACTCATATCTCCCTCCTTGCTTGACATATTAGGCGACCACTTAACTATGTAGCTCATTCAAGATCTCTGTAGAACCCAGAGGTGGACAAATGGTCTGTATTAAAATAATACAATCACACATAATTGCAAGAATTTTGCCAAAAGTCTCTAAATCATCCGGTTCCGTGCTAAGCAGTGTTCACTAGTCAGGTCTTCCATCATGAAGAATCCTCCATTCTGTCGTCTGATTAGGTCTGCTGGGAACTCATGTTTTCTCCAAAGTATGTATGTATATATTTATATATGGAGAGAGAGAGAGAGAGAGAGAGAGAGAGAGAGAGAATTGGCATACCAGGGCCTCTAGCATTGCAAACAAACTCCAGATGTATGCACTACCATGAACATCTGTCTTTCATGGGTGCTGGGAAATCAAACCTAGGTCCTTAGGTTTGGCTGACAAGCACCATAAACACTAAGCCATCTCCCTAGCCCTTCTCCCAAGCTTTGGTAATTGTGTCTTGGGTTGGAGAGTGTGTTGGCGCCCCTCCTCTTGTACACTCCTATCAACTGTCAGGGACCTGCCATAGCTTTACTCCGTTAGTGTCCTATGTAAGCCCAGTTCTAGGTGCCATTTCCAGGAATCTGATCTGTAGACACAGCTTCAAACAAGGCAAGCTCTCATGGATTGGGACAGTCTTCTTGTCAGGGTTTTTAGGGGTTTTTGAATCCTCAAAGTGAACTCAGTTTACAGTAGCTCTGAAATGTCTCCGATCCCCATGTGGCCTGCCGGTTTCCTTTCATAGTTTCACATTACCTCTTATTTTCCTTATTATTTAGATTTCTTCATATGCTTGCCCAGACACTCATTTATATTCTCAGTGAGCAGTTCTGGCTCTTTTCCTTAGTAGACATGGTTGGGGCACTATGTCATACCTGTTGAAATCTGCTGCCAGCTAACCTTCTCCCAACTCCTACCAACCTCTAAGACTCTCCCATTTTGTAGGGTGGCTCACATCTGGGAACCACTCCTTCCTATTGCACAGTTTTCATCCAAGTGCACTTTTAAGCTTTGTTTAAAATTAGAACTGTGCCCATCCAGCTGCCTTTTAAATATTTATGCTCATGTCTGTAGATTAACACTGCTCTAAGCTCTGGCAGAGAAATTTCTTTTCTGCAGCAGGTTGTGGTTACTGTTGAGACTCATAACTGGTGAAAGTGCTGAGAATAAGTGCTCAACCATACATGAGACATCAGCAGCACCACCTCTAAGGCTTAGCGAACATCATGGAAGAAGAGGTAGAAAGAGGTATAAGGGCCAGAGGGAAGGAAAGAGTGTTGTGAGATGCTCCCTTCTGGTCATGGCGTGGGCATTGCTCTCATGATCTCACAATAGCTGACACAAGACATGTACACAATTTGGACTTCCAGTATTCTGGAGGAAAGAATCATGAGGTCCCACCCTTTCTAGAGGAGTTATTGGCAGTTAAGAGAGGGAGAGACATTTTATTCAGTGGTGTAGCCACTGGTAAGTTCTCCATGCTCTGGTAAATAACTCCTCACCCATGTTAATGAAAGCTATAACCAATACCAATTAGACTCTTAAACTCATTGGAAGACACACACACACACACATACACACACACAACACAGACACACACACACACACACACACACACGTATATGGAAGAGGAAAGAAATATGTAGGAGTGGGAGGGAGACTAGAGTGGGCAATGAGAGATGAATAAGACCAAAATACATTATATGCATAGATGAAATTATAAAAAATTAAAAAAATATAGCTACTTCTCATTAAGACATTAGTGGTAGTACTTTAAGTACTATTTATGTGACAGTTATTTATACAGAGATCTTACATACTAGCAAGAGTGTAAACCCAGTGAAAGAAAATGCATGCCTTAGGCTGGAGAGATGGCATAGTGGTTAAGGCACTTGCCTGCGAAGCCAAAGGACCTAGGTTACATTGCCCAGGACCCACATAAGCCAGATGCACAAGATGGTGTATGTTTCTGTAGTTCATTTGCAGCAGCTGAAGGCCCTGGCATGCCCATTTTTTCTCTCTCTCAAATAAATAAATAAAGCAAAATAAAAAAGGAAACTGCATGCCCTGTTAGTTTTTTTTTTTTTTTTTTTTTAATTTCTCTGCTTTCTCTAGTTTCTGTCATAGTGAAAAAACACTAGGTGCTTGGTATGTGTTTGCTTAGAAGTAATCAGTGGAGTCAATGCAGAGTCCATTTGAAGTTGCTCATTGTTCAGGCATCCTCTCAGTGGGAGGAAGAAAGTCTCATCTTACTTTTACTGTTGATTCCACAGTACTGGGAACATTTGTCATTCTGTAACTCAGTGGCTGTGTTTACTGAATTTACTGTGTTTACTGGAGAAATCAAAGGATCTTTTTGAATAAGATTTTTACTCATCCCCAAAGGCTATGGGTTTTCCAGTGCCTTTTGAGGAAATGAGATTCTTTCCAGGAATGTGGACACCTAGCATGTCCACTTCAGTTGTTCCATTAAAGACTATCAGTGCATTCTCTGTCTCAACATGAAACCACTGCTTCCTTGAATTTTTATATAGCTGGGAGCATAAATGGGTTTCTTCAAATGCCAAACTCTTTGGTAATTTTTTTCTCATATTCACTATATACTTATTATTTTTTAAAGCTAATGTTCACAAGACAAAGTAGCTGATTCTAGTGCACAAATTATAGGCACAGAATACATTATGATCAGCTAGAAGTTAAATGGTAGCTAGCGATATTGATACCATACTTTCAATTTTGTGTATTCATGTTTTTGACGTAAGGAGAATAGAAAACAAGAGAAAGATATGAGGGGCTGGGGAATAGCTCAGTAGTTAAGGCCCTTGCCTGCAAAACCTAACGATCTGGATTTGGTTCACCAATACCCAGGGGCACAAAGTAGCACATGCATCTGGAGTTCACTTGCAGTGGTTGGAGGTCCTGGTGCACCCATTCTCTTTGTCTGTCTCACTTGTCTTTGTATGTTGAATGCTTCCCTGGTTTTTAGGACTCTTATAAATACCTCAGAAACATGCTCCATTTTGTGCATCTGACTTTATGTGGGTACTGGGAATATACATAACTTTTGACTTAGACTATTCACTGGAAAGGAAAATGAATAGATGAAAATTATTTTATAAAATTGTTTTCATGAAAGTTAGCATTTAATAATTTGAATTATTTTATCACATATGACAGACATTTGGAAAATATCTTGGTAAAAGATGTTTTAACATAGTTAATTTCTTGCAAAAAAAACCATTATTCACTAATAAAAACCTCATCAATGAGGCAGTAAGTGGAAAAAATGAGTTATCAGGATAATAGGGATTGCCAAAAATAGAAAAGATACAGTATATCAGTACTGAGGTAGTCAAAATATCCTTTAAATCTATCATCTGTCTATCTATCATCATTTACCTATCTATCATCTATTATCATTTGTCTATCTATAATCTGCCTAGACAAGCTATCCTATTATTTGTCCATGATAGTCATATGATATTGTATTTGGAATGACTAGTGACTTTTTTGTGTTATTTTTTAGTTCTTTTTTAAAGTATATATAAAAAGAAAGTTCAAGGAAAACTGTCTAGGGGAACAAATCGGAGGCCAGAGGAGTTTGAGGGAAATACACTCAATGTACAATGTATACTTGGATGAAAATATCCTTAAGGGGCTGGAGAGATGGCTTAGTGGTTAAGGCACTTGCTTGCAAAGCCCAAGGACCCAAGTTCAATTCCTTAGTGACAGATACACAAGGTGGTACATGCCTTTGGAGTTCATTTCCAGTGGCTGGAGGCTCTGGCATGCTCATTCTCTGTCTGTCTCTCTTCTATCTCTCTCTGCTTCTAAATAAGTAAATAAATAAATAAATAAATAAATAAATAAATAAATAAATATTAAAAGATGTCCTTATACAGCACACACTACCATTTATAATGAATGTGCACAATGAATATTTAAAAATATATAACAAAGAAATACAAGAAAAAAATTACAGTCCTCATTAGAATCCAAACAATTAAAAACAATAAACATTTTGGCTATTAATGAAAACCTCAAAGCATACATGCACTTTTGAAATAATTTTAGATTATCAAATTTAATTTACTGAGTTATATTTTCAAAGAGACCAGGCTGTTTTTTTAAATATTTGTTTTTATTTATTTAGTTATTAGAGACAGAGAGAAGGAAAGAGAGAGAGAGAATGAGCATGCCAGGGTCTCTAGACACTGCAATCGATCTCCAGACACAAGCGCCATCATGTCCATCTGGTTTACGTGGGACCTGGAGAATCAAACCTGGGTCCTTAGGCTTTGCAGGCATGCACCTTAACTGCTAAGCAATCTATCCAGCCCTGTTTCTTTTTGTAACCTAAGGTTTCTATGAAAGATGGGCTTTTCTATGAAAGATGGACTTTTGTTAATGGGATAAGATACGACTGATGAAATATATAATGAAATGATCATATATATACATATGAAATTTGCTTTTGTTTTTCAAGTTTCCCTACATTTAGTTGGGTGTCTGGAAAAGTGGTAATTGATTCTTTTTATTTTAATCATAATAATGCTGCATTCCAGGAATCTCTGAGGTAGATTTAAGGCCGGACATAATGCCTACACTCATCATTCATTCAGCAGATATACAATGAGCACCTTTCCTGTGCCAATGAGAAGCTGGCCAAAGTTCTGAAAGTCAACTCTCCCATTAATCAACTCATTCAGTTATATCAACCAGTTAAAAATGTGAGGCCAATTGTTTCCTAACAGCTCTTTAATTTTAAAGTTGTCAATGTGCATCCTATACTATAATTTGCTACATTACAATTGGACAGGTAATCTACCCTTTTCTGCTTTTACTACTCTGCTTTTACCTTTAATTACCTTTTTTTTTTTTTTTGCTGCTAATGCCCTGTTTTCTTTTAGAGGGGGAAGGACATCCTTTTTATAATATATTAAAATCATTTCAAACTTTATTTTTTTGGCATTCAGGCTATAAGAAAGTTAGTATAAAATTAGACTAAGCCGGGCGTGGTGGCGCACACCTTCAATCCCAGCACTCGGGAGGCAGAGGTTGGAGGATTGCCGAGAGTTCGAGGCCACCCTGAGACTACATAGTGAATTCCAGGTCAGCCTGAGCTAGAGTGAGACCCTACCTCGGAAAAGAAAAAAAAAATTAGACTAATAAGAACATTCCAAGGGGTAGGAAAGTGGTTCAGCAGTTAAAGGTGCTTATTTGCAAAGTCTTCTGGGTTCAATTCCTATTCAGTATACATAAGCTAGACACTGAAAAACTGGCGCAAGTGCTGGAGAGATGGCTTAGCTGTTAAGGCTCTTGCCTTCAAAGTCTAAGGATCCATGTTCAACTCTCCAGATCCCATGTAGGCCAGATGCACAACGGGGAGGCAAGTGCAAGGTTGCACATGCCCATTAGGAGGCCCAAGCATCTTGTGTTTGATTGCAGTGGCTGAGGCCCTGGCATGCCAATTCCTTCTATCTCCCTCCCTTAAAAAAAAAAAAAAAAAAAAGAAAAAAAAGTGACAAGTGTTGTGCATTTGTTTGCAGTTGTAAGAGGCCTTGACACACCCATACAACACACACACACACACACACACACACACACACACACACACACACACATGTTTAGGAAAAGAACCTTCTTGTCCTCCATCAAGACAATGGCTATGTGACTTCTAGGGACAGTTCTTGGCAGTGTTTTCCAGGCACATATTAATAATTGTCATTAACTTCTTTGTATAAACTTTTAATGCTCTGTGCAACCTGTTTATACTATGGTGCAAATGGTATTTCCAGATTTTGGAATTGTAACTTATAGAAAGTTTTAAAGGAGACTGGTTTGAAGGTTAAATGTCCCTGATAGCTCCATCTATTTGTGATTAAGCCTCCTACTTAGTCTCTGGCTTGTGGAGCCTTTGGAAGTGGATGTGTCACTGAGAGTGGGCCGGGAGTTCAGAGCCCACAGCTCAGACTTTCTGCTCCCTCCCTGCCACTGATATATGAAACTGTGAATCAGCTGCCTGGTCTGCTATGCTTTTGTCTTCCCCACTATGATGAAACTCCCCTTAAAACTACAAGCCAAATAAACCCTTTCCCTCCCATAAGCTGCTTCTGGATGGATTTTTTTTTATGTTTTATTTTTTATTTTATTTTCTTTATTTATTTGAGAGAGCAAGAGAGAAAGCGGGGGAGAGAGAATGAGCACGTCAGGGGCTCCAGCCGTTGCAAACAAACTCTAGATGCATGTGCCACCTTGTGCATCTGGCTTACGTGGGTCCTGGAGAATCGAACCAAGGCCCTTTGGATTTGCAGGCAAATGCCTTAACCACTAAGCCATCTCTCCAGTTCTAGAGAACTGCTCTAGAAACAATGTTGAGGAGACTAAGATAGAGTCTTTTTTCAGTACCCATGATAACTGTGTCAGGGACATCACATCTTCACTTTATAAACGAGGACACTAGACCTTGAGGTTTTTGAGCTTCTTCACATCCTCTTTAGTTCTCTCCACTCTGCCATAGATGCTTGTGTCAGAGACAGCTGGAGATGATTTTCAGGAAATGACCTTGACCAGTTTGTTCAATGCAAAATACACACATTAGGATTATACCTTAAGACATTGTTGACTTCTTATAATTTCTTAAAAAGATAGTGGAACATAAGTTTTACTTTGGGGATGAATTTGTTTTTTATTATTGACATAACAAATTATCCTGTATGCAGTGGCTTAAAATAATTAAAAGAATTATATATTCTTGCAGATATGTAGCAGTTTGGGGTGATGTGTTCAAGATCTCTGCTGGGTCTCACCAAGCCAAAGTCACCCTCTGGTTTCTTAATGGGAAGTTCTAGCAAGAATCCCTTCATCTCCATTCATGCTGTTTGCAGAGTACAGTTTCTTGTAGTGGAAGGACTGATGGTCATTTTTCCTTGCTGGTTGCCAGCTCAGGTCTTCCCTTCGTTACAACAGACCCATCTTCAGTCCATGAACCAGCAAGGGTGTACTGAATCCTTCTCATGCTGGGGACTGCCTTGGCTTTTCTCTTTGTCTGCCATTGCTGAAGTCTGCTCTTTAGAGTGTGAGGGATCAGATTGGATCCAACTAGAGTAGTAAGGAGAATTAAGGTCCATCATTTAATGGGATCTGAAAAATCTCTTTTGTCATATGATGTAGCTATTTATAAATTTCAGTTATTACCACCTGGGCACCTTTTGAGGACTACTCTGCCTACTGCAGACAGAAGAGGAGGAAATTCTTTTTTATGAAGAAATGTATTTGAGGCAATTCTTGATACTTTCTGTTATATAAAATTTACTCAATGAGTATAGGGCTTCTTGACTGTTTAATGATTGTTTTTCTACTTAGGTAAAATTTGTGAGGAAATATACGATATTGTATATGTAGGATATTTTTATTTTCACTTCTAGTGTTGCCTGGTTTTATTTTGAGTTTTGGCTATAACTTAAAACATTTTTAGTTTAATTATGTATGCGTAGAAATCTTTTCTATTTGCCCATTTGGGAAACATTTTCCTTGATCTCTGGTAATTTTGGTGTATTATGGTTTTATTTGGATTGCTATGGTGACTGACCTCATGGCTGAGCAAAGAGGACTGGAAATTTCATTTTACTTTTACAGATCTGAAAACTGATAGACAGAAGGCTGGCGGTAATGAGTTACAAATGGTAACTTGGATTTCATTTGGGAAATGATTTCTTTTCTCAAGGAATTATGCTTTGTATTGTTTTTCAAAGTGATTGGTCTTTGGAGAGGTTTTGTGATTTTAGGAAACACAGTAATTAAATCTTCAAGTTAAATGTCACTAGGTCTTTATGCTGTTTTCTAAGCTCTAACTTAAGTTAGAAATGACTGTATATCTGCTCTGAGGAATCCAAGTGGCTACAGGTCACACAGAGTTTCAGTGTAATGTAAGACACATCTCTTATGCACTCCTGCTAATATGTTCGGTCCTATCCTACTTCACAAGAAAAATATTGACATAAATTATAAGTGAGCACCAAGTTGCTCTTTGGGGAATTGTCCCCTCCTTTTTTCCTGTACTGACATTAAAATCCTTCATTTCATTTTGCCTGGAGACAAAATCTGTTATATCAATTTCCCATCTACAGTTTGTTTATGAAAAAATGTGGAAGACAGCTGTTTTTAATGTTGAAAGGGATCCAATTTCTACTAAGCCTATCGTCAGAGCTTGTGGGAGTTTATTTTTAACTTCAATTGAATTCATTTAGAATAAGACATACATGGGCACTAATGTCCTTAATTTTTTGAAGAATATGTAGTAACCTATGCTTTTTATTAAGTAGTAGAAACATATACTCTCAAGCAAACCATAAAAATAACATTTCAGGGTAGACCTTCTTGTTCCTGGGACAAAAACCCAATCAAAAACACTTTATGGTAGGAATGGTTTTCTTTCAGGCTTAGAGATTCTAGGTGAAGCTTCATCATGGTGGAAGAATCTGGCTACCTTCATCATACATGCACAGAAGTGAGGGAAAACCACCATAACCAGCAAGAGCTGACTCTGAACACACATCTTAGGGCTGGACTAAAGATCCACCCCCCCAGTGACATAGCTGCTCCATCAGGGTTTGGCCTGCTGGAGACTTAAGTAGGAAGCTTAATATTAATCAAAAATACCTGAGGCTATGTGGATTATTTACATGCAAACTACCACACTAATGTACTTAATGTACTTTCTTAATTCCTACTGTAGCCATTTGAATTACTATTTTCATCAATGGATTAAGAATTTTAAAATAGTTCTTTTGTCAATTTAAATTAACAAACCTGTGCTATTTATGACATTGTTGTAGCTTGTGGCACGAAGAGAAAAGTGATGTCACATTGAATTCTGCATTAGCAATGCATTAGGAGGTCAGCTTCCATTCTTGAACTCAAAGGACACCTTAGCATACTTTCCCTGGTTTGAAGAGTATGACTTTCATATCACTCTCCTTATGTGGACTGAGTTTCCAAATAACACTGTGCATGTGATGATGTTTGTCATGCTTGTGTTGGGGAAAAGCCATTCTGTGTGTCCTTCCATGACTCCTAGTTTCAGTGTAAAATACAGAAAAGAATATTGAAGACTGTAGATAGTTTGTTTAAAGTTGCCCTCCATAGTCCTATTGTAGAATTTAACAAATTAAAAGCAATTGTTGGACTTCTGGGTAAGATGGCAGTGTAGTAGCAATGCCAAAGCAGCCTAGAGAGAGAAATAAGCAGAAAAACAGCAACACACACTCTTCTAACAAAAAGTGAAGATGTATAAGTTATTATCAACCACAGGAGACACATAGGAGAGACTCAGATCTTCTAGAAAGGAGGAAATGAGACAGAATCACACTGAAGCACCAGAGACTGGTCTGCATACCCACTCACCTGTCTGTCCGGCATAGAACTGCAGGAGCAGAAACCAGGTTGAGGGATTTTCCACTCACATCAGCCTCCTCGCAAAGTCATGAAACTGGAAGGGGAAGACAGCAGGGACCAGCTGAGCAGCTGCTGAAGGAGAACTCAAATGGGACCAACTGAGCAGCTCTGGTTACAATTCCAGGCATCCTGCACATCCTTCCATTCTTCAACCACCAGTGCCAGGAACCAATGGAGAACTCATTTACTCCCAGCTACAGGGCATCGAGCACAGCCAATCAGAATACCAGATCCACAGTGCAATGTGGAAGGATTGAGGGGCTGGAGAGATGGCTTAGGGGTTAAGGCACAGCCTGTGAAGCCTAAGGACCCCAGTTCGATTCTCCAGGTCCCACGTAAGCCAGATGCACATGGTGGCACATGCGTTTGGAATTCATTAGCAGTGGCTAGAGGCCCTGGCACTCCCATTCTCACTCTCTTTCTCTCTGTCTCTAATAAATAAATAAATAAATAAATAAAAATTTAAAAAAATGATTGAGGTAGGCACTCAGCATTCGTGAGATTGGAAGACATACCAAAATGTAACAGGGTCTACTTACACAAAGGCAGGTACATAGGTCTGCACTGGAAGTGCTAATCTCTCTTTCCATGTCAGGGCAGGTTATGTGTTAGATTTGTTTGATATATTCTTGGTTGGTTTTATCATTCTCAAATAAGCTGTTTTTTGGTGTTGACTATTGTTGACTTTGATGTTTACTGATTGACAGGGCCTTTGTCTTTTTTTTTTCTGTCATTATTGGGGGCAGGGTCTGACTCAGCTCCAGGCTGAATGGGAAGTCATTTCAGATCAGAAATCCCAACCTCCTTGTTGAGAGGATTAAGGGTGTGGTACAACACACACCTTTAGGGACTTTGGCTTTATTAGATTATCTATTTGTTTTAATCCCTACTCTTGCACAAATCCTATGTGCTGGTTTTGTTTGAATGTGTACATTGCTCAGTTGAATTTTAGAATTTGCCAGTAAATTGCCCCACCTGGTCTACTAGAATACTTGACTATCAGGCAAACTCAATACCTAGGGTCACTCCTGCTATTTTTCTTGGAGTATAAGAGCCACACCTGACACCCTAAACTCTTACCCTAAAGATATATAAAGTCAGGCTTACACAGCTGAGAAGACTGCAGATAATTAGAAAACCTAAGCATCAAGTTAACTCAAGATGCAAAATCTCTACATTATAATACAAGAAACAAAAAAAAATCATGCCAATACAGTCCAAACAAAAATGATAAATTCATCAAAAATGACCTCCAGCGAGACTGTTTTAGATGAAATGCCTGACAAAGATTTCCAAAAAAAAAAAAAAAGATTATATCTATGTTCAAAGAAATCAAAGGAATCAAAGAAGAAAACAAACTCCTGAAGGAGAACACAGGAAAGCAACTTAATGAAATAAGGAGGTCAATACAAGACATAAGTAAGGAAATAGAAATAATGAAAAACACCAATAGAAATACTAGAAATGAAAAACAGAGTAAGTCAAATAGAAAACTCTGTAGAAAGTCTTACCAGTAGAATGGATTAAGGAGAAGACAGAATATCTAAACTAGAAGACCAGGTGACAGATCTAATGCAGTCCAACAAAGAGAATGACAAACTAATAGAAGGCATAAATGGGAATTTCAGGCATCAGGAAGAATTTCACTTTCATATTATAATTAATCTATAAAACACACAAACCAAAGAAAATATATTGAAAGTAGTTAGAGAGAAAAATCAAGTCACACACAAAAGCAAGTCCATCAGGATAAGAGTATATTACTCAACAAAATCTTTAAAAACCAGAGAGGATTAGAATGATGTATTCTACATTATGAAGATAACAACTGTCAACCAAAATTACTTTAGCCAGCAAAGCTGTCTATCCAAACAGACAGAGAAATAAGGACATTCCATAAGAAAAACAGGCTAAAAGAATACTTGAAGACTAAACTAGCTCTACAGAAAATACTTGGTCTTGCATGCTGAAGAGAAAGAAAAGCATGCACATAGGGAAATGGGAAAAAATAAACCATATTCAAATAATACTTAATACAAGAGAGTAAAGGAAATAAACAAGAAGAACTACAAAACAAAAAGAATGGCAAGGATAAATACACACTTTTCAATAATAACTCTTAATATCAATGGCCTCAATGCCCCAACTATTAGACAAAAGTTTGCAGACTGGGTTAAAAAGCAGGGTCCTTCAATTTGTTGCCTCCAAGAAACTCACCTTTTCACAAAAGATGGACACTATCTTAGGGTGAAAGGATGGAAAACAATATTTCAAGCAAATGGGCCTAGAACAAAAGCAGGTGTCACTATCCTAGCATCTTACAGGGTAGACTTCAAACCAACATTATTTATAAAGATAAAGAAGATCACTTTATATTGATTAAAGGAATACTCCAACAGGAGGACATTACAATTCTAAACATATATGCACCTAACATGGAGGATCTCAAGTTCATCAAACAAACACTATTAGAATAAGGTCACAGATAATATGAAACACAGTTGTAGTGGGTGACTTCCCAATATCCCACTGTCATCAATTGACATGTCATCCCCATAAAAAATAAACAGAGAAGCATCTGGATTATATGGGGTCATAGAACAAATGGACCTAACCGATATCTATAGAACATTTCATCCAAATGCTTCAGAATAAACATTCTTTTCAGCAGCACACGGAACATTCTCTAAAATAGACCATATATTAGGACACAAAGCAAACCTTAACAAATGCAGGAAAATTGAAATAATTCCTTGCACTCTATCTGATCACAGTGGGATTAAACTATAAATCAACAGTAAGAAAAAACATACAGCATACACAAAATCATGTAAACTAAACAATACATTACTAAATGATGATTGGGTCAATGAAGAAGTCAAGAAGGAAATTAAAAAAATTCATAGAATCAAATGATAATGTAAATACAACATACTGAAACCTTTGGGGCACAACGGAGGTGGTCCTAAGAGGGAAATTTATAGCTTTAAGTACCTATGTTAAGAAATTGGAAAGGTCACAAGTAAATAACTTAATGCTTCACCTTAAGGTCTTGGAAAAAAAAGAACAAGGCAAACCAGAGATTAATAGATGAGAAGAAATAATAAATATTAGGGTAGAAATTAATGAAATGGAAACACACACACACACATACACACACACATATATTCAATTAAACAAAGTGTTGGTTCTTTGAAAGGATAAATAAGGTTGATAAACTCTTAGAAAATCTGACCAAAAAAAGAGAAGAGACAGAAATGAAAAAAGGACTATTATAGCAGATACCAAAGAAATTCAGAAAATTACAAGGGCATACATTAAGAATATATACTGCACTAAATTTGAAAATCTGAAAGAAATGGATGATGTCCTTGATTTATATGACCTACCAAAATAAATCAAAGATGAGATTAACCATTTAAGTAGACCTATAACAAGTACAGTGAGCCAGGCAGTTATAAAAACAATCTCCCAAATAAAAAAAAAAAAATCCAGGCCCAGATGGACTCACTGGTGAATTTTACCAGAACTTCATGGAAGAATTAACACCAATTCGTCTCAAAGTTTTCCATAAAATAGAAAAGAAAGGGAATCTACCAAACTCCTTCTACAAAACCAGCATCACCATACCAAGCCCAGACAAAAACAGAACAAAAAAAAAGAAAATTGTAGCCCAGCCTCTCTCATGAACATAGATGCAAAAATTCTCAACAAAATATTAGAACACAGAATACAAGAATATATCAAAAAGATCATTCACCCAGAACAAGTCGGCTTTATCCCAGAGATGCAGGGATGGTTCAACATATGTGAGTTGATAAATGTAGTACAGAATATAAATGGTCTGAAGGATAAAAATCACATGATCATCTCAATAGATTCAGAAAAGATATTTGACAAAGCCAGCATCCCTTCATGATAAAGTCCTCCAGAAACTGGGAATAGAAGGAACATATCTCATCATAATAAAGGACATTTATGACAAACCTACAGCCAACATGATACTAAATGGGGAAAAACTTGAAACTTTTCCACTAAAATCATGAACAAGACAAGGGTGTCCACTGTCCCCATTTTTATAGTACTGGAAGTCTTAGCTATAGCAATAAGGCAAGAGACACACATAAAAGCAATACAAATTAGAAAGGAAGGGATCAAATTATCCTTATTTGCAGATGATATGATTCTCTACATAAAGGACCCTCAAGGCTCTACTAGCATAATGTTAGAGCTGACAAAAACTTTTAGCAATGTAATAGAATACAAAATAAACACACAGATATCAGTAGCTTTCCTATATACTAACGACATGCTGAGGATGAAATCAGGGAATGAGTCTCATTCATAATTGCCTCAAAATAATAAAGTACCATGGAATAAACCTAACCAAGGAAGTGAAGGATCTCTACAATGAAAACTTTAAAACATTCAGAACACTAATTTTAGAAGACACTAGGAAATGGAAAGACATCCCATGTTCTTGGTTTGGAAGAATCCGTATTGTGAAAGTGTCAATCTTACAAAAAGCAATTTACACATTTAATGCAATCCCCATCAAAATTCCAATGCCATTCTTCATGGAAACAGAAAAAACAATCCTAAAATTCATTTTGAAGCACAAAACCCTTCAAATATCCAAAACAATTTTCAGCAACAAAAATAAGTCTGGTAGTATAACCATACTTGATTTTAACCCATATTACAGAGCCAAAGTAACAAAAACAGCATGGCACTGGCAAAAAACAATAATAACAACAAAAAACAGACATGCAGATAAATGAACTCTGTTGCAGTCAGGTTTGCATTGCTGGCAGAAATCACCTGACCAAGTGCAGCTTTTGGGAAAGAAAAAGGGTTTATTTTGGCTTACAGACTTGAGGGGAAGTTCCATGATGGTAGGGGAAATTGATGGCATGAGCAGAGGGTGGACATTACCCCCTGGCCAACATCAGGTGGACAAAGCAACAGGAGAGTGTGCCAAACACTTGCAAGGGGACACTGGCTATTACACCCATAAGCCCGCCCCCAACAATACACCAACTCCAGGAGGCATTAATTCCCAAATCTCTATCAGCTGGGAACCTAGCACCCAAAATACCCAAGTTTATGGGGGACACCTGAATCAAAACAACACATTCGGCCCCTGGCCCCCATAAACTTTTAAACATTAATGATGTAAAATGCCATTCATTCAGTCCAACTTTCAAAGTCCTCACATTATTCTCCGTTGCTTTCAAGAGTGTGTTTCTAGCCCTATAACCACAGGTGGCTTCCCCAGCACAGTGAGCTCTGAGTATGTAGGTGCTGCCAGAAGGAAAACTTCCTGAGCTCTGCAATGTCTTGGCTGTTTTTTAATCTGCTACCATGGAAACCAGTGCTTAATCTCTAAAAAACAAGAAAACAGCTTTAAGCAAACGGTGTTTCAAATAGTATGCCAGTGATATTCAGTGTTTTTCTCTCTTTTAAAGAATATTATTTCTAAGTGACTAACCTCATTTTTCACAATCAGATTTGTGTTTCTATGGAAACAGAAGTGATAGCTGAATCATATAAGCTCTTAGAACTGGTAAAGCTCAGGTTAAATCTTACAAATGTTAGTTGTCCCAAGGCACCTAATGTGGACAAACAGAAATATAAATCAGTCAATCTAAAGCAAAAACAAAATCACAATAAATAAAACATTTATAAAATTATATATGTACAATGTTGTGAGTTTGACAAAAGCGCATTGTAGATGCCATTCACAGTTGAAAAATTAGGTGGCCCTTCCCACTTACTAAATATCCTTTTTTCCCCCTGAATGGCTATGCATGTTTGTTATACCAAATGCAAGAATACTGAGAAAGGCTGAAACAATGGAAAGATAGATCAATAAAGTATCACCAGAATGACTATAGCATTTACCAGTATGATGACAGTAAATGAAGAAAAAATAATGAAAGAATATAAAAACCAATGAGGTCAAATATTTCCTTGGACGTTTTTATTACTAGTTTTGTAAAATTTACCTTTATCTCCTTCCCACCATGCCTTTTTTTAATTCTTGCAGTGCTGGGGAGCTGAGACTTGTATCAAGGACTTCATATAAATTAGGGTTGTGTTACCTTCTCATTTCTGGGACAAACACCCAACCAAAAGTAGCATGTGGAAGGAAAGGGTTGTTTTAAGCTTACAGTTTTGAGGGGACATTTTGTCATGCAAGGGAAAACTATGGCAGGGTAGGCAGCTGGGGCATCAGAGTTTGGCAGAGCAGCTGGGATGGAACAGGAAAAACATGCTAGCAAGACCCAGTGGGGCTGAACTAATCCCCCAGTGACGGCAAGGCTCCATCCCCAAAGGCTTTCCTAACTTTCCACCAGCTGAGGACCAAGTTTTCAAAGCACACGAGGCTATGGGAGACATTTTATTCAAGTCGCCACAGTAGGTAAGCACTCTACCACTGACTAGTATTTTTCTAATTCTTATTATTTGATCTGAATATTATATGCCTTCTGCTTATATGAAATTGTTTTCATGATTTCAGTTTTAGTAGTACTTTCCAGCAATTTCATATCACATCACAGAGAGAAAAGTTAGATTTCATTTCTTTTTTTCTGGGGGTTGGGGTGGGGTTTTGAGTGGGGTCTCACTCTAGCCCAAGCTGACCTGGAATTCCCTAGGTAGTCTAAGGGTGGCCTTGAACTCACAGTGATCCTCTTATCTCTGTGTCCCAAGTGCTGGGATTAAAGGCGTGTGCCACCATGCCTGGCTAGATTTCACTTCTTGAGTTCCAAAAACATGCCCTAAAACAACAGGCCACTTTCACCCTCTTATGTACTCAACCACACTGTCAGCATATGAGTGTTTATAGCCCGTATGGAGAACTATACCTCTGTTATTTTGTGATTGGTGGGGATCACTTATTGTAGTCTATATTGGCCAGCAGATCTTTTATGAATTAAGTTATTTGGGTATATTTATAAAGTTTTATTTATAAATATCTAAACTATTATCTATAAATGAAAATTTATTTGATAATAATAAGGCTTAACTGGGACTTGTTTTGTGGCATGAATAGTAAAGAATTTTTCAACATTTAAGAATAGTTTTGGAAAGTGATATTCAGATGAGAAGGTAAACTCATTTTTTATCACTAAGCAATTATGTTATTAGAGAAATATTTCATTTTTTTCATTTTTTGCTCTTTTAAAAAGGGTTTTATGAACTGAGCAAAAGAATTTTTAAAGAATTATTCACAATCTCACTGAGTTAGCATTTATTATATAAAACATCATATATAAAATCACCTTACATATATTTTATATAAATTTTGCATTGGAACAAAGAATTTACATATATATATGTGTGTGTGTGTGTGTGTGTGTGTGTGTGTGTGTGTGTGTTAATGGCATAATAAAAGCCATTATTTTGTTTGTTAACTTAAAAATTATTAATTAAAAAAATCTTAAAATAGGATTTGAATTCTCTCAACAAAAAGAAATAATACCGAAGTGGTATGTGCAGCTTCTGTACTGAAAAGACACAGAATACCTCATTGATATGCATAATTACCATGTATGAATTAAAAATAAAATTGTTTGGGATATGAAAAATGAGATTAAAAAAGTCATTCCACAAAATAAAAATTTAGGTCATTTAAAAAAAGACCCCTGGTGATTCAGTAGTCTGGTGATCCCAGATCATCTGTGAACCATGCTATCAGAAAATCCAAACAAGTGTCATGGGACTATATACTGGAACCTGCCCAACATTATACACACAGTATTATGTGAGGTGGAAACCTGGCTGGAGCCTGTCTATAGAGGAGCACAGGCATAGGTTAGGGTTAGGGTGGGCTAGGCGCCAGGTGGGACCAGCAGAGGCTGGAACAGCATTGGCAGCCATACTGGACCAACATCTTTCTGTGATTCAACCTTTCAAAGAACTGCTCACGGATGAGAATAGAATTTGAAACCTGGCTCCTGAAGGATCTCCCAGATGTACATCTAGCAACTATCACCCAACTTACAAAGGACAGTCTACTGTTGGAAAGGCATCTATAACTAGACTTCACAAAGGACCCAAAACAGGGACAAGAACAGTGTTTGCAACCCAAGATCTGAAAGATCTTAGACTTGTGAGTAGTATCTGTGAAAAGAACAGTGAAGGACTGTCACTGAGAGGACAAAAACCCAGCTGTGTGATAGGCATCTGGGAACCCAGAACATTAACAGTTGAGACTCAAACCAGCAGTCAGGCAGCATTCGAGTCTCAGAGGAATACTGATGATTGACCTGTCAAAATTCCATTCTAGTACAGAGAAGGGAATCTCAACCTTGCTCTAACCCATCCCTCTTGAATATTGCAAGTACTTCCCTGAAAAAATAAAGAAGATAAAAAGTACAATGAATGACCTAACTCTAAATGCACAAGTCTCAATGCTTTAGAAAACAGAATCAACACGAAAAAACAAGTCTCCATGACTCCTCTAAAAATTATTAATCCCAGTCATGGATACCAAGAAATATGAGTCACATGAAACCCCACACAAATAATTCAAAATAAAGATTATTAATATGTTCAAAGATGTTAAAGAGGACATCAACATATTGTTGAATGAATTCCAAGAGAACACAAACAGCTGAGAAAAGTAAGGGGTCAATATAGGATATGAAAGTGGAACTCAGTGAAGAAATAGAAATATTGAGAAGAAACCAAACTGAAGTTCTTGAAATGAAAAATCAGTAAGTAAAATTAAAATCTTTGTAGAAAGCCTAACCAATAGAATGGACCCAGGGAGAACATCAGGGCTTGAGTTCAAGGTAGATGAAGTGGAGCATTCAAAGAATGACAGAGAGAAATTAAAAATAAAGCATAACCAGAAAATACAAGACCTATGGTAAATCAGGAAAAGACAAAACTCTATGGACTTAGAAGAATAATTACAGATTAAAGGCATAGAAACAATGAAGTGATTTTTAATTATAGTGCTGCATTTTTGACACAATGCTACTGTTGAATACTTAATAGAATGTACTATAACCAACACTTTTATCTGTGATGAAAATGCAAAAAAAAAAAAAGGCTTTTTGTTGTAATACATACTTTACTGCTGTGGTGTAGAATCAAATGCAAAATATCTCCATGGTATGCCTATGTAACATATTACTGGCTCTATAAAACTTATAGAAATAATATGTGCAACAATATTATCATGAAAGTAGCACAAAGGGAATAGAGTAGATAAAGGAGTAAACTTTCTATAATTCATGGGAATCAAGTTAGTATAATTTTAGTCCTAATTCTAGTAAATGATGGCATATATATGGTATTCCCAGGAGCAACTGTTAAGAAAAAAAAAACTTAAAAGAGTTAAATATTATTAAATTTAAATGTGTTCAAAGTAATCAAAAAGTAATGAATAAATAGTATGATTAAACAGATACAACACAAAGAGAACAAAAATATCTTAAACCAAATTATATCATTTCATATTTATACTCATATATACTTACATGTTATTTTTTATTTTGTGGTGATTCGGGTTGCAATGCACATTAAACAAATACTTACCTCTGCTCTATATTGCTGGTCCTTTCTCATGAATTACTGACATAAGTTTTATCATAATACATCTACTTTTTCCAACCTGCTTTATTTTCAATCTTAAATATGCCATAAATACCATTCCCTGTGTATAACCACAAAATCAATACTAACTACAGTAGTGGTTTTGCTGTGTTAAATTATGTGAATGGAGGGCTCCTCATTTAAGAAAGTCTCTGTTTTGAGGGCATTATGCATCATTTTCTCTTGCATTATGTGTATGTTTTAGTAAATATCCCCATAAATGCATCTTTAGAGGCTTTGGGGTATTTAAGGGAGGTAGTTTTTGTAAAAATAGTATAGTTTAGTTAGAAGGTTTGTTCATACATAAAGATTTGGGTTAAAAAAATAGTAGGGGCTGGAGAGAGATGGCTCAGCCATTAAAGGTGCTTGCTTTCAAAGCCTAATGGCCTGGGTTCAATTCCCCTACCCATGTAAAGCCAGATGCACAAAGTGGCTCATGCATCTGGAGTTCATTTGTAGTGAGTGGCAGGAGGCCCTGGTAGGTGCATATTCACTCTGTTTCTGTGTCTGCTTCTTTCTCTCACATAAATAAATAATAAATAAACAAACAATAAATAAATACACTTTTTTAATTGTAAAATTTTTTTTCAGAATCTTTTGGCAGTTTATACCACTTCTTAAATTCTTGAGACAGCTTACTTTCCCACATCTTCACTTAAACTGCATTCCATCATTAGTTTTTGTTTTGGTGGGATTGGAGATTGAACCACATGTTGAGCAAGCACTCTGCCTCCAAACTCCAGCTCTCTGCCTGGCCTTCAGCACTAGTTTTTAGCTTTGTTAAACAGATAAACAAAATATAATTTTTACCTAATTTGTACTTCCTTTATTATTAATTGAGCATATTTTATACATTAAATACTAATTTGTGTTTCATTTATTTTAGAATTTATGGCCTATTTAATATACCCATTTTTTGTGGGGAGGGATGGTGGTTTGAGTGTAAATGTCTCCCATGAGCTCAGCTTAAATGACCCAATCACAGAAAGATAAGCGTCACACTGTCTCACTAATCTGTGGCTCCTAACCTGAATTTGCCTGTAATGCTGACATACCTAAGAAACATTTTTAGGACTGGACAATAGGGATGGTGGGAAGGAAAGGGAGGGTAAGGGGGGAACAAAAAACTGGACCCAATTGGAAATGGTACCAAAAATTCCTTTAACCTGTAAGACACACTAAAAGGCTGATCCTTCATCAGGTGCTTAGAGAGAACACCTGAATCACAGGGGCCCCGAGAAGGTAGGATGAAGACTAACTTCAACCTTCTCCTGTTCCTCTCTCTCATCCCCTCTTCTTACTCTTCTCTCTCTCTCTTTCTCTTTCATATTACCTATATTTTTCTTCCTTCTTTTCCCGTGGCACTGACCTGTAATTCTCAGACCTACAAGGTTTCCCAAAAGAAGCCAGATTTCTGTCAGAGTACTTGATGACCCACCAAAGGTTGATGGCAAGACCCTATTGCCAAAGACACCATATGCTATTGGGATGGAACATGGAGTGACCTGGCTGGAATCTGGAAGAGACAGTCCCCAGACAGTTAGCTTTTTCTAGTGCCAGAAGGTAACTACATGAGCAACTGGGGGAAAATGACCAACATCTGTATAAGCAACTGGAAATGTAAACTTCCCAGCAGCAATCAACCTGACGTGATGCTCACACAAATGCAATAGTGGCACATAGCCATGGTGGCTTACCAACTGCTCTTGATTTGACTAAAGGATCTGCTCAGTGGAACGGAACCCATACCTGGAACCGGAAAACAAGTCAGAAACATCCACAAATGAGTTCACCCTCCAATATCAAGTTCTCACCAATAGTGGGATACAAGAGGGCCCACACCCATTAAACTCCTCTAAAACAATAATGGCTATCCATGTACCTTGCACTGACCTCATTCTCCCTTGGAGAATTTGCTTCTTTTTTTCAGATGGATGTTGAACCTGAGGAGAGAATTAGCCCATCGCACCTCACCAGGGCACCAGCTGAACCCATAGAATAAGTGGGGAAATGAGCAAGAGTGTTGCTTTCTCAGCGAACCTGGTATCAGCAGAGGGGTGAAGGAGATAGACACAGAGAACACTCAACCCCTACCAAACCAGAGATCCAGAGACACAGAGACTCCCATGACCTCATCACTGAAATAGACCTAAAATGAACCCAACATTGCTTAGGGAAATTAACAGAAAAGGGGGTGGAAAGATTGTTAGAGCCATGAGTTGGGTCATTATGCACAGAGACCTTGCCTCTCCTCCATAACTGATGGCTATCCCCACAATGCAAGACCCACAATCCCCGAGGGGGGAGGACAGGGAGAAGGCTAACAATGGTACCATCATGGCTGTATGCACATTATATAGGTAACTAATAAAAAATATAGGCATAAAACTATGACATTGAATCCTTGCTTCCCAGCTGGTAGTGCTGTTTGGTAAGGTTATGAATCTTTAGATGGTGGAGCCTTTCTGGAGCAAGTGGGTAACTGGGCATGGGGGGGTGCAGACTTTGAGATTTTAAAGCATAGCCTCACTTCCTGTTCACCTTTTGCTTCCTGCAATGAATGCAATATAGCCAGCTAGTCTCTTGTTTCTGTTGGCGTGCTTTCCCCATCATGATGGAAAATATCCTCTTTAAATGTAAGCTGAAACAAACTCTATACTTCCTTAAGCTGTTTCTTACTATTTGCTCACAGTAAAGAGTGATGTAATTAAATATAGTGTGATTTTTTAAACTTTATTTGTCACCTTTTTGAAGTACATAAAACTAACATAAGGAAATGCACTATTTAATCTGCAGTTGGATGTGTTTGGACATATGCACACAGCCATGATAATATCACCACAATTAAGGAAATAGTCATACATGAATGCCTTTTCACTTTCCCCTTTTGTCTATTTGCTCTGTAAGTGTATTTGTATATATTTAGAAAGATTGCTTCACACAAGATTTACTTTCTTAACTAAGTCTGAAGTGTACAATGTTGTATCATTAACTAAGAACCACTGTGCCATGTAGCATGTTTCTAAAATATATTCAGCTTCTTGACGGAAATCTTGTAGCTTTTGAAGAACAAATCCCCATGTCTCCCTCTGTAGCTCCTGGCAATCACTATACGAGGTTGGTTATTTTAGATACCTTTTATGTGTGGAATCACATAGTGTTTGTCTTTCTGTGACCGACTTATTTGAATTTTAACATGTCTTCCAGGTACATTCATAGTATTGTGCCAAGATTTCCCTTGTTTGCAGGCTTAATGATAAGTCATTATATTTATATACTACATTTTTTTTTGTATTCATTTATCTGTAATGGACATTGGTTGTGTCTGCCTCTTTGCTGTTGGAAATAATGATGCAATAGTGATGCAATTATCAGTATGAGGTGCTGATTTTAACTCTTTTTGGTCTGTACCTGGTTGTAAGATAACTGTGTCATATGATAGCTTTTTAAATTTTTTCTATTCTTTCTATAGATACCATTTTACTCTTTATGTGTAGAAGATATTCTCTTATTTTTGTGTACCTATATGGGTGT
Organism: Orientallactaga sibirica; assembly: GCA_036365145.1. NCBI lineage: Eukaryota > Metazoa > Chordata > Mammalia > Rodentia > Dipodidae > Orientallactaga > Orientallactaga sibirica. The sequence goes on along the minus strand of JAEOAD010000053.1, from coordinate 15,968,473 downwards.
GTGCATGCATACATGTGGATATATGTCTGTGTACAGGTGTACATGTATATGTATGGATGTACGTCTGTGTATGGGTGTGAATGCATATGTGTACATGTATATCTGTGTGTGAAAATGTGTGCATTCATATGTGTGGGTGCATCTCTTTGTACAGGTGAGTATGTATGGATGAATATGTATGTACAGGTGCACATACATATGTGTAGGTGTATGTATGTGTACAGGTGTACATGCATATGTGTGGGTACTTGTGTGTGTACAGGCATGCATGCATATGTGTGGATGCACCTCTTTGTACAGGTGTGCATACATATGTGTAGATGTATTTATGTGTACAGGTGTGCATGCATATGTGTGAGTATATATCTGTGTTCAGGTGTGCATATATATGTGTAGGTGTATTTATGTGTACAGGTGTGCATGCATATGTGTGAGTATATATCTGTGTACAGGTGTGCATGCATATGTGTGAGTATATACCTGTGTACAGGTGTGCATGCATATGTGTGAGTATATATCTGTGTACAGGTGTGCATGCACATGTGTGAGTATATATCTGTGTACAGGTGTGCATACATATGTGTAGGTGTATTTATGTGTACAGGTGTGCATGCATATGTGTGAGTATATATCTGTGTACAGGTGTGCATGCACATGTGTTGGTGCATGTCTATGTACAAGTGTGCATGTATATGGAAACAAGAGAACCACCTCAGGTGCTGTGTGCTATTTTTTGAGACCCACTGACTCTCACTGGCCTGCTACTAACCATGTAGGCTGAGCTGGCTAGTAACCTCAAGGATCTTCCAGTCTCCATTTTGCAAACATTGGGATTATAAGAATGCACCAACATACCTGGGTATTTTACATGCATTCTGGGGCTCAAACTCAGGTCCTCAGACATATAAGGCAAACAATTATTTTATTAATTGTGCTACCACCTCAGCCAGTGGATATTAATCCTTTATCAAAAAATATTTTTGATGCTTGAGAGATGGCTTAGTGGTCAAGGCACTTGCCTGCAGAGCCTAAAAACTCATGTCCGATTCTCCAGATCCCATATAACCCAGATGCACAAGGTGACGCAAGCATGCAATGTCACACATGTACACAAGGTGGTGCGTGTGTCTGGAGTTCAATTACCAGGGCTAGAGGCCCTGGCATGCCATTTCTCTCTCTCTCTCTCTCTTTCTGTTTTGCATTAAAAAAAAAGAAGGCCAGTCTGTTGGGCTTGCCTCAAAATGCATATATTATATAATTTGGGCTGGAGAAATGGCTTAGCAGTTAAGGTGCTGTCCTGTGAAGCCTAAGGACCTAGGTTCAATTTCCCCAATACCCACACTAGTCAGATGCACAAGGTGGCACATGCACCTGGAGTTCTTGTGCAGTGGCTAGAAGCCCTGGCATGCCCTCTCTCTCTCTCTGCCTCTTTCTTTTGTGCTTTCTCTCAAATAAATAAAATACTTAAAATTATATTTTAAAAATTTGTATTTATCATTTATTTGTAAGGAGAGACAGAGAGAGAGAGAGAGAGAGAGAGAGAGAGAGAGAGAAACAGAGAAAGAAAGAGAGGAGAATGGGCACACAATAGCCTCTTGCCATTCCAAATGAACTTCAGATCCATGTGCCTCTTGGTGTGTCTGGCTTTATGTGGGTAGTAAATTGAACATGGGCCAACAGGTTTTACACTTAAGTGCCTTTAACTGCAAAGCCACTGCTAAGCCATTAACTCATTTTGAAAAAAAATTATTTATTTATTTGTAAGAAGAAAGAGAGAGGGAGAGTGAGCACACCAGAGCCTCTTGCCAATACACAAGTATTCCAGATTCAGGTGCTACCATGTGCATCTGGCTTTACTTGGATACTGGAAAGAGTTGAATCCGGGAAAGAAGGTTAAAAGCAAGTGTTTTTAATGTTTGAGTCATCTCCCCAGCCTGGATAATAACTCTTTATCAAAGATATTGCTGAAATAGTATTTTCAGTCTGTTACATATATGAAGTATTTTTAAATTTAATTTTACATAGTCAAACTTTTCTTTTGTAGACAAACTTCTTTTTTATATAATCAGTTTATTTCAATAGACCCTTTTATTGTCTTACAATTAAGCATTATACTTTAATTGACTCATTATTTCTTTTGGCCTCTGGTTCACAATTCTGTGTCAGCCTTCTGAGTGCTAGGATTACAAATGTGTGCCACCATGCTCAACTCAATCCTAATACTTTGGGGATGTCCTTTCTATTGATAATTGTTTTGTTTGACTGTGACTTTGCACTATTTATTAGACCTTTAAAACACATTTTAATAAGGACAGTTACTTTTTTCAGTATTTGTTTTCAAAAATTTCCAGAAGAAATTGAGTTATATCTGGTTTTAAGGAACAATCCTCATAAAGATTTTGATTGGTGTTTCTTTAAATTAATTTCGAGAAAACTGACGTTTGTAGTGGACACTTCCTATTGAGAATAATGGATACTGCTACCTTGTTCAGCTTGTCTTTTGCGTCCTGTAGGTTGTAGTTCTCTTCCCATAAACCTGGCATTTTAATTTATTGCCCTCTAGCTGTCTTTCTTCTTTATGTCAAGAGTATTACATTATGGACATTTCCTGTGGCCAATATTAAGTTATATACTCTTTGACTCCACCTCTCCCATACACCACTATGTGATTCATTATTTTTTTATTCCAAGCTATCCAATTAGAAAAAAAAAAAAAAACCTATCATATCTTCACTACCAAGAGGTTCCCATAGAGTCACATGGTCGGAGGATGACACTTCTATAGAAAGAGGGAGAAAAAGGGGAAAATTGCAGTGGTTATTGTTTTTTTTTTCTTTTTCTTATTTAGTTTTTAGTAAGCTCCTGAGACAATTTTCCTGGCTCATATTTTGCAGTTTTTCGGTTACTACAGAATGTGACTGGAAGAATAGAAAGAAAGGCTGCTTCCATGACCTAAGATACACTTTCTACTTTTCTTCCAGGAAAGGCTGCCTTCAGTATTATAGGGCCAGTCTTTTAGATTATGACTCCATCTCCAACAAAATGGACATAACTCTTACAAGAATAATCCCTTAGATGATTGTCCTGGCCAGCTTACTATAACAAATTAATATAGACCAAATGGCTTAAATATCAAGCATTTACATGTCAGAGAAGCTGGGAAATGAAAGATCAAGGTTCTAGCAAAACCAGTGCCTGATGAGGGTTCTTTTCTTGCCTTGCACACGGTGCCTTCTTCCTGTGTCCTCATGTAGTAGAGTAAGCTCTTATTTCTTCTTATAATTGCACGGATCCCATCTGAGAAAGCTTTCATGACCTCATCATCTGTTTTATAAACTATCACGACAGGTTGAGAATTCAATGTTTGAACGGAGGACACAAACATTCAGTTCTCATGAACTATGATCAACCACTAGCACCTTAAGTAATCAGAATAGTTCCATCTGCACTGCTGTATAAGAGCAAGACCCTAAGCAGTGTAACATACTAGACATATGTTTCAATATTGAGGAGACGCTACCAGTGGGTATCTGAAAATGTGGAGCATAGCTTCTTCAAGTGTGTGACTGAATGTGGGAGTTATGAAAAGATAGGCAACAGTGAAGGATTTTTGAATTCTCAACACCCCAAAATCAATTCAAATGTGTAATGAATACAAGGAGTTTGTGGACATGCTCACCAGTGTTGGGTTGTGTGGCTTTACTGCAACCTTGCTTCTGGACTCATACATGTACAGAACATGTTGTGCTGCCACATAGCATGGATGAATGCTGCCTGAAACATTTTGGATTAGGTTCATGACTTCTGTATATTAATTGTTTTCTGCTTTTATGGAAACATGATAGTCTACTTACAGAAAGACTTTTACTATTTTTCTATTGTTATTCCTCAGATTGTGTCAAATTAGTATTTTAAAGTATATTGTGTTAGAATGTTAGATTTAAGAAATTGCCCTTTGGTGCTGGAGAGATGACTTAGCAGTTAAGGCACCTGCCTGTGAAGCCTAAGGACCCATGCTTGATTCCCGAGATCCCACATAAGCCAGCTGCACAAGGTGATGCATGTGCAAGATCATGCATGTGCACAAGGTGGAGCATGTATCTGGTGTTTGATTGCAGTGGCTGGAGCCCCTGGCATGCTAATTTTCTACCTCCTTCTCTCTCTGTCACTGTCTCTGATTAAAAAAAAAAATGCTGTTGGATTTGGTGGGTTGAGTTTCAATTAAAAAATTGTTAAATGAACTTTGACTTGATAATCAGAATCTGCAATAATTTCTTAAGTGGCCCTAAACACATTTCTGCCACAATTTTATGTGAAGAAGTGTTCATAGCTACATTGGGAATTAAAAATTCAGAATTTCAATCACCTCTGAAAATTGTTGAAGATGTCCTGCAGTATCAAATATTCAGCAAGGATTTAACTCTTTATGTTAGAATAAAAGAGCATTCCCATCTATTAGTATGCAAATTTGCTTTTGTCTTTAATATATGGCAAAATATATACATACCAACAAATTTAAAATAAATTTCTTTGTGATTTATTGTCAGGAAATGTTTGATTTGTATATGTATTTTATATACTTATGTACCTAGGATTGTATAAAGATTTCTCTGGTGAAAACTGGTCATAAGTGGAAAGAGTTTAAGAAGTCCTGGTGTAGACCACAGAAGAGGGTCATGGGTGGCTAGGGGACAATGCAAAATGACGAATTTGAAACAAGAGATGTAGTTGATGGGGAAAGAAAATCTGTTAACAGGAAACTAGAATAGTTTGGATAATACAAGTACATTAAAAAAATTATCGTTTTTCTTGCCTGGTAGCATAGAGAAATTACATGAGGAACAGAGAGGGGGTAGAGATTATAGCTTCTTTTACAGTAAGATCCATTAAGATCCTTTCCCACTAGCCCAATCCCAACCGTCAAAAGTAGTTACAAAAAAGTGAGCCAGAGCCGGGCGTGGTGGTGTATGCCTTTAATCGCAGCACTTGGGAGGCAGAGGTAGGAGGATTGCCGTGAGTTCGAGACCACCCTGAGACTACATAGTTAATTCCAGGTCAGCCTGGACCAGAGTGAAACCCTATCTCAAAAAACCAAAAAAAAAAAAAAAAAAAAAAAAAAAAAAAAAAAAGCCAGCCACAGGAGCCTACCATGGACAGAATTCAATCACTTGGAAACAAACATCCAGGCCAGAATTGCTTCTTTAAAATATTCTTTTTTCCCCCAGCTGTAATCACTAGGCTATCATTCAATGCTCTGCTTTCTAATGAAACATGGTCACTTTATTTTACCAAGTAATCTATGTGGTGTCATTACTGATTGGGTAAATGTTTTAAAAATCACTTGCAGGCAGCGACATCTCATGTGCAGCACACACAGCTGCCACTTGCAGCTCAGCTTGCAGTCAACTTGATAAGTCAATCAATTTTCATTTTGTCCTTATCTCCTAGGTAACCAGAGCATCCATCCCGACCCTTGCCCAGGGAGAACATTTAAAAAGTAATATGTATTCATAATCTGTTTTCTTTGGACACCAACTTAATAGAAGAGCAAGGAGCTACTATGCAGCATTTTAAATCACAGTAACACACATTTTTCTTTGATTTTGGTGAGAGTGCTTGAGGGAAAACATACCATGGAATACAACATCATTCTATTTGAGTCTTTTATGATCTATTAGGAATGAAAACTGCACCACCTGCTATGTCTATTATGTGTTTAATGCAAATATCAAGCATTGCACCACCAGTTATTAAAACAAATTGTAAGTCTTCCAAGCCATCTGACATTACATTTACAACCCAATCCCTGCCTCATGACTGAGAAACACAGTTTGAGGGTGGATGCATTGGGCCATATCCTTTGATGCAAGTACAAGGCATTTGGCTGTAAAGGAAGTCATTTATTGGCCAAAAAAATGTCAAAAACAGCATTATGTAAAATGTAATTATTATAAAGCAGAATTATTTTGGAGTATGGTAGAGGATAAAAAATTCTAGCAGTTGCTAAAACCATCAAGTTTTGCTTTACCTGAAATCCTCATGGTGTGAAAAGTCACGAGAAATAGAACATTTGCTGGTTTGAGAAATAACACTTGTAGGAAGTCATGGATCTTGCTTACTTTGTTGACACAAGCAGACATTCAAATCCCACTGACTACACAGGCTTCAAGTTCACTGAGGCCTAACCCCATCTACCTGTATTCCACTAACTGGCTGGATGTGTATTATTTCCCATGGGATGTTTTAGATCATGCCTTGTAAAGGTTCAATAGTAAGTATGGCCACATATTGCAGAATGTTTGCCAACTATGTATTAAAGTCAAGAAAAGGAAGAAGTGGGAAATAAAATAACATGAATGGAATTCTAAGGTTACAACTTTCTATGAATATATATATATATATATATAATTTGTTTTTTATTTTGCTTGATGCAAAGCAAGATGGAGGCAGAGTTTAGAGTCTGATGGCACTGGAAGGACTCCTGCCTGAAAAATCTTCCCTGGATATCTGCAGACCCATCACTGGAGACCAGAAGGAATGTCTGATGTCTCTTTGGGCCTCATTTGTAAAATGAAAAGTGTTGCTGGAGAGATGGTTTAACAGTTAAAGCTCTTGCTTGCAAAGCCAAAGGACACAGGTTCAATTCCCTAGAATCCATGTAAGTTTGTTTGCAGTGGCTGGATATCCTGTAATTCTCTCTTCCTCTCTCTCCATCTCTTCCTCTCTCTCAAATAAATAAACAAAAATAAAAATATAAAAAAAATGTTGCTGGAATAGATACTGAATTTCCTCCAATTCTTCTTCTTTTAAGTGTGTATGTGGGTACATGTGCAAGTGAAGGCAAGATGAGTCTTTGATCACTCTCCACCTTACTTATTGAGACAAAGTATCTCTTTCCCTCTTTGTTTCTCTGTCTTATTCTATTTCTCTGAATCGACTAGTCTTGCTAGACAGTTTGACCAAGGTATGCCCAGTTTCTGCCTCCTGAGTGCTGGGATTGCGGTGGGCTCCCACACCTCCCCAGCATTTCTGTGGGTGTGAGTGCGCTGAACTTAAGTTTTCATGCTTGTATGGTAAGTACTTTATGAACTGGTCCAATATTTATATTAGGAATTCAAAATGTAATGTGCCTAAATGTACACACACACACAAAAGTAAGACCCAACCAACACCATGCATTTACACTTTATTCTACCTGACAGAATTTTAGTTCATACCAATTTAGAATGAAAGAGCCAAATTCCAATGAGTATGAGACCTTTTCAGCTAAAATATAATCCAATTAATGTGCCAATCAATACAAAAACCCTGACATTACATATAGTCAAAGTAAATTCATTCCAGTCTTTCAAAGGCAAATGGGTACTACAGACTGAACAATCAATATCTTACAAACTTGTTGGTGTAATGTTCTAGCCCTGCAGAACTGAAAAAGACTCAGTGGTAAACAGTTAAACATTTCTGGAAGCCTCTTTATTATCTTGGTAAACATAACAAGAATCAGCCTTTGGACCAAACATAACAAGAGGCAGAGTGCAGAATTAAATTTAATAAGAACTTTGTCCCCTACAGAGCTCTCCTGTAAGGTTTGCTGAGAATTTCAATCAGGGTATAAGGCTTTGAGAAGTCTTATATCATGAGCACTCAGATCTAAAATGACTCAAATATTATTGTCACCTATGGTTGTTGTTAATTTTAATTATAGTCACATTGAAGTATATATATTAAAACATAAAATGTATCTTACATGAATGCAGTAAAAGTTTTAAAATATTTTATTTAATATAAACAAGGAAAAATAAGATTTTTCCTTTCTTTATCTTTCATCTTTTTCATTTTCTGTCTTCCTTTCAATTTTTCTCTGCTTCTCTTTCTCTCCACACTAAAAACACTGTCTCCAGCATTAGCTGTAATGTTGTAAGTCATGGGGAGAATCCATATAGGCTGTGTAGTTTCTTTTACTATTTTATTTATTTATTTGATAGAAGGAGTCAGATAAAGAGAGAGACAGAGACAGAGAATGGGTGCTCCAGGCCCTCTAGCCACTGCAAACAAACTCCAGATGCATGTGCCTCCTTGTGCATCTGGCTTATTTGGGTCCTAGGGAATCACACCTGGGTTCTTAGGCTTCACAGGCAATCACCTTAATTGCTAAGCCATCTCTCCCACCCTAGGCTATATGTTTTGAAAGCAGAAGCTATCTACCTATCCATTGTGCTTTATATAGATGCTTCCCACTGCTGTTTTAATTTTATTTTCTTTCTTTATTTTAAACGTTTTGTTAACAACTTCTATAACTATAGACAACATACTATGATCATACTCCCTTCCCACCACCCACCTTTCTCCTCACAAATCCTCCCTCTACTGAATCCCTTCTTCTTTCTAACTAGTTTATCTTCTATATTGATGTCATCATTTTTTTCTCCTATTATGCAGGTCTTGTGTAGGTAATATTAGCCACTGTGAGGTCAAGAATATCAAGGTCACTTTGTGTCTGGAAGACAGTATTGCAAAGCATTCCCCCTCCTTTTACTTTGGCTTTAACATTCTTTCCAACACCTCTTTTACAATGGTCCCTAAGCCTTAAAGGGTGTGGTAGAGATGTCTCAGTGCTGAACATTCCACTGTGCTTTCTTCTCAGCATATGACCTCCCAGCCACAGACTTTTGACTAGGTTTTCAGAACCAGGCATGAATTCTCTCCCATGGAGCAGGCCTCAAGTCTAATCAGAGAGCAGTTGGTTTCCTCCGTAATAGACATGCCACTATTGCCCAACTTGGTACTCTTGACCTGGCTATCCAGCAATAAAACTTGCAGGACTCACTCCTGATTAACACCATTGATGATTTTTCTGTCCAAAAGGCTGCATGCTACACAGCTCTTCCCACAATTCAATTTTTAAAGGAATAGAGAAATGATTCTGATGGATAAGAATGATTAATATGTCTTTGTCTACTATATACTAATATCACCAGAATAGTAATTAAAGCAGTTTTCAAAGCTGATTTTGAGCATGTTATATTGCAGAAATATCAACTGGATACAAAGTTGAAAGCTCAACCTAAACGTTTCAAATTTATATGTTTGCATGGGAATCCCTCACTTAACCTTCTCTCCATACTCCTTTCTTCCTTCTTCTTTTCCTTTCTCCTTCCTTCTTCCTCCTACTTCCCTTCTTCTCTCTCCTCCCTCCCTCCCTTCCTTCCTTCTGTCATTCCTTCCTTCCTTTCTTCCATCTTTCTCTCTTCCCATCCTCTGTTCCCTCCCTCACTCCTCTTTCCCTCCCTCCTCTCTTTCAGTCTTACTGTGTAAGTAGGTTGGGCATGATTTCATGGTTGCTCTGCATGCATCTCTTACATGCTGGAATCACAGGGGTGTGCCATGAGTTGGTGATATAATATAGAATTGCACATTAGATGGAAATCCTACCTTTTGTACAGATGTGTTCTTGCCTTTAATGTCACCACAACCTTGATGATTTCTCAGTGTTACTATTTCTTAGGTCAACTTGTTTCCATCATTAGAGTCTTGCTGCTGAAAGCTGGCTGATCCTGGGCTGGCTATTATGACTAACTTCATTGCTAGAGTTTTGAGAGCAGAAATCAATTCCTTCGAGTCTGTAGTGAGAAGTGGAACCCTGAACGGATGAAAGAATCTAGTATGTTCAGTGTTCAAAATCTTTTGTATTGACAAACTCTTCACCAGGTTTCCCTGATTCTTTCACCCCTGTGTTCTCTGTCTGCCAAGTGTAACAACTTACTTTTATTTTCACTATTCTTCAAGTTTCTTTCCTTTCCAACTTCAGAAAGCAAGCACACATGTCTTTTCCTTCTCCCCATGTTAGCTTCCACTGTTCTGTCCTTTCTTACTTATTGTGTTTCTAGTGATGCCAGGATCATTCATTGAAAGAGACAAGAAAGGACTTGCTAGCCCAGAACCACCATGGGCTGACATCAATGAACTGTAGGGTAGTATAGATTGACAAAATGACTCTTTTTAAAAACAAACAAACCCCTTCTTTTTCCTTTTGTGCTCATCCTTCATTTTTTAATTTTTATTTTATTTTTAATTTTTTTTTGGAGAGAGACACAGAGAGAGACAGAAAGAGAGGGAGAGGAAGACAGAGATGGGCGCACCAGCAGTGTCTCAGCTGCTGAGAACGAAATCTAGATGCATGTGCCCCCTTGTGGTCAAGTGTGGCCTTGCACCCTTGTGTCACTTTGCATCTGGCTAAATGTGGGACCTGGAGATTGGAACTGCTGGAGATTGGAACCAGCGTTCTTAGGCTTAGGAGGCAGGCGCCTTAACCGCTAAGTCATCTCTCCAGCCCATCCTTTTTTTTTTTTTTTTAAATTATTTATTTATTTGAGAGAGACCTCCAGATGCCAGTTCTACTTTGTGCTTCTTGCTTTCCATGGGTACTGGGGAATTGAACCCAGGCTGTCAGTCTTTGCAAGCAAGAACCTTTAACTGCTGAGCCATCTCTACAGCCCTAAATGACTCTGTTGTTGGATTGCGTAGAGTTGGATTTTAGGTACTCTGTAGATATTTGCTCAGGCAAGCAATCTTTCACCTTCAATTTCTTAATTTGTTTGGTTAACTTAGAGCCTAGTCAGTTTGGGAGCCATATACATGCCCCCCTGAATGGACCTTTGGAAGCTTTTCCTCCATTCTTAAAGCTGGGAGAGAAATACTCCCTATTTTCCTGTATAACCCAGAAGATAAAAACAGCACTCAAATATTTTCCCCAAAGAACTTATTAAAGCATTTAATTTATACTTCTTAAATATTTTAAGTGGCTGCTAAAATGACTTACAAAATTGGGGTGTGACCTCATCTTTCCAAATATTATATTTCTGTGTTTGAGCTAGTCATGTCACAGCATGAAAGTCACTGGTATTTTTGAATGAGGCTCTCAGTCACCACCGAGGGTCAGGGCTGTCTGAGCATCTTTCTCTAAGCACAAGCATAAACAAATGACAAAGGTGTGCTTGATTAAATTCCAGTGAAGTGCACAGAAGAAGGTCACAAGCTTTTCTTGGCTTGTAGAAAATGTGTGATGTTGTGAACATAAGTAGTAATATATTATTGAGGCAATTTGGTGTGGGAGGAGGGTGACTTTCAGCTTATCTTGCCTTGTTTTTGAAGTGTAGCATGAGCTTTGATAACTATATGCAATAGGACAGAAACTTTCTTAGCTGGTTAATTTTGCTTCCATTTGTGACCCCTATTCCCAAAATTCACTTTTTCACCCATTGCCGTACTATTGTTCAAATATGGGAAACACATTAGCTCTTCTTCCCCTGTGAACTTTAAAAACTTCCTTGAGGAATAAGAAAGGTCATGTGATTTTGCATGAAGATTTTTCTCCTCATTCTATATAGGAAGGACTTCCTTAGGTTCCCCATACCAATAATAAATTAGTAAAGAGGACTCCTGGGCAAGAGAGGGGAATTGTGGGTCTACTGACAGCACTGTGATGAACACTCAGATTAATTACAAAAGGAATACAAGGGTCAACGTTCAAAAGCCAGGCTTGTTCTCAGAAAAGCTTTTCTTTTCCTCCCTTGAGATGGATTTCAGCTTTCAAACTTGAACTTCTCAAAACACGGACTGCAACTTGATCCTAGAGATGAGTTTAGCACACTGTTCTTTTTTGTTGCTTTCTTTTGTAAAGAGAAAAAGGATGGCAGGAACTGATAGTACTTATTGTCATATCACCATCATCCAGAGCACAGTAAAGTTAGTGTCCTGGGTTAGCTAAGCAAGAGTGAGAAGCTATTGCAAGCTCTGGGCATGGGCCAACCTCATGGAGAATGTGAATTATATGGAAGAACAAAAGTTACATTCAAACCAGAGCACTAATGCGAGGTCAGGTTGAGTAGAGTAAAAATAAAGTGGGAGAGAGAGAAAGAGAGAGAGAGAGAGAGAGAGAGAGAGAGAGAGAGATTGAGAGAGAGAAGTGGAGAGAGAGGCTTTTATACTATAGCTTAATTAAACCAGAAGGCATTTTCAGTTAATGGAGACTAGAGGCAGAGTATGTGAGCATAAGGATCACTCACTTCAGGGAATTTTGATAACAAGTTTGATAAGATGCCAGGCTTCAGTTTTATTACTCTTGTTGCCCACCTGGGAAGCTACCCTGTGGGTGTGTTTAAAGAGCCCATGAAGAGTCCTTAAGGATGTCCTTTTTTTTTGTTGTTGTTGTTATAAATACAGAGTAATGACATGCCTCATTTACCAGTTAGGGCTATAATGGTGTATTCGGATCCATCATGGTAAGGGTTACTCTGGGACTATTGAGTAGACACATGTTTCTGCTGCCAAGAAATACATTTAGCCCTCGGGTTATGCTGCATTCCATTGCGGTGAGTTGCTGTTTCATGAGCTGTTAAGAAGGGAGAAGAGTGAGAGCATTCATGCCATGCGTGGTCCTCATCCTCCCTTATTCACTTGCCAGGATCCCATCATCATCGGCCTTTGGAAAAAAAGCCAAGGAAAAGTTAATATTAAAAACAAGTAACTGGATCCAGCCCATTTTTCCTGAGTGTAGTAACACGTCAGTCTATCATTCTATCTATTTGTTTTCTGCAGGTGTCAAGTTACATGTTCTAAGTGATTGAGACATAATATGCTGGCCATAGCAATTTATTCTTTAAAGGTCATATTTGCAAAGGTACCACATAAGTCCATATAGAAATTACTCCTAGAAGATAGAATCCCATTCACTTTTAAAGTTTATTTTTATTAGATATGGACATATTTAGTAGATAAAAAACATATGTTGGCACCATCCTTTCCCTCCTTCCTGCCCATTTCTGAAGAGGTCTTCCTCATTGGGGATGCAGGTCAACCCCATGGGGATTGTGGATCATGCACTATGGGGACAGCAGTCAGTTATGGAGGAGAGGCAATGTTTTTATGCAAAATGTCCCAACTTGTGGCTCTAGCAATCTTTCCGCCTCCTCTTCCACAAAATTTCCTGAGCCATGTTGGGTGCATTTTAAGTGTACTTCAGTGATGGGCACTTAGGAGCCTCTGGATCTCTGCTTTGGCAGGTGTTGAGTGTCCTCAGTGTTCACCCTTGTGCTGATATCAGATTCACTAAGAAAGCAGCACTCTTTCTCATTTCCCCAATTCCTCTGTGTTTTCAGCTGGGGCTGGTGTGAAGTATGCTGGGTCATTTATTTCCTCAGGTCCTGCTGCCATCTGAAAAAGAGAATCTAAATTCCACACCTCTGTGCCGCCCACACATAGTCCATGCAGGGAACCCACTAGAATCCCATTTTAAGAGATATCAAGAAGAGCTTGGCTTCATTTTTCTCTCCATTTCTCTGATATAACTGTGATATTTTATTCTTCCTTTCAAAATTTTAATATTTACTTTTAATTTTGAATACTTCACAGTGAAGTGGGGACTCTGAGACAGATGTAGTACATATGTAAAATTCTGACCATGAAGCGGGATATCCATATGGCCTATACAAGTTGTGGGTAAACATATCTTGGGTATGTTAGCTCCCCAATGAGAAGACCTCCACCTTAACTCCATCCCCAGCACTCTAGGCTCTGATGTATACCACTGCCTGGAGGATGGCCACAATACCTCTTGTCCACTCTTAATTGTTTATAGGGAACATGGGTTATGGTTTGATGTGTAGAGAGATCTTCTGTGAACCAATGACACTGATGTCATTAAGATAAATATATTCTTTGATTGGGCACCTGGTGCTATTAAAAGCAAAAGTCCTGGAAATGCACCATCACTAGCTTCATCTAGCTCCTCAGGCATCTCTCTGACTTTATGTTGACTTAAAGGAGAATTGCTGCTCTGAACATGGGGAACTTTCCCTAAATGCTGGATGACATTTGATGAGTAACATCTTTATAAGGATTATTTGAACTTAAAATCAAGCTCCTTTGAAGCTGCCTATATGGACAGATCATAAGAATTCAGAAAAATAATATATTATCTAAAGCATAACATTATAAATGAAAGCCAACATTGATTATTTTCTAAGTGATAGACAGACATTTCACAGATATTGCTTGATTTAATGATACATCTTTACTTAATTTTATGTTGAAAAATGTCAATTATTCTATAAGTAATTCAAAATGCATAGGCAAAATTTCTTTAACTCTGCCTTATGAAGGAGTATTCAATTTACCAACTAACAGAATATTTCATTTGTTTAGTCTTCCTTAGAAAAAAATGATTGATAAATACAAATTGTATTACTCTAAGTGAAGAAAATGCATGTTAGTGAAACCTTTTGTATTCTCATATATTTTTTGCAAGCTGGAAGAGACACAGTAGATCACATATATTTTTAATTATTATTGTGCTTAATGGATGTTGTAATAGATAACACAGTCTTTCACTCAAGAATGATATGCAAATTGGTTTTTAAAGAAATAAAGTTTTAGCTTTTACTCTCCAAGTGATGTCAAAGGTCTACATCAATATGTATTAGCATACTGTACTTATACTACATTAAATCTTCCTCAAGGATTAAAAATATATACACATCAGTAACAACGGAAACAATCTTGGGAAGATAAAAATAAAATAATGTAGCTAGTCTACTTGTTAATGTACCTGAAATGTATACTCAAGGCTTTTAGGAAGTACAGAATACCATCATCTGAATTAAATGGAAGGAAGTCCCATAAAATGAGGGCAGCTGTATTTTCACAGCTTCTCCATTTATTCATTGCTTCAGAGTCCACTGACTCACACCCAGAGCTCTAGACACTCCCCCAGCGCTGCTGACTTTCTTTTCCTCTCTCAAATATGCAAACTCCTACACTACTCCATATGCTACTTTATAAAGGTGAGGTTTCCTACTAGTCATATTTAAGCACACTTGTAATCCTGGCACCTGGCATGTGCAAGCAAGAGGACCAGGAGTTCAAGGCCAGCTTGGGCTATGTTATCTCACTCATTTTTTTTTTCTTAAAATCAGACTAACCAACTTTAATATCATGTGTGGTTTTTTATTTTAGGATATTAATAATCTAATAGTTCTTAGTGTGTTCATTAGTATGCACATAGATTGGGAAACCTTTTTCCCAGGCAATCACTTCTCAAATTTTGATTTCTATATATTTGGCTCTTTTGGACATATTAAAAATGTTATTCCTATCTAAGTATAAATATGTATGCTTTAGCCAATGTCTGCTTTACCTTCCTCCCATCCTCCCACTTCTCTGATAACCACCATTCTGTGCTCTTCTATTTGAGATCAGTTGCATCAGAGTCCACATATGAATGAGATAATTATACCTATGCCAGGCTTGTTCAGATTATTATAATGTTCTCCAGTTCAACCATTCTCTTGAAAATGGTAGTCTTTTTCTTTTTAATAAATGGATAGTATTCTAATGTATATTTGTCTGCTGTGTTTTCTTTATCCATTCCTCAGTTTATAAACACCTTGGTAGATTCTATATCTTGGCTCTTGTGAGTTATACTTCAAAACATCATAATTTACAGATTTCTTCTACACACTGATTTCACTTTCTTTAGATAGATATCAAGTAGTGGAGTTGTATACATTAGTCCATTTAATTTGAATAGGCAATATTATCCTCATTTTACAGATAGAGCATATGGATTCAATATAGGCACAGAATCCCATTCACCTCTGAGAAGTTCATATCAGAGCAGTTGCGTTATCTGGTATGGGACCAGAACCCTGGACTCTGTTACTTTCTTAAAGCATGGCTTGGAAAATTACATATTTGCCTTCTTTGCCTCAGTCTCTTTATTTGTGAACTAGAGCTAATAGGACTTAATTTGCACAGGGTTGCACAGGGTTCAAGCCAGTCTAATGTACTGCTTGTGTTTTTTTTTTTTTTTTTTTTTTTTCAGAGGTAGAGTTTCACTCTAGCCCAGGCTGACCTGGAACTCACTATGTAGTCTCAGGGTGGCCTCGAACTCATGGTGATCCACCTATAGATTTATTTAAAAAATATTTTTATTTACTTGTGTGAGAGAGAGAAAGAGGCAGATGGGGGTGGGTAATGGATGCGTCAGGACCTCCAACCTCTACAAGGAACGCCAGATGCATGCGCCACCTTGTCCATCTGGCCTAAGTGGGTTTTAGGGAAGTGAATCTGGGTTCTCTGGCATTGCAGGGAAACACCTTAACCACTAAGCCATCTCTCTAGCCCCATCGATTTGTTTTGACCATTGAAGGAAGTAATGATGTTTACAAAGCACTTTAGAACTTGAACCTGGCATTTGTTTAAGAGGGGTGCCAATTATATTTATCTAGTAGATAAATTTCATAGGTAACTTAAAATATCACTGGAATTTCTTGTGTTAGCTATGATATACAGTTATAAAAAGTTCATGCTGAAGTTATTTGGAGGCAATACTAGATGTGAGAGAAGACAAGTGAAAAGACATTGCTTGGATGATGTGCGTCTCTTGAGTAATTCCTGACTTGCTGATCTCTGAGTAGTGAGTCCCGTCTTACTGAAGCATCTCCAAGACTTGACTCTCACTGTGTGTAATTTGAGAAGCTGAGCCCCATTGATAATGGACAGAACCAGTATTCCCTTTAGGAAACAGCTCGTTCTCCAATGTTCCTTCTGCCATACATAGGCACCAATAAGGAATTTCTCACTTATATAAGGTACTCTCACTTGTGTTGCTTGTGTGCTATGCCTCTCCTCCCTTGGAGAAACCCAGGTCTAATCTATGTGTGAAGGGGAAACCTCAGTTTTATCTGTGGTTTGTGTAAAATAGTGCACATGAAAAAATTACTATTCTTTTGAAAAATATACTTTGCTCTCTGATGTTAGCAGAGTCAGAGTAAGTGATCTTTTAGAGAAAAGTGGTAAGATTATCCCCAGAGCATCTCACCAAAGGTTATCTTTCTATTGAGATATATCTCTTAAAGAGATTTCATATCCATCCTTGGAAATTATTAGGACTTAACAAACAAAACTGTGCTACTAGGAAACTGGCTGTGGAATTACAATGGCATTACCTCCAGTCTTTCCCCCAATCCATCCTCTAACAATTTGGCTACATCATGAAGCACTTAAGCCACTTAGGGCCTTCAGCCTGACACTTCAGAGTAGTTATCTGCTAATAGTTCTTGGATTTATGTTACAGATGCCAAAGTGAAGCTTATTCATGAATAACAAAGATAATTGGTTTTTGTTTGTTTGTTTTTGTTTGGGGTTCAGTTGTAGTATTAACCAGAGATATTTTGTGTTGATGGAATGGGATTGAAAAACCAACAATTGAAGAGACATTTATAGTAAATTTGCACAAATTAAGTTTACAAAAAATGCTGGCTAAATTGAATTTTAAAAATGCATAATGTGTACACACACACACACACACACACACACACACACACACACACACGTGTAATGCAGTTTACTGAAAGGCCAAGTCAAGCAGGTATGTACTACACTATCTACTCCAGAAAAATGGAATCAGAAGTTGGGCATAGAGTTTAGAGTTCATTATATCCTTTTGAATAACAAGTTTCTAATAGAGGTATATGTGTTATGGAAAATAAGAATAGTTTCAATGGATGGTTTTATATATTTATCTAACACTTATTGTACATTTAATTATGAGCTAAACAGAGGACTAGGTAGGTGAAACACAGCCCCTAGGCCAGGATGATAGACTCCTATTAATATGAGAATATGGTGTATTATTGAGAGTGTTGGAGCCTCTCTGAGCTCTTGATTGGGCTTTTAACTCGAGGGTTAGGACGCTGGATGTTCACAGTGACACTAAACTTCCACTTAGTCAGTGGCTTTAGGTCTCATTAATTGAAACCCTGAAATCCATAGACCACAGGTAAGAGCAATTGTCATGCAAGTATGACTTCGGAGAGGGCCTGGTTTGCCTGAGTTCACTTCCCCAACACACACATAAGTTGCTGACCTGGCCACATACACCTGTAATCCTGGCATTCTTGTCCGTTTTCTTCATACACATACACCTGTACACACATGTTCATATACCACACACCCTGTCATACATACCATACCATACCACACATGCTATGCAAGAACACACACATGCAAGAAAAGAATTAACAAGAAAATAGACTTTTTATTCTGAATGTACAAGCCTCAGGAGTTGAGAAATGCTAGATACATGCATAGTGAATATAATTACAAATATTAAATATATTATATGAATAATAATTACATGGTTCACATTTTATTTTCAAATGCTATATGTAAATAAGTTATGCAACAAAGTATAAATAAGGAGAATGTTGAAAAACACTTTTATCCTCAGTACCAGACAATCCACTTGAAATTCATGGCATGTTGGAAAGCCTGCCTTTCAACCGAGCACATATGGGGCAAACAGACAGCCTGAAGAAGTGGATGCTCATCAACAAGTCTTGCCAGCTATGCAGACTTGACCTCCATTGTTTTGAAATCACTTCCTTGCTTAAATTTGCATATGGTCAACCTGAACCTTTCACAGCAAAAATTAAAAAAATGTGAGTTCAACTTGGGTAAGTTTCCATGTGGGTCAACTATGTGAGCAAGTACCTATAGAAGCTTCATGTGAATATTTACAGCTGGAGCTTTTGACAGATTTTTTTTTGTGTGTAGTAACCCATTTGCTTCTTTTTA
Source organism: Orientallactaga sibirica (assembly GCA_036365145.1). Classification (NCBI taxonomy): domain Eukaryota; kingdom Metazoa; phylum Chordata; class Mammalia; order Rodentia; family Dipodidae; genus Orientallactaga; species Orientallactaga sibirica. The sequence goes on along the minus strand of JAEOAD010000053.1, from coordinate 15,949,837 downwards.
AAAATTTGATTCTTTATTTGGGTCTCATATCCACGCTTCATAATAGTGTCACTGATCCCATCTCAAAACCCCAGCGTTCTAAATCCTCCTTTTGAAAACACTGTTTTATTTAATCAGCAATCCATTTTCCTACATGGTTTGTCTGTGCTGGTTCTTTCTCCTACAGGTAAGGTTTCCTAATAATGTGAATTATTCATGGGTTCTAACTGTGAAAAAAAAAAAAAAAGTGACATTCAAATTCAAGCTACAGGGAGATAGAAAAGCAAAATACTTAAAAACTCACTTGATTTTTCCTAAAATGAAGCCCAAAATTTCGAAGTCTTTGAATGCTTTCATTTAAGCTTTTTAGCACTGGCTTTATGAAAGAACCATCATGTTTGACAGGTTTATTTGTTTAAGCAAGATGGGTGCAATTCAAAACAATTTTGTTTTAGCTTCAGGAAGCAAGCTTCTCCTTTGAAAGTATAACAACACCCACAATACCACCTTCTAATACTCTTAGAAAATACTTTGATTTCTGAACATTTACAGAAATATCTTAGCAATACTTTCTGATATTAGTAGGATTTTTAGCATGGAAAATTATTGACAGAAAAATTTTCAGATTTTCTACTACCAGTTTCCTTATTTCCTCTGCACTGGATTGAGTATGTGGTAGTATATATGTCAGATGAGACACATGACAGTATGTGTTTGGATATTTCATATTCATGTTAAATATCAATGAGTTGATAAATATCACACCTTTTGATGATAATATAATAAGAACATATAAAATAATGCTCCAGTTGTCTTTTAAAAATATTTATTTATTTATTTGAGAGAGAGAAAGCCGGGGGAGGAGGGAGAGATAGAAAGAGGGAGAGAGAGAAAGAAAGAGAGCTGGCAAGTTAGGGCTTCCAGCCATTGCAAACAAACTCCAGACCATGTGTCACCTTGTGCATCTGGCTTACATGAGTCCTTGGGAATTGAACCTGCGTCCTTTGGCTTTAAGCTCCTTAATCACTAAACCATCTCTTCAGCCCCTCCAGTTGTTTTTCAGTTTCCATATCTCTTCTTAGTTTCCTTTAGAAATAAGTACAAGTAAATAGTGTGATTATGGCATCATTCAAGTAGATGGCAAGAAAAGAAATCATAAATGCACCAGGAATGAATGTGAATTTGGGGGCAAAGTCTAGAGCTCAGCGTGGAGGACATAAATGATGAAAGGTTACATTTGTATTGATTTTAAGAGAAAGAACAAAATAATATAATTTGTCAGAACTTTATTTTCCCTTACTGAAAACTTCTCCCTTCTCTTAAGGGGAAAATTTGTGTCAAATAGTTATAAGTCTTCTCTAGCACTTGCTGAGAGACATGTTTGTTCTTAGGGCATCTTGTTTTCATTCTCCCAATCTGAAGTTTAGGCTCTTCAGTTGCATGTAGTTTTCCTATGTATAAACCATCTACTCTTTTAATATATGTCAGAAAGTTTAAAATCTCAGGTAATAGGATGCTTTTCTTTTCTTCCTTCCTTCCTTCCTTCCTTCCTTCCTTCCTTCCTTCCTTCCTTCCTTCCTTCCTTCCTTCTTTCTTTCTTTCTTCTTTTTACTCTGTCTGATGACAGTTGCAAAAGATATTGGTACATTTGGTAAATCAAGTTTGTCAAGGGAAAGATTTCAGAGTTGTTGTGTATAAGCACTATAGAAAAATATGTTTATTGTATTATTTCACATAATGGGACATTCACGTTTCTTTTTCATAAGCAACTACAGAGAGTGGACTCAGTCAAGTCAACAAATACTGTAAATGTTCAATAAAAACTGGACATTGTTTAGTGACATGAGGAAAACCTAAAGCATATTGACACAACCAGGTGGGATTGTTGACTGGGCATTTGGAGATGGCTTGAGTCAGTCTTTGGGCATTTGGCCAGTGGCATGATGTTCTTTTCTGACATCCAAACAAAAATGACACTGTGACTTCTGTTTGATTTTATTTGTCACCACAAACCTTCTTTCTTTAATGCACCACTCACCTCTTTTAGTTTCCACTGCCAATCTTTCTGTCAGACACTTCTTTTGTCCTTACATTTGTGCAATCTGTTTGGATTTTCTCACTGCTTCTAGGAGACTCAAGTTGAATCACTAAGGCATTCCTCTGAACCTTCTAATGGCCTGCTGAAAGAATTAAAGAACCTTTCTTTGAATGATCTTAATGTATTTAATATTACTTTTATTAATGTATCCAGAATAAAAAAATAATTCGCCATACTGTCTTTTGATTAGAGACAGGGACATTGGAAGAAACCGACAAAAAAACGAAGTGATCAGTCTGTTTATTACTTATTAGGAAAAAGTGATGGAGCTAACACAAAGACTTCTAAAAATTTTTACGTCCATTATACAAAGCCTAGCATTAAATTAAGTGTTCTATCCTGAACTAAAGTAAGAGCTCCTAAAGGTCAGAGATGATGAAAACAGAATGCAGAAGAGAAATGGAGTGTATTCAATGACTATACCAAAGGACTTGTGGGTGAAAATTGTCTGCTCAACCAGGTGTATCTGTGGCTCAGTCTTAATGACATCTAAACCGTGACTGATATGGGATGGTCATTCAATTAACAGACAAATAAATGAATGAATAAATGAATGTAGTCTGTAATATTCAGGATATGGTTTCAGTGTAAAGGCTTGTTAGATGTGTTAATGACTATCCTAGGACATCAGGGAATCTATACCAGGAAGCACTACCAAGGGAAGTTGATTAGTTTTCAAATTCCTGTGTTTAATATTTTCAATATTTGTCCCCCAAGGGAACCTCACCAATAATGCACCCTTTATTTTCTTTTCTTCCCCTCTCTCTTTTTTTGCATGTGTGTGTATGTATATGTATGAGTGTGTGTGTGTGTGGTGTGCATGTGTGTGTATGTGTGTGTATAGCATGCACATGCCACAGTGCATGTGTGCAGGTCAGAGGACACAACCTCGGCATGTTGGTCCTTGCCTTTCATCTTGTTTGACATGGGGTCTTTCTTCTTGATTGCCACATGGAATACTAGGCTAGCTGGCCTCCGAGCTTTGGGAATCTCCTGATCCACCTCACATTGTTCTAGGTGCTTTGAGATTACAGACACATGTGTTGTTACTATACATCCATCTAATGAACTCCTGTCATCAGGATTGCATAGCAAGGGCCTTTAACAACTGAGCCATTGACTGAGCCCCTTTCTCTGTTTTGTTATCACTCTTTTTGCAATGATTCTTGGATTTACCTCTCAAGTAAGCTTTCCTTATAATTTCCTAATGGAGCGTCCTTATCATAATAAAGAATACAAAAGTGCATCTTCATGAATGGAATTGGTGTATGTAGTAGAGAGCTTCAGGTTCACTGAGATGAACTTCCAGACCAGGCACTGTTATGGAGGAAGGGATGTTTATTGAAGCTTATAGATGCAGGAGGAGTTCCATAATGGCAGAAGAAGCTAGCCTGTTTTCACAAGTCCAAGCAGAGAGAGAGAAGCCCCAAGCCCCAAGCCCCAAGCCAAAAGCTACACAACACACTTCAGGAACTCCAGGTGGAACTAGGCACTTTGCACATCTTTAGATTGGAATTTCAAACCCACCCCCACACTTAAGATTCCCCCTCAGTGACACTTCCTCCAACCAAGTGGCTGCAGATCCAAACTACAAACTAATAAAACCCTGAATATATTGGGGGCCATCTATTCAAACTACCACAGTGTGAGTGTAATATTAAAAGAAAGAACTAAGAGTAACCTGTGCTAGTATAGCACCTTGGAACATAATTATAGATTGTTTGAGTTCCTGACTGCCAGTGACCTAATGGTTAGAGCCTCTGGGAGCTGCCTTGCTGAAGGTGGGCAGAGCCTTGTCATGGGATCTGTACCAGTATAAGAAGAGGCACTGCAGAGTGTGCTTCACTTCTCTGTCAGCCATGTGAGGATACCAGACTACTGGGAAGGAGACCTTCAGCTCACAGTGGATATTTATATCTTGATCTTGGACTTCCTAAACTCCAGCATCATGAGAAATCAATGCATGTTTCCTCATATCATCTGGTCTATGGTATCTTTTTAAACTTATTTTTATTTATTTGTAAGCAGAGAGAAGTAGAGAGAGGGAAGGATAAAGGGAGGGAGGGAGAAAGATATATAGAGAGAATGGTGGCATCAGGGCCTCCAGCCACTGCAAATGAACTCCACATGCATGCACCACTATATCTGCTTTTATATGGGTACTGGTAAATCAAACTGGGGTTGTGAGGCTTTATAGGCAAGTGCTTTGACCACAAAACCCTCTCTCTAGCCCATGTGGTATTCTTTTTATAGCAACCTGAGAAGACCAGTTTATGAATTTCTGTCAAGATCTCAATGTTATATTTTTGGGGTTGGTATAACAAATCACTACAAACTTGGTGATGTTAAACAATAGAAATTTATTCTCTCATTTTGCTGAAATCACAAGTCTGAGAGTATTATGCTGTTAAAGACATGTTCCCTAAAAAGGCTTTAGGAGAAAGGAAGTCCCTGAACTTTTTCAGCCTCAGTTGGCTCTGAGCCTTTCCTCCAACCTATGCCTCAGTAATCTCGTATAAGAGCATTTGTCACTGAACACAGGGCAGGTCCAAATACCAGATGCTTCTATTTTAAAATCCTTAATTACATTGGCAAAAGATGCAGAAGTTTTTAAAAAGAAGATAACATTCAGAGGGATGGGAATGAGCTACAAGGCTTTTAAGTAGATATCTTTTTAGGGGACCATATACTTGCCTTGTCTCTTGATAAATACTTGAGATTTGGATATCCTGTGATTTTGTCAGAATGCTTTAAGAAGAAAAAACAATGATTGACAACTTAATTTTTCCAGTCATGAAGCCACAAGTTTCTCAATTATTTTGAATTGGCCAACATGTTGTATCATCAAAAACTCTGGCTAGCTGGGCATGGTGTTGCATGCCTTTAATCCCAGAGGCAGAGGTAAGAGGATCACCATGAGTTTGCAGCCACCCTGAGAATATGGAGTGAATTCTAGGTCAGCCTGGGCTAGAGTGAGATCCTACCTTAAAAAACAAAACAAAACAAAAAACCTGGCAACTAATTGTTTTAGTCTTATCACTTTATTCTTTTGGCATAAAGTTGCTTTTAAACATTCAGTTCAAACTTTAGTTAACTCATACTGAGAAGCTCTTAGAGGTTTTATATTATTCTGAGCTCTTTGGTAAGCATTATATCAAGTAGTCTTCACACAGACACCATGTGAGGTTAAGTGTTCAAGCTCCGTTAGGATCCAAGTTCTTGGTTCCAAGTTCAATGCTTTCTTCCTACTTCCACAAAGATAATCCTGGAAGGACACCATTTGGCAAGACATTAGGAAGGCATATGTTAAATCTTTAGGAGGCTGTGGCCTAAGTACCTAAATGAGAATTTCATAGAGATGATCTCATAGCTATGTGAGAGCAGAAATGGGTCCTGGTTCACCCTACACCAGCCAGGAATACTTCAATAGTATTCTTGAGTTTGGCCTCATATATGAGGACACAGGTGGATCTGATTGTTTAAGTGCAACAACTGGTTGGGACCAGCTGAGGACAAAGGGGTGGGGTGACTCACTACAAAGAGATTCTACAGCTGGAACTGCTCCCAAAAGGAGTGATGTGGGGTCTGTGTTGCTGTGAACAACTGGGTGGCCAATTGGTTCTGGAATGTACCAGACTCAGAGTGATGTTGTTTATGTGAACCAGGTCCAGCTGGTCATCCTCCAGGATAGAGGCCACCCTGCAGAGATGGAACAGGTGGAGATGGTGCAGGGTGAGTGAGTGCCGGCTGCCACTGGCTCGAGTAGCAAAAAGGATGTCATGAACCCAATCAGGAATGAAGTTCTTGGCTATGCATCTGGGTCCACACTTTTCACAGAGGCAGCTGTCTGGACAGGTACTGAGACCACAGAACCCACAACAATGTTCCAACCTTGTTTCATGTTCCTCCATCTTAATCTAAATGCTCTAATTTCTAGTCCCTCACGTGATTATATCACTGTAAGAGTAATAGACTAAGGTTTTAAACCAGTATTTACTATGTACCTCTTATATGATTTCAATATTTTTGATTCACACAAAGTAAATGATCTTAAATTACATCTCCCTTTCTACTATAGAGATTGTGAGGATCAATAAAGTAGTATACAAAAGTCTTTCCTGGAAAGAATTGCTATGTAATATAAAGAAGCCTTGTGAAGGAGTTGAAATGGTATAGGATATGTGATTTTCAAAGCATGCAAAACTAGTGATTAGTTATGGTAAAAAGAGAAGGCAAGAGAGATCTGCTCCCCCACCCCTCAATGAGAATAACTATATGCTGCTGAGTGGAGCAGAGGGGATTGAAATAGGAAAGCAGTGGAAAGCTTGGCCTAATTCATGAGTTTTGTTCCATAAGATTGGAAAGTTCAGGTGAAATATGGTTTCTATGTGGTTTATATAGAGCTGGAGACGTCAGCAAACATAAAAATTGAGAATGAAATTTCTGCCTGGTTTGTAGCCAAATGGAAAGATGTCCTCAGATGGCATTTTGCTCCTTTTGCCTCCCTGCCTGGTTGCAAAAGGGAAATTCTGAAGTAGCAAGTTCACAGTGATGTTCTAGAACAGGCTGTGTGCCCCTCTGATGAGGTAGATACTGAGTAGAGGTCAGATCCTCTGAGTCACTCCTTACCTCACTCTGATGATATCATAAGACATTTTGTCATTTTTTGCAAATCTATCTTGTTGCATATCATCCACCAGGAAAGTTTCCTACCAAACTGTAATACCATGAGAATTTATTTGCTTAACTCACAGAAAATGGTGGAGATGTATATACTTTAATCAAAAAATATTCTTTCTGCAAGGCCTGTTGTCCACTGGCCCACACAATCTTCCTGTCAGTGGATTCTGATTAATTAAGTACTTCACTAGTCTCAACTATTAGCATTTGTGTTGTTTAATGTCTGGGTTGATCTCAAAAACAAGGACTACAATGCATTCTTTCACTTGCTTGACATAGTCTTCACACCAAAGTGACACATTATAGAATCATAAAAGACAAGGAGGTTTCATTTCTAGATTAAGAGCAAAACAATTCCCACTCAGCTGTGCTCTCATATTTTTTTTTGTAATAGATTCAAATGTGCTGACTTATTTACTCAAATCACCTAGCCACATAATAAAAACATACTTAAAATAGACATTTATATTAATTCTAAGAAATTGATTAGATAAGATTCTAAAGATATCAGACATCTTGGAAAAATACTGGTCACTTGTCCAGATTAACTCGGCATATTAAGACATTAAAATTTTAATTCTGACAAATATACACATAAATAATCATGTTTTGATTTCAGATTATTAAAACAACAATAATAAAACAAGAATAATTAGAATGGTAAACTCTTCAGGAAAAAAAAACTCCTTTTCCATCACTAAGAATAGCTCTGGTTGCGCTCGTATATAATTACATTATATTATAGAATTGAGGGATATTCATAGTCTATAATGATATTTTTAGAGACATACACAAATGAGTGCCCTTCCCATATGTGTTACACTATTATTCTATTTTTTATAGAGCTTCACAATTTGTAATATATTATATGATTTATTTTTTATTGGTTCACTAATTTGCTATAACTCTTATGACAAAGTATCACTTTTTGGGTGGCTTTACCAACAGAAATTTTATTTTTTCATCTTTCTGAAAAGAAAACATTTGAAATCAAGGTGTGGGTGGAGACCCCTTCCTTGGCTTGTAGATAACTTTCTTCTCCCTTTGTTTCCATCTGTCCATCCATAGTGTGCATATTTGCCTGGGATCAACTTTTCTCTTAGAAAGATATTAGGCATGCTGGAGTACAGCCTACTGTAGCGATCTGATTTTAACTTAATTACTGCTTTTAAAAATGTTTGTTTCTAAATACAGTTACATTCTGATGCACTTGGGATTAACATATAGATTTTGGAGGGCACAATTTACCTTGAAACAATTTTTTTCTCTAGCCACTATAATATAGTACATGATAGTAGAAATTTTTGTCTCTGTTATTCATCTCTATAGCCCAATAACCTGTATTAGGGCCTGGAAAACAATGGGCATTAAATTACTATTTACTGATTGAGTAAATGAATAATTCAGTCAATGAAAGAAACAAGTCAAGTGAGAAATATGTAAACCACAAAATTCTCTATGTACAACAGATGCTGTATCTGCTAGTGAAGATAATTTGTATTATCTTGAATTAGTAAGATTTCAACAGTCTTATGCTTCTTCTGGCATATGGGCATGTCAGTAACATTTGTGAATAAAGTCTGTAATTAGAAAGAAGCACCAACTAAATGCATTAATAATATCAAAATAGTGTCATGAAACGCACATCAATTGTAGAGGAGAAATGGGAAAGAGTAGGGGTTCTTTCAAACCAATGAAACTTCAAAGACAAAGATTTTTAATTAAAGCTGAAGTGAATTCAATCTTTTCTGTTAATCACCCTTGCACCCTTAGCCTGTTCCCATTAGACAAATTGATGGCAGACGAAACAGATGCACAGTGTGATTACAGCCCCAGTTTATGGCAGGGCTATAAGAAACGGTTACTGCATGATTAACATGCAAAGATACACTTCTCTGCTTTCTTCACATACTGAAATTGCTTCTTCATGTGTGTGTGAGAGTGAGAGGGTGATTAAAGGAAACAAGAGGATGATTAATATTAATAGAATGCATTTGAATACTTTAAGTCAATTTAGCATAAACATTTACAAAGTACTATGTACACTGTAATGTGGAGATCTCACACAATTTCAATATCAGGGTGACTACAGGAAATGTTAGACAAAAGCTTGGACTCATTAATGGTTTGTTTTTTTTTTATGTTTCAAAACTGCAGTGCTTGAAGTACATGATGCTTAAAGTTGAATCCTACCAAAAAAACTGTCACTTTATTATTTCCTTGTTTCAACAAAGGCCTGGAATCAAGGTGAGGGGCTATCTAGATTTGGTTAGTCTCTGGCCATACCTGTGAGGGATTATTTTGATGAGGTTAACTGTGGTGGGATGTCCCACTTTAACTGTGGGTGGCACTATTTCGTGGGCTGGGGTGCTGAGTATTGGCTTCGCTGTTCTCTGCTTCCTCTCTGTGGGTTGAATGTGACCAGCTGTGCTTCAAGTTCCTTTCACTAAACCTTACCTGCCATGATGGACTATAATTTTGAACTGTTAGCCAAAATAAACCATTTCTCTCATAAATTGATTTTTGTTAGGCATTTTGACCCAGCAACAAAAAAGATAACTAATCTATCAACTTAAAAAGCAAAGTAAGGGCTGGAGAGATGGCTCAGTGGTTAAGGTGTCTGCCTCCTAAGCCAATCTCCAGGTCCCATGTTTAGCCAGATGCAGTGACGCAAGGGAGCAATGCTGCACTTGACCACAAGGGGGCGTACACATCTGGATTTCATTCACAGCAGCTGAAAGACTGCTGGCTCGCCCATTCTCTATCTGTCTCCCTCTCCCTCCCACTCTCTCTCTCTGTCTCTCTCTGTGTCTCTCCCCCCCAAAAAAAAATTAAAAAAAAAAAAGCAAAGCCAAGTAATATTTTTAAGAATTTGTCCAGTGTAGGGTGAGAGTACAGTGGCAAAGCACTTGCTTAGCATGTGTGATGTGCCCTGGCTTTACGCTCAGCATTGAACATACGCACACACGTGCACATGTACACACACAAACACTCTCTCTGTCAATCTCTCTGTCACACACACACACAAAACTAAACTCAATCAAAACAATATAAAATTTCATTATTTCATCTTTCCTTACTGCTACATAGAATTCCATAGTATAGATATACCACATCTTTGTTATCCATTCATCTAGTGATGGACATCTGGGTTGATTCCAGCTCTTTGCTGTTATGAACTGAGCAGCTATAAACATGGTTGAGCAAATGTCTCTGATCTGAGGCTTGAGCCTTTAGGGTAAATGCCCAATAAGGGAATAACTGGATCCATTGGTAGGTCTATGGTCATCCTTTTCAGGAGTCTCCATATAGCTTTCCATAGTGGTTGAACCATTTTACATTCCCACCAGCAGTGGAAGCTTGTTCCTATTTCTCTGCAGCCTCCCCAGCATTTGTTTTCATTGTTTTTTTTAATGTTAGCCATCCTTACTGGGGTAAGGTGGAATCTCATAGTTGTTTTAATTTGCATTTCCCTGATGATTAGGGATGTTGAACATTTTCTTAAATGTGCATTTACTATTTGTATTTCTTCCTCTGAGAACTCCCTGTGCACTTCTCTGCCCCATTTTGTGAGTGGGTTGTTTGATGATTTATGGCTTAGGTTTTGGAGTTCTTTGTAGAGTCTAGAAATTAGGCCTCTGTTGGTTGTATAGCTGGTGAAAATTCTCTCCCATTCTGTGGGTAATCTGCTGGCTTTGGTTATGGTATGTTTGTCAGTGAAAAAGCTTTTCAGCTTCATGAGATCCCACTGATTGAGTGATTGTTTAATTTCCTGAGCTTCTGGGGTTTTGTTCAGGAAGTCTTTTCCCACTCCTATTTTGTGGAAGGTTCCTCCTATTTTTTCTTCCAGTAGTAGCAGAGTTTCTGGTTTTATATCTAGGTCTTTGATCCATCTGGACTTGATTTTTGTGCATGGTGAGATGTGTGGATTGAGTTTCATTTTCCTGCATAAGGTTGTCCAGTTTGCCCAGCACCATTTGTTGAAGATGCTGTCCTTTTTCCATTCTGCATTGGTAGGATCTTTGTCAAATATCAAGTAGCTGTAGTTATTTGACCCAAAGTCCAGGTCTTCTGTTCCATTGGTCTATATTCCTGTTTTTATGCCAGTAGCATGTTGTTTTTATTACAATGGCTTTGTAGTATAGCTTTAGATCAGGTATGGTGATGCCTCCAGAGGTGTTTCTTTTGCTGAGGATATGCTTGGATAGCCGAGGCCTTCTGCCTTTCCATATGAATTTTGAGATAGTTTTTTCTATCTCAGTGAAGAAAGAAGTTGGGAATTTTATCGGCATTGCATTGAATCTATATAGTGCTTTTGGTAAGATTGGCATTTTCACAATGTTAATTCTACCTATCCAGGAGCATGGGAGGTCTTGGAGTCACCACTATGAATGTAAAACCAGAATAATATACATAAGAATAAATAAAATTAAAAAAAAAGCAAAGACTCCCTTAAGTGTCAGAATGTTAAAACTATAGAGATACTTAATGAATGTTACGAATCACCCTTTGTGTATTGGATAAAATTTTAAATCCACGATTAAAATATATATATATATATATATACCAAATAGACAAAAATACAAGGAAAGAGAGCATGTAAAAGAATTTTTGTCCACGGACTAGAAGAAGCTTGAGGTCAATATCAGACATCTTCCTCAATCCCTTTCCACCTTTTTGATTGGGAAGGATCTCTCACTGAACATGTAGCTCATCAATTTGGCTAGTCAAGCTGGCAGCACATACCAGGGATGCCTTGTCTCTGTCTTCCCAGCACTGAGATTATAGGTGAGTACCACTGTGGCTGGCTTCTACATGGATGGTAGGCCTCTAAACTCTGGCCATTATGCTTGTGTGACAAGCACTTTACTAGCTAAATCATCTTCCCAATTCTTTCATATCCTATTTTATGACAAGAAAGGAAATTTAAAGGTTCTTTTTTATCCCTTTGTCCTGATCTGGGAAACAACTGAATACAAAAAAAAAAAATTGTAAAGTGAGATAAGGATGTTATGCTTACATTAGGCCATCTCTTTTTATTATTTTTTTTATTAAATATATACTTTGTCTGGACACATCGTGTAGGTTCCATCATTTCCCACCTCCCTGCCTCTATTCCACTGAGAGCCCTTCTCAGTAGGATTGCTGGTATTCCCCATGGGGTTGTGGGTTATGAAGTGTAAAAATAGAAGTCAGTCATCTTTGGTGGAGGATAACCATATGGGAACTGGCTTCCTTAGGGATTCCAGCTGGATCTCTTGGTGTTCTGTGTGGACGGCATGTGGTGTCTTCAGCAATAGGGTCTTGCCTTTTGCCTCAGGCTGGTAATGAAGTGCTTTGATAGAAGCCTGTCTTGTTTTGGTCTGTCGAATCAATAGCTCAATGTGGATAGCAATCAATTTATGGTACTGGGAGTTACAGGCCAGAGTCAGATATTTTAATGTTAGGTTTCAGCCCACCCTCTCCAGCACCCTTACTACCAGATGATTCCCCCATACTCCTGTTGAGAGTTATATATTTTAATCTACTACCCAGAAGGAAGTTTTCTATGGCATCAGTTCATTTTGGGTTTAGTTTTGTGTGTATCTTCCTCACCCTCCTATTCCCCTCCCCCCATTTATTGCTTTCCTTAATTTCTTAGAGCTCACATGGTTTCTAAAGTTTCTTGTCTACAAACAGAAAAGAGATGAAAAGTCAACTTTGCTTGTGTAATCAAGAGACAATGTATGGAAACATCTTTATAAGGATTTCAGCCTTAAATAAAATGTGTGGTAATCATTCATAAACAAGCCTTGACTCTAGGCATGTGTTCAGCTGAGTTAACAGTGAGGGAGCTGTAGGAATTCCTACTTTGAATTACAGCATTAGAATCATACTCTGCTTGCAGTCAGACATTTGACCACATGTCTGACCTTGACGAGTCTGTTATGAATCCAAATGAGGCAGTTCTGTGTATAGTTTAAACGTTTCTTTATAAACAAAAGAGTGAAAAGAATGAAATGAGTTCAATAAAATGTAGAGATATGTTAATCATAAACACTTTGGAATTCTCACAAAATAATCCATTATTTATTTTCATATGTAAAGGAATCAGTTCAGAAAATATTATAAATAACAGATAAACACAAGGGCATTTTACATTTCTCTAAGTCTAGCTAATTCTCTATCTGTTTATTTCTGTCTATTTAGAACACGAAACCCCTCTTCTTTTACGAGAAATGCCAAGTGGTCTCTACTTTTCAAAGAAAGGGACAGGTATTTCTCTCTGAGCTCCCTGACTGCTAGACCTCAGGCAGGAAGGATTTGATCTGAAGCCAATGAATGATTAAGCCTAGGCCACTGACTATGATAACGAATTAAAAGGTTATTAAGGCAATGGCAACAGTATAGTTACATCCAGGAATGCAGCAGTACCATGGTGGGCAATAGAAGGTCTAGTGGCAGCCTTGCAGTCATGCTGTTCTGGGATAAGCCCTGAGCTGCTCTTTCGTGTTGAGTTCTTGGGGTCTCAGGATTCCCAGCCTTCTTATGAATAATGAGAGCCTCTGGACATCAGCAGTGGAAAGTTATTAAGATGTCCCTCAATGATCACTGCCCAAGTGATTCATGCCCCTTTGAGTAATCCAGTGTCCTTTCATATAGGCCGGACCAAATGACTCATTTTTAACAAAGAGAATATGACAACAGCGATGAGGTGTAACTTTTGACATCAGGTTACAAAGAAAGCGTAGCTTCTGTTTGAGTGGGTCCTTTCTATTTCTTTATTTATTTGCATTTATATTGTACGTATATATGTATGTAAATATGTATATTTGCACAGGAGCACCAGGGTCTCTTTCTGCTATAAACAACTGCCCATCTGGCTTTTTGTGGGTGGCTGGGGAATTGAACTTTGGCAGACAGGCGTGGTAAGAAAGCACCTTTAACTGCTGAGATATCTCTCCAGCCCCATGGGGGAGCATTTTCTTATACTCTTTGAAGAAAAGTAGCTCAGATTTTGTGAGTATCCTATGAATACATGTAGGAACTACGTTCTCTGGGCCATAACCTGGAAGACCTGAGGTTTATAACCATCTATGTGAGGGAACTTGAAAGCAGATCCTCTTCTGGTTGAGCTCTGAGTGACTGAGGCATTGATCCACACCTTGACTAGAGTCTTGTGAGAGGCTTTAAAGCAGAATCACCAAGTTAAGCCACATCAGTGGATCAGACCCACCGGAACTGTGAGGTCATAGAAAGGCTTTTTTGTTTGTAATTGTTAAGGTCTGGATAATCTGTCCACAGCAATATAAAACCAAGACAAAAACATTGTAGAAAATCCATTTTCTGCTTAAGCACAGTGGTTTTCTATTGGTTTCAATCAAGAATACAGAAATTGGTAATGAGTGGTATACACAGAAGCCAATGAAAACCTTAAGAATGTGAGAATAAAATTATTGAATGCAACAATAATAAAAAGTTCCCCAAATTATAACCTGTGGTCAATTATAATAAAATACCCCTTGCAGGTAAAGCTTTTAGAAATTCAATGTCTGCTGCCTTAGTAGAATAGTAGAGTTAAGGATTTAAGGTGGGTTGGCTTCCTCTGACAGTTTAAACATATCAGAGAAAGAGAATGATAGTTGTGAATCTCTAGAATCTCAGCTTAAAGATAAACATTCTATGATCTTTTAAATTTTATTTTATTCTTAGAGATAGAGGGAGAGAGAATTGGCACACTAAGGCCTCAGACACTGCAGTCAAACTTGAGATGCTTGTGACAGAAGGGCATCATGATCAAAACATATATTTACATGTATGAAAATTGTCCATGAAAAGTTTAAAGAAGGCTATGATGGTGAATGTTGATTGTCAACTTGATAGGATTTAGAATAATTTAGGAGACATACCTCTGACCAAAAGCAGCTGATGGGAGAAATATGTTATTTTGGCTTTAGTATCTAAGTGAAGTTTCATGATAGCAGGAGAAAGCATAACATAAGCAGGGGCTGCACATCACCTCTGCCACAACAGATAGAAACAGCAGCAGTAGAATGAGCTAAACTTTAGTAAGAGGGAGCTGGCTATAATACCCCAAGCTGGCCCCACTTATGTCCTCCAGCAAGGTTCCACCTCCCAAACTGCCATATATTGGGGAATAAGCACACAGAACACACGAGTTTATGAAGGACATCTGATTCAAACCACCACAGTGAGTGTTTCATACAAAGTATATATGCAAAGAAAGGATTTTTATTTGTAAAAGTGATCACCACAATTGAAAACAACAACAACAACAACAACAACAACAACAACAACAACAACAACAAAACCCCCATTGTGTTCTGTACTGGACAGTAGGAAAGGTGGCCTGATGGCTGTCCCCACATATGAAAATGAAAATTCATTTGAAAGTAGGGGACTGTGGAGTATCTATCAAGGAAAACTTCAAGCACAGAGTAGAATAGGCTCACATAAGAAGCTATGTTTGTTGTAAGTGGCAGAATTGGAGAGGTGGGGCTAACCAACACTGTCGGAGTCCAAATGATGTAGCCAAGAACCTCAGCTGTGGTACAAGGAACTGTAGGATTTGGTGTTTGCCCTGTTGGATTCTGTCTTTTTACTTTGGTCTAATGTTTTTTTACTATGCCTTATTTGGACTGGGGAATACTGGTTGTGCCATTGTATATAGGAAATATGTAACTTGTGTGTTTTAACTATTTTATTTTTATTTATTTGATAGAAAGGAGGAGGAGGAGGAGGGGAGGAAGAGAGAGAGAGAGAGAGAGAGAGAGAGAGAGAGAGAGAGAGAGAGAGAGAGAGAGAATGGGCATGCCAGGGCCTCTAGTCACTTCAAATGAACTCCAGATGCATGTGCCCCCTTGTGCATCTGGCTAACGTGGGTCCTGGGGAATCGAACCTGGGTCCTTTGGCTTTGCAGGCAAGTACCTTAACTGCTAAGCCATCCCTCCAGCTTGTACCTTGTTTTTGATTCTATATGGGCACACAGTTAAGAGATTGCTTTAAATCTCTGAAGGGATTTTGGGTTTTTGAGCATGTTAGAATTCTTAAGATTTTTGAGGAACCCTTACAGATGAGCTGGACATGTTTTGCATTGCTGATGGCCACATGCCTTTGAGGACCAGGGGTGGAATGTCCAAAACTGATGTGTTTTCATAATCAAGTTGACAAGCAGTGGATTTGTAATGGTTTATTTGTATAGTCAACTTTATGAGAATTAGAATCACCTAGGACTCAAATTTCTGTGCATTTTGTGAAGATTTTTCCAGAGAGATTTAACTGGAGCAGGAAACCAAACTTGAGTGTGAGTGGCAAATTCCATGGGCTCAGCTTATGAACTGAATAAAAAGGAGAAAAAAAGTAGAGCACTAACATTCCTGTCTCTGTGTTTCCTGACTGCAGATTCGTTATGAGCAGCCACTTTGGGCTGTTGCTGCTGTGCCGTCCTGCCATGATTGACTATACCTACATCCTCACTCCGTGAGCCAAGGTAAATTCTTACTTCCTTAAGTCTATTCTGCCACAGTGATAAGAAAATTACCTCAAATAAAGGCTTTGCCACCATAAAGGAAGAAAAACTAAAAATAAGAGGCTCCTTACAATTATCTCTTCTTGCCCTTCCACTTCTTGCATGTGAGGAAACACCACTATTGACTAGTGGCATCGTGGAAGCAGTGAACAGCCCCCAGAAGTTGCTTCTTCTTTTTTTTTTTTGATATCATCATCTTTTCTTCCTATTTTGATGGTCTTGTGTAAGTAGTGTCAAGCACTGTGAGGTCATGGATATCCAGGCCATTTTGTGTCTGAAAGAGCATGTTGTAAGGTGTTCAGCTCAGCTCCAGCAGGATTTCTCAGTGACTGTGCAGCCCAAGTATGAGGAGTCTTCAGCAATATAGTTCTCTGATTTAAATGGGGATGTTTGATCCTAGAGAGAGGCCAAGAGCGCTCTCTTCCTTGACAATGACAAACATAGTCATCATAGGAGCCAGAAGGCCTACCTGTGGCTCATATAAGGTAGGATAAGTAAAATAGTAGACTGTTCCACTGAGATCCTCCTGATGGGATCTGAGGATGACAAGTTAAATTGTTACAGGATCTGTAGCCTTTTTCTTAACTAACAAATGACTTAATCCAGTGTCTATGAATGAAAAAAAAATGTTTAGTAAATCTTCTAAGAAAAAGCAAACTCAATATATGTTTTAGAATTCTCCAATTACCATGATTCTGGTTCACAGTGGTGGAAATTTTGATTATTTGTTGTTGCTTGTGAGTGGACACTAATTTCTCATGATCACTGAACTCCCACAAATTACCAGTCAGAGGGGGACATTATGGAGGCTCAGCTCATTAATATAGTTTTGACTAAAGTATTACATCACTAAGAGACAACAGAGTGTAGTGCCACAAGCAAATATTTTAAAGATGTAAGGGAACTGACACCTACTCCATCTTCAGTTTTCTCCTCAATATGGCTGGTGCTGAAGATAGATGAGTTCCATAACATGACAGGTGGTTACTTCACTAGCAACTGCTGCTTCAGATGTGATCTTCTTGCTGGAACAAATCAATGTATTCTGACACCTGCTATGTAATTATTTATCTGGAAAATATATTTTTTCCTATTTGCTTTATTCCACTGATTAGAAGAAAGCATGACTTAAAGTCAGCATTGCACCCAAATTTAATGCACAGGTCCACCCATAGGCAATTTCACATATTTATCATATTATGCTGATAGTTCCTGGAAAATAATTACCAAAAAATTGATGCATGTAGAATAATTTCATATAATTTACTCAGAAATAAAACCTACTGATTACCTGTTTTGTGTCAGTAACCTTTCGTAGTACTGAAAATGTAGCAGTGGACAAAAGTGAGCAAGTTTTGTTCCCATGAACTAACATCATAGAAAGAAGAGTGAGTCAGAGAAGCTGTAAATACATCATCACATGTCAAACTCTGCTGAATGCTATGCAGGAAAGCAAAATAATATTGGGAAAAAGGGAGTCCAGAAAGTGGAATATTGTGATGTAATATTAGATATTTAGGAAGGATGAAATGATGGGGTGATATGTCAATAGAAACCGTATCACAGTGGGGATCAGGACAAAGGCAGCAGAGAGCACAGGGCACTACAGGCCATCTCAGAATGATCTGGAAGCAGATGTTTCATCCTGCTTAGGAGCATAAGATGATCTGAATTTTATATATATATATATAATTTGTATTTATTTAAGAGAGAGAGTGAGAGAGAGAGGAGAATGGGTGTGGGGTGTGCCAGGGCCTCTAGCCACTGTAACCAAACTCCAGATGCATGCGCCACCTTGTGCATATGGCTTACGTGGGACCTGGAATATCAAACCGGGATCCTTAGGCTTTGCAGGCAAGCGCCTTAACAGCTAAGCCAGCCCGTGAATTATATTTTGAAGGATTATCATGGTTGATAGATTGTGAATACTTTAGATAGAGAAACACATTTATTCAGGAAACTATAGTTTCAGTGATTAAAATGGGAGATGATGGTGTGTTGGAGTGCTTGGTAGTAACACATTGTAGTGAAGATTAATCACTTTTTGGACATATATTTTTTTAATTAACTTATTTATTTTATTAGTTTTGCTCATAATGTGAATATGTTCATGTTGGTGCCATCGATAGCCTCCTCCCTGTTCTTCCCCCTCCAAAGGGACACTCCTCATTGGGGAATGTGGGTCATGCATTGTGGGGCTAGTGGACATATTTTTAAAGTAGACTCATAGTTTTTTGATGATGTGGATTTTTGTGGTACAAGATAGAGAGAAGAGTCGAGTTTTTTTGTTTTTTAACTTTAGATTGGTTACATCAGAAAATGGGTGCCACTCTTGGGACTGTAGAACCTGTTTGCTGGCTTTTCATGGTTAGGAGTAGGAGCCTTCAAGCTAGAAGCTTGCCAGCAGATGCAGAGGCATTTCAGCTGTTTCGGCTGTAGGTAAGTCAGTGATGAGAATTGTTGATTGAGTCGCCTCTATTCCTGAATCCTCCTTAGATTTACTCACGGTAAGATGCCCTAGGTAATACTTCTATGACCTATGACTACAGGATAACTGTAACTGTGACGTGGAGGCTGACAAGAACATGACCAGAACGTAGTACTTTGTTTTAGGTGGGGGAAACAGTGAAAGATGGGGGTGACAACCCATTTGCATTTTCCAGTTGTCAAAGTTCTTTCAACTATAAGGCAGAGTATTCCTTTAGGTCTACATAGCTGTTCTTCCCTAGGAAATGTAAAATGAAGTGGTATTAGTTATCTTCTCATTACTGCGACAAAATTCCTGACAGGAAGCAACTTAAAGATAGAGGGGTTTATTTTGGCTTGAAGTTTGAGGTTACAGTGCATCATGGCAGGGAAGGCATGCTGGCAGGAGCTTGAGGCACATTCAGTCCACGATGAGGAAGCAGAGAGCCATGAATGCAATTGCTCAATTCACTTTCTCCTTTGTATTCAGTCAGAGATGGAGTTATCCAAATCTTGAAAATACCTCACAGACATTCCCAGTGATTTTTTCCCTTGGTGATTCTTAATCTTGTCAAGTTGACAAGTAGAGATTAACCATCACAAGTGTCATCTAGAATGCATTTGTTTAATGAATCCCGAGAGTCCAAGTATGGTGACACCTACCTGTAATCACTGCATTCAGAACAAGGAAACAGGAGCATTTTGCAAGGTCAAATTCAGCTTTGGATATGCAAAGAGACCCTGTCACAGAAGAGAGAGAGAGGGAATGACTACCATGATGTACACAAATTAATTTGTTCTTTTAAAGTAACTATGGTAATTAGGGTCTAACAGTTTAGCAGCCCTAATATTGTCACAGAGACAAAAGAAGACTCATATTACCTTAAAATAATTTTGAACAAGAATCTAATTGCAGAATGTAAAGGTAATGTCCACCAACTTTAAGATTTATGGAATTAAATTCAGACTCCTGTCTAAGGCCATCCCACTCTGAAGGTGCCTTATTGCATCAGATCCTGGAAGCTAAACAGGGCTGGGCTTTGCTTGGATGTGAGAACCCCCCCTCACACCAGCAGACCCATGCAAATAGTGACTTAGCATGCCTATGTAACTTTCAGTGATAGAAATAAGAGGAAAGTATAAAATGCTTTTTAGACTTTATTTCTTACACTATGTTGTACAAACTTTTGTCCTTAGTATTTTGAACTGTTAGAAAATGTAAGTTCCTTATTTTTTCTGTATATCAGATAACTTACAGCGTTGCTTGATGTCATAACTATGAACTGTCATGAGTATAATGATATAGGTTATAAGGGTAAAATTAAGACTTTTGTGTCCCTTCTACTTGACTTGCCGCAGGGTTTGTCAAGGCTTCCGCAATGCCACATATTTTCGATAGGGGAATGTGCTTCTTGGGAAGCTTACAAACCAAGGTCCATAAGGTGGGATGGAGTGTGGTGTTTTCCCATGGAAATTATGCAATGCCTTGGTGGGAACAGAAGAAAAAATATATTTGTGCTTATGTGGAGGGTGTTGATTCTCCTGTCTCTCTGCTTTCTGTAGGGAAAAGGTAAGAACAGCAGTCAGTTCAGGAGGGCATGCAACAGGTTGTTGGATTCCCTAGTTATATTTATAGTAAACTACCTGTTAAATATTGGCAATTAGTCCAAAAGGTAGGTATTTCTGGGGTCCATGGGAAGTTCAGATATAGGGAGTCTGCAGCCACTGGTTGTGTGAGGATGTGAGTTTATACACTGATTGATTGAGAAGAAGACAGCCCCATTTGACTCTCCGTTCTTAGTTTAGGCAACAGGCTCACAGAGAGATCCTTGGATGACAGAAAGCTGCATGTATAATTCTAGACTTCACCAGACTTTAGGTAGGTCTTTTGTCTTGTCCATTTCTAGAAAAATGTGCAGGAGAAAACTTTAATGTCTTCTTTGATCATTTAGTGTGTGTGTGTGTGTGTGTGTGTGTGTGTATGAACATGTATGTGTTCATGTGTGTGAGTGCTGGAGGACAGTGTTTAGGTGTTGGTTTTCACCTTCCACCTTGATTTTTGAGTCAGGCTGTCTTGTTTACTGCACAGTTCACTAGATGAGGCCCGTGAATTTCAGGCAGATTCCCCTGTCTCTGTCTCATATTTTGCTGTAGGTGTGCTGAGATTCAGATGCTGGCTATAGAGTCTGACTTTACAAAGGTGCTGGGATCTGAACTCAGTGCTGATGTTTGTATGGCAAGCACTCCATCCACTGAGCCATCTCCCCAAAGCTCACTTTAATTTCTGTTTGAATCTTTGTAACATTTAAGGGCAATAAGTGTTATCTTGGAGGGAATGATGAATCATGTTTTCTTCAGGTTGTCTTTTCTGCTTATTTCTCTCCTAGCTCCTCATTTGTTTTTGTGTGTAAACCCATTTCTTCACTTACTGTCATTTTTCCTTCTGCCTTAAGTACTTTGTTTATTTGCAAAGGATTATGGTTTCTTTCAGCATTTTAAAGATGTTCCAGGTATACTCTTTTGATGACAAATGTGTTATGGGTTTTTTTTTTTGTAGACCTTTGTACATAATATGATTTTTCCCTCCGATTTTAAATTTTCTTCTTTGTAACTGGTTTTGCACAATTCAATTATGATCCACTTTGGTGTAGTTTCCTTGACATTTCTTTTTTTTTTTTTTTTTTTTTTTTTAAATAAGGGTTTTTCTATGTAGCCCTGACTTGTCTTGTACTCACTAAGTAGCTCAATATAGCTTTGAAATCACAACAAACCTCCTGCATCAGCCTCGTAAGCACTGAGATTATAAATATGAAGTACCAGTAGCCAGATTTTTTAAAATTGATAGTTCTTGTGTTTGAGATTTTTGAACTTTTTAGATCAGTGAGATTATAGTGTTTTTGAAATTTACAAAAATTTAGGTCACTGTATGCAAATATTTTTTTCTTTCCCTTACCCTCTCCTCTGTCTAGCACACTACAATTACATACATGCTAGCCTTCTTGAAGTCATCCCATATTTTACTAATGGTGCATTTATTTTTGTTGTTTTCATTATTATTTTTTCTGTTTTAGAGAATTTTCAGTGGTACATCTCCATGTTCTCTGATGCTTATCTTTTAATAGCTAAGCTGTTATTAATTTAATCAAATATATTTTTGTATCAGTTATTAAAATTATTCAGATATTCCATTTTTCTTCTAATATGTTTCTATTTAACATATTCTTTCCCTTCATTTATTGAACATCTTTAATATAGATATGTAATTTTTACTCTCTCTCTCTGTGTGTGTGTGTGTGTGTGTGTGTGTGTGAAGTTCAAAGGACAACCTTAGATGTTGGTGCTCACCTTCCACCTTGTTTGAGACAGGGACTCTCATTGTTCACTGCTGTGCCCACCAGGCCAGCTGGCCCATGAGCTTCTGAGAGATTCTCCTGTCCCTGCCTCCCATTTCAGTAAGCATGCTGCATCTGGCTTCATGTGGAGCCTGAGAATCCAAATTTAGGGACTCATGCATGCATGGCAAGTGCTTTATCTACGTAGCTACCTCTCCAGCCCAGATACGTACATGTTTTAATTTCTTTCTCGGAAAATTTTCCCATGTCTGATCTCTTTCTATTTACCTTAGATTTCTTCTCATCATGGGACAGGTATTTATCCTCTTTGATAATAATTGGTGAAGGGCTGACAGAAATATCTATTGTGTCTTGTTGATTATTTTCTTATTCCTGTAAATATTACTGAATTTTATTCCGAGACATAGTCAAGATCCTTGGAAACTCATCTTTACAGCCTTGCTTTGTAGCTTTGTTAGGATCAGAACTGCTTGGAATAGAATGTTAATTTTACCTGTGAGTTGTGGAGATTTTCCATCTGGCTAAGGGAACACAAACTGGTCATGTGAATTCTAGGAAATATTCTAATTCTTTAAGGTATTTTTTGCTTGTGTATTGCTTTGTTGTCCCTAGGTTTGCATAGTTTCATCACAAACACAAAGGGAACCTGAAGTGGGATTCTTTGCTTAACTTAAGAGATCTCTGTTTGGTTCTATGCTTTCTGTAGTGTGTCTTCTCTCTGGAGCTCTTCTTTAAATTTGGGCCATCTCAACCTCCTGGGACTCTTGAGTTTAATTGTTCAACTCAGGTATTACATTAGACTATGACTAGATTTTTCCCTTCATGTTAGCCTGGAATTTCTTTCCAAGTACAAAGATGGGACAAGAACATGTCTCACCATTGTTTATGTTCCTTTATCAGAGATCTCAGTTTTTATTTCCATATTGGCTGGAAATAGAAGTCTTGTTATCATGAATAAAAATATATAAAACAAAGTTAGGAAAATGTTTCTACTGGATATTTTATTATTTGAGTTCATAAATGTTATTTTCTTATAAAACAAGCTATTTTTAAATTTAGCAATTTAAGCAAAATTTCTCTAAAAGAATTAGACTTTTGATATTGTCCAGAAAAATCCTGGTTAAGGTTCTTTTCATTGTAATGATTTTACTGTTTGTGGCAGCTGGAATAACATGTGAAATCATGGGCAATTATATTTTGTCTATGCAAAGTTCTACCCATTAAAAGAAATTTTGAGAAGATTGATGTTCTAGAAAGTTAGAGCTTGCAACAAAGTTAGAGGAACACTGATAGCATTACCTACTGGAGATTATAGGTTTTCATATATAACATTCATTCTTAACATCAGACAATATAGATGTATATTTAATAGACCTACATCAAATTAAAGCTACATAGTACTTACAGTTAATAAAAAAGAGGTGCCTACCTATGTCTTGGACACCATAGGCAATAGAGTAGATCTAAGTAAAACTGACATGATTTAGCATTTATAAAATCCAAACAGGAAAAATTTTTATCAGAAGGTATAAACAATATAAATGAAGAAACCCTCAAAAGTCTTTCAAAGAAAGGAAGTATACCCTAAGATGTTATAAAAAGAACAAGCCTTTGAAACTATCTATAATAGAGATCAGAAAAACATGATGAAGTACTGTCATCTTTTATGGTGCTACAAAGAACTAGTCTCCCTAGAACAGAAGCAGAAAGTCTTTAGGAGAATGGTGACTGAAATGGAAAGGTAACACCATGGAAGCAGAGAAGAAAAAATTTAAGGGTGTAACAACCAGTTGAATGATATCATCATAAGAAATTGAGGTTATTAGTCATGGGCACTCTCTTAGAGTGTAGAGAATAAAACATGACATCCAGAAAGAACCAGTGGATAAGATATAGATGGAGGAAAAGAACAGTTAAGAAGTTATTTAATAATTGTTGGGCACCTGACATAGACATAGACCTTAGCTGTAATATTCAGAGTCTTCTGGAAGGAAAATATGTTAAAATAACAAAAACTGTATCCAGATTTGAATTTTTTTATGTACACAAAATCAATCACACAAGTGTAGTTGGCTATGGTCTTAGGATATATTTGGAAAAATATCAGAAAAACATCTGATACCTTCTGTTTTGAGAAAAGTTACTCAGCTACTTAAAAAAATAGAAAAAGTAAAAAAGAGTATCCTTACTCTTCTTCACAAATGCCACCAGAAAATGAAATTAAAGTAAACACTTTTGAAAACTATGCTACTAAATTTTCTATGAAGCTAGTTGTCTCGTGTGTTTTTGAGCAAGAGAAAGACATTCCAAATACCAAAAATGCTTAGACCAAATAGCTAACATGTAAGTCAAACACAAAACAGACTTTAAACTAACCCAGACATTCAATCAATAAAAATGACAAATTGAAGAGAAGTGGCAATTATGACAGAAATTGTGTACTTCTTTAGACATTTTGACACAAATTCAGGGATTCAGTCAAATATTGTAATTTTTAGTCATTCAGTATCATGGAGGGTAAAATTGTTTCTGTGATGTTTCATAGGAATTTCACCTTTTCCTGCTTCAATCTATGATAAATGTGCTTCTACATGTGCTTCATTTCTCATAAAGAGCGAATCTTTCTATGTATGATGACCACTTAGCCTAAGTGCTAAACTACTTTGCCAACATATGCTAATTGATTTGCACTATTGGGGCACTGCTTGGGAATTATTAAATATGTACTTCAGAGTAGAGTGTGTAGAACAGCAGTGTCTAATAGATACCAGTGGTCAGTTTCTGTATCATCGAACGTTATATAAAATGATTTAATCATGTACATTTTTTGGTGGTTAGATATTAGATGAATCAAACAAGTATGGCAGCTATCAACCATACATTAGCTGAGTACCATCTTAAATGGAGAAATTTTCAAAATTCTGCTAAGAATGCTTAAAGTTTTGAATTAAAAATATCATTCCAGATATATAATAATATATACTTGGATAAAATATAATAATAATGAAGTACCTAGATCAGTTCAAACAGAACACCAAATGACTTTCTTTTTAATAAGTCCAATGTCCAAACTGAAAAATTTCAGTCGCATTGTACCCAATTTTGGGATGGAAGATACTTGATATGGTGATACGTTTGATTTGGGGGAGACTTAACCATCAGGATTTATGCTACTTCAGTGTCAAGTGAGTACTAAATAACTCCTTTGTGTGAACACATTGTAAATAATTCTGAAAGATTTACAACTATTATTTATTGACTTAGATATTTATTAAAATTGCTATCCTAGCAGTTTAAGAAGAAATGTTATTTGATTTTGAATGAGATGGACTAGGAAGGCCAAGTTTATAGTTTTAGTAGTATGGGGTAGGTAGGTAGTGAAGCTTTAGGCTTACATAAAATGATGGGGTTTTATGCAGCATTAATCCAAACATCATATCATGTATAAAATCTGCTTCTTGCCTATTTCTACATCTCTATGCTGTGTCTGAAGAATATTCACCCAGTACATATAAGTTAGAATCTTCTATGTACCTGTTCCCATAGGCTAAATATGGAAATCATAGCCACATTTCTGTTTCTATATCCATGGAACTCTAGAGCTATGACCTTGGCTTTGCCCATTGGTTCTGGTTCTAATGAGTAGCTAACTATTCTCTATAACTTATCATACAAAACCAAGCCCTAATCCTCATCTATCTCATCCTGATGGCACTGGAAACCTAATTATGGGGCCAAGTCATTTTTAAAAAAAATTAATTATCAACTTGAAAGAATAATTAAAGTCATTATGAGTAACCCTTTAAAGAGATTTATGGTTTGTTATTTTCCTACTTAGCACCCCATGAAAGGGATTTGACATTTATGTGGCTCTCAGCTTCTGTTTAACATATGTTGCGATTTAAATGAATCTTTATGAGTTCTCAATGAGACTCCGAACATGAACTAAGTTCACATGCTAAGTTTTTTCCCCCTCATCCATCACATCCCATAAATAAGAATATGACTTCACTCAGAACATTTTTAAAAAAGGAAAAGGTTAATCATTTCAACCACTTAATATATTACGTAATTTACTTGTTAAGGAGCTTTATTTATATTTTCTTATGGAAGAAAATATTTCAAAAAAAAAAAACTCCAAGAAGGAACAATGGTTATGCCAGCATTAGCAAAACATCCACAATGCTTTATGCCTATGATTTTTTTCCTGCAGGAGAATTGCTATTCCTGTACCCACATCTCTCATCCCTTCACACTGTATTATCTTTATGAAAGGGAAGGAGACAACATACAAAATTAATTTAAGTAAAGGTCTCCATTGCAACTGAAAGCCATTAACTGGCAGCCGGTTACCAAAGACACAGGCAAAAATCAATTTTAATTAGTATTTTTGGCTTTAATGAAAAGTGATTACAAAATTGGCATTTTAGCTAATACTGTTGAGATTTATGGTGAGCTGATGCTAATTAATTTTCTCTTGAAGTGCTTTGGGCCTTTAGTATCTGCAATAAAATGGTATATTTGCTGATACGAGGGCTGCATCAGCACTTTAGAATTTTGTGACAAAAGGCATTTTAATGGTTTACAGGTATGTTTTGCACTATTGCTTCTAAGCTACAGAGTATTATTTTTTTCCATAAAAGACTGTTATGGATAATCAAATTTCATAACATTTTATAAATTTGGGCTATTTTATTTTAATGTATCTTGAATGTTAGCCAAAGAACCTTTTATTTCAAGCTTCTTTTGTCTAGTTACATGTGGTAAAAAGGAGACATGAAATACTTTAATTAGAAAACATTTAGTGAATGATTTCTCCCTATTTTGCCATTTTTCTCTTCTCTTGATTATAATGGTAATAAATTGGCTTCTGTTCCTAGCTACATGTTTTAGATGCATCTGAAAGCAGCAAATAGGAGAGAATGAAGTTTGATAATCATGCTTGTTATGATTTGAGTTTCAAAGCTTTTCAACTTGTTTTCATGGTGATTATTTCTTCCCCTTTTGAAAAAGGAAAGACATTCTTACTGAAGGCTTTAAAATTATGTAGCCTTTTCCTCCAGGCTGAAAATCTTTGTCTTACATTAACTTTTTAGCACTGATAAGAATTCCATTTTGTTCAGTGGTGGTTGTTGCTGGCTGTCACCAACAGAGTCAAGGTGATGAAAATCTAGACACAGTTAACAGGATGGTCTGTGGAAATCCTGATACCACCTTGGTTAGTTCCTAAACCTCTAATCCTGGGCTTTCATAATTACATCATAGAAATAACTCATCATGACACAATATAATTAGGGTATAAAATACATGAATAGCCTCAATATAAAATTTTCCATAAAAAAGTAATCATTGTTACTTTGGAAACAAAATCTTGTTGGCGAAAATATCCTTTTACCTATTGGATATGCACACTTGCACACACATATGGATGTTAACATTTCATGCAAAATGTAACATGTAATTCATGCAAGTTGTCATAAAAGAATGATTTTTAATGACAAAATATTAAGTATAATATATGATTAGGTCATTCATCAAAAAGTTCCCAAGTAACAAAATATAAGAACTGGGTTCTTGGAACTTTGGGATAGACTCAATGAAATAGGTTCAACTAAAAATAACTATGCTTTCCACACAGTCCTTTTTCATTTAAAAAGGAGAAAGTGGAGGTTTGCAGAAGTCAAATGACTTGGTTAATGGCTCACAGATGAGTACTAGAGGAGGGACTTAGTGAGATCCTCAGTAACAGTGCATTTTACAGCTTGCACACATGTGCTTCTATGTGTCAAAGGGAGGAAATGTCAAATGTACCCACCAGAGATAACCAGGAAGTACATACAGGAAAGCACTTTTTGTGCTGAGGATTTGGGAAGATGCAGTATGGAAGCTGAAAATTCTTTTAAACTATAAGAAAGAATTTAGAGAGCCAGAAAAAAATAATGCTTCTACTTCTAAAAATGATACTTCTAATGTTAATGCCTGAAACACTAGAAGAATTATCACATGAGCAAGTGAACAGTATCCTCTGGGGCACTGGGAAAAGTATACACTTCAAAATCCCATTTAAATTTGAGAAAAGATCCACAAATATTCACATTGAAAAACCTCTTGGAAATTTTCTACTTTAAATAATTAATTGCAAATGTTTAACAAAGGAGATAGATACACATTTGCTAATCAGGTCTTAGCTGAATGTGCTTTTTTCCATCTTCTACCCCAAACATACCTAATACACTATTTCATTGACAAGTCCCATCTTGGAGCTCACAAGAAGAGTAAGAGCTGTCATCATACCTGCTTTTTTTTCTAAGTATTCGAGAATTATTTCATGATAAATTTCAAATTTGATGCATCTTTGTTTTGCAGATAAGAAATTTAAAGTTCAGAAGAGTTATAAAACTTATAGAACTAACCACTGTCTCCTAGTTACTATGAAGAGACCTGGGAACTACAATTCAGGTGGTCTAAATTGTAGATCAGTATTTTTTCCTTTATTCCACATCGCAGTTGTCTAGCAATAAATTAAGCACTATAAAATATACTTCATATCACATTATTTATATCATTTAATACTCATAAGTTTCCATAGAACATATTTTAGGAAGAAAAATTATGTTTTGTTTTGTTTGGGGTTTGAGATAAGACCTTACTATGAAGTTCTAGCTAGCCTAGAACTCAGTCCATAAACATGATACTTTAAATTTGCAGAGATTCTCCTACCTTTGTCCCCAGAGTGCTGGGATTATAAACACCATCTTGTCAAGGGAAATTATCTAAAGCACATGAAATAATGGAGTTACTTGTCTTTAACATATTCTAGGACATGTCTATGAAGAGCTGTTGAAATTTTAACAAGTCAACCCTAGTCACTACTCAATCTTCAGAACTATAGTTACAGAAAATTTGATTTTAGTAATATACTTACTAATAGGTTTTGAGATTTTTCTTTTAATGATTCACCCATTCAAAATATTCTTATGTAAAATGATAATATTCAACTACCATGAGACATTTAATTTCCAAGTGAAAGAATTAATATTTGTTTTCTGGAGAAAAGTCTATATTGGGAGACAAATTATAACTGTGAAATTACTAATACACCATGAGTACAGAGTCAGGGAAATTGATTTTATGATCTTAATAATTCAGGTCAGTCAAATCCATCTGTACTGTCTCATTGGTATAGAGCATCATATTTATTGAAAAGATAGTTTTAAGAGTATATGACCTGAACACTCACACAGGGCCAATACTTAGAAAGGATATACTCTTGATTTAATACTGAAGTTCTTAAAATTCTTAATGGTCTTGGATCTTGTACTTCATGGGTCAATAATATAGCATGTGTGTGAACAGGGGACACATTCATTATACTGTTTTTTTCTCTGTGGCATTGTTATATATATTATATCCATGATGTTTAATCCACAAGAAATTCCAGTGAGTCATGACATGTGAGAGTTAAGAGACATTCAAGGCATGTCATCAAGGTTTTGACAGCCCCAAAGTGGAGTGGTTTACAATGCAGAAGGTGCCAGTAATGTCATGGGATATACAAATGACCAAGGGACCTTATCATATTCTTTCCCACTTGTATGACCCAACTATTTATAATGACAGCGATAACATAGGAGGAAGAGCGGTGAGAACATAAGCTATATTTCCTTTTTCTTTCAACTATTTTTTACCTGTCAGTAAAATGTATGCATATCAAGAAATACAATAGAACAATTTTAGCTAGTTTGTGCTATTTTCCACTTTTCTGTTAAGAATGAAATTCACATGTGTGCATGAAATATGAATTGCATAATTTTAATGATTACATAAATAGGTTACTGTAGTTATGCTTGCATTTAAAATTAACATGCATAATGTAGCAATAAAAAAGTTCATGTTAGTGATTTAAAATATTACCTTTTATTAGGAAGACATTAAATAATGAAGAAAAACCACCACATTGTCAAGATAGACTGTGAAAGTAAGGCAAAGTTTTACTTTAAAAAAATTTAATTTAATTTATTTATTTGAGAGAGAGAGAGAGAGAGAGAGAGCAGATTGAGAGAGAGAATGGGCACACCAGGGCCTCTAGTGCTACAAACAAACTCCAGACTCATAAGCCACCTTGTGCATCTGGCTTATGTAGTATGTGTACTGAGGAATCAAACCTGGGCCCTTAGGCTTCATAGGTAAGCATCTTAACCACTAAGCCATCTCTCCAGTCCAAAGTTTTACTTTTTAATCTCTTGAATAGCATATTTTTCTGTTTTTGTTTTCCTTTAGCAAGTGGCCTTTACTTTTCCTTTTCTGTGGAAAGCCACAATGATAGATCTAGTTGTGACTCAGTGTGGGCCACAAAGAGAAATTCTATCATTCTGGAGTCAGATATACTAATGTTTTCTATAGACCTGCATTTTCTTGTTTTCAAATATTTTCTTTCTGCTGGTAAAAAGAAAAGCAACCTCACTTTTTCAGCTATATTATTATTAGTAACAACCGAACCATATCATTTTGAGATAGACCTGGCCCTCTTGATTAGATTTTGGTTTCGTTTTAAGCTAGGATATCTTCAGGTTTACTTATAAGATAGCTAATATTATTCTACTTCACAGAGGTGTAAGGAATACATTTCTGTGTTTAATAAATAATTATCTAGCAGAAATGACATGCTGGGCATGATGTAAGATACTAAGGACCCAGTAGTAAAAGAGATGGGCTGATGGGCTGTGTGCTTCACAGAGATCAGATCCTTTTGTGGGATGCAGACAACGAAAAGGAAAGATCTCCCAGATTTAGATGAAGCAGGGATAAGGATAAACTGAGAAACAAAGGAAAGAGTGAGTGCAGAGAGGCCATTTTGAATAGGGTTATTTAAAAAGGACAAGTGACCCTGTAATAGCTATGATGAGACCTGAATTAAGAAGCAAAGTTCTAAAGGAGAATGTTCATGGGCAGTAAGAATTACAAAGGCCTAATTAAGACAAAGAATCTTTAGGGCAGTGAGTTGAAGGATGGCTTTCAAAAAAGATATATTTAAATATGTGAGAACATCAATCAGTCATTGTAAGGGTGGGAGCAGTGCCTCTGGACATTCCCTTCTACTCTAGGGGAATATCAGCAATCCTTCTGAGGAGGCCCCTTAGCAGAATGGGGGAAAGAGGAGAGAAATGATGGTATTATCAAATGATGTATCCATACAAAAAAAAAAAAAAAAAAAAAGAATTTAAAAAAACAAGTAGAAGGGCTGGAGAGATGGCTTAGCGGTTATGGTGCCTGCCTGCAAAGCCTAAGGAAGCCTGTTCAAACCTCCAGGTCCCACATTTAGCCAGACACAAAAAGTGATGCAAGGGTGCAATGTCACACATTGCCACAAGGGGGCACATGCATCTGAAGTTCGTTCACAGAGGCTGAGAGGCAGCTAGTGCGCCCATCCTCTCTCTGTCTCTCTCTCTCTCTCAAACAAAAAACAAAACAAAACAACACAAAAACCAAACAACAACAACAACAAAAAAAAAAAACAAAAACAGAACAACTTAAACTCTGGAATCACAAAGGAAGAAAAAATATGTTTAGTCACCAAAACTTTGTGCATTTTCCCTTAATGTAAAAATAAAGAAATCTTTTGCAGTTATAACTAAGGTTCTAAGACAAAGTCACTATGGATTAGTGGAGCAGCCCTTTAATGACAAATACTGTTCTAATATACAGAATGGGAGACACAGTGGAGCTGTGGAATAATATTACTAGAAGATAAGGAACCTGAAGTCTCCAGACACCAGAAAAAAGTGAGGAAGGATTTTTTTTCAGAGCCTTTAGAGCGAGCATGATCCTGCCACCATGTTGATTTTAAGTTTTAGTTCTCTCATTGTGTGTCATGCCACTCAATTTGTGTTAGTCTGAGGAAACTAGAACATGTGGTACTTTTTGAAAACAAGGAAGTGTGGATAAGGTGAGTAGGGTGGAGTGGAGGGAAAATAGGGCCTAAGGAAAGAAGAGTCAAGAATAACTAACCTAGGCAGTTGTCAAGAAGATTGGGAAGCCCTCACCAGCAGGGCTACATGTAGGGGATAGAGCACGCACTGGAAAACCCCCAGATCCCCCAGAGTATGGTACTATGTAAAGTGACCTATCATACACCGTGAAACCCCAGGCCCTGGGCTTTTGAGAAGATGTGTTTTCTAAGCTCACTATCCCACTCCCTTTCTCAGGAGTGCCTTTCTCTTTCTTAATGAACTGTCTGTATTTCCATTAGTGTATGTCTTTGGTTCACTATTTTTTTTTTGTCCCTGGACACAGTAACCTGGAAATTTCAGCTGGTGCCCCTTATTCTGATCCACACCCATAACAATGGAAGAGGTAGAAAGGAGGTTAGACAAAAAGTAGTAGATGCTAGGGAGGAATTGAGATTGTACTCAGTTACTGGAAGCCATGAGTGAGTATTATGTTAGAGCATCACTAAGCATTAAGTGTACCAGTAAGCTGAAATGAGAGAGAATGGGTGACTTTGTAGGGAGCACATCTGAAAGAGTATAGTGGTGGACTAATTGAGAGATGAGGGTATCTTGCAGACAGCTTCAGATTCGCTGAAATGAACTTCCAAACCAGGCATAGTTATGGAGGAAGGGGTATTTATTGAAGCCTACAGATCCTAGGGAAGTTCCATAATGGCAGAAGAAGGGCCAAGCAGAGAGAGAGAGAGAGGAGAGAGGACAGAGGAGAGAGGAGAGAGAGAGAGAGAGAGAGAGAGAGAGAGAGAGAGAGAGAGATATTGAAGGAGGGAGAGAGAGACAAGCCCCAAGCCAAAAACCACACTACACAGCACACTTCAGGAATTCCAGGCACTTTGTATATCTTTAGATTGGAGTCTCAAATCCACCACCACACCTTAAGATCTGCCCAGTGACATCTCCTTCAGCCAGGTGGCTACAGATATAAACGACAAACTAATAAAACACTGAGTATATTGGGGACCATGTATTCAAACTACCACAGTGTAGAAACGACAAGCTTACTTATCTCAAAGATAGAATGAAGGGAACACACAGAATATTTTGAGGTTGAAGTGTTAGGGCGTGACAATAGATTGGATATCAAACATGAATTTTCCAGAAATGCTATCTATAAAAGTAGTAATGACAAGGATGAGAAAAGGTACTAACTGTTGAAGTGGGAATCAGGAGTCCTTTACAACAAAACTAAGGATTAGAGGTTGAAATGCAAGAGTCATTTGAGTGTAAGGCAGACAAGCATAGGGAAATAGTCTAGACATCCAGACACTGCTGGGTTTGGTCAGAAAACACACCCTTTTCCTCCCAGCACACTTGAACAACTTGTTAGAACCTGGGACCCTCACCTGTATTGAACTTCAGGCAAGCAGTACAATAGGTTTTTGCTCTTCTACTCACCATTACTTGTGATCAAACAATTCTATTTAAATATGCTCTTAGATATATCTGGGATGGGAGATTCAGGGGACCTTCCAATCTGGACTGGTTTCTATTCAAATATGTTTGTAGGTATATCTGAAATGGGAACATCATGGACCCTCCAGTCTGGACTGCGGATGCGTGCATGTGTAGTAAGGCAAACAATGTCCTCCAAGGGAACTTTTAGATAGAAACCCCTGTCTGCCATTTTTTGTCTATTTTATAACTGGATATACAGATGATTTAAATTGGATACATCATTGAATGTGTCATGTATAGTAGAAAAAATTGATTATATAACTCCAGCTTGCCATTTACAACAGAGAATCTCCCATGCTATGCTCCTTAGCAACAGAGCCGTACTTCTTACAGACTTCATATAAAGAAGCCCTGACCAATAACCCAGGGCCCTTGAGTATTTTTCCCCTCAGGTGGCCTGTCAATAATAGTTTCTTGCTGTTTTACTTTTTGTGTACTTTTTTCCAATATTTAGATAAGGTGACAAGAACCTAGAAATACCCAGAGGCCACCAATACCAGGCAGAGTTACTTGATATATTCTCCAAAGTATGATTGATTGAGTATACATATTCCTCTAAAATACCTGTCCTTTGA
Source organism: Orientallactaga sibirica (assembly GCA_036365145.1). Classification (NCBI taxonomy): domain Eukaryota; kingdom Metazoa; phylum Chordata; class Mammalia; order Rodentia; family Dipodidae; genus Orientallactaga; species Orientallactaga sibirica. Next base: position 15,915,695 of record JAEOAD010000053.1, on the reverse strand, counting down.
CATATAATGATGACTTGAATTTTTTTGTAGTTTAGTGCTCACAAGAACTATCATATCTCTTGGTAATACCATTGCATTCTTTTTTTTAAAACAGTTTCATTCATCATTAGAGAGAAAGAGGGAGAGAAAGAATGTGTGTACCAGGGCCTTTAGCCACTGTAAACAAACTCCAGATGCATGCATCCCCCTGTGTATCTGGGAAATCAAATGTGAGTCCTTAGGCTTCACAGGCAAGTGCCTTATCTGGTAAGCCATGTCTCCTTCCCAGAATTCTTGCTATCACTATAGAAATGAATTTGTAGCTTCATTACTTGAACAAACTAATCTTTTTAAGGACAGGTTGATAAGATTCAAATTTTCATGTCTTCTTATTTGTTATTGCTACATGATTCTATAGAATTTAATTCTAAGTTTAGTTCTAATGTCAAGTTAGCAAGTGATTCCCCCAAAGGAAGTGATTCTCTGAAGCTAATTTTCTTAAGTGCTCAATCTGCTAACCAGAAGAATTGTAAAAATCAACTTTTTGTCTAAACTCTACTTTCAGCTTGGCTCAAGAAGCCTGGAAATCTGGGCACAGAGATGCTCTTTTGAACCTTTCCACATTTAATCAATAATGACTTTGGCAGAAAGAGAAAGCATATCTTTTTCCCTCTAACACAAATAAAAATTGAATATTGCCTAATTAGATTAGTGGCACTACTTTGATGCCATGGTGATTGGTGATATATAGGAGGCCTGGCAGTGATAATTGTGTAAGAATTACTTAATATAAAATGAAGGGTCCAGGGTGCAGAGGCCAAAGCCCTGGTTACAGTGTCCTCTTTTTCTCTTAATGTTTAGATAGTTTTTTTATATTAAAAATGAAATATTTTGAACTGTTACAATATGTTCAACTCCTTTTTATGGTTTTCAACTTTTATGTACTTTAGATTTAAGTACTTTATATTGCAGAATTATTTCTGTTTGGGCAGGAACTAACATCTTTAGGTCCCTTCTGGTCAGAGTAAGGAGGAGCATGAATTTGGCTACCCCATGTTCATCCTCACACTGCAGCAAATGTAATGTATAAGTACGTTTTCATAATTATTAGTTAATACTGGGAAATAAAAAGCTAGCACATGCAGGGATCTTAGAGTTTCATTTTAATCAGATTCAGGCTCAACTATGAGTGTTCTACAAGTCTGAAAACTGACTTCCTTTCAGAGATATACATATATTATGGAGAGTTACTGGAGAAAAGCTACCATGTTAGGCATGATGCAACATGACCTGACCCAAAGCACTTTGGTGGAAGGTGACAGGAACAAAAATGTGTGAAGACTTATAATTTGCATAATGAAGACAGGAGATCATCTCTTAAGAAAGATAAAACAAAGGTTTCATGCTAGTAATTTAAATCAGTGATTTTAGAGAGATGGTCATACTTCACCTGTGTACTTCTTGTATGGTTTGTTGAGTCTTCAGAAAAGCATTACACAGGACAGTTGAATACCTGCTCTATCCTGAGTTTGTGAGGAATGTGTGAGTTTGTCCCATATGATGATATGGTAGCTATGTATGGAGGAAAACGTGCACAATGTCAGTGATCAGTCAAGGGAAACAAGGCCAAATGTCAAACATTTGCTTTCTGAGAATAGTAAGAGAAGTTGATGTCTTTCTCTCAATAATAACACAGTTTTACTACCCTCCCAAATCTAAGCAGGAGTTTAGGAGTGAGAGTTATAAAGGGACTTCAAAGTGTTTCTTAGTAGCTAGTCCACTCTGAACCCTTTGGCCAAACTGTACAGAATTCGGTATCTTAAAATATTTTTCCCTTTTTAAAATGAGGTAATTCCTGAGTAGACAATTTGAAATACAATAAAAATGAAATATAGTTTGAAGAATTAAACATAAAATATATGACTTTCTATGTTCACATAATATGGAAATTCTTTGGTACATTGTTTTTATATCCACAAATTTGTAAAAAAATTTATACTTAGTAGTGAGAAATAGAATTAAAAACACAGTGATGAAAGAAATTAAGAGAATGGCACTTTTTAAAAAAAACTTTATTTACTTATTTTAATTTTAATTTATTTATTTGCAAGCAGAGAGAGAGAAGAGAGGCAGACACAGAGAGAGAATGGGCATGCCAGGGCTTCTAGCCACTACACATGAACTCCAGATGCAAGTGCCCCCTTGTGCATCAGGTTTATGTGGGTCCTGAAGAATCAAACTGGGATCCTTTGGCTTCACAGGCAAACGCCTTAACCGTGAAGCCATTTCTCCAGCCCGAGAATGGCACATTTTGAAGCCCATTAACATTTGTTGGCACAAAACAGACAGGGTTTCTAAATTTATACAATAAATTTATGACAAAATCTGTTTATGAACTTCACAATGAATCACATGACATGTAGATGAACAATGCCTTAAATTGATGAATAATCTGAGCATCAGAATGTCACAAGCATATTGATAATGCTATAGACTAAGAGTCTATTCTTGGATCTATAGGTTCTCCTCCACTTTTGATGAGGTCATATCCTATTGAACACACCCTATAGATATTCCATTTGTTGATGAGGCAGTGTCTTGTTAAACCAACCCTAAAATATTATATAGTACAAATCCATTGAGTACACCTAACCTATTGAACACCATAGCTTCACAACACTGTGGAAGTAATGAGACTTGAAGATAAGCTGGATATGCAGAGCAAGGAGTGAGGAGAAGAAGGGTGGTTCCCAGGTTCAAGTAGCTTCAGGGATGTCAGTATTATGCATGGTAAAAGGGAGGACGAGGGAGAGGAAAATATACACTGGGAGAAGGGTTGAGATGGAGTGTTGAGATGCAAATTATATTTGCTAACTTCACTTTGAGGTGCCCAATAGGCCATCTCAGGAGAGGTGTAGAGTTATTCAAGTCAGTAGATATTATGAAAGCCCTCTCCCCCCGCAAAAGTATTTGGGGACTGGAGATGGCTTAGTAGCTAAGGTGCTTGCCTGTGAAGGCTAAGGACCCAAGTTCAATTCCCCAGTACCCACAAGGTGACTCATGCATCTGCAGTACATTTGGAGTGCCTAAAAACCCTGGCTTGTTCTTTCTCTCTTCCTCTTTCTTTTCTCTTTAAAAATAAATAAAATATTTAAAAATTAAAAAAAAATATTTGGAGTGAAAATATATCTATTTGCTAATGAACCCTAGTGGCCAACAGTTTGAACTGTATTTGTGAGGTAACATAATGAACTTTTAAATCAACAATTGAATAAAAGATAGGTATAGCCTTTCCCTTTTCTTTTTCCATCTAGTAGATGTGGGAATTTATGAATCCAGACTTAGTCCATGGGTGTCTTTGTGCTCATGTCTACTGTAATGATGAGGTTATCAAAGATATCCTAGAGGTCCTTATTGGGGATATTCAAAACTCATCAAAGTGCTAAGAATAAGAGACTATGGAGGGCTCAACAGCAAATAGAACATCTATATCATCCCTCTCCTGAGGCTCAAGGACAACGCAGAAGAGGGGTTTGAAGAAATAAGAGTCAGAGCACAGGGAGCAATGTGCTGTGGAGTGCAATTTCCAGATGGCATGGCTAAGGTATTTTCATAATAGCTGAGGTTACCTGAGCAAGATTGCACCCATAACCATCTTACCATAGATGGATTGGGGCTCATGGGGCCCCATCGTTCTCTGAGGAGGTATTGCTAGTTAGTACTTGCTGGAATAGGAGAAACAGTTTCTTCAGTGATGTAGCCACCGGTAAACTGCCCATACAAGTGACTCTAATTTAACTCAGTCACAAAATAAAAAAAAATAAAAATAGAAGGGAGGAAAAGAAGAAAAGGCAGAATTAAAAGAAATATATTCTAGAATCCCAGAGGAACATTGTCTATTTATTTTAATGAGCAGCCTGTCACATTGGGTTTTGAAATGTAATGAAAGAGTATTTTGGAAGCCTTATGAAAGTGCCAGGCAAAGCTTTTAGTGTGACTTTGCAAATTGTAAATCTGACAGAGATTTTAAGAAATGTTTGGCTTTTCTGGCTTTAGTGGTTTAGTGAATTTAGTAATTTAGTACAGACTCTTTGTGAATAGTTTCTTAAATATTTAACACTCTAGATAGAATAAAAGAATGAATGATAAAGTTTGCTATTGCTGAAGAAAATAAATCATGTTGTTTAACTCAAACTGTTGGATCCTTAAAAGGAATCTTGCATTTTGATGTTAAGAAAGATCTTTCTGTTACATAGAAGAGTTTCATAATTTGAAAATACTTAAAATTTTTTTTCTTTTATGAAAATAAGTTTTCACAATGAAACAAAAACTGTCTTTTAGTTCATGAACCCTACGCCTCAAACTCCTGAGTGCTGAGATTATAGGCCTGTACCACCATTCCCATCTTTTAAAATAATTTTTAAAAATGTTTTGTTTATTTATTTATTTGGAAAGAGGGAGGAAGGGAGTGAGAGAGAGAGAGAGAGAGAGAGGGAGGGAGAGAAAGAATATGAATGAATATGGGCATTCCAAGACCTCCAGCCATTGCAAACACTCCAGATGCATGCTCCACTTTGTTCATGGCTTTACATGGGTACTGGGGAATGGAACACCGTTCATTAAGCTTTTGAGGTAAGTGTCTTAATCACTGCATCATCTCTCCAGACCTTTTAATTTTAATATTTTATTTAATTTTGCATGAAGAAAGAGAATGAATTTAGTTTTTGTTGTTACCTTCTGTATTACCTTCTCGTTCATGGAACAAAATAGCTGAGAACCATCAGTTTAGGGCTTGAAGGGTTTATTTCAGCTTACAGTTCAAGGTTATGATCCATCATGGACTGAAAATAATTTTAATGGAAAATAATGAGAAAGAAAGTATGGACATGTAAGTTAAAACATATTACTGAACATCTTATATAGATTTGTAAAAAGCTGAATATGAATTTAAAGTTCAGATAAAAACAGTTTAGCTATTGTGTCACTATCAGCTTTCTAGAAGTATGTTTTACAGGAATAATTCTATTTTCAGTATTGAAATTACTCCCAAGATAAAGTGAGGCTTACCAGAAGACATCTGTTACTAAAGTAGAAACTTTGGTATTTGTATATATTAAAGACTAAACCAGTCGTACACCAGGAGAGTGGTAATTGCTAACATTTAATATGCTATTTTTCTAAAAGTAGTGAGTACTTTTATAGGCAGCTATAAAATTCTTTAGGAATCATTTCCCCCTCTCTTCATTCAATACATGAGAAAACTCAATACTGTGACAAGTGAAATGCAGCCAGTACCTGCCTTTCATCTCTACAAGATGAGTTTAAAAGCCTGGTGTCTTCTTTTTGGAAATATAAAAATAAATCAAGATAGTTTATTTGTTACAATTACTAAGCTTTTATTTTTTGAAAAGTATCAATTAGATAAGCAAACATGTTTAGTTTTCTTCAATCTATGTCAAAATAAATTTTCCAACATTGAGGAAATAGAAAAATAGTGCAGAGGACCTTAAATTTCATTAGGTTCACTGCATGTATTTCAATAAGTTCATTACCCATTTTCACAACGGGGATTGAAGTTTTCAGCTGAAGTTCTTTCTGGAATGTACAGAGGGTATTGAAAGTGACAATGCATGGGTAGCAAATGCAGGAGTGGCTGCTGATTCTGGAGTTAAATGAGCCAGCTGCATTAGAACATGCCTGACCAAGAGTTTAGGAAGGAGCTGAAGACTGTTACGGACAACTGAACATACTGGAGAAGGAAAGGTGCAAGAATGCCTTTATTTTTCTTGCTGAAGAACCCTAGGCTCCTTATGTTACTGAGCTGGGCATTGCTAACAGATAGTGCTCCTTACTGAAATGCTCATGGGCTAGCTCTGAACTGACCTCAAAAGACATTTTGTTGCCCACAGAATTGCCAATGCCAGAGGCAGCCAAACTTTTTAAAAATTTTCCATTAAAATCTTGACCTGGTCTGACATTTGTAATGGCTGGAGGACCAACATTTTACCCTGACTTCACTGAAAATTACATTAATCCTTATAATAAGTTTGTGTGGTCATTGACTATATTGAACTCCAAGTTGTCTTACAAAGAACTAACAGTAGCACCTTTTAGGAGAAAACTAGGAAATCTATTGGTCTAAATCTGTTTCCTAACATTTATTTTGAAAATATTTCTTCTGCTTCATTGGAAAAAGGTGGACTGGTATATACAAGGCATATATAGAGAATTTTATAGGAGGCAAGATTACTTACACTGTAATTACTCTCACTGTAATTCTGAGGATCAGAAAGTATAAGGAAGAAAGCAGACCCATATTAACTTACACAAGGCAATTGTTCTCACAGGTACATATTTTCAACACTGGTTGTATTTTTATCTTTTTTAAAAATATGGGACACTTCATGAATTGCGTGTCATCCTTGCACAGGGGCAATGCTCATCTTTTCTGTATCATTCCAATTTTAGTATATGTGCTGCTGAAGCGAGGACTCATTTTTATCTTTATGTAGCTATAATATTATGGATCACATATATGTTTTAACATATATGTATGCAAATATGCACTATCTATGTCCATATATACGAGTCTCTGACATACCACACATGTTTGACATATATGTATAGAGCCTATATATGTGTGTATATATATATATGTGTATATATATATATATATATATATATACAAATAAAATCACATACATGTTAAATATGGATGATACACATATCTTTGATGGAAATGTATCACTTCATGATTATAGTGGTATAGACTGATATGGAGCTCTGTGTTTTTCAGTACTCAGAACAGCAGTAATAAATTCTATTTATCTATCCTCTATTATCTATCTATCTATCATCTATCTATCTGTCTATCTATCATCTAATCTATCTGTCTTACTATCATCTATCTATCTATTTATCATCATCATCTATTTATTGGTCACTGAGAGATCAGTGAAGCAGCAAACTTAACTATCGAGTAGAAACTGTTCTAACAGAATACCAAATTTATAACCAATTGCAAATTATACAATTTTTTTCCAATTTTTAAAATTTGGCTTATTACGTTGTTACTTCAGCTCATTATGTTTGTGTTATAGACACTAGCTTTGGGATGATGAGGGAAACACAATGAAATTGTATTCAGCTTTAAAAATGAAGAAAACTTATCAAAACCATTTTCTTTATATGCTCATTCAGATTTATACTTAGACAGTAAGCATATGCTCTTCCACAGGATTTGTCCAGTGCTGGGGCCACACATTTTGTAATTCATGGATCCCTGCTTGACCTTTTCTTTATTTTCCAACCATATTGTTTATATTCTAAATTATATCCATTCAATAGCACTAATAATCATTTTCTCTCCTCACTTCTCCTTCACACTTAAAAAAATGTATTCATTTATTTGTAAGCAGAGAGACAGAGATAGAAGAGAGGCAGACAGAGAGAATGGTCACGCCAGGGTTTCTAGCCACTGCAAACGAACAACAGATGCAAGTGCCCCTTCTGCATTTGGTTTATGTTGGTCCTGGAGAATCAAACTGGGATCCTTTGGCTTCACAGGCAAATGCCTTAACCACTAAGCCATTTCTCTAGCCCTTTCTTCACATTTTAAAATATTTTTTTCATGGTGTTCTCTTCATTTTACACTTGCTGTTTGTTAAATAGGCCGCCTGCATGGAAATGTTTATACAAAAATTAACTAATAAAAAAAGTCATAGTAAAGTGAATTTGTCCTTGAATGTAACAAGCAGGTCCACCTGTTCCTTACTTGGATCTCTCGTTTGCATTGCCGATGAGATGCTCAGTATCCTGGCTGACAATTACTTCTTTGCCGGCTAGTCTAGGTTTTGGTTCTACAAAGCAACGTAAGCCTGTGAGGCATGGATGCCCTTCCTTGACTAGGAGGAGTCTTCTAGGGGAAGACAGCTTGGAAAGCTCCTGTGGCTCATCACCTCAAGGATTTACTTCATTCAAAATTTCAAGCAGGCCTGGAAGATGACTTAGCGGTTAAGGCACCAGCCTGCGAAGCCTAAGAACGCCCGCTTGATCTCCAGGTCCCACGTTTAGCCAAACGCAAAAAGTGAGGCAAGGGCACAATGCCGCATTTGCCCACAGCTGTTATAAGATAACAGGATGTGGGTGGGACTTTCTAGAACATATTCATGATAATCCAAGTGAAAAAATAATCCTATGTCAGGCTTACTTGATGATTTAGTCCTTAGGTAAAATGATACTCTGATGGTGACATTTCTCTTTCCATGCCTCTGTCATACTGTTCCATCTGATGGCATTTTTCTGCTGGATATAAGGTTGGTATTTTGGGAGCTTTCTTTCCATTTTTCATGTAATACCTTTGATTTCTTTCATGTTTTCACATAATATGCTCAGATTATTTGGATGTTTCTTGATAAAAGTTGAATGGGAATAAAACTGAGATGCTTTGTTGTTGAATATTTTATTGACAACATCTATACTTACAGACAATAAACCATGATATTTCCCTCCCCTCCCTCATTGCCCTTCAGAACTCCACTCTCCATCATATCCCCTCCCTCTCTCCAGTAGTCTCTCTTTTAATTTGATGTCATCATCTTTTTCTCATATTATGAGGGTCTTATGAAGGTATTGCTAGGTACTACCAGGTCATGGATATCAAGGCCAATTTCTGTCTGGACAGTTGGAGTCAGACCCTTCCTTTGGCTCTTACATTCTTTCTGCCACCTCTTCTGCAATAGACCCTGAGCCCTGGAAGGTGTGATAGAGATGTTTCAGTGCTGGACACTCCTCCATCCCTTCTTCTCAGCACTATGTTGCCTTTTGGGTCATCCCAGTGGTCATTACCGTCTGAAAAGGGAAGTTTCTCTAACCAGAAGTGAGAGTAGCATTAATATATGAATAAGAACATTAAGTGTAGTGCTTTAAGGGCGGTTTGGTGGGAATAATATATTCAATTAGCTAGACAAGAGCAGGCTTTATACCCCTAAGGCTCATGACCTCCCCTGCCATAGACTTTTGATTAGGTGAGAAATCAAGTTGGTGCTGAGCAGAAAACCTTCTCCCTGTAGACCAGCCAACTGAAAGCTGGAAAAAGCTGTACTGCATGCAGCCATATGGGTGACAGAAATCATCAGCGGTGAAAACAGTGGACACTGGAAACCTCAAATTTGGCCAGACAGGCCAAATGACTGAGTGGGTGCAATAGTGGCATGTCTGCTCTGGGGGAAACCAACTTCTCTCTAATTGGACCCAAGGCTTCTTCTATGGGAGGGAATACATCCTGGTACTGAAAAAAACTAATCAAAAGTATATGTTATTGAATTTTTAAATAACTTCAATCTTTACTTTCCTGATGGCTTGGAGGGCTGCATAAACATGGCCAGCAGAAGTCTGAAGTCTTCTCTTCATTGTCTGTTGCTTCTAGGGTTGCTGTTCTAAAGTCCTTTCAAATTTTGTTCACATAGATGACTGTTGATTGAGCCATTCATTTTTCTTTTTTTAACCTGAAATATGGATATTATTTTTCTCGACTCATTTTCTCTTGACTTTTGGCATGCATATACATCATAGGTTTTACTATGACATTTTCATATGTGTATATAATGTATTTCAATCATATTTACTGTCTTATTACTCTCTCCTGTCCCCTCTTGATCATCTCCTTCCTGACTAGCTCCCATTTTACTTTCTTGTACTTTTTTTTCTTGATGACTCAGTGAGTTTCATTAAAGTTACTTAAAGAAGCCCAAGTGAATGGTTAGTCATAGGAGGGCAGACAAGTTATTAATGGATACATCACTGAAGAAAATGTTTTTCCTGTCCCCATTAACTATCAACTGCATATATATCCTAGGAAGAAGAGGGCCTCAGAAGCTCTTCCCCCTTTCCCTGATATGATGTTGATAGGCCACATTTTGTATAGATCTTATGCTGGTAAACACAACTGCTATGAGTTCAAGTGTTCACTGTCCATGTCATACCTATAAGTCAGCATTTTGTCCCACAGTTTTCCATTTCTTCCAGCTCTTTCATTCTCATTTTTTTTGTCTTTTCTTCTGTGCTTATTACTTAGTTTTAGAGGAGGTAATGATATAGATGTCACCTCTGTGGCTGAACATTCAACTGTCACTTTCCTTATCACTTTGACCAGGTATTAATTCTCTATAATTACTACTGCCTACTATAAAAAGAATCTTTTCTGTCCAAAGTTAACAGCAGCATTAATTTATGGGCATAAGCATGATAATTAAGAAGGCTATTTTATATACACATTATGGTCATTTATCAAAACAATAGTAATAGCTTCCCTACTAGGGCCCATGACTTCTCCAGCCATGGGTTTTTGACTAAATTTGCAGTACCAGATGTGAATTAGGGAGTGATTACTTATCCCCATAGCAGACAGGCCACTATTGCATCAGATACCTTGACTGACCAGATGGTAGTGTTTTATATAAGACTGCCAACTGAGTTAGACTGTTGCCTGCAATTCTCCCCCAGCAGGCTGCCCAATACCTTTAAACTCTATGAGGGCTAGGAGTCAGGAAAGAAGTTTCCAGTCTAGTTCCAGCTTGATGCCTCTGTCCTGCAAGCAGAATATCATCTGGTGCCTTGAGCAATAGGGCCTTAACCTAGTTGTAGTAGGCAAACAATGACGGTGGTTATTGCCCATGTTGCTTTGGGGACCTCTATGACCAGCAACAACATATAGCTAGGTAGCTGACTCCTGGCATTGGTAGTTTCATTTAATAACTCATGACTCTGGAAACAGCTTTATCCATCCATGCAAGGTCTCTCTGCTCAAACAAACACTTTTTTGCTTTTAATCTTATTTCTTACTTAGCTTATTATAGTCCTTGAGAAGCAAAGGAACAGAACTGCTGGTATCTCCAGGTTCATAGAGAAGAAATCACAGAGGAAGGCAGGCAAGGATAGAAGGATGTGCAATTGGAGAATGAATTGACAATTAAGATTCAGTAAGCATACTGAAAACTTTCCTGACTTCCTTTAATTTATTACTGAGGATATATTGAAGATGAATAGCATACATTAATTAATTTAAAGTGGACTATCCCTATTTGTATACATTTTTTCCCCATTGGGAAAACTGATTTAAGAGGTAATAAATCATGTTCTCTTGGGTAAAATGATACGTGTTTGTAGCCATCCAGGCTCATAGATTTTGGGAATAAAAGAAAAAACTTAATTATTTTCAAATTTATGAAGATTTTTATTTTTGCTTGCTTAAGGAACAGTGAATTAAGGCACACTTGGGAGTTTTTATTTTGTAAGCAGAGTTCTTTCTTACATGATCAAAGAATTATGCAAAACTATTATTTTTAAAATATTTAAGAGATTCCTATTAATCTTGGACTAAAGATAAAAATTCTAACAGGACCATCCATCAATGCCTAGGACAACCTGTCATTCACCTTCCTATTCTGCATCTGTTTTTATTTCCTCTTTCCTGATCATCACTACTACATTCTGCCTTCTTTTTGCTCCATTCTCTCATGTGACCATCTACATGCTAAGTGTCATTCTCTGTGCCTAGGTAACGTCTTCCCTCAGAAAAATTTGCCTTAACTCCATACTTTTAGTGCTCCTGCATTTGTTGTTGTTCAGTCTCTACTTCTGAGGCAAGGGTTCCTCTCAGTTCCCTTCTTTGTCCAGTATTTATCTCTGTAATAATTTATTTTAAATTATTAAATTATGGGATTTTCTTTGGATGCCTTTTCATAGAAATTTCAAGAAGACTAGAACTTTATAATATTATTTATTTTCAGTACTTGAAACAGTATGTCACACAAACTGTATTTAATATTTTGATAAAATCAATAATATATAATCAAATGAAACATAATGAGTGTCTGTCTCATTAATTCATTAGTCATATATACTTATTAAAGATAATGACTGAGTCAAAGAAATTTCTGTTAGTTAACTGCTGTGAGCTGGGGCACTGACCTTTTCCTGAATTTTCTTTGAATTAGTACTGAAACATTTAACTCTCTTTGGGTCTAGAATTTGCCAGCTCTTCCATTTTTCTGTCCCTTTGATTTGGGTGGAACTACACTATCAGAATTTTTAGATCTTGAGAGTGTCAGACATCATAATCCCATGAACCAATTCCTTGTGATACATTTCTTTATTGTGTCACTTTATTGTGTATATACACGTATATGTATGTGTCTATATCTATCAGACTATGTATACATCTGTTTATCTATTTATCTAAGAGTCTGCCTCAGGTATATTTATATTTCCTATGTAGTCTGTTTTTTTTTTTTTTTTCTGGAAAATCCATAGTCAGTAATTAACTGAATTAAATTAAAACAGAATAAGTCAGGCTACTGCTATTAGTACAAATGGAATCAGGGCTTCATATGATTATGTGATAATACTAGCATTTTTACCATCTTTTTTTCTTTTTGTTATCCACATAAAGGCAAATTGTGAATCAAATGCACCCCTGAGAATGGTGGTTGTCATTACCATTGGAAGGATAGCTTTCATAGATATCTGTGATGGAAGGGACTGTGATTTGCACTGACTGAAACTACATTAGTATATCACCAATACTTGTTATATGAAAACCAATGCACATGCCCAGAACTTCTTTTCTGTAGTCAATCAGGCCCACTTTCTGATTCAAGCAAGAATTTGAGGACTTGTACTAGGATAGGTATTAAGAAGCACTGTAAGGTTCCTATGAGCACAGACCATTTCTTTCATTTGGTATCTCAAAATCTTATTTTTAAATTTTATTTATTTTTATTTGCAAGGAGAGAAAGAGCAAGCAAGAGAGAGAGAGAGAGAGAGAGAGAGACAGAGACAGAGACAGAGACAGAGACAGAGACAGAGACAGAGAGAATGGTCATGCCAGAGCCTCTAGCCACTGCAAATGAACTCCAGGCACATGTACCACTGTGTGCATCTGACTTTACATGTGTACTGGGGAGTTGAACCTGAGTATCAGGCTTTGCTGGCAAGCACCTTAACTGATGACCCATCTTTTCAGGTCATTTCCAAATCTTTTTTTTTTTTTTTTTTTTTTTAAGGTAGGGTCCCATTCTAGCCCAATCTGACCTGGAATTCACTACATAGTCTCAAGGTAGCCTTGAACTCATAGTGATCTTCCTACCTCTGCCTCCCAAGTGCTAGGATTAAAGACATGTGCCACCACTCCTGGATTGCCCATGTATAAGTGTTAAGTCTGTTTGATCAGTAATATTCCCTAAAAAGTTATATGATAAATAATTATGTTTAATGAATAAGTGGGTTCATAAGACTCATGGTCTTCTCTAATTCATACATAAGGGTATATTCATTCAAGGATATATATAAATTAAAAAAATGCCATGTGTTTGGATACATGAAATTTTGTGCCAATGGTATAATTTTTTTCATAGTAACATAACAAGTGTCATGTAATAAGTGAAGACTTTTGGCCAAGGTATTGAACTCCTAGAGATTGCAATCAAGATGCTGATGAAACTTGGGAGAAGAGGCATGAAGACCACTCTTTACATTAACAATTTTAAGAATCTCACTAGGAGAACAGCAGTGTTTCAGCAAGGCTATGAACATTGATCATTGAGAGCCACTTACTAAATGTAAAATTGGAGATAGATTTTGATAGATTTTGATAAAATATGAGACTCTATGGTACTTAGAGTTTCCTTGGCAGGAAAAGCACACAACAAAGAAGTTTTGGTTAATTGTTGAGAGTATTAAGAAATGTATTAAGAGGAAACTTATAACAGGAGTGGTGTGATGGCACATTCAAAGAGGAAGCCTGAGCTGAAAATGATGCATTACCATTTAGCATAAAGAGCTGAATCCAATTTAGCTGTTTCATCAGAAAATTTGGAAGTAAATATTTGTTATGTTTCAGTGCCTCCCAACCTGTGAAGCTATAGTAAATTTTGCTAGAGAATTTATGAAGGATTTTGGTATTCCTTGCTGACTTTAAGTCTGGGCCAAAGTGAAATTTACTTGTAAACTTAGAATTTCCTTTTTCATGCCTTAAATTATAATTTATGTTATTAAATTACATTTTCTGTGAAATATTAGGTTATACATTTTACTTTGTGTTATTAAAAATCTGGGAAATTATGTACTTGATTTCTAATCTTATTTGATAAATGTGTAACTTTTCTTTTCCTGTAAACTGAGATTTTTCAGGCCAGAAATTGTTCAGTTCTAAGGAGACTGTTTAGCAATTTTCTTTTTATTACATACATAATTTTGTATATGATTTTAAACCACAATATGAGACTATGTCATGATTGTTTAATTTACATTTAAATATTTTATTTTGGTGTTGCTTCTTCTCATGTGAAACTGTAAGTTTGGGTGACCATCTTTATGGACTGGTGACTGGTAAGAAAACACATTCCTCTACATGAGAAGGAAATTTCATAACATCTTGATGGAACTAACTTGGAATAGGGATACAGAAAATCATGTAGGGAGAAAAAGAAATCACCACTATTATACCACCAACAAATAGGTATTTGACATTTTTCTACCACATGTTCTAGGAAGAATAACTGAGGGAAATGGTACAGCTCCTTTCCAAATTCACATTTTTGGACTCCTAACACTCAGTACCTCAGAATGTGCTCTTATTTAGATATAGGATCTTGGAAGAGGAAATTAAGTTAAAATGAGGTTATAGGGTATGCCCTAATTTGATCTCACTGTTGTCTTTATAAGATGTCACAACAAATTAAACACAGCAGTGAAAACCAGGGAGAGCCAAGATCCATTAATACAATAAGAAAAGATAGCAGACTGCCTAGCATGACACAAGCCACCTCTACCACTTCTGCCAGGACCCAGGGGACATTACAGAGGAAGTGGTGATCTAGTACTGTTCTTATGGCTAGCCTGACAACCAGCTCCAAGGAGATGGGAATAAACCCTGAGGACACGTTACAGAGAGCTTAACACTAAAGCAGACTTACAACACCCTCACCAAGCCTCAGGGAACATTGCAGAAAAAGGCAGAATGTAAGTGAGACAGGGTGGGAAAGAATCTTTCTTTTTTTTCCTCAACTCTGGATGTGGATAGTTCTGAACCCAATAAAAGTAGACAGAAACTTCATCTTTGGGTTTTAGGCTTTTCTTTCATTTGATAATAAATATGTATGCCTGTAGATTTTATGTAATATTTAATGTGCAAAAAAGTCTTTATCTTCCTTAATGTGCACTAACATGCCACAAACCTCTTCAGATGTCAGTGTCATTTTTGTCTCATTATATGTTTTTACTGTATTTGGTTAAAGCATTGTTAGCAGTTATAATTATACAATAAATCAGTAAATAAATCTAAAGTTCAACTGTATGCCTCAGTGTTTAGCTCCTAGTAGATATTAAAATATTTATCCTTTAAAATATTCTCAAAATATAAATAGTAGTTTTTTCAAAAAGGTAATTCTGATTGAAAAGCAATTTTAAAGGTTGCTGATTGGTTAGAAGCATTCCTTTTGTTGTGATTTATGTCACAATGCTTTTAGTGACCAAAATAAAAAAAACTTATAGTTTATCATTTCAAATTATAGTGAGAAATTCTTTTTGAGCACTATTACTAGTTTCATGGACAAAACTGTTTTTCTTTTAAGGAGTTGGCATTCTCAAGTATGAAGGCTTCATCTGTAAGGCAGAGATGAGATAGGCTCCAGCAGAAGTTATGCTGAATGTTGGAGTGTTTTAAACACATTTAGAAAACAAATACCTTGGGGGCAGGAACTATTACAAACCAGCTTAGTGCAGCCATGTGACATTTATTTCATTTACAGCAGTTTTAGTCTATGTTGGTAATGAAGCATCAGTTATTACAACTGCTATATGGAAAAACGTTTTGAAAGGGACAAAATAGTGATTTTAGACTTGAATACATAATTACAATTAGCTTACAGATTTTAAAAGTAAGATTAAGGGGAAAATCTGACAGCAATGCCAAGTAACCAGTTTAAAAAATAGCTTGATAAGGTGAAGAAAAATTCAAGAGCAAGTGGAATTGGTTGCATTTTGAGTTGGTTTCAGGTTGTAGATTTACTTTAATAAATGCATCAATTGCAGTCTTCCTGAAGGATGATCATTCATCATCATCTGTCTCTTGCATCAATGATATACATCAATGCATGAAAGCTTTGGTACTTACACTGATTATGTTACACTGACTTAAACTTTCAGCAAGATTCTATAATTATTTTCTGTTTAAAACTGTTCACTCATGTAAACTACTATATGCAAACTTATTTTAAAAATATATATAGATTGTCTTGGTGTAATTCATTAAGGACTGGAACATGAATTTCAAAATGTTTATCTTGGGATAGAAACTCATTATATTTTATGGCACAATTTTGATTTCTGTATCTCTTATAGATGTAGTTAGACTAATGCATGAACTAAATGCAGAAAGTACTTTATTTCAGTGTGTGAGACAAAGGATTCTAGCTGATTAATGCTGAGTGAACAGCTGAGATACTGATTGTCATAATGGCTGATAGAATTGATTATATAGAAAAAATAATGACTCATTTTCTAATGATTGGGTGAGGGGAAAGCTCTCATTTTTGCCAGTCAGCCTTTGTGGAATCTTCCCTGGAAAGAACTCTTAGTATTCTATGCTATGTATATGCCTCTTAGGACAATAAGAAATAATTACTAAATAACTTCTGACAGTATTTTTTTTTTCCTGAGTTGATTTCAGTGCTTGAGGAGAATAAGATCTAAAACTGTGGTGCAAGTGTTTTTGAAATATTATTCAAAATTTCTCTTAAAATTTCCTTCTCCATTTTTCACTAACATTCTGCTATTACAGTTTCTATATTTATTGACTAAGCAAAGAAAAAAATTACAGAGGAAGGTTGATCTACTTCTGTCAACGACAAGAATATAAAGATTCTCCTGTCTCTGCCTTCTTTCCTGCCCTAGGCCCATTAGGATTAAAGGTATTGGTGCTATAGCTTGTCTGGAAAATGCTTTATCCTCTGAAGAATCTCCTCCCCACATCTTTACTATGTATATGAATTTGTAAGCTGATATGAAGTCAATTCCAATTTATAAGTGATAATCTCTGTCATATATACATAGAAAGCAGAAAATTCAGACATTAGTTATAGCCACATAATTCTCAGCCACAGACCTGGAAAAATTCTCCCCTTGCCAGCCTAGCTTTTCTGAATTGACACCACTTTTGAGGGTGTCATTTACATCATTTACAAAGGGTTATGCATTGCCAAGTTTTAAAATCCCACAGTATCTATACCTGTGTTCTCAAGCAAAAATATTTGAGCATTGTAGTTCTAGAAAGAGAGTAAATTAGAAAGATGGCTCTGTAATTGCCAAAACAAGTGACAAGAAAGCCCTCTCCTCATATTATCGTGTATTTTTCTATGATCTTAACAAACTCTACAGAGTCAGACTTGCTGGACTGGCTTCTCATCCCCACTCCTTACTGTAGCCTGTGGTACTTGAGGCCACATCCTGGACTTGACTAGATCCAAATTTCATTAGTTCCAAAATGAGGATCATCATTTGCATCTTACTTGATGTGGGAAGAACATATGGTAAGTTAGCAGATGACATTTAAGCAACATCAGTTTACAGTCATCCTAATGACAGTGTGAGTGCTACTGAGCAAGCTCCCACATGGAACACCTGATGGTTAATCTCTGATTGTCACCTTGGCAGAATTTACAATCACCATGGAAACAAATCTCTGGTCATGTCTGTGGGAGAACCAGCTCTAACTGACATGATCCCATAGGCTGGTGCCTGGGCTGCGTGGAAAGGAGAAAGCTAGTTTAAACATTCAGCATTCATACCGTTCTACTTCCTGTCTGCTGATGTGATGATGTGACAATGGCTTCCTGCTCCTGCCATGGTTTTCCTACCATGATAGGCTTTATTGCAAAATTATGGGCAAAAATTAATCTTTTCTTTCCTTAAGCTGCTTCCAGTTGGGTATTTTGTCCCAGCAATAAGAAAGTAATGAACACAGGTCACATTCATTCCATGTAGTATCCATCTGTGAATGAAACCTGTGTCTACATCTACCCTTACCTTTTCCATAAACTGAAAGGCTGGCCCACAATCTGATAGCACAAGAAAGCAGGCCTGAGCGATGTGATTTTAGGGCATATGTGTTTGTTGGACATTGCTAGAAACGGGCTGGGACTGTGAGGAGGCTGGCCTGAACTGTTGGACATGACCAGGGACCCTGGGCTGTGGGGTTGCAGCTGATCCTATCATCAGGAGTCCCTGGCAACGGTGACTGGCCTTCCCTATACTCGGTTGTAGGTTGTAGTGTGCCCTGTCATGACCCAGAGTGGGCAGAACTGGCAAGGCCCTCCCCTTGGACCCCAAAAAGCTCTGACCATTCCCTAAGTCAGACTTTGCCCCCCACAGTTCCTGACCTTGTGGCTAGCTGCCCAAGAGACCCTTATGTGGCTGAAGTCACATAGCCTTTCCACCATCTCTTTGAAGTCACAGCCTTCTGGTATCTTCTCTCTCGCCATTCCCCTTATCTTCTCTCAACTCCTCCCCCCATAGCTTTGAAGTTACTAGTTCTTCCACCACCTAGACAACAGCCCATAAACTATGCATCCTATCACCATATAGTCTGTATGTGACATCTCAACCTTCCCCAAGTGTTTATAAACCCACTCCCCTTTTGAATAAACAAGTGTTGTTCATCAGCCGGTCTCCCTTGTGTTCATTGCCCAGCATCTTCATCGTCACACTCGCCCACATCTCCAGGACCCTGCTTCCCTCCCAGCTCCTCCCTCCTTTGCCCGGGAAGTCCGTGGCCTACGACCCTGGGAAACGGGAACGGTAAAGACCTACACATGTTCTTCTAAAAGAAGCCCTCTGAGAACATTTATCCATTTTGTCATATGCATACACAGCTAAAAGGAAGTTGCCTCTATGCCAGGAAGTTCTCTCTCAGGTATGGAATCTCTCAGACTTTTAAGCATGGATTTCTTAGCTTCTGGAAGTATGGTCTATATTGTTTTGTCAGAGCATTCTGAGTAGAATAAAATATTAAATTGGATAATGGTAATATATTTTGCATTTTAAAAAGTTAGAAGAGTTTGAAGGAATTTTTGAAAGTTTTTTTTTAACAATGAAGAAATGATAAATGAGTGAGATATGTGACACAATGTATACAAGTCTTATATTTAATTGAAAAAATTTGGACTAAGTAGTGGGGTGCTGTCATTAAATAGTACCTAAAATATTAAAATGCTTTAGATAAGGGTAATGGGTAGACACTGGAAGAATTTTGAAGCTCGTACTGTAAATTCACTGTATTGTATTTAAAGTTAAAGGAAATTCTAACCAGGGCTCAGGTTAAGTTGTACAGAAAACCTGTCTTTTTAGGTATATCTGCACAGAGCATCAATAGGCATATAAATGCTGAAAGCTTCAAGTGGAAATTAGGAGCATAACACTGGTTAGTGGAGGACAAATCTTGTTATAAAGTGACAAAAATTTTGGCTGAAATGCATTCCTGCCCTAATGTATGGTAGGCAAAATTGTGAGTAATGAAATTGGATATTTGGCTGACAAAACAACTATACAAAATATTGAACATATTCCTTTTCTTCTTGTGACTACTTATATTAAAATACAAGAAGGAAGAAATGACCTACAGGTGAAGTTGTTAATCAACTGGGAAGCATAGCTTAAATTCTTTGTCCTCAGCATAACCCTACTGAGAGTCTAAGGGAGTTGAGGAGAGAGCAGAGAGTATGGTCAGATGTCTGTCTGAGAAGGATACTAGTTGGTCATCACAACAGAAATCAGGACCTATTGCCCAAGAAAACAGAATGGCCAAATGACTTTGAAGTCATTTCCTATCACAGCTCTAGAGTTCAAGAGGGTAGTTTAAAGTGGGGTCGGTCACCACAGAAAGCCTCATAAGGTAATGCGTATTGGAGCTATGGGAACTAGGCTGTCCCTGTGACTCCACACAGTGGGATTCCAGTCCCTGGATCTGTGGCCCCCAAGCTGAAGCAGGCCAGCGCTGAAGAGGTGGGATCACTACAGAGAATGTCTGTGGACTTGGGTCTGAACCCTGAGCTACCAAATCCACTTAATTTAGATTGTATTTTGATAAAATGCTACATTTTTAAATTTTAGAGTTGAAGTTGGAGGACTTTGGGCACTACTGGAATAAAATGAATGTATTTTTTCTAGTTTAAAAATATTTTTATTTATTTATTTGCAAGCACAGAGAGATAGAAGAGAGAGGGGGGGAGGGAGGGGGAGAGGGAGAAAGAGAGGGGAGAGAGGGAGAGAATGTGCATACCAGGACCTCCAGCCACTGCAAACAAACTCCAGATGCAGGCGCCCTTTTGAGCAACTGGGTTTGTGGGGGTACTGGGGAACTAAAGGGTCATCAGGCTTTGCAGGGCAAGTGCTTTCACTGCTGGGCCATCTCTCCAGCCTAGAATGAATATATTTTGCTTATAAAAATGACACAGGGGGCTGGAGAGATGGCTTAGCGGTTAAGGTGCCTGCTTCCTAAGCCTAAGAACACGGGTTCCGTTCCAATCTCTAACGGTTCCAATCTCCAGGTCCCACTTTTAGCCAGATGCAAAGTGACGCAAGGGCGGAATGCCGCACTTGACCACAAGGAGGCGCACACATCTGGATTTCCTTCGCAGCAGCTGAGAGACCACGCGCGCCCATCTCTGTCTTCTTCTTCTCCCTCTCTCTCTGTGTCTCTCTCAAAAAAAAAAAAAAAAAAAAAAAAAAGACACAGGGTTGAGGGATGCAGAAAACTTTGGTCTGACTGTATCCCACCAAAACATACATGTCAAAATTGTAGCCAACAAGGTGATAATATTAGTTTAGGCCTTTGAGAAGTGTTGAGACATAAGACATAGTCCTCATGAAGAATGTTGTTCATCCTAAAGTCCCGGATGAGATTTCCGTAATATCTGACATGCTCATCCAAGCCCGGGGTATAGCAAGCTGATCATATATTTTAGTGAAGGTTAGCTACTAGGAAGTTATTTCCTTTAAATTTACCTATAACTTGAACATATGCTTTGTATGGCTTCCCCTAAATAATCTTAAATGTCTCTATCATGTTATGATCTTTAAAATTGTGATATCATTTTTCAGGCCTTGCATGATACCCTTGAAAGTTTTTGATTATGTACCCTAAAGGAAATATTTACACAAATGCACTAAACCACACATATGAAACAGATGTAATGTATCTGTGTGTTTTTTTTACCTAAGGTAATCATTTTTTAAATGCAGTTTTATTTTATTATTTACATTTATAGCTGGACCCAACTTAATTATTTATGGAGTAATATGATGCTGAACATTATGCAATGTTTACATTATGGTAACTATAGTTATCTCCAGAGATGTTTTTCATTTTTTTAGAGTGAACACACACTAAAACCTTTCCTCAAGTCTTTTTGAAATGCAAAACATATTATCATTATCCAATAACCTCCAACTGTGCATAACAACAGAACCCATTTCCTCCCTCTAACTGTAACTTAGTACCTGGTTACCATCCTGTCCCCTCCTCTCCTTTAGCACCAGCTCCTCAGCTGCTAGTACCCCTGTTACATCTTAACTTCTAAGAGTGTGATCATGTGATACTTTGTCTTCACATAATTACATCAACTTCTATTTTTTGCAAATGACAAGATTTTGAATTTTTTTAGGCTGAATACCATCCCATTGTGCATATGTGCTACATTTTGTTTATGGATTCATCAGCTGGTAGAAATGTGGATATTTCCATTTCTTGGCTATTGTGAATACAGCTACAATAAACATGGAAACACAGAAAACTCTTCAACATATTGCTTTTATTTCTTTTGGATATATACACCCAGTGATGAAATTTCTGGATCCCATGCATGGCAGCTCTATTGTTAAGTTTTTGAGGAAATTTGAGGTTGTTTAACATAATGATTATACTAATTTATACTTACACCAATAAATAATGTGTGCCTTTTGTCTTTCATAAATAGCCATTCTAAATGGGGTGAGGCAATATCTCAATGTGGTTTTGATTTGTACTACCCTAATGAGTAGTGATATGAACATGTTTTTCATGCATCCATAGGCTATTTGTGTGTCTTCTTTTGAGAAATGTCTACAGCTTATTATTATTTGAATTTTTTGTTACTGAATTCTTTGAGTTCAATATAAATTCTAAATATTTATACCTTATCAGATACATAGTTTGTGAATATTTTCTTCCATTATATAGATCATCTATTTATTCTTTTTAAAAATCCTTTCTTTCTTTTGTTCTTTCTTTCTTTCTTTCTTTCTTTCTTTCTTTCTTTCTTTCTTTCTTTCTTTCTTTCTTTCTTCATGTGGGATAGAGAGACAGAGACAGAGAGAGAGAGAGATAGAGAGAGAGAATGGGTGTGCCAGGGCCTCTAGCTACTGCAAATGAACTTCAGATGTATGCACCATCTTGTGCATCTGGCTTATGAGGGTACTGGGGAGTCTAACCTGGGTCAGTAGCCTTCATAGGCAAGTGCTTTAACCCCTAAGCCATCTCTATAGCCTCCCTTTACTCTTTTGACTGCTTCCTTTGTTGAGAAGAAAATTTAGTCTCACATAATCTTCATCATCTATTTTAATTTTGGTTCTTGGGTCATACCAAAAAATAAATCCTTGTCCATTCTAATGCCTAAAACATTTATTTGATTTCTTCTGGTCACTTTATGGTTCCAGACCTTGACACTTAAGTCTATAATCCATTTTGATTTGGTTTCTGTTACTGGTGTTGGGGTCATTTTCCTGCATGTGGATATCCAATTTTTCCCAACATACCAATTAAAGAGACAATTTTTTCATCACTGTGTGTTGTACCCTCTTTGTCAAAGATTAATTAACTTTAGCTGTGTGATTTACTACTAGGCTTTTTGATACATTGGTTTATGTATCTGTTTTTAATAACAATGCCACAGTATTGTGATAAAAATTCAAGTTTCTAAAATTTTTTTGTTTGTTTTGTTTTTTGAGGTAGGGTCTCACTCTGGTCCAAGCTGACCTGGAATTGACTATGTAGTCTCAGGGTGGCCTCGAACTCATCGAGATCCTTCTACCTCTGCCTCCCGAGTGCTGGGATTAAAGGCGTGTGCCACCATGCCCGTAAAGTTTCTAAATTTTTTAAAAATATTTTATTTTTATTTATTTATTTATTTATTTGACAGAGAAAGAGGGAGAGAAAAAGAGAATGGCCGCACCAGGGCCTCCAGCCACTGCAAGTGAATTTCAGATGCATGAACCACCTTGTGTATCTGGCTTACGCGGGTCCTAGGGAATCAAACCTGGGCCCTTTGACTTTGCAGGCAAACACCTTAACTGCTAAGCCATCTTCCCAGCCCCAAGTTTCTGAATTTTAATCACTTTTGTTACGTTGCTTAGATTTGCAAATATAAAACCAAGACCACATTATATTACCCATATACATCTCATAACTATAAGAGCAAGCAAAAATTCAAGTTTTGGTTTCATAATCAATTACTGCTGTAACAACATATACCTAGATTCCTATTCCATTGCTAATCTCATTTTACACACTAGTCCTTTATAGTCTTCCTACATCTGTAGAACTGGCCTATTATTTCCTTTATAAACAGGCAAAAATACTTCTGGCATTGGGAAATTTATGATATCCTTGTTTATGCCTCTATCTTTAACTCTTGCTATTTTATTTAATTAACTCTGGATTTTGTTCAACTCTTGCTTTTCTGACCCAAAAAAACCCCATACACACACACACACACACACACACACACACACACACACACACACATATATATATAAAATTTATTTGTTTATTTATTTTGGTTTTTCGAGGTAGGATCTCAGTCTGGCCCAGGCTGACCTGGAATTAACTATGTAGTCTCAGGATGGCCTCGAACTCACAGTGATCCTCCTACCTCTGCCTCCTGAGTGTTGGGATTAAAGGCATGCGCCACCACGCCCGGCAAAAAAACCCCAATATTTAATATTTAACTGAAGTTTCTGTCAAGTAGCACCTTTGCAGTAAGGCCTGTCTTGACCATTTCATTCAACACTGGCTTATTTTCCTTGATCCCAGAAACTACAAATGCCTTTACTCAACTCCAATTTTAATCTTTTACCTTGCACTCACCATGTTTTAAAATTACTTGCATTCACTTCTTTTTATTCCCCCAGTAGATGGTAAGCCCCATAAAAGGGGAAATATTGTTTTCATTGATATATTCCATGCTTCTAGAATAGTGCTTAGAACAGAGTTTTCAGTTAATATGTATTAAATGAAAAGATGGCCTCATGCTTCCTCTTTGTAAAAGAATTAAATCTAAATAATAGTTTAGGACTTCATCCTGGTATACAAATTCTTATTTTAAATCTGTTTTCTTTGAATCCCGCTGAAATTTTCCCTCCCACGAAAAGCTGCATTTCTTACAAGAGTTTTGTTCAAATGACACCTTAAATATTGAATGACTATTTCTGCCTTAATCCAGGTGGTACTAAAATGAATCAAGAGACAGGAAGATAATTTTGTTTTAGGTAATTTACACATTGATTACTACAATGGGGCATTGTTGATCTTTCATTTTCAGCAATGATTTAATTTCCTGTGTTACTGTACTTCAAGATTAGCTTAGTGCTCCTTTGAGCTCTGATTTGTTTACACTAGTCTGCTCCTTGTGACAGGCCAGAAAGGGGCTTTTTATCCTCACTGCCTCGTCCTCCTACCTTATCCTTCACCTGGAGCATCTGACTGCACTCTCTAGAGGTGTTCTACTTTTCATACATAGTTCAGATTTCCTGGTCAGCATATTAAGTTCAAAATACTAATGGAATCATCTTACACACACACACACACACACACACACACACACACACACACACACACACACACACACATTATGCCATTTCTTTCTGGTAACATTACATAACTTCCTAAAGATATCTACTTTCTTTTTTCCCTCCCAGTTTTTCCAGTTATTACAAATCTTACAAAAATGGTTCTACAGAATTCATTCACTCATTCATTCTGTTCATGCATTGTGCTTCCCTCCACTCGAAAAATTGCCATACATTTGGTCAAATCATATTTCTTGTTGGACTGATACTGTGTGATTGTTAAAGTAAAACCATAGCAACAATACCCAAACCTTTCTATCACAGCTAGAGACACTAGCAATGAATTCTCAGGTGTGGATACTGTCACACCTCGTATGACTTTAGCTTCTCATTGTTAATATTAAATTTTGAATTTTTAAAATTTTATTTATTTTTGGAGAGAGACATAGAGAGAGACAGTCAGAGAGGGAGAAGGAGACAGATAGAGATGGGCACCCCAGCAGTCTCTCAGCTGCTGTGAACGAAATACAGATGCACGTGCCCCCTTGTGGGCAAGTGTGGCATTGCGCCCTTGCGTCACTGCGTCTGGCTAAACGTGGGACCTGGAGATTGGAACCGCTGGAGATTGGAACCAGCATTCTTAGGCTTAGGAGGCAGGCACCTTAACCACTAAGCCATCTCTCCAGCCCTGATATTAAATTTTGGTTAAATAGCATATAATCCAATACTGATTTAAGTTTTTTTGTCATTATATTCCTTAGCTGATACTCTCTGAAAATTTTCCATGGAGAATGTGGACATCTGTAAAACTTCTGTCTCTGTGGCTCATAGAAACTCTAGCCTGAGCAGCTCAGCTTCTCAGATGACCCTGAGGACTGAGCCGTGGAGCCGCCCCATCCATTCTGCATGCCATGCTCTGATGCATCCCTTTTGCCTTTCTCATTCCTCTTGGTCTCACTGTCAACATTGTTAACAATTCATTCTTCATAGCGAACTTCTCACCTCCCAGGTTTTCTCTTCCATTTATTTGATCAATTAACATATATAGATGCTGCTGTTTAATTCAGACCCATGATATTGTGCTTCCTATAAACTTTAAAAAATTTTGTTAAAAGTTCAGTTTGTCTTCTGCTTGTGGTTTTGAAAGTGAGCCGGGAGCAGTTTTCTTCTTGAATTCTGCATTGCCTAAAGTCATGTTAGTCATGGACTGATTTATATTATAAACTCTTGAATCCATTTTATTTGTCATAGAAACTGAAATATTAAAAACCTACAGAATTCCATAATGTATTCTGTCTTACCCATGAATACATAAGTGCATTGTACTTGTAACTTGCCTTACACTGTTTTTATTAAACTACACACATTATAGAATAAGATAAAGATATAGATAAAATGTCAAAACAAGAAGGGAGAATTGGGCTGGGGAGATGGTTCACCAGTTAGAGGCCCTTGTATGTAAAGCCTGATGGTCTGGGGTGGATCCCTCAGTATTCATGTCAAGCCAGATGCACAAAGTAGTACATATATTTGTAGTTCCTTTGCAGTGGTAAGAGGATTTGATGTGCCCATTTTTTTCTCTATCTCTCTCCTTGAAAATCAATTCATAAAAGTATTAAAAAGAAGAAGAAGAATTGCTAGACTGATGTTCTTGAGAGATTTTGGTCTTGGACAGAAGTACAGACTAAATTGAGGGAGGCAGGTAGGAAGAAATGGTGATGTGAATCTTTGGAAGTTCCATTCTGATTGTTTCTTTTCTTTTTTCTTACTTTATCTTCTGAGACAGAGTCTCATGTATCCCAGGCTGTTATTAAACTCCTGATCCTCTTGCCTCCACCTTACCAGTGCTGATATTACAGGCTGTGCCACCACCCGGCTTGTTTCAGTTTTCTCAGAGACGTAGGAAGTGTGATGGTTTGAATGAGAAAATGTCCCCCATAGTTTCAAGTGTTTGTGATTAAGCATCCTACTTAGTACTCAGCTGCTGGAACCTTGCTGGAGGAAGTGTGTTGCTGGGGGAAGACCCTGGAGTTGATTGGTCTGGTCCAGCCCACTGGGCGTTCAGAGCTAGCTCGCTCAGACTGCTACCTGCCTGGTGCTGATGTATGAAGATGCGAGCCAGTTGTCATGCCTTCTCTGCCATAATAAAACTTAAAACTGTAAGCCTGAAATAAACTCTTTCCTCCCATAAAGAAAGAAATATTTTTTAGTTTCTGCTTAAAGACTTCAGATTGAGTTATATGACACATGTTCTTTATTTTAAGACATCATTATAATAACAATACAAATAAAATGATTTTAAAATTACAACAAAGAAGTGGGAAGGAGGGTGACTATCTGGAATAGGATAACTCAATACACTGCAAATAGAAATCTAGTGAATGACATTATCTTGATAGGCTGAAGTAAAGGAAGCTTTTATGCAAATACTATGAAAATTTTCAAGTGGAAGAGAGCTGCAGACTAAGAGATTATAAAATAAGTGAATGTCAAGAGTGAAAAACAAAATCCAAAGTAAATGTCATTAATTGGCTCTTTTGTGGGGTCATAATAAAAATACTTAAAAACTGAGTGCAAATATAATATAAAGTCTAAAAAATAGAAGTGTAATGATATCAGGATGTAACAATGGGAGATAGGAAGAAGGGGATTGTGGGAAGGTGGGTTTTGAAAAAGCTAAAATAAATTTAAATAATATGATTCAATATATAATGCCCAATGTTGCTAAATAAATAAATATTCATATAGCATTATTGAGAGACATAGGATACCTGAACAATCTCAAACACAGACAGTTTGAGCTTAACTGTTCTTGAGGAATGGATGTGGATGGGGAAGCATGGACTATGAGTTATTGAACATTCTAATCTATGCACTTGGTTCTTTGGCAATAACAAAATAATGAAATACAAAGTATAGAAAAAAGGTCATTCAATGCTCAATATTTTCCACAAGCTTGGTGACTCATACAAATAACCTGTACCTTTACACTGTGTTTTCCTTTGGCCTTGCAAATTCCTGCTTATGTAAAGACAGTCTTAAGGATTTGAGCTTACTTTTATAACTTTAGGAAAATCAATGAAAGCTTCAAAATGTCAGTCTTCACAGGAACAAATTGAGACGATCAGTCCAGAAATTGAGATGATTATGTTTAAACAACACACCTTTTCATATTTGTGTGTACATATGTGTATGTGTGTGTGTGTACTCATATGTGAGTGTGAACATTCATGTTACAGAACGTGTATGTTGGTCTTTGCTTTAGATCTTGTTTGAGGCAGTGTCTCTTGTTTGCAGCTGCTTATGCCAGGCTTGCTGACCTGAGCTTCCAGATGTTCTGTCTCTGCTTCCCATCTTGCTGTGGGAGCATTAAGATTACAGATGTGAGTCGCCATATCTGGCTTTCCATAGGTTCTGGAGGTCTGAACTTTGGTCCTCATGCTTGTGTGACAAGGGGTTTTCCCATGGAGCCATCTTCCCAAACTCAACAATATACTTTTTATTGTAGTTTTATAAGCTATTTTAACTTCTTCTTTTTTTTTTTTCTTCTCCATTTTGTAGTGCTGGGATTGAACCCAAGGCCTCACAAATGTGTGGCAGGTTCTTTATCAATGAGCTATATAACTTCCTGTTTTTATACATTAGAACTTTTTTTTTTTTTTTGGTTTTTCGAGGTAGGGTCTCAATCTGGCCCAGGCTGACCTGGAATATTAACTATGTAGTCTCAGGGTGGCCTTGAACTCATGGCGATCCTCCTACCTCTGCCTCCCGAGTGCTGGGATTAAAGGCGTGCGCCACCACGCCCGGCTTTACATTAGAACTTTTATGGTTTTTATTTTTAATTCTTCATATATTTTTCATTTTGTTACTCCTTTTGGATATTTTAAAAGAAACTTTAGGACTAAATGTATAGTGAATTACTTTTAGTAGCTAGATGGTAGACACTTGAAAAATTTTGACAGAAAAAAATATGTCTAACTTTCACTTGAAATATAGCCTCATAATATAATTAAAAAATGACAATACTAAACAGAAGAAAGAAATGAGGCCAGTAAATGCATTTTCAATGACATAGCATATTTCCACTTACCACATTTTTTGCTGATGTTTGTACTTAAAGTATATAAGAAAGTTTCTTATCCAGAAATAAAGAGCATTACTGAAATTACTGTGTGGCACTCTGAAAAATGAGAGAAATCCATATTTAGTTTCCATAATGAAATCTATATTTGGTTGGTCATGGTCCAAATTGTCTTTGAAAAGTATATATTTAATTGAAGCACATGAAGTGGTCCAAAATTTAATAACGATAAAAAAAGAAAGAATTTAAAGAGAAAATTTCCAATTTGAGATGAGTAACTGATGATTACTAAGGTCCAAGAATTAATACTAATGAATGTTACATAAGGCAGTAGATCTTGCCAGGGTAGAGGATAGAAGAGCTCAGTATCTTGTGAAATGGTTTCTTTGTAAACCTGCATTTACCATACTGCTACACTATACCCTTCAGTTAGGGCTTCACTTCAATCAAAGTGACTGAATTATTCCTCATAACTTCTGGATGATCATCTCTGTCAATTCCCCAGGAAAGGGCCAACATTTCTACCATTTTAGTAACTTTCTTTGTGTCTTTTTACCTAAATATATTCTAAGTCTGCTATTCATGGTAAGGCACTGTAGTGCACTGCACACTGAATGCTGGCCTTCTTGGAGCAGTTTTGCTTATACATGGAAACAATATATTTGTTATTTGGGTCATAGGTGATGGAAGACTGTAAATGAAGACTGGATGTTATTACAGCTTATTTAGAATTTGTTCTCTCAGATATGCTTGAACAAAGTCAGTAGGCCATTCATGACACATTTAAAAGGGTACCTATTAGATGCTTTCATGTTGCTGTGCATGTTATGGATCTGGAGGTATGACTACTCCCACACTCCCTCTGATTCCTACCCTGGGACAGGTTTAGTTTGTGCGTGCCAGAAGGAGAATTCAAACCAGAGCCCGGAATTCACAGAGAACTAGCAAATAATCAGAGCTTTTCTTTTAGTAAGTATTATAGTTTACCTTCTCATTGTTGGGACAAACTCCAGGCCAGAAGTGGCTTATGGGAGGAAAAGGTTTACTTCAGGCTTACAGATTGCAGAGGAAGCTTCACCCTAGTGGAAGCGGCTGGCTCACTTCATCATACAACCATAGCAGAGAGCACTGGCAAGCCCGAGCCTACTTTGAACATAGCTACGGCTGCACTAGAGATCTGCCTCCATCAGGGCTCTGCCTGGCCTGCTGAAGACTACATAGGAAGTTTAACCAAAATACCCGGGGCTATGACACCAATTACATTCAAACTATTAACAGCAGGTGAGAAGGCAAAATCACACAGTAGTACATCCTCCAGTGTGGAGGGCAGCTGGAGCCAAGAGGCACGACCACGCGCCACCCCTCGTCTCTGGACTTCTGGCCATTGTGTACCGTTTCCCCTCTCTTTGTCTACCTGTGGGGAAATCTGTGGTAGTCTCCTTGGTGGAGGTTTGCTTAGAAGCTATTTCCACTCACAACTCTGTTACAACTGGATGCACTAGAGGCGAGAACACGTAAAAAGGTGTAACTACTCATCAAGCTGAAAAGCTTACTAGGGGAAAGGCCAATGCTGTTTGCACATGCTCCTTGGGTAGGGGCTTCATGGAAGATGGCTTTGCCGTTTTTACAAAAGCCCTGCCTTTCCTTCTTGTCTATTACTTTGGCTATCTCATACCCAGCTGCCAATCTCCTAGATTTTGCTGTTTTAACCCTAATATTTGTTTTCACCATAACCTTAACACAGTACTAGACAGAAATAATGGTAGGGAGCAAAGATTGATTCTGGTTCACAGATTGAGAGGTCTGAGTCCATCATGGTAGAGCTCATAACAGTGGGACTTTGTGGTAATGGCTGTTCAGATCATGGCAGGACAGGATGGTAGCTGTAACTACAAAAGTTTCCTCCACTTTTGAAAGCTGGGCATTACTCTCTACAGGCCTCACCCCTTCCACAAATGGGACCGCCTGCAGGGGTATAAGCATTCAAAGTAGGAGCATGTGGAGGATATTGCAGATTCAAAGCATAATTGGGCACTTAAAAGAATTACCAACAGGAGTTCAGGGTAGACTATATGACTCTCTAAAGGAACGACCTTTATAGTTATCAAAGTCATTTATTGATTTCATAGTGTACAGGCAAGTAGGATCTGCCATATAAATGAACATTTGAAGAGAATAATGAAAGTTTTGCTGATAGAAATGCTTTTTGTATTTCTCTGCTGAGTAGCAGGGACAACTTTAGAAAAATGGGATGCTATAAAATTTAAAGTAAGAATTGGAACTGAAAGTAACAACATTAACTTCTTTGGCATAAATTTCTGCTTTTTCATCCTGAAGTTTTGTTTTGGCACCAAGATAGCAATAACACTAAGCTCTCCACTGGAATCCAAAGATAATATAGAATATTTTGTCTTAAAATTTCATTATAAAAGACTAACTATGGGATAGATGACAAGTATTTTAATTTGTTGGTAAGAGTGTCCATATTAGACTCACATAACCTTCATTTAAGTCATATTTTTACTTATTTGTAGGCCCCTCTTATAAAATAGAAATAATAAGATTTAGTCTAATGGATGGTTGCAAGAATGAAAAAAAAATCATGAGAAAGTATGAAGTGCTTTGAAATATAAATACTTGTTTAAAAATCAGATTTTAAAGTAAAAGAAAGTTTGACACTTTGTCTATTTAAAAATAAATCGATGTACAGTATGTATTCACTCTTATTTTTTTCATTGGAAAATTATTACATACAGAGATGATCGACTGCCTTGACATTAAAATCGTGTGAGTTTGACAACAAATTAGAATAGAAGTTAATTAAGAGAACCACTCAAGGAATTTCATGCCTTTCCTGGTATATACTACAAAAAATTATCCCTAAACCCAGTGGCTTTTACTGTATCTCATTCATGTGGGTATAGCTGGGGAGTGCTGAGCTTGATGTGTCCCAGGCTATGTCACTGGGGTATCCTGGTGGTGGATGGGCTGCTGTGCCCTGAGCATGATGATTTCTCTCGCATCTGACTCCATGCTAGAGGTGGCTGGAATGCTGAGATCACCATCATAATACTTGGCAATCTGTCAGGACCAACCCCAGCATGACCATTTTGGGGCCTTGCCATGGAGGCTGGCTTTTCTAAGTGAACATCTTAGATGACTGAGGAAGAAGTTGCCATGCTTGTGTGATAACCTTAGAAGTTCCAGAATTTCTCTTTGTGTCACATTCTTTTCATTAAAGGAGTCCAGCCATAAACTATACAGCGGATTACATTCTACCTCTTAATCTGTCATAGTACCTTTGAGCCTTAGGTATTTTATTCTTATGCGCAAGTTATTCCCATGGAGTTATTGTGAAGGTCCAATGAGATACTATCTATGAAGCTCCTCTCAGAGAGAAATACTGTCCACTTCTTTTTAAAACAGTTTACTCTGACTTTCTTCCTTGCTATATCATTAGACATTGGTGTGTGTGGCATCATGATGTAGAGTTCATTTCTGGCGAGATTTATTCTATGGTCCTGCCTGCTATTTTGTTTCTTTCATGCCCGTCTTTTTTTAACATATGCTTGTTTCCTCCTTATATTCCAGAGCCTCAGTGTATCTGTGTAGATATTTAGGAATGTGATGTGTTCTTTAAATAAATTATTAAAATTATTGCTATTGAAAAAATTTTTTTTTTTATTTGCAAGCAGAGGGAGATAGAGCGAAGAGAGACAGACAAAGAGAATGGGCGTGTCAGGGTCTCCAGCTACTACAAAAGAACTCGACACATATGTACCACTTTGTGCATCTGGTTTTACATAGATAATGGGGAATTGAACTCAGGTAGGTAGGTTTTGCAGATAAGTGCCTTAAATGCTAAGGCATCACTCCAGCCCTTTATGTGTATTTTTAAAAATATTTTCATTTATTAAAATTATTGTGCTTACTTCAGCAAAAGATAATTTCTCGCTGATAGAAAAGGGGCTGGAGAGATAGCTTAGTGGTTAAGGTGTTTGTCTGCAAAGCCAAAGGACCCTGGTTTGATTCCTCAGGACCTAAATAAGCCAGATGCACAAGGTGGTACATGCTTCTGGCGTTCATTTGCAGTGGCTGGAGACCCAGGTGCTCCCATTCTCTCTGTCTCTGTCTCTGTCTCTCTCTCTCTCTCTGACTCTCTCAAATAAATAAGACTTAAAAGATATAATTTTTTTAAAGGATAATAGGCAATGAGACAAATTAGGAAGAGCTCAGAATTAAACATGGGAAAAATATAGTCTTGCAATAGAATGTATTCAATATGTCAATGTAGTCTTTCTAAGTGGCCAGGAAGATAAGAGTGAATCCCCTTCTTAAAGACAGAGCTTGAGGGCTGGAGAGATGGCTTAGCGGTTAAGGCATTTGCCTGCAAAGCCAAATGATCATGGTTCAATTCTCTAGGACCCGCATAAACCAGATGCACAAAGGGGTGCATGCACCTGGAGTTCATTTGCAGTGGCTGGAGGCCCTGGCACACCCATCCCACCCGCCTTTCTCTCTCTCTCAAATAAATAAATAAAATATATTAAAAAATAAGACATTGCTTGAAAAGATGGACATAGAGCTCATATATAGATATTTAAAGGCAACAAGGACATAATAGATAAGAGATCCTAGGCTGGGAGAATTTTCCCTGAGGTATATGTATGTGGACACTGGTCATGCTAGGCATAATTTTCATAAATAGTAGAGTTTAAGCAAGAGACTAAGAAAGGCATTCTACAAGTAAGTTTGTCATTTCAATTTTGCCTGACTTTACTGGTGACAGTTTACAGTAACAATAGCTAATTCCATTCCACTAATGCCTGCTTCCCCTTCCTGATGTCTCATATGGCATACTTTGCAGCTATTCTCAGAAGTCTCATGGGGTATCTCATATTGTGGTAGAGATAGATGAAGTCTTTGTCACGCTTACCATTGGATGGTGATTCTATTTCTATTTTCTTTGACTCTGAGTGACTCTGAATGAGAAGCAGCACTGCCTTGGGTATCTGGAGAATTGAGGGACAAAATAAGGAGACTGTATTTACAGTGTAACTAAGGAGGTATCTGAAAAACAATTCTGAAAAAAGAGGAAGAAATCACATGTAATAGTTTTATCGCGATGAGATGAAATATGAAAACAACCTCATGATTTACTTTTACTAACAAACTGTAGTAGAAGTAGAGATGGATTCATGTGAGGCTGGGCCAGACACCTGACATTTCTGCCTTTGCATATTAGATTGCTCCTTTTGGGAAGCCAGTGGCCAATTTTGAAGAAACCATTTGGAAAGAGAGCCACACAGCCATCCCACTGATTCCAGACAGAACCTACATCTAAGCTGTAGTAGGCACCCTCACTGAAGATGGGTATCTTGATGGTACAAAAACCGTGATTTATAATGAGTGAGGGGAGATATTTTGATTTGTTCACTAGAGTTCAAAAAAGTTTAAAATATTTTATATGTCAAAATTATGAGTCCACTTTGTGCATCTGGTTTTACATAGATAATGGGGAATTGAACTCAGGTAGGTAGGTTTTGCAGATAAGTGTCTTAAATGCTAAGGCATCACTCCAGCCCTTTATGTGTATTTTAAAAAATATTTTCATTTATTAAAATTATTGTGCTTACTTCGGCAAAAGATACTGCCTTTAATTATGGGATAGATCCAATTCAAAAGAACTCAACATGTTCAAAATTTTCCATTTCCTTCAATGACCAAGGCTTTTCTGTTTTCATATTATTATATCTGATTTCTTCCTCCTTTTTAAAGGAATTGTTTTTCAGACACCTCCTTAGTTACTCTGTAAATACAGTCTGCTTATTTTGTCCCTAATTTCTCCAGATGCCCAAGACATTGCTGCACCTCACTTAGATTCAAGTACACAAGTGTTCAAAAATAACATGCTAGAATTACAATTACTGACCAGTGTTTATTTTACTTATAAGTGAAGTATAGACCCAGTGAGTTGGTGCAACATGACAGCATTGTGTTTCTGCATATACTTTCTAGTATGTAATCAAATATTGTTACTTGCAGGAAGAAAATAACATGCCAGACAGCAACTCTTTTCATACTGAAACCAAACACTGAAAGATTGATGAAGAAGAGCCAATAAAAATTCAGTTAACAATTTTCATTTATGAAAACTTAATGGCATTAACTTACTTTACAACATCATCAAGAAGTTACTCATACTATTCATGAATTATTATTTGCCAAATCCCAAGGATATTAGTAGTATAAGGTAGGTCAGTAGAGAGGTGGGACTCTACTAGTTTTCAATGACATACATTTTCCTTGGTAAACAGCTCTTACTTCCTATTGCTGGTTTGTGCCACCTGAACTCAGTGTCATTATTGCATTAGTTTTCTTAACCTATATAAAATGGCAGGTTAGTTATTGTTTTTTAAAAGTCTGGCTTAGATATTTTAAATATGAATTTGGAATTATATTTTGCTACTGTATTTGTTTTCATGAAGTATCTTAATAATTTACAGTATACTTTTGATCTATTGGAAAATGATTCTTCATTAATTTTATTTATATCATAGTTTAACCCAAGTCAAATAACTCAACTGATTTGTATGTGCTGTATTTTTCAAATTCCTTGGATGCAAGCAAGAGGACTGGTATGCTCAACATTTTCAGAAAATTAGGGGAACTTCCTATTCATTCCAGTAATGAAATCTACCCAGTGGTAGATTCCACTCTCTGGTCAGGCCTGAATCTTGGAAGAATTGAAAGACAATTGCTTATTCAGATATTTCTTTACTAAAATGCATTTATCAAGTGTCTCAAAGACTGAAATAATTGTCATCAAAAGTGTGGGTAATGGGTTGTAGAATCCCAGAGGATTACAATGAATGTCTGTTATGCAGAGTGAGTTAAAGCTTTATAAAGAAGCAATGTAGATCTTGTCCTTGTAAGCTCAGCAGTTCAATACTCAGACCCAGAAGAAGAGAAATGCCACTTGCCAGTCATTGTGGTGGAAGACTAACATGAAGCAGCTAGCCCCAGATGCCTGCCAGTCTTTTGCTAGACAACAAGTGAAGTCATAAAGGTCCAGCAGGCAACAAATATTTACATGAGTCCAGCTGAGACCAGCAGAAGTACTAGTGACTGCGACCTAGTCCAAATTGTCTATTGTTCGTTCATGAGAGACATACATGCTGTTTGTGACATTTTAGCATGACTTGTTACACAGCAAGGGGTAACTAATGCAATCATATTTTCACTTTAGAAAGATCAAAGGAGAGTAGTAAAGGATGGTTTGGGGGAGAGGAGGAGGACTCAGACAAAGAATCTATGAAGAAATTTGCAGGGTCCATGGAAAGAACAATTCCTGCTACCCAGGAGTCTGTGCAAAGCCTCAGTTGCACAGCCTCTTTCGGAGTTCTTATGCAAATAATCCGGATCCTTTTGGACTACTTCCAGGGCACACCATCTCCTCTACCATTAAAGGCTTCTGATTTTTGCATCATGAATATAAATCATGTGCAAAATTATTCCCATGCTGTCTTAACAGGACTCACAACCAGGCCATGCCAAATTATTTCAGAGAATCTCTGTTCTACTTCCTTTTCCCCACACATACCTCAATATACCTGAATTACCCATGTTAATTATTGGGACAACTTATACATAGTCAAGTGCACCAAGTCTTTCTTCTGTTGTTTTTATTGCCTGAAAATTTAATTGCAGATTCATGTTATCTTATAGATCTATTCTCATTCTCCCTTTGCCCAGACATCTTCTTTTGCCCAGACATCACTTGCTGCACTAGATTATCTCTAATTCATGGAGAAGATAAATCCTATTCCTTCATTTAATATTTTTCACTGTCTTAAGCTGAGGACTGACTGCTATGGGATCTTGACTTTTGCAAGTCTCTCCCATGCAGGCTGCTTCATCTTCTATTCCTTGTTTGTCTTGGACTTGCAAAGTCAAGGTTTCTTTCTTTCTCCTCTGCTCTATGTGCTCTTAAAGCTAACCAATGACCACTAAGTGATTGAATCCTGAGGATGCTCTGGACCACCATCTTACAAATGTGCTTTCCCTTTCACATTCTTCTTTAGTTTCTTACCTTTCCATTTGGGAATACTTTCTTTATTCATCTTTCCCCATCTTTTCCTTAAATTGTGATATTAGTTGGGGTGCATGTACTGCTCTCTTTTCAATACTTTAAAAAGCTTCTGACATCTGATACTTATGATGCCTGCAGGCTGATACTGCAGGTTTAAATGAAGTGTACGTGTCTTTTAAGTTTATTTCTCTTTCTGTGTTTTTCCCTCCCTTGGATCACATTTGAAAGCACTTGCATGTCACATAGTTTCCCAAGTGAGTCTGAATTGATGAGAAAGATGCCAGTAGAATGTGGAACACTGAGGGAAGCCAGAGCAGATTTCTTCACTGCGCTCACATTTTTGTAGATAGCCTTCAGCAGGATGTAACTTTGCCACTGCTTTACAGAAGGGGTCCAGCCATTAAGCTGCCAGTTGCCAGCAGGCATGAGAACCTGGTCAGGCTATCACAGTGTTTCACTATTAACAGCAAGACAGAGGTCCATTAGGTGATGCATCCATGTCCCTCTATGTGCTGTCATAATAGAAGAAGCTGTGACCCAGAGCTTCCCAGCCTGCAGTGAGTATTAGCTGATGGGTTATTGATCCCTTCAGCCCAGAGAATGGCTGGGCAGAGACATGGACAGCTGGAACCCCTAGGACTCTTGTACTGGATCATTTATTCTAACGTTCTAAGCAGTATAATTGTCTGTGATGCTTTGATGAGATAAATAGTGGGAAGCACTGTGATTTAAGGAACCTCCAACCATCTGCTAGATGAAGTGAGAGTTCCATTCCCCTTATGGTGCATACTGAGTGATGCCCAATGCAAAATGAATGCTTGCATTTCAAAGGCTGTCCCTGTCTCCTCAGTTATTGGCTTACTGTGGACAGCATAGTCAGTTGTGTCTGCTTCCAGTCCTACTGGCCAGTTAACTTTCATCCATTTAAAAATGACTTCCCTGCCTTGGAAGGAGAGTGATGCCTAAAACTGATGAATGTGGTACTTTATGTAGCTTTCAATTTAGTGGAAAAGAAAAAAAGTAAATAAATGAGTTCCTGTAATTTTGACATTAATCAACTATTCCATTGAACAATGAAATAGATAATTCTAATCAGATGAAATTGAATTTGGAAAACATGATTCTGGTTGTGGAGGTGGCATGAAAGTGAAATGCTTTTGATTAAGCCTCATACTTAATCCCCAGCTGGTGGAGCCTTTGGGAGGTGGAGCTTTGCTGGAGGAGATGTGTCACTGGGGTGAGACCTTGAAATTTATTAGTCCAGTCAACCTGGGTGTTCATAGTGAGATCACTCTGTACCTTTTCCTTACTAGTATGGGAGGTGTGACATCTAGCTGTCTGTGCTTGCCACACTTTCTCCATATGATGAATCTTCTCTTAAAAATATAAGCTGAAAATAAAACCTTTCCTTCAATAAGCTGTCGCTGGTTGAATTTTTCTTTTTTGTCTCAGCAAGAAGGTAAGTGCTACCAGGAGGAATTCTTTAATAGTTCTGATTAAATTAGCCTTATACAAGAATTCTTTAGAAAACCAAAGGAGAAATGAATTGCTGCACAGGAGTCTTTGAAATTTTCACTTCACTTTAAAAAAATTGAAATGTGAAACTAAAAACTATGTGCATTGTATACAAATAAGACTGTGCAAACCTTCCAGACATGTCAAATCCACAATCTGTGTGCTGCATATGGCCTGGGATAGCTATAAGTATAGCCAGATATAAATTTATTATAAGATTCCTTAAAATGTTATGAGATTTGGAAATTCTTTTAGTAGCTCAATTGGGGTTCCTGACTATAAACTTTATAAATGACAGCATCATGTTACAATGTCAAAAGGTTGGACATACTTGAAAGACATTGAGTTGAACTAGAAAATTAATGTTGATTTTGTTCATTAAAATATGATGTTTGAAGTACATGAACATATTATTTTAATAATTTTCAGTGTGAATTGAATTTTTAAATTGATAGATTATATGAATTACTTTGGCTAGGACAGCTTATATCCTTACTCAGTGAATAAATTTCACTGGATATCACTTCACTTAATCAAAAGTCTAGGGCTGGGAAGATTGCTCAGTGGTTAAAGACACTTGCTTGCAAAGTCTGCCAGCCAGGATTGATTTTCCAGTAGCCACATAAAGCCAGATGCACAAAGTGTTGCATACGACTGGAGTTTGTTTGCAGCAGCAAGAGGCCTGGTGTGCCCATATGCTTAATCTCACTCAAATAAATAAAATAAAATAAAATAATGATTATTTTTAAAGTATAGGTTTGGAGTTCTGGCATTGGCTTAGTGATTAAAGGCACTGTTAGCAAAACCCGCTGACCTTAATTTGATTCCCCAGCGCTCATGTGACGCTGGATGCAAAGTTACAAAGATCTGTATCCCAACAGGCTTACAAATATGGTTGGCAGAGCCAAGGGAATCTGAGGCTCTCAGGCCAGCTAGACTGGGGTTTTTTCACAGCAGCAGAGACACCATCTAGAAGGAGGTGAATAAGAGCATAGACTTTGTCTTCTGACAAAGTTGTCTTCTGACCTCCACACACTATTGTGCGTGTGTGCCTACACACACACACACACACACACACACAAACACACACACACAATAAATAAATAAATAAATAAATAAATAAATAAATAAATAAATAAATAAGTAAATAAATAAATAAATAAAAACCTCTTGGATGTTTTGGGGGGATGCAAAGGAGAGACAAGAGCCAATTATTACTGGGCTATTGAGTGAAGAGAATGTAAAGAGCTGCAAGGTAGTGAGTAATAAGACAGTCAGCGTCTCCTAATCACTAGGCCCTCCCTCAAAATACTAATTAACCACCTCAGGCACTTTTCAAAGGGATTACTTTGGAGATTTTATTCCGAAAGCTATAAACTTCTGTATGATCTAAATTAGTCTTATCTAGCCCTATCATATAATCAGAAATCACTCTTCCAGTAAAATGTGAAAAGCCTTATCTAACACTAGGGCATTTCTAAGATGTTAACAAATGCAGCTTAAAGGGATCTTATATTTCATGTAATTAACTTGACACTGTGCCTGTGTGGGACTGACAATTCTTTTCTGAATAATTGACTCTGGAAGAAATGGAACGGGCTTCTAACAGTACTCAAGAGCAGAACCACTCACTCTGAATTCCCCTAGCACTTGTCTCTGCAGCTTCTGGTCATTAATCACATGCTTGCTCTCATAGCTCTGCTGTATTGAAAGTGCATTTGCTGTTTGCTATGCTTTAAACACAGCATCTAGCACAGTAAAGACCATATACACTATGATACTTTTTTTTTTTTAGTTTTAGAATGTGTCATGTTCATCTTTTGCTTCAATGTTCTGCCTTCCTTCCTCAGTTCTGCAAGGAAGATGGGAGATAAAGCCTAGCTTGATCTTCTTAATTCCTAAGTATCTATAGCCATCACTTATTTATTTTTTTAATTCCATGGATTAAAAAAATTTATTGAGATTTACTGGCATTTAATGAATTGCACATGTTTAATGTGTTCCATGTACTAAACCTTCCCTAGGGTCCACACAAGTGATGGCATCATGGCTCTTAGTATAATGAACATAGCCACCTCCCTCACTAACTCTTCTTCCTAATGCCCCCTTGACCCAATTCTCCATCTGCTGCTAATCTAGTCTCTGTTCCAGTTCCTCAAGTTGTGTGAAAACCTAGTAGAAAAGGAACAATAGAGTTTTTCTGTTCTATCTATCTATCTATCTATCTATCTATCTATCTATCTATCATCTATATATCTATCATCTCTATATATATCTAATATCATATATAAGATACATATGGATTGCTGCTTACTATGTCATATATATATATATATATATATATATAGTGGTCACACACATATATGGTTTAGATAACATTAAGGAATATTCAGATACAATTTTTGATGATTTTCATTCCCACCTCATCTCACAATCACTTTATTTCCTTTTGTATATTTCCTTCTTCTTTCTCTTTACCTGTCATATGTGTTCTTTTGCCCTTACTCAACCATCCTTCCTTGCCATCTTTTATACACATATGTAAAATGAAATTTTAAGCAGCTAAAAAGGAAAATAATTGTAGGAATATGGATGAATGGATTATATTAAGGGTTAAGAATACTTTGCATACTTCTTAAGTTTATCCAAGTAGGTGAGGCTGATTCTACAGTTGACTTCCGACTTCCTATTTCCATGCAAATATTCATAGACTGCTTATAATGTAGAGGTCTTTGTGCTATGCATGGATTTAGCCAAGAAAGGGGCTTCTCATAAGATGATCCAGTCATGTATGCCAAAGCCAGATGGTAAGAATACTTTAAGAACTACATGAAAGGCATAAAATTTAGTTTGTTTTCTTTGTTTGGGGTTTTTTGATCTTGTTTTTTTGTTTTGGTGGTAGTGGGGATTAAGCTCAGGAACTAGGGAAGCACTCTACTTCTGAGTTATACCAGTGGGTACACTGGTAAAATAAAAAGTTGCCCTAGGACAAGTGGCCAAGAACTTTGTGTAGGACATTAACGAAGAGTTACCTACAGTGAAGAAAAGAATATAATTAGAAAGTTATGCAACTTTAAAAAACATATTTGTGTGTTAGCTGGATTTTAATTCACATCAAAAAATACAGGGCTGAGGAAATGGCTTAGTGATTGAGGTGTTTGCCTGCAAAGCCTAAGGACCCCGGTTCGATTCTCCAGGACCCATGTAAGCCAGATGCACAAGGGGGCTCATGTGTCTGGAGATAGTTTGCAGTGGCTGGAGGCCCTGACACACCCATTCTCTCTTTCTCACTTCCTCTTCCTCTATTTCTCTCAAATAAATAAATAAACATTCTTTTTAAATACACTGAGAGTCTTTTAGTTGGCTTGTGACATATCCAGAGCTTAAATCCCAGCCTCTTGATGCAGAAGTGGTGGAAGTTTTTTCTTCTAGAATGAATGCTGC
Organism: Orientallactaga sibirica; assembly: GCA_036365145.1. NCBI lineage: Eukaryota > Metazoa > Chordata > Mammalia > Rodentia > Dipodidae > Orientallactaga > Orientallactaga sibirica. Next base: position 15,873,705 of record JAEOAD010000053.1, on the reverse strand, counting down.
TATAGACAATGGCTGACCATATCAGGGTCTGCTGAAGTGAGCTGCTTTGTTTGTTAGAAGTTCACTTCCTGTGGTCATGGTGGAAGGGTATATTCTAGTGAAAAGTGAAAATACACCCCCCCATCCCACAATGCTCTTGAATAGTCATCAAACTGCAGAAGTGAGGACAAACTAAACTATTTGCATAGTTGTAGAAAATTGCATCATGTTGTGCTGATGTGGACAGGAGACTACATTATGGATCATGTCTACTATGGGGTTTTCTTCTCACTGACTTCCAGGCAGGTCCTGTATGTGGGACTGAACAGGAAGAATGTTATTAATGTTGTCTGAATGACTTTGCTTCCTGTGGCTAGTTCTCTATCTCCATCTCCTTCCCTGCCATATCTGTTTTTAAGTATGTGAGCTAAAATTATAGAGAGAACAACTTGTATATTTTTATTTTACTTTTACAGTTTAGTTATATTTGTCCAATTTCCTTACAGCAGGTCATATTGATAACACTAAACACTTACTGGCATCCCAAGTGAACCTGTTTATTTTTTTTAATTTAATTTATTTGCAAGGAGAAAGAGGTGTGTGTGTGTGTGTGAGAGAGAGAGAGAGAGAGCCTGTAGCCACTGCAAATGAACTCCAGATACATGTGTCCCTTGTGCATCTGGCTTACGTGGGTCTTGGGGAACTGAACCTGGGTCCTTTGGCTTCACAGGCAAATGCCTTAACCACTAAGCCATCTCTCCAGCTCGAATGTATTTATTGATTGTACTATTTGTACTTTAACATTCATATGGATCTGTAGAGATAGAAGACATAAGTCCATCCATCCATATTCAAATATTTTTTCTACTTTATCCATACCTAATTATATTGTTTACTTTGGTCTCATAACAATGTAAAAAAGTCCTCTGTGAATATCCTAATGATATAATGGCCTCCTTTTTATTTAATACTCCATTTGAATCCTATTATATGTAAATATTTAAAATCTTGTTCAAATCACATATGCTTTCCACCTGTGCTCATAGCTCATCATAATTGCCATTAGGAAAAACAAGAAGCAAATTTGGCATTTTTAAAGCTTAGGAAATACAGGATGATAAACATTGTCTTTCAATCACTCATAACTGTAAAGTTGTATTATGTTTGTGATACATTAAAAATGTCTCCACACTGCCATAATTCTTTCAGATTTTATCTCAACTCACATGCTTTCCCTTTGGTACTCATTTTTGGTAAATGCTTCAAACTCTTGGCTTTTAAGTCCCCAGAGGCCTTTCTCTTCTCTCTACACATTTCCAATATGATATGATCCATTTCCAGGGTTTATGTGCCACCTTTTTGAAGATGACACCAGACTGATGTAGCCAACTGGTTTCTTGACATTTCCTATTAGATATCAAATTGCTATCTCACATATAACATTCCCCAAACACTTATTTTCTTGTTATCTAAATCTGGTCTTTACTAATCTTCCTCATTTTAGAAAATACTACTATGTTTTTATTCTCTATACCTTAAGACAACAATTCAAGTTATTTTCTGTTTCTCTGTGTCATGATCACTTATTGCATCTTGTGGAAACAACTGCCTTCTTAGCATTGCTGCCCTGAAATGTGCAGTTTTGCAGTCTTTCCTTCTTTGTAATGTCAGTGACCTGCACCTGCATTCAAGTCTCTGTGTGCCACTGATCTCAATTAGAATGAAATCCTTCATGCATTGGTTTATTAAGCTCATTTAGATCTTGCCTATCTTTACTTTTTCAAACAATCCCTCTGCTTTTCCTCTCCTACACTACATTTCAACCACTTTAAATTTAATTTGCTTTCTGTGCATTTCTGCCAGAGAGCCATCAAAATGGAGTCTTTTGTCCTAAAACTTATGCCTTTTCTGAAATTCAGAACCCAACTGCTATTTTTCAGTCTTCTTCCTAACCATTCCATTTGATATAGCACACTGTTTAACATTGTTGTTTAATTTTAATAATTGTACAGTGATGGTTGTAGTTACTGTTTTGTTGTATTGTTTATCTCCCATCTTTCAAAGTACAATTTCCAGATATAGACTTTTATTATTGTGCTAGGACTTAGTAAGTGCTTCATTCATCTGTTTGTGCACCTATGTGATATAAATGAATGCTGTGGCAACCCATGTGCATTATAATCCTTAATTAAGAGCAAGTATCATGTTAAGTTTACTAAAATTTGTCACTTTAATTTAATCTCCATTTAAGAAGAATAATTTTTTGATAAATAAAATAACTCTTGAGATCAGACTACCTAATCTATTTTAGTTGAAATGATTATTTTTCTATTTTTATTGATGTTTTGTTATTATTAATGATATAAGTAAGATGGAATGCATTCAAATCTACCAATAGGCATATTTTTTTTAGTCTTAACATATTTTAATACTATATACTTGCTTAAGTCACTGGATAAGATCCACATATTGCATTAAAGTTTTATAAAGTATGGCTTTAAGCTGAAGGATAATTAATTTTTTCAGTTTAAATATAAAGTTAGCATATTGTTGCACCATTTTCTGGAAAAAAACCTCGGAGAGCTTGAATAGCTAATTAAAGGCAGTGCCAAAGTCTAACAACACAAAGCTACAAAAAAAATCCACACAAACACATTTTCTGCTCCACTTTTGGTATATTAATAGGGTCTTTTAATGAACAAAGGTCTATCACACCAATATGGTTTTAGTAATTGCATCACCAAAGGATAGAACATAATCAAAAATAGCTTAGGAACAAGGGTCGCTTATGAAGGAAGTGATACATGTAGATTAAAAATAAAACACAACTACAGCTAATGGCTGGATGTTCAGAAAATTCATTTATCACATCAATGTACATTTCCTATAATCCCTAACAGTGATGTTTCCATTAGAGGTGCATTAATTTATGAACTTTAAGGTGTCTATCAATTTAAAGTGGTTTCATTATTTAATATATTCTCTCCCATAGTTATATGCTCATTTTGTTATTTGTGTATATATATGTTTATACCATTTTATTTGGAGGGTTATTTTTGTTTCCTTATGACAGTACTGAGATAGACAGTTTGCTTCTAATGCTGAACATTTTGGACTTGACATATAAGACATCTAGCTAAGACATGTTCTCAAACTCCTGCACAAGGCTGCCTATGGGAGTATAAGTAACATGGATCTATGCAAACAAGTGATCAATGGTACCTTTAGGTTGCTTTATTCAGTTGTTATTTTTCTTCATACCTCAGACATCCACACTTACTGTATGTTGTGGTGGAAAGCCTAAAGTTAATCCCCAAGTATATCCTGCTTTGATATATATATATATTTATTTATATTTTTATATTGGAATATAAATTCCCCTATATATTATGATACAGCCAACAAAGACTCCTAGACAAATAACCCCTTGTTGTAGGGGATCAAATCCATTTCTCTTTACATAATTATTAGTAGTAGGCCTTAGTTCCATGCCAACTCAGGGAAGAATTCAACAAGCCATTTATGTCCTTCCCTTAGAAGAGTGAAACACCTTACCCTCAGATATTACAAAATCTGCCTCCACCAGGCTTGCCTCTGTGTTCCTGATGCAATCCCGTGTGGCTCTTCATGGAATGAAATGTTCAGTTCTCAAAAGTGATCAGCGGCAACTATAGCTTCCTTAGCGGACATGTCTGTTAGGGCTAAGAAGAAAACACTGGAAATGTTTAAAGGACAATGAGAAAAGGAGATGTTCATAGGTGGCCTGTGCAGCTCTGATATGTTGCTGGGGATGTAGAGGTCCAGGAGAGGTTCTGAAGCCTTGGACCAATGTGATGCTGTGTACATTCCAGGAAGGGAAGCCTAAGGCTACCTGCCCACCGTTATAAAGGCCCATGTGCAGGCAGAATTGGTCCCATTTCCTAGGATTACTCAATCTTAAGAATTAATCCTTGGGAACTTTAAATCTATTCATCTACTTGGTAAAAAGGAGCATTGCAGATGTGACTAAGTCAAGATCCTTGATACATTTTCTTGAATTGTTAAGATAAGCACAGTGTAATCACAACCATCATTAAAAATATAAGAAAAATGCCAGATGTGGTGGCATATGCCTTTAATCCCAGCACTTGGGAGGTAGAGGTAGGAAGATCGCCATGAGTTCAAGGCCACCCTGAGACTACATAGTGAATTCCAGGTCATCCTGGGCTAGACTGAGAACCTACCTTGAAAATAAAACACACAAACAAACAAACCAAAAAAAAAGCAAAGAAAAAATATTCAAAGCAGAGTTTTAGTGATGATTTGATCTGAGAAAAATTCAAGCTGAGGGTTTGGCTATGATGATAGGGAAATCCATGCTTTAAGGATTACATGCAGTTCCTAGAAACTGGAAAAGATAAGGAAATGGGTTGTCTCCCAAATCCTCTACAATAGAACACGGAACTTCCAACAGACTGATTTTAAGTAAGTGAAACTGTGTTAGACTTCTGTTGACAAGATGGTAAGATAATTTTGGGTTGCTTTAACTCATGAGTTTTGTTGAAACAAATTAGAGATATAATACCAAATAATACAATTTGATTTAAAACACATAGAACTCATTGATAAAGACTGGGAATCTTATTGTTCCAAAGCATTTATGAAAATATTCTGAGGTCATCACTTGACAATAAAGGTAAGTGTGGTAGTTTGAATAGATGGCCCCAATATATTCAGTGTTTTATTAGTTTGTAGTTTGCATCTGCAGCCACTGGGCTGGTCTTAAAGTGTGGTGGTGGGTTTGAGATTTCAATGTAAAGATATACAAAGTGTGCCTAGCTGGAGTTCCTGAAATTTGCTGTGCTGTGTGGCTTTTTGTTTGTGGCTTTTGCTCTCTGTGTTTGGTCTGTGAAGCAGGCCAGAGTCTTCTGTCATTATGGAACTTCCCCTGGATCTATAACCTTCAATAAATCCCTTTGTCCATAACTGTGTCTATTCTGGAAGTTTATCTCAGTGAACCTGAAGCTGTCTGCTACAGTAAGTAAATAAAGATATCATTGGCTCCAGATTTAAAAACAGATATGCAAAAGAAAGTGAGATGAATCTCTTTTATGTTAAACCATATGTACAATTCATAGTCTGTGAATGGACTTTTCAGAAGTACAATTGTGTTGGGGTCCCTCCTAGGGCCAGCCCAGGAGGGATGGCAGGGTCTCTGCTGAGTAGGGGGTGAGAGGCATGGAGTCACGACATAGACTCTGGGAGTTGGGTGGAAGCAGGCAGAGGGTGAGCTGCTGCAAACTCGTTTATTCAAGGACGTATAGGAGGTTTAAAGGGTTTGGCTGGCCAATCATTGTATGGGGTGGTTCCCTTCTTGTGACCAATGACAGCCTGTCTCCAGGCAGATCATCTCTCAGCAGGTTGCTGACGAGCATAGGACTATAGCTGTTGTCACGCCAGGCCTGTGCAGGATGCCACATCTACAGAAGCCACTTCCTGGTTTCTTCTAGCAGGCAGCCTGGTTAGGGCCCCTGACCTGCATTGTGCCATACACAATTGAACTTGGTTTGCTCTAGAAACTGAATTTGAAACCAGTATGGAGACTTATACCTGTTATCACCTTGGACTCTGAGGCAGGGGACTGCTGATGTGTATATATACTGAGTTCTAAGCCAGCCTGATCTAAAAATGACAAATAAAACAATAGAACCCTTCCCAATAAATTGAATATGATCAAGTTTTCATTGATCACAATCAAGCTATAATAAATATGGGCACCAAAGGACCATGGTATGATATCACAGAGACATGATCAGTAAAATATATTTTGTATGATACTATATAGACCTTAAACAAGTCCTTTGAAGTTCAACAAGTAAATTAGATTTTAAAAATAAATAAAGCTAGAGAGATGGAGTGTGGATGTAGAAGACACAGATCAAGTAATTTCAATTTCTTAGTAGACAATCTCCTTGAACTTTAGCACATGTAAAAGTTCTTGACAACTGCATGGTCCAAAGTAGAGAAGGTTAAAGGTTATAATACTATGATGGTAAGGCCAGAGCTTCTTAGAAAATAACCCAAACCAGAGAAATGAAAATTAAAAGTACAGTGATTTATATTTGTTTTTGGAAGTATGGTCTCACTCTAGCAAAGGCTTTTTCAAATTTAAGATGTTATGAATAAGGTATATGGAAACCGACTTATTTGGATAATGGTGCACCCAAAAACCATAGATTGTTACTAGAAAAATTTCAGTGCCATGTGTAGAATACCTTCCAGTGAGTTGTTGGCCAGGGAGGTCCACCCAAAACATTACAGACCATTACTAAGTCTCTTGGTTACCCACCAGAACTGGATGGTAAGACCCTGTTGCTAAAGACTGCACATTCTTGGGCTTCAGAAAGGAAGTTGGAGCTGAGGTGGGAACCGCCTCCCTGTTTATTAGTTTTCAGAAAGCTGGAAAGAGGTATGCAGCATTCAGCCCTTTGGGAGACAGGAGTCATCAATTCTGTTAAACAGCAGTAGAACCTGCAAGACTTAAGATTTGACCACCAAGGTCAAATGTGCCATCAGGTGCAATAGCAGCATGTCTGTTATGGGGGAACCCAACAGCTCTCTAATTGAACTGGAGGCCCTCCAAGGGAAGGAATGAATGCCTTGCTTTGAAAACCTAATCAAAAGCCCAGGAAGCAGAGGCCATGAGCCCTCGGGGAGTAACACCTTCTGTAGTCTGCCTAAATGCATATATTATGCCCATCAAACTACCCTCTAAGCACTTTAAAAAATGTTTATACCCATATATTTATGCTATTCTCACATTTGGTTAGAGAAGCTTCTCTTTTCAGATGATGGTGACCACTGGGATGACTTAGAAGTCACCATAGTGCTGAGAAGTGACAGTGAAGTGTTCAGCACTGAGATATCTCTATTATACCTTCCATGGCTCAGGATCCATTGTGGAAGAGGTGGAGGAAAGAATGTAAGAGCCAAAGGAAAGGTAGGACTGCTTACAATGCAATTTTGCAGGCAAAAAAATGGCCTTGATATTAATGATCTCACAGTGCCAGACACTATCTACACAAGACTTTCATTATAGGAGGAAAAGAGGATGACCTCAAAATAAAAGAGCCACTAATTGTAAGGGGGAGGAGATTCAATGGAGGGTAGACTTTAGCGGTGGAGAATGGGGGAGAGGGAGGGAATTACCATTGTTTCTTATCTATACTTATAGAAGCTGTCAATAAAAAGTGTTTTTAAAAGTGCATTGAATAATAAAGAATACAATAATAGTCATTAAGAAATAATAGAATAGGGGTGAGAGAGAAGTCATTTAAGGTGTTTGCCTGCAAAGCCAAAGGATCCTGGTTTGATTCTCCAGGACCCACATGAGCCAGATGCACAAGGGGGCACATGCATCTTGAGTTCGTTTGCAGTGGCTGGAGGCCCTAGTGTGCCCATTTCTCTCTCTCTCTCCCCTTCCTCTTTCTCTCTCTCTCAAATAAATAAATAAATAAATATTTTTAAAAAGGTGTGCACTACCATTCCTGGCTCTTAAAAAAGAAATAATAGAATAAGAGTAATTAAGAAAATATTTAATAACAAAGATGCAAGAATGTGGTTAAAAGGGACTTTTATATCTTGCTTGTGTGAATCTCAATTAGTCTTGCAGCTATGTAAGTCAATAAATATTGTCTCAATTAGATAAAAAAAATTTATATGATCCATCTATACCACACCTTGATATTCACTCAAGTGCTATAATCATCATAACACAGAGATACTTGCACATTAGTGTTCATTGCAGTACTGTTTCCAATAGCTAAAAAGTGAACTGACCTAAGTGTTCAACAATAAAGCGATGGATAAAAATGTGGCATACACACAATTGTTTTTTCAGTCATAAAGAAGAATGAAGTCATTTAATTTGAAGGAAAATGGATGGATGCAACAGGAGATAATTATGATAATTATATTAAATTATTTAACTCATCTCAGGAAGACAAATATTATATTTTCTTTCATTTGTAATTCCTAGACTTTATGCAAATACACACACACACACACACACACACACACACACAAAAGTAGAATTAATACTATTTAAGGGTGCAAAGGGGAATAATGGGGCTGGGAGTAGAGAATAAGGAAGATACAGGAATATAGGAATTAGGATGGGGACTATGCCAAACATACAATATATATTTTTATAAAAACTTAAAAACTAAATTAAAATAAAATGTTCTCTATGGGCTGGGCAGATGGCTCAGTGTGTTAGAGTACTTACTATGCAAGCATGAAGATCTGATTTTAATCCCCAGAAGCCACATAAAAATCTGAGCATGGCTACACATGCCTGTCAACCCTAATGCTGAGAGGGGCAGAACAAGAGGATTGTTGGGGGCTTTCTGGTTTTTTTCTAGTCTAATGGAAAAACAGGGAACTCCAGGTTCAGTGACTCTGTCTCAGGGAAACAAGAAAGAAGAGTGACAAAGGTGGTCATCCTACATCTTTTTCGACTATATATATGTGTGCATGGGATGTATGCATATGCATCTACACCCCCCACACCAAAGTGTCCATTCCATTCAGTGTATGTGATATTTGTATTATAGTCCAAACTAATCAATAGAGTCTAAGTATATACTGACAATTTCTAGGAGGGAATAAGTGCTATTGTAAAGAGAATAGGTTAGGGAAGCATTCAACAGAGAGTTGGTAAGATGTGAACCTTATGCTCTGTATCATCTTGCATATATATTTACATGAATATTTTATATACATAACCATAAAAATAATATATGTAAAATTATTTTAATGTTTCCATTATTAGTAATTACACTGTTACAGAATTTTTTAAAATTTATTTTTATTCATTTTATTTATTTGAGAGAGAGGAAGAGGCAGATAGAAAGAGAGAATCAGCATGCCATGCCCTGTAGCTGCTTCAAATGAACTCCAGATGCATGTGCCCTCTTGTGCATCTGGCTTACATGGGTCCTGGGGAATTGAACCAGGGTCCTTAGGCTTCACAGACAAACACCTTAACTGCTAAGCCATTTTCCCTTCCCTGTTATAGAATTTTTTGTAGATTGTGACACTGCACAGTTAGTTCATCATCCCCCTTAAAATCAAGTGAAGTTTAGTGTTTAACTAGTTTGGACCCACTTCATACTTTATTGTTGATTATCTGGTCTATAAGGAGCTAAATTTAGCCACATGAGTTACATGTACTAGGTCATTTGAAATATATATAATATTTATTGAATTTTGTCCATTGTCACTTCTTATATATTCAGCAGCAATAATTTCTATAAGAGTTTATAAAATTAAAATGATGTTTTAATTTTAATTAAATTCTCCAATAAAATATATATTAAGAGAAAAAAATTATTTTAATAAGATCCCTTAAGACTTACAATAATCTGACAGAGAAGAATGCCTTAAAATCTTGTAACCATTACTTTGTAGGATTGCTTTTGTTTTATTGCTCTCTAATTCCAATTCTAAACTGACATCTCTGCGACAAGACTTATTAATTTCTGCATGCATCTGTTCTAAATGCTTTGCAACAGAGGCGGTGGACTGGGGGAAGGATGGCAAGGAATAATTTAATGTATTAAAGAAAAAAATGTTATGTGATAGAACAGGAGAAAAATCCCATGAATTTGAATAATTGATGGTGTAAGTTCTTGAGTTCTTTATAATGCCAGTATCACTGTAATGTAGTGTGACACTTGGAAGGGACCCTAGCAGATCATCTGGCATTCCCTTACTTTCAACAGAACCTCAACTAAAACAGTTTAGGCAGAAGTAGAAACCCATTAAAAATCTGCAAGAAGACATTTATCATACTTTCCCGATGGGCTACTTATCCTTGGGAAAATTGTACTCAGTTAAATTTCTGATCATACAAAAAATGGTGTGATCTTCCTGGAATGTGGCTGATGAATGCCTGGCAGTTGCCATGCATACACACACAGACACACAATCTGCCTTTAAGCAATCCTAGTAGAGGCTATATCTCTATTATAGATATTTTAAACCCAAACACATTTTGGATGACACATCCAAGTAGCATATTTCCACACACAGTTTCACTTCAGCAAAGAGGTACAATATAGAGAAAATGAATATTTGTGTACCAACCAGCATTTCTCTCAGCTTTTGGCTTCTGTCTTATGAGATCATGGCTCTGAAGGGTGGGTGGTACATGATGCAGATATTTTCATAACTTCTATAAATTTCAGTTTTCTTGTTTATAACAGAGTAACACTATCCTTGTTATAGTTACTTTAATGGTTAAATTATGTATTGTTTAATACAAAAATCAGAGGAGATCAGAGGATCGGAGGAGAAATGTCTATTAAACAGTGGACTTTGTTTCCATCATTATTCCTGCTACTTCTTGTCATCCACACTGGTGGCTGGGAGGATTGACTCAATTTTCTCTCTGTCTCTGTGTTTGATTAGATCAGCTTTTCTCCTTGTACATACTTCCTGAGACTTCCTGATATTCTCTGTGTTTTAAATATAGTGTACATTGGACCTGTACGGATTTAAAAAATAAAATAGTTCTAGGAAGCTGGGGCATCAACAAGGCTGATTCCTGGGAACTAACAGCCCACCCATAAAATGACAATTAAATCAGTCAGTCAGCACTCAGTGGAGCATAGAGCATGTAGACCTAATGGATTGGCCATAGTAACAGGTGTTAGCCAATCTATTTGAAAAAAGAAATCTGTTCCTCAAATTAGCTAAAGGGAACACAAAGTTCAATTTTAAAAAGATATGTGATATTGCTCCAGAATCAGAGTTTGGCAAATGTTTTTCCATTATTTGGGTTACACAGATCCAGCTCTACTCACGGAGGAGACTTATTTATCCCAATTATTTTCATGTGCTTTATTTACTTGTGCTTTTAATTGACACAATTTGAATATATTTATAGTGTATATACTATACTAATTAGAACCATGTCTGCAATGTTTTATATGCTTCATATACCTTTAAAAATATTAATACAGATTGAATTGGTTTTGTCATATGTCACATTTATGCTTCTATTTATTTTGCTGAAAGTCTGAATCAGGTTACACTTCCATATTGAGCACTCTAAACTGAATGACTTAAGCAGCAGGCATTTAGCTTTTCTGGTAGTCTTATATTAGGGATTCAGGATGCCTGGTTTCTACTGAAGCCTCTCTTTCTTAAATATTTTATTTATTTATTTATTTATTTATTTATTTATTTATTTATTTATTTATTTATTTTTAAGAAAAGAGAAAGAGATACAGAGATAGAGGGGGAATAGGTGCACCATTGACTCCTACTGCTTCAAATGAACTTCAGACAGATTCACCACTTTGTGCTTCTGGCTTTACATAGACACTGGGGAATCAAATCCAGGCAGTCAGGTTTTGGAAGCAAGCACCTTTAACTGATGATCCATCTCTCGAGCCTGAGGCCACCCTTTCTGGCTTGCAGAGTTTATCCTCTTGCTTTGACTTCACATGGCAAAGAGAGAGAGAAAGAGAGAGAGAAAAGGAAACTCTATGGTATCTCTTCTTGTAGGGACACTAATACTATGGGACCAGGTACTGCCCTCATGACCTGATTACTTCCCAGAGACCCTGTCTCTTACATACTAGGGCCAAAGGTTTCAAAATAGTCATGTGGGGGAAAAGAGATACAAGCATTCAGCCCGTGTACTTTCTTAAAGTAATGAGATAGAAAAAGAAATTTTGTACATAGGTGATACCACAAATTTATTTGCATTGTGATTCATAACCCTTTTATTTAATATAACAATAAATTAGAATTGTAAATATACAATATTGGCTTTGAGTAAAGAGTTGAATTTGCACATAGGCAAAGTTGACCTTTAGTTCCATCTCCTCTAGTCATTTTCATCTATTGAATAATTAAGTATCCCATATATAATCTTCCCATTATTTTGTTTTCAAATTATTTTAGTTTTCTTACCCACCATGGCTGTGTGCCACTATTGTACTGTGTGAGCATCATGTCAGGTTGTTGGCTTCTGAGTCACTTAGACTTTAATTTGCTTGGACAGATGTTGGCCACTTTCCCCTGGTAGCTCATGTAGCCCCTTCCAGCACTAGATGGGCTAATTGTCTAGGGACTGGCTCTCTTCCTGATTCCAACCAGATCTTTCCATGGTCTGTGCAGACAGCAGTATGGTGTCTTCAGCAGTAGGGTCTTACCGTTTACCTCTGATGGGTAATAAGTGCTCTGACAGAAGTCTGTCTTGTTTATTTGGGGAGATCTAGTAGGTCTCTCTAATCAACAGCTCATTGTGGATGTAGACCATATCCTGATACAGGGAACTGTAGGCCAGCACCAAGGGAAAAGAAAAAAGAAAAAGGCAGAAGAAAGAGAAACAGGAGAAATTTAAGGTTAAGCTTCATCTCTCACCCTCTCCAGGACCCTTCGATTCAGGTGCTCCCTCCAAGGTCTGTTGAGGGTTCAACCTTTTAGTCTAACTTCCAGGATATAGGATTCTATGGTACCAGTTCAATTTGGGTTCAGTTTTGTGTCCATGTGCCACATTTTTGTTATCCACTCATCTGTGGCTGGGCATCTAGGCTGGTTCATTTCTTTGCTATTGTGACTAGAATAGCAGGAAACATGGATGTGAAAACATTTCTGTGGTATGTTGACTTTGTGATATGTTGTTCTTTGGGTCCATAGTCAGCAGTGGCATAGCTGGGTCATAAGTAGTCATTGTTTTCTACTTTTAGTTTAATATGTTGTTTTGTTTGTTTGTTTGTTTGTTTTGAGGCTGGGTCTCATTCTAGCTGAGACTGGCCTTGAACTCATAGTGATCTTCTTACGTCAGCCCCTCAAGTGCTGGAATTATAGGCATGAGTAAATAAAATTTATTTTAGTTTTCTTCAATAATGATGAACAGGATAGAACTGTAGGTCCTATATAATTTCTGGATATGCACTTCCAGCAATCTCTTAATTTTTTTAAAAAATATTTTATTTATTTATTTATTCATTTGAGAGAGAGAGAGAGAGAACTAGACAGATATATACATGAAGAGCACATGCATGTGCGTGTGAGAGAGATACAGAGAAAGAAACAGAGATAGAGACAGAGAATGGGTGTATCAGGGCCTCTAGTCACTGCAAATGAACTCCAGATGCATCCACCACATTGTGTATCTGGTTTGGTGTGGGTACTGGGGAATCAAACTCGGGTCCTTAGGTTTTGCAGGCAAGCATTTAACTGCTGAACCATCTCTCCAGCCCAATCTCTTATTATTTATCATATATTTATTATGTAGACAACAAGAAGAACCTGGCAGTGATTTCTATCTTGAGATTGACCCATCTATAACATCGCAGACACAATCCACTTCCCTCTACTCTTTATTTCCTTTTCTTTTTCCTTCCTTCCTTCCTTCCTTCCTTCCTTCCTTCCTTCCTTCCTTCCTTCCTTCCTTCCTTCCTTCCAGTTTTTCAGGATCAAATAATTTGTAAAGAACCATTACCTTTTCTTATGTTCATAAAAGTAAAAGAGGTATGTTTTTCTTATCATTCCTAATTATTGTCTTCCTATCTCTGAAAACAAGTTATGCAACTGTACCTCACTGACTTTATGCATGGTCCTGAAGTTTGTTTTAATCAGGAAAGTGTAAGAAAAGGGAATATATGAAGAAAAATTGAGGGCTGTTTTGCAATTTTATGGCTGATTATTTAATATTTGCCATAAGAAGCCAGTACTTTAGATGCTGTTGTTTTGTCTGAGTAACATTAGTGAAGTGCCCTGTGTTAGGAGTTGTCTTAAGGAGCTGGGCTAGTAGCTCAGTAGATCATTTGCCCTGGCATGTAAGAGGCTCTTGCTTATACCTTCAGCACCACAAAAATTTGTTTTAGATTATTTATAGTTTGGTACTATCTTGAAAAAGCTGAGTGATGCCCACATAATTAATTCATGGAAAATGCACACAGTTGCACAAGTGCTACAGATCACCTGTATTCTGCATATCTTGAACCAGCTTACTTCCAGGTAACATTTGTAGGGCATGTATAATCACTAACTTTATTCTATATTCACTTTATTTTCATGTAAGATCTTAGAATACGGTTCTCACTCCTATCTGTAATTATCTTTCCTGTTGTTGTGAGAAAGGAGACTAGAAACAATGCACATCACACAATTAGCACCTGTTACATGTAGAGAGGATTCTAGGTGCAAGTCCATGCAAAGGGCTTTTGTGTTTTGTCTGCATTGCTTATATAGTCTCAAGTAAAACACACTCATGGGTTACATAAATATGTATCAGCTTTCTCAAGGTAATATTGAAGTTTTAAATAATCCCAAATTATTAATGTCTAACAGCACCATACTAACAGTACCGCACCCAGAAGTGTTTCCAGGCAGAAGAAAGTAACTGAGTTTGCTGTGTAGTTAATATGGGTTAATTATCACCTATATGATAAAAATTAGGTGGACTGGCTTAGAGGCATTTTATGTGATTTGCTTTATTAAAAATAAATCCCTTTCAGGGGCTGGAGAGATGGCTTAGCTGTTAAGCGCTTGCTTGTGAAGCCTAAGAACCCCGGTTCGAGGTTTGATTCCCCAGTACCCACGTAAGCCAGATGCACAAGGTGGCACATGCATCTGGAGTTCGTTTGCAGTGGCCAGAGGCCCTGGTATGCCCATTCTCTCTGTGTCTCTGCTTCTTTCTCTGTCTGTCACTCTCAAATAAATAAATAAAAATAAACAAAACTTAAAAAAAAAAAAACCTTTCTCTCTACTGTGGAAGTCTCATGTCTCTTCCATCATTTGAGAAATTGAGTAATATAACAGTCTACAAGTAAGTTAGTTTCAGATCCTTCATAGTTTTTGAATATACTATAGCTACTACTATGTTATCTATGTCATTTATCTATCATTGATCTCTGAATACTATTGATCTATGTATTTTATACAAATATATCTTCTATTATGAATATATGTATTTATCTATCATCTATTATCTATCTACATCTATCACCTATTGCCTATCCACCTATATGCCATCAGTTTATCTTTTTCTAGAGATTTCTCTTATTTCATGATTTCTAGAGAATCAAGAGATGACTGATTTTTGTGAGTACAGCTCTCACATGGAGGATATATGCTCAAACAGTGATGAACTCCTGTTTCTATGGAGCATAAAGAACACATTCATATCCCATGCACCTTTTGAAAAAAAAAAAAAACATATCTTTGTCATTCTTCTATCTCCATCTTTCAGTGTTCCTCCCACCCTTTATGGTGAGGTTATCATCAGTAATGTAGATATGTATGTGTATTTCCTCCTGGTTTTTTGTTTATTTATTTATTTTTATTATTAATAACATATTTTGTATAGATACATCATGTGTTGGTACCATCTTTTCCTTCCTCCCTGCTCCCATTGTTTAGGTGGCCCTTTTCAGTGGGGTTGCTGGCATTCCCCATGGGGTGTAGGTTATATGTTGTGGGAGCAGCGGTCAGCAGCAGTCAGTTGTTGGGGAAGGCAGTTCCTCTCAGTGTGTGTGTGTGTGTGTGTGTTTGGATGGTCTCTACTGTCCCTGGGGTAGAGGTCTCTGTTACTGTTGTTAAACAGTGGTGGCTCCATTGTATAATCTTCCTGGTGACTGACAAAGATAGCTCAGAGGGCACCAATACTCTGCAGCTGCTGATAGACCTGTAGATACTTCGAGGTACTTTATCTCTCTCCAAAGAGATGGAGATTCCACCTCAAATTGTGAAAACTTGAATAACAATTCAAGATTCTGCCAAATGTTCCTAGGTCCTGATAAAATGTTGAAAGTTTGGGGCATGATCTTTATTCTAGCTCTGTATATCACCACAGAGAGCAATGTTAGTCTTCAATGTTATTTAGTATACAACAATGAGTTGAAAGCTTGTGTGTAGAAACTTATGTTGAGAAAAATATGATTTTTCTGTTAGCATGGATTTGATCTTTTTCTGTTACACATTAACATTAATGTGAATAAGAATTTTGGTTATGTGACCCATGCAGCCCATGAGATTATGAGAGAAGCCATATCAAGCATGAGTAAATGACTCTTGCTAGCTCTGTTTTCTACTGAGGAATGACTGATGGTGTCAGTTCTGATTAGCGTCTTTTATCTTTATATAAAAAGAAAGTTTCATTTCCTCTTGTTACACTGACATTTAATCAACTTTACAATTTGCCATTTGCCAATCCTGTTAATTTAATTTTCTACCTGTTTCACACATGTCTACTCAGTCACAGCTATTTCAAATACCTCACAGTTCCCTGCTATACCTTCTTTTCCTTTTTTGGTTTTCTTAAATCTTCAAACAAAAATCTTAGTTGATACTCAAAAATATAGAACAGAGGGTTGAGGGGTGGGCTTAGCAGTTAAGGCGCCTGTCTGCAAAGCCTAAGAACAATTATTCAAATCTCCAGGTCCCACATATAGCCTGAAGCAAAACTGACACAACCATGCAATGTTGCACATGAACACAAGGGGGTGCACATGTCTGGAGTTCATTCACAGTGGCTGAAAAGCCCCTGGTGTGCCCATTCTCTCTCTGCCTGTTCCTCTCTCTCTCTCTCTCTCTCTCTCTCTCAAATTATATATATAGAACAGAGGGGTTGGGGTGATGACTCAGGCATTAAAGTGGTTGTCATGTATGCATGAAAGCCTGAGTTGAACCCCAGCAGCCATGTAAATGTCAGGTATGATAGCACATGCCTGTAATCCTAGCCTGAGGGGATACAAGAGGATTCTGCATTCAAACTAGCTAGCTAGACTCGCTGAACTGGTGAGCTGTGGGTTCAGTGACAGACATTGCCTCTGTAAATAAAGTAGAGATTGATTGAGAAAGACATCCTACATCAACTTCTGGCCTACACACAGACACACACACACACACACACACACACACACACACAAACCTATGAACATATGCATGCACGCCTCACACAAACAATTAAAAATGAAATACATAGCCAGGCATGGTGGTGCACGCCTTTAATCCCAGCACTTGGCAGGCAGAGGTAGGAGGATTGTTGTGAGTTCAAGGCCACCCTGAGACTACCTAGTGAATTCCAAGTCAGCCTGAGCTAGAGCGAGACCCTACCTCGAAAAACAAAAGAAAACAAAACAACAACAACAAAAGAAATACAGACAAAAATACAGTTGCTTTTGTAGTAACAATACAGTGACTCATACTCCATTCAGTTATCTTCTTCCAGCCAAAATTGAGTTCCTGGTGAATAATGTCTATTTCTTCCTCTCCTTTATCTGGCCTGTGTATTTCTCCTGTCAATGCCCGGCTTGGAAGTATTTATTACCCACCTGAAATGCTGAGCTAACACAGTCGGCATCACAGTATATCATGCTGCTTCGTTACAGGCTGTCTTTCCCTCACAGAGCCTCAGGCATTGTTTGAGACCACACGTGACTTTCCTTTTGGGTCCCTCGTGCCTAATGCAGCAACCACGGCATGGCAGGCACACAACATGAAGAAGTGGAGGATAAGCGTTTCTACAACACCTTCTCAGTTTACAGCAGAGCTCCTCCATGTGAGTGTTCTACTGACAAAAAGCAGTCAGCACTAGATTTTCCAGCATTGTGGGATAAGAGAAATTAAATGTACAATATGCATTTGTTTGGTTTGGTATTCTTTTTTTTTTTTTTTTTTTTTCTGAGGTAGGGACTCACTCTAGCTCAGGCTGACTTGGAATTCACTATGCAGTCTCAGGGTGGCCTCAAACTCATGGTGATCCTCCTACCTCTGCCTCCCAAGTGCTGGGATTAAAGGCATGCACCACCATGCCTGACTGTTTGGTACTTTCTTTTCTTTCTTTTTTTTTATTGACAACATCTTTAATTGTAGACAATATCCCATGGTACTTCCCTCCCTCCCCCCACTTTCCCCTTTGGAACTTTTAAAAAAAACATTATTTAATTTTTTGAGAAAGAGAAAGAGATGACAGAGAGAAAGAGAGAGAGAGAGGAATTGAGCACACAAGGGCCTCTAGCCACTGCAAATGAACTCCAGATATTTGCACCTCCTTGTGCATCTGGCTTACATGGGTACTAGGAAATTGAACCTGGCTTCTTAGGCTTCACAGGCAAGCACCTTAAATGCTGAGCCATCTCTTTAGCCCATGGCTTGGAATTCTTAATGGTATTACTTTGCTTTCTGGGTATTCAGAAGTTTTACTCAGGGGCACTGGGAAGATGACATGATGACATGATTTTGCATCCCAGCATCCATGTAAAATTTGGATGTGGCGGTGCATTCCTTTAACCCCAGTACTGGAAAAGCAGACACAGAAGGATCCTGGGGTGTACTGATCTAGCTGAGTCAGTGAGCTCCAGGTTCAGTGAGACAACATGCCTCAAAAAAAAAGGTGGGGATTGATTGAAGAAGACACCTGAGGTTGACCTCTGGCCTTCACATGCACACATACACACACACATGCACATGTACATGCATATACACACACACACACACACACACACACACACACACACACATAATACACACACATAAAAATAAGGTGGAGAGTGACTGAGAACTCAGCCAACATTGATCTCTAGCCTCACACATGCATGGGCACTTACCTACACACACATTTTCTCACACACATACACACATATGTGCATATCTACACACACACATGCAAAAAAAGTTTAACCCCCAAATTGTTAAACTTCATGATAAAGTTGCCTTACAGTT